>BSBM01000668.1:18806250-20050000 GCA_027924585.1 Larix kaempferi | reverse complement strand
CTGCGATTCCGCAATCCGCGACTCGCAAGTCGGAGGTCGGAAGGTCGGAACACTCAATACACAGTGTCGAAGAAATGAGCCTTCGACTTTCGCACTCCGCAATCCGCGATGCGGGAGTTGGAAAGTCGGAACACCAAATTCACCATTCGACGATTTACGTCTCCGACTTCCGCACTCTGCATTCGCGATGCGGGAGTCGAAAAGTCAGAACACCAATTTCACCATTTCGACGATTTACGCCTCCAACTTCCGCACTCCGCATCCGCGATGCGGGAATCAGAAAATCAGAACACCAATTCACCCTTTCAACGATTTACGCCTCTAACTTCCACACTCCGCATCCACGATGCAGGAGTCGGAAAGTCGGAACACCAATTCACCATGTCGAGGAAAATCCGCCTCCGACTTTCACATTCCGCAGTGCGGGAGTCGGAAGGTCGGGACACCAAACTCACGACGTTGAGAAATCGCGCCCCCTACTTCCGCATTCCTCGCTGTGGATTCGGAAAGTCGGAAGTCGACCATACTCCTATTACTGCCAACATCTCAGGCTGATAACTTCTTCATCCTGAGTCCATTTTTGGAAAACTCGGTACCGTTGGAAATCTCTCGGCGAGCTCTATGCAATGGTGTGCTACTCTGCCACACCTTAGGACTATGACCTAACCACTTTTCCAACCGAAATGTTGCCCCGAACTCCATTAATGTCTCTTTACCCCACTATCAAGAACCCTGGGATCACCCTGTCAAGGCCCCTCCCTTCCTCTGACCACAGAGGGGGCATGAACACATCAAGGGGTGTCTAATTCATCCCCCAATCCCATATGATGAAGTGCAAACCTTCTAAGGATGTGTGCAATGCATAGTAAACATACATAGTGGAATTGAATCTAGTTAATGCATCTACAACATGCAAGACTAACAACATATTAACACAAGCAAAATGATGAAACAAACAACAAATGAACCATCCTCATGGTTAGGATCATACACAGACTTCCTACTGATTAATTTCATGTGATGATTTCATTCAATTTGAATTTAAATAACAAATAAACACAACATAGGAAGCAACATCATTAAGGACCACGAAGAGCACTTATCTCATAAGATGAACTGTCCAAGCAACTGGTTATGTGAGAACAACGTTCCACCCAACCATAGGTCTCTATCCAGCCTATATTCTTTCAGCTGAGAGAGCACCACCGAGTTGGGTTGTGTATCCACTAAGGAGGAACTAAACAGGCTCACTCTCAGCCATGGATTCACACAACATGCATGCTAAGCCAACACACAGTTGGGTTTATCAAGCATTTAAGGAACAATGGAGGAGGATGCTAAGTCAGTGAGATCAACCTCGGAGCTACGGGCCTCTCAATTCTTACTTAGGCGGTCTTGGTACCCACAATACCTACCACACCCAACACAAGGAAGGCCCCCTTCTCTGCTGCACAGTCCCTCAGGTGCCCCTTCCCTCCAGTGCTCTTCAGGGTGGGAATAGAAAGGTACAAGCTGCTGATTCCTTGAGACTCTGGACTTCACTGGGTTTATCAAGCAACCCTACCTTCTGTTCTATTATTCTCTATCATTTCCACTTGGATTTTCTCAATTTCTATGGCCAGAGCGACTCGATCTCCCAACTGGGTTCTCAGCTATCATCACAGGGTTTTCTCACGAGTTTCTGAGCATATCACACGCTGCAAATCTTCCCTAGGGTTCAGGCCGACATTTCCCCTGCTGGATTCAACTTCCCACGCAAATTTATGGGTGGATTCGACACCCTAAAATCGGGTTTTTTCACAGAATCGTGATTTTCCTTCTTCTCTTCACCGCTCGGCTCTCTGTTTCCTCTCCCAACTTTGGTTGCTGGTCCAGGATGGAATCGGGATGAGGGAAGGCGAATTCATAGGAGCAGGATGACTTGTGGATTAAGGAAAACAGAGCCCCATACCCTTCCATCCGAAAATTTTGGGGTTTTCCCACACTCCATCGACTCCATGAACCGTTCTCTTCAACCACTTCCTGCAGTAGAATTAAATGTCAATAAGGAAGGTCAAAGGGGTTCTCAAGATGACATTTGGCAGCCTATGGTCCAATCCCACAATCCCCTCACCTCTCCCTAGTGGATACACATGGCCCCCTCTTATTAGTTTCCTCCATAGCCATTTTTTTTGTATTTTTATTGCAATGTTAATATTTACATCATTTACAATGTCCCATGTCTTAATAGCACATGGATAACATAATATCTAATACTTGAGTTTTGCATAAAAACCAAGCATCCATTAGCGGGGCTCATTGCATGTATACAATATTTACATTGAAAGTCAATATGTTCTAAGGGTCAAAATGGGGATGTTACATTCCCCCCCCTTAGAACAACATTGTCCTTGGTGTTCTCAAAACTGAACAAAAATGGGAATGCCTCTCTCATGGCATCCTCCAGCTCCCATGTAGCCTCATTGGGACTAATGTGTTTCCATTGCACCTTCACCTATCTGATAGCTCGGTTCCAAAGCAATGTGACCTTCTTGTCGAGGATGCGCATAGGCTCCACTTGGAACTCTACCTCGTGTTCCACCTGTATCACATTCCAATCAATTATGTGATTAGGATCATGTACATATTTCTTAAGCAAAGAAACATGGAAAACATTATGAGCTCTCATGTTTGTAGGCAATGTAATTCTATATGCAACTGGTCCTATCATATCAAGGACTTCAAATGGACCACAATATCTTGGTGCCAACTTGGCACAACTCCCCAACTTTAGGGAACTTTTCATTGACTTCACTCTCAAATAAACATGATCCCCAATCTTAAATTCCTTATGTACTATTTTCAAATCTGCATAAATCTTTTGCCTGTCTTGAGCTGCCTTTAAATTCTGCATGATTTTAACAATTTCCTGTTCCATTTCCTTGATCATCTCTGGCCCAAGTACTACCATGTTCACCGGACTATCCCAATTCACTAGAGTCCTACATCCTTTGCCATACAATACCTCAAAATTACTCATCCCCAATGATGCTTGATGTCCATTATTGTATGCAAATTCTACCAAGTGTAGGTAGTCCTCCCACTTGGATAGTTTTTCCATCACATACATTCTCAACATGTCTTCAAGAACCTGATTCACCCTCTCAGTTTGACCATCTGTTTGAGGATGATATGTTGTACTAAAATTCAGTTGAGTTCCCAATTCCTGAAATAGTCCCTTCCAAAAATTGGATGTGAACTTTGCATCTCGGTCTGAAATTATTGCTTTGGGCAAGCAATCTGAATATCTCTTTCATGAAAATATTGGCTATGTCATTTGTCTTATGAGTGGACTTGACTGGAATGAAGTGGGATATCTTTGATAGCTTGTCCACCACCACCATAATTGAATTATGCTTCCTCACTGTCATTGGCAAACCTGTTATAAAATCCATAGAAATTACTTCCCACTTCCATTCTGGAATGGGCAAAGGTTGCAATAATCCTGCCGGATGTTGATGTTCTGACTTGACTTGTTGGAATTTTTGACACTTAGAAATGTATTTTGCTCTGTCCTTCTTCATCCCATGCCAAAAGTATTGCTTTCTTGTTGTTATTATTGTCTTTTGATATCCTGGGTGTCCATAGTATGGCATTTGATGTATTTATCCATCACTAATTTCTTCAAATATGCACAATCTGGAATATAAAGTCTAGTACCTTGATAAAAGAGAATATCATCTTCACCAAGCTGATATCTCCCTGCTGCAATTTCTCTTTAATTCGAAGGTAAGTTCCATCACTGGTTTGGGCTTCCAGAATTCTTGCCTTCAAATCTGATTTGCACATACTTGATGCTGCAACATAAAATTTTCTATTAAGAGCATCTGCAACCTTATTCTCTTTCCCTTTTACATGCTTAATTTCAAAATCAAATTCACAGAGAAATTCCATCCACCTAGCTTTCCTAGCATTCAAGTTTGGCTGATCAAACAAATACCTAAAGCTCATGTGGTCTGTTATAAGCTTGAAACTTCTTCCTAACAAATAATGTCTCCATATCTTGAGAGCATGTACTATGGGTGTTAGTTCTAAATCATGCGTGGCATAATTCTTTTCATGCTCTTTTAATTTCCTTGACTCATAGCAAATCACAAATCCTTCTTGCATGAGCACTCCACCTAGCCCTTCGATGCAAGCATTTGTGCACACTACAAAATCCTTCCTTGGATCTTCAATCTTCAAAACAAGAGCACTGGTAAGCAACCTCTTCAACTGTTGAAAGTTTTTCTCACATTTTTCAAACCATACAAACTTAACATTCTTCCTCTGCAATGATATAATTGGATGAGCTATCTTGGAGAATCCTTCAATGAACCTTCTATAATATCCCGCAAGACCCATAAAAGATCTAACATCTGTAACATTCTTTGGAGTAGGCCAATCCATCATGGCTTCAATCTTTTCTGGATCCACTGCAATTCCCTCTTCTGAGATGACATGACCCAAATATTGTACCTTCCTTTGTTAGAAATCACACTTACTCAACTTTGCATACACTTGGTGTTCTCTAAGAACTTGCAACACCATTCTTAGATGTTCATCATGCTCTTCTTCATTCCTTGAATAAACAAGAATGTCATCCAATAACACTATCACAAACTTATCCAAATACTTGTTGAAGACATTATTCATGAGACACATGAATGTAGCAGGTGCATTGGTCAAACTAAATGGCACCACTGTGAACTCATAATGACCATATCTTGTCCTAAAAGTTGTCTTGTGAATGTATTCTTCTTTTATCCTCACTTGATGATATCCAAACCTTAATTCAATCTTTGAAAACACTTTAGCTTCCTTCATTTGATCAAACAAATCATCAATTCTTGGCAATGGGTACTTATTCTTAATTGTCACTTTATTTAGCTACCTGTAATCAATACACAGCCTTAAAGTCCCATCATTTTTCTTGACAAATAACACAGGTGCTCCCCAAGGAGATACACTTGGCCTGATATATGTCTTGTCCATTAATTCATGTAGCTGCATCTTTAACTCTATCAATTTTGGTGTGCTCATTCTATAAGGAGCTTTGGAAATTGGCGCTGCCCCTGAAACAAGATCAATGGTAAAATCAATATCTCTTTTTGGCTGCAGCCTGGGCACTTCATCCAGAAACACGTATTTGAACTCTTGCAACAACTGGAAGTCTTTCGTCCTTGTTCCTTGGTCCTCTGAAGAATATGATATGTGAACTGCATATAATTGGAAACCCTTCTTATAAAACTTTTTCAACTGTAAGGCTGGAATCTGTTTTATTGAGACTTGTTTGGGAATTCCCCTTACCAATATGGGTCTACCCTCTTCATCAATGCATTCAAGTACCTTTTCATAGTAATCTATCTTGTCCCTATGCCTTTCCAACCACTCCATACCAATTAGAGCATCATAAGATCCTAATGGAAAGACATTCAAATTTATTTTTGTGAGGAATCCATTTAACTCCATGGGGCACTCCATCACTACTTCACTCACTTTTATCTTGGTCCCTATGGCTAACTGAACTAGCTAAGACTCACTGTGCTTCATTTTTCTAAGAGAACAACCCTCAACCACTTTTGGAGAAGCATAACTATGAGTAGATCCTGGGTCAATCAAAACATAAATGGATTGCTTAACAATCTTACCTTCAACTTCCACCACTTCTGACTGATGGTCTTCCTGATGATTATCCAACGCTGCATAGATTCGAGGCATTTCCCTTGCCATATCCTCCATTGTAGCTGCTCCTTTTAAGTGGTGCAAACTCCAGGTATTCTCCCTCTAATGTGGACAATCCCTAAGTATGTGGTTTCCTCCACATCCCCAACTGTTGGCTTTTTCTGCTACAACTATTGGCTTGTTCCCACTTCGTGCTTATTGGCCCTGTGGAAAATTTATGGGTTGATTTTTGAATGGTGGGTTAAATCCACTTTTCCTTTGATCAAACCTCCCATTTGGCTTCCCTTTCCATGCTGGGTGAACCTTTGATTTTCCTTTGCTCTGCTCATAGCAATGCACCGCCACCCTAATGGCTTCATCAAGACTTAGTGGATTAAGAAACTCAATCGTATCTCTGAAATTTTGAAGTAGACTCCCAAGGAAACACTGGATCTTAACCCTCTCATCCTTGATATAGTCCACCTACCTCAACAATTCCAAAAACTTGTGGACATGCTCTTCCATAGATTTCTGTCCCAACTTGAGTTCATTGAATTCTTTCCTCTTGTTGTCATAATACCTAGCTAATAGGTATTTTTTCTTGAAATGCTTGTTAAACCTCTCCCAATTGATCCCCTTTTCACTGATCCCTTTTACTTGCATGAGGCACTCCCAACAAATTGAAGCTCTACCATTTAGATTGTAAATGGCAATTATGGCCTTTTCATTTCCTGAGTAGTCATGAATCCTGAAATATTTCTTCATCCCAAGAAGCCATGCTTCTACCTCTTGGCCAGTCTTACCTTCTCCATGAAATGTGGGAGGCCTTTCCTTCCTAAATTCTCCCTGTGGAATTCCTTTGGATTTCCTTCTTCCTTCAAACCTACTAGAAGTATGTCTTGGGATTCTTCGAGGGACGCTTGAGTCACACGACCTGCTGGAAGAAGATCTTGAGGAGGGCGTGTTGTGCTTTTTGCTCACAGAACTCTTTCTTGGGCTTGGAGTCCTCTTCCTGGAATGGCCTCTAGAGCGACTCTCTGCACCCCTTCCTTCTTTACCTATATTGCTTAGGTTGGACCCAAGGTTTACCCTCTGCTGCATATCAGTGAGGCTCTACAAAATAACAACATTGAGTTGGTTTTTTTCTTCCTGAGCCTTCATCAACCTTTCATTAAATCTTATCATGGTTTCAACCAAATTCTGAGGAGTTATTTGCTCCCTTATCCCATTGGATTCAGTCTCCGCATGATCTGCTTGCACATTTTCTCCTAGCACATCTTCATCATGCTCGTAAGGATCTTGGGCGTTCATTAGGGGAGTTTTGAGGTTAAAAATGGGCCTCAAAACAAATAATGTACCATAAAAATTCACTTTACAAGAACCAATAGGATTCAAGATGATGATGTCAACCATAAGGGTAAAATTTGTAAAACAAACTGGAGGGAAAAATTAAAAAAACTACTTTTTCTTATCGTATTTTTGACATATCTCCTTGACGGTTTACCCAAATTTCAAGTTTGGGCACTCGTTGGATGCGGATTTTAATTTTGCATCCAACCCATACCCACACTGCATACTTCTGAGGCACCCACGACATGAAAAACATGAAAATTTCAATTAAAAATATGTGTATTTTTAATTGAAATTTTCATGTTTTTCATGTCGTGGGTGCCTCAGAAGTATGCAGTGTGGGTATGGGTTGGATGCAAAATTAAAATCCGCATCCAACGAGTGCCCAAACTTGAAATTTGGGTAAACCGTCAAGGAGATATGTCAAAAATACGATAAGAAAAAGTAGTTTTTATTTTTCCTCTCTAAAATTTAGAACTCTTATTTTATTATTTCCCTTAGGAGGCCCATTTTAGACCTCAAAACTCCCCTAATGATTCATGGTCACCATTTTCCTTTGGAGATTCCTTTCCCCTACCTGCTGCTCTCTACTACTACTATTCAAATGCTATCAGTTGCAAACACTGTGCATTATAGAGACGTTTATTAGACATCTTAAGAACACATATAAAACATAAAACATCCATATTTAATAGAAATAAAATCATGGAACAATTCATAGAGCTATTATGCCTTCTACTTTGTCCCAAGCAGCCCCAGTGCTGCAACCTTGGGCTCTGATACCATCTGTCACATCCTCGATCCCCTCAGTGTCCTTTAGAGTGATGGGGAAACAATCTGATAACTTTTTTTTGAAAAGCTTATCCGCAACTCTGCCCTTTTACACAGCCGCAATGTCCTCGATCCACAATTCCGCAATCCGCGACCCGCAAGTCGGAGGTCGGAAGGTAGGAACGCTCAATACACAGTGTCGAAGAAATGTGCCTTCGACTTCCACACTCTGCAATCCGCAATGCAGGAGTCAGAAAGTCGGAACACCAAATTCACCATTTCGATGATTTACGTCTCTAACTTCCGCACTCCACATCCGCGATGCAGGAGTCTGAAAGTCGGAACACCAATTTCACCATTTCGACGATTTATGCCTCCAAATTCCGCACTCCGCATCCACGATGTTGGAGTCGAAAAGTCGGAACACGAATTCACCATTTTGACGATTTACGCCTCCGACTTCCGCACTCTGCATCCGCGATGCGAAGGTCGGAAAGTCGGAACACCAATTCACCATGTCGAGGAAAATCCGCCTCCGACTTCCGCTTTCCGCAGTGTGGGAGTCGGAAGGTCGGGACGCCAAACTCACGATGTCGAGAAATCACGCTCCCAACTTCCGCATTCCGCACTGCGGATACGGAAAGTCGGAAGTCAACCATACTCCTATTACTGCCAACTTCTCAGGCTGATAACTTCTTCATCCTTAGTCCATTTTTGGCAAAATCAGTACAGTTGGAAAGCTCTCGGCGAGCTCTATGCAATGGTGTGCTCCTCTGCCACATCTGAGGACTTTGACCTAGCCACTTTTCCAACTGAAATGCTACCCCGAACTCCATCAATGTCTCTTTACCCCATTGTCAAGAGCCCTGTGATCACCCTGTCAAGGCCCCTCCCTTCCTCTGACCATAGAGGGGGGCATGAACACATCAAGGGGTGTCTAATTCATCCCCCAAGCTCATATGATGAAGTGCAAACCTTCTAAGGATGTGTGCACTGCATAGTAAACATACATAGTTGAATTGAATCTAGTTAATGCATCTACAACATGCAAGACTAACAACATATTAATATAAGCAAAATGATGAAACAAACAAAAAATGAACCATCCTTATGGTTAGGCTCATACACAGACTTCCTACTGATTAATTCCATGTGACCATTTCATTCAATTTGACTTGAAATAACAAATAAACACAACATAGGAAGCGACATCATTGAGGACCACAGAGAGCACTTATCTCATAAGATGAACTGTCCAAGCAATTGGCTATGTGAGAGCAATGTTCCACCCAAACATAGGTCTCTGTTCAACCTATATTATTTCAGATGAGAGACCACCCCCGAGCTGGGCTGTGTATCCACTAAGGAGGAACTAAACAGGCTCACTCACAACCATGGCTTCACACAACAGACATGCTAAGCCAATACACAGTTGGGTTTATCAAGCATTTAAGGAACAATGGAGGAGGATGCTAAGCTAGTGACCTCAACCTCGGAGCTACAGGCCTCTCAATTCTTACTCATACAGTCTTGGCACCCACAATACCTACCACACCCAACACAAGGAAGGACCCCTTCTCTGCTGCACAGTCCCTCAGGTGCCCCTTCCTTTGTAACATCCCGGTATTTACATAAAAATTTAAAAATTTATAAATCATCATTTAATGCTAATAATTGTAAAATGCGGAAATAATAAATGTTTAGTAAAGCAGTAATTAATAATTACGTCATTTTGTAGTGACAACTTACTGCTGTGTTTTCTTTGTTTTCTGATGGTGTTTCGTGTCGGCGACATGTCATGAATCCAATTAATGATTATGAAATTTATTTATATGCTGGAATGATTGAAAATTTCGATACATTTGGAAAACAGAATTCTCCTCGACAAAGTACTGACAGTTTAAATTTTCTGGATGATGATGAAAGGGGTCCCACGAGGTGCCCCAAGGCTTACTTAGCTACTCAGCTAAAGCATTGTACTCGTCCTTCATGCGCAGATTCACAGGTAAGAGATAGCGATAATTTCAGAGTGTTTAATAACTGTTTTAAAAAAATGATAACTGCTAGTACTTTGATGCCACAGGTATGGTTCTTTTTATTTTTAAATTTTGTGAGGAGTATCTTGACTAGCTCAAAAACTGCAGAAGTCGTGAATTTCAGAGTGTGGTTGTTATTAAATTTCTGCATTAGGAGTTTATACTTTCACTTGTTATCATTCCATGAATGACTTGCGGCTTTTTAAAACATCCTATCTATAAGTTTTGACTTGTGACAAATCTAAGACAAGGAACATGGTCCTATGCAACCCATAGTTGGAGGCGACAGGGTGATTCTAAGTTCTTTATTACCTAGGTGATTATAATGGTGTCGTAATATACATTATTACTTTACCATTGCAATTTATACGATGGTTCTTGGGTGGCAACTATACCCTAAAGGATGTATCCAAATAAATTTATGACATGGGCAAAGCCCGATGAATTCTATAATGAATTTTATGATAAGTGGGGCGGAATCTACCCATACCTTAGGATCGAATGCGACCTAGGTTATCGTGTTATGCTACGAGTGCCCCTGTATCAACTTACATGGAACATACAAGATCTTTTATACATGCTACCGATATATATGTTTTAATCTTAGTATGATTTATAAAGTTAATGCATTGACGTCGATCTTATGGTCGGCAGGTGGATATGATGGCGTTGTAAAATGTCTGCGTACAAATTTAAAGGTATCGTGAATGATTGGGTTTGTAATCAAGTCGTCTGGCCACAAAATTAATGGTAATATTACGTGCACGTTGTAATGGATGTCCAGCATGTGAGAAGGTTCACCAGTGCTGAGTTGTAACGGACCTCCTACCTCGGTGTCGACAGAGTTGGCAATCATCGTGGCTTAGGAGGTGGATGGGTGATTTAATACCGCATCTACCACCCTCTGACGTGGCTTACAGAAAGTAGATCTCCATCGTCGATTGTTGTGCGTTGGGATTGTAGTGAACCCTAATGTAACTTACGGGATATTGTAACGTTTTCTTGGTCATTGTTTCGGTGGTAGGGTTTGGGGTGAGGCCAACCGACCGAGAGGCACTTAGGTTTTTTATGTTTTTAGCCTCCCTCAGGCTCGAACCTGAGACCTGCAGCAACCTTCAATCTGTGAGTGAATACGATCAATGGAGGGCCGAGTCTGGAAAAGAATAGTGTAGCAATCCACAGGGTTGGATGAGTGCGTCTGTTGGTGACGTTGTAGCAACTTGAAGGTCTGGGGTTTCAAAATCGGGTTGCATGTTTCACAAGCGATGACACAGTGTGCCCTACGAGTTGGGTCTTTCTCCTTCAAAGTGGATGGATGGCTTCGTTATTCTTCTGTCAACAACGCAGGTACAGTGTTGTTGCAAAAGTTTAGAGTTATCTTTGTTGCATGCATCGACATCTCATGAATATTGTTTAACCCTGAGCATGATTGCTTGACAGGTTAGCTCTCGGCGAACAGTAGTGTGCCTGGAACGTTGACGGGGGAATACAACGAACCCACTGGTAAGCGTCAGTGGTACCCTACCTCGTGGTTCTCCTGGATTCAGACTTGGTCGACAGTTGTGAGTGTCGGCAGGGTTTTGGAATGTGTTTTCTCGGCAATGGCTTTTGCCTCGCCTCTGCAACTTTGGGGAAACGTTACTGTTATGTTTTTTTTGTTAGCGTAGATGTAAGGCCAGCCATGTCTCGGCTCGGCGAACTCGATAGGGTTTTGAACCTTTGTTGTTGCAATGATCTCTACAGCATTTAAACGTTTAATGTTTATAGTTTGCACTTCTAAATCGACGGTGGAAACAAATGTTGAACTGTAAGGAAAGGAAATGTTGTCTATGGTTTGTCTTGGCAATAGATGTGTAGTGTGACATGGGTTTTGAATGAAGCAATCAGCAAACAAAAAGGTTTTCTGTAAGATTGCTGCAATCGTAATTTTTAAATGGAACTTTCAGTGCTAAGGTTTAATGTTTACGTATGGTGTTTTGAACTCTGATTTTCGAATTTGTTTTCAAAATAATGAAAGGCATGTCTTTAAGTGTTTATCCAATGGATGGCTGTAAGCCGATAATGGAATACCTAGCTTACAAAAACGTCTGTGCATACATGGGTTAAGCTGTTAATAAAAGGGTGTTGGTTCAGTTTAAATACCACTGTGTGTTGTGTTAAACCCTATCCTGTCGACGACAATGCTAGAATGGAGTTCTAAAATGAAAGTGCTGGGTTGTAATGACATTGACATGCAAGAACAACAGTTCTAATTCTATAGTTAGATTATCTATGATAATTTTATGAGATGAAACATTTGATTTTTGTAGCTATTAAATGTTTGTAAATATTAGTATGGCAAGAACAGATCAAAACCTGGTTTGGGTGTAGAGATGCAGTATTTTACTCTGTCAGTTGATAAAATAATTACTACCCTTTTCTTTTCATTTAAGAACATGCTATTATGAGATTTAAATTCTGCCACATACAGTTGATAATACAGAATCAAAGAAAATTACAGTGTATTTGTCAGTTAGTTTAATTTGCCTATTAGTTTAACATTTGTCTACTTAACTCTATCTCCATGTATTCGTCCAGTTTGGACTTGTAGAGAAACGATAGAATAATACAGTACCTTTCTTTTTTGCACAAAGATAACACAGTGAAGACAATAATTTCTATAAAATCGGTCAGATTCAAATAACAATTAAAATAGAAGAATGGGAAAGTGGTTAAACAAAATGCATGATATTGGTTTCCCTTTTTTTGAAGAAATAACTGATGATCAATAAACCCTAGATGCTAACACCATGTCTACCTTTAGAAGTCAAAAAGGAAATTACTGTTATAACTAGTTTCTGGTAGGTTGTTTCAACATACAGAGTTGAACAGTATATTCAATGCATGCAGAGATCTAATCTGCAGCTGCTAAAATATAAGATGCATGGGGAACATAAGTCTGTGCATGGGTGTCTCTTTGGGATTATGAATTTAGATGCATGTTAGGTTTCACCTTTAAATGAACAGATTTAATGCTACCTCTCTGTAATGGGGTACGATGCAACTTCACGCATGGGGAAAAATGCCGAGGAGTCATTTTATTAGTTCAACAATTTAAAATCAATCAGGATCTAACATTTTACTGCTACTTGTCATTAATAACATTTCTAAGCCACTTTCTGAGAGAATTCATGTGATTGGAAACACAAAAAAAAGAATAGAACCTGAGTGTGATAGGAGGAACAAATCACTCAAGAAGCCTGTTCCTCCCAACCTGCTCCCAAGCAGCCAAGATGCCTGCCTTAGGACCCCTGAGCCTGTCCACTGATCCACCAGGAGGAAGGAAGTTCAGAAGCTTAGGGTCTCTACTTGCAGCAGCAAGAAATTTATCCAGCCTTACAGTCTTAGTAGTCAATGGGACCTCCACCAGCACCTCTGGTCTATCCTTCTCATAACATTTGCAGACTTATACTTGCACTCTCCACAGCCTCCCTATTCGAATCTCTCAGCCATCACCTGATGCACATGAGGAATGTTTCTGCAGAAAACATTGTAAGAGCTCCCTGCTCAATTCGAATTGCCTTTTATAGGCTGCCTATGTCTTTTTGTAATTAATTGGTCATTAGTGAGCTACCTGCTCACCTCGCTCCACCTGGAGGGGGAAATGCCACAAAATTAGGGGGAGTTGTCCCATACCAACAGCTAATGGTAGAGTGCAAATGCTGCCATCTGTCCCAATCCTTCCAACAGCTTCCATTCCTCCTAGTGGGCCAGTGAACACTCTTGTAATAGCTTTCTTGAGTGTTTGTCTCCCATTTTTATTTATTAAATAATAATAATGAGTCATTACATTCATCTTTGACCTAATTGGTCATAATTACAAAACTTGTAATTATAATTTAACACAAAGTATTTTGCAAAAAGGATAATAGTAGAAAATAATTATTCTAAAAAATTGGTGTAGGTGACATACACCCCCCCTTAAGCCTCAACATCGTCCTCAATGTTGCTTTATTCACTCCTTGAGTGTTCCTGGAACAGAGTTGGGTATGCAGCCCGCATACTACTCTCCAACTCCCGAGTAGCCTCTGTTGGGTTAAAGTGCTTCCATTGCACTTTTACTTGGCCAACGGTGTGGTTCCAGAGTAGAGTTTATTTCCTTGCAAGAATACAGTCCGGTTCCACCGGAAAATCGCCGCCTTATTCCACCTGAACATTATTCCAATTTACAACATGAGTAGGATCATGCACATATTTATTTAAAAATGAAATGTGACAAACATTATGGATTTTGAGGTTTGAAGGTAAGGCTAATTGATATTCCACAGGTCCAACTCTGGAAAAAGATTTCGAAAGGACCACAATACATGGGTGCCAGTTTGGCACAGCTTCCCAATTTTAAGGAACTCTTTTTCGGCCTTACCTTAAGAAAAAACATGTTCACCAACCTGGAACTCTTTATGAGTTCTTTTAAGGTCTGCTTGACTTTTCTGTCTATCCTGGGCAGCTTTAAGATTTCCTTGTACTTGCTTCACGATTTGCTCTAATTCCTGCAACAATTCGGGCCCTAAGGTGACTCTGCTAACCGGATCACTCCATGACACCGGTGTGTTACATTTTCTACCGTAAAGAATTTCAAACGGGCTAAGCTTGGCTGAAGCATGGTAGTGATTGTTATACGCAAACTCTTCTAGATGCAAGTAGTCTTCCCACTTACCAGGCTGATCCTTAACATACATTCTGAGCATATCTTCCAATATCTGGTTCACCCTTTCAGTCTGTCCGTCTGTTTGCGGATGAAACGCAGTGCTGGAATTTAAGGTGGTATTTAACCCCTTGAACAAGGACCTCCAAAAGTTACCTGTGAACTTTGAATCTTGGTCTGAAACTATTACCTTGGGTATCCCATGCAGTCGAAAAACCTGCTTCATAAAAATTTTTGCGATATCAGGAGCTTTATGGGTAGTTTTGACAGGGATAAAATGGGTTGCCTTGCTAAGTTTGTCTACTACCACCATGATGGAGTCGTGCTATTTTTTATTCTTTGGTAACCCAGTGATGAAATCTATACTTATGATTTCCCATTTCCAGCTGGGTATAGGCAAGGGTTGTAGCAATCCAGCAGGATGCTGATGTTCCACCTTTACTTTTTGACAGTCAAAACACTTAGCTATATATTCTGCTACTTCATCCTTCATTTTGGGCCAATAATACTCCTTCCGTAGCATTGTGATGGTCTTCTGATAACCTGGATGGCAAGAATAGTGGCTTTTGTGCATCTCATCCAAAATCAGAATCTTTACTGCTGGTACGTTTGGTACATACAATCTGTTTTTGTACAGCAGTAAGCCATTTTCCTTCAAACTGAAATCTGTTATAGAATTTTCAGAATTGTTTTCTGCTGTCCTTTCCTGTAATTTCCTGTATTCCTCATCCTCTTTAATTCCTTCAAAAATCTGTTTCTCCAAATCTGTTGCATATGTGGTAATGGCTGAAATAAAATGTATCCTTACATTACGACTTAACGCGGTCAACAACTTTATTCTCCTTCCCTTTAATGTGTTGAATTTCAAAATCATACTCACTCAGAAAAGTTAGCCATCTGGCTTGCCTGGCATTCAAATTTGTTTGATCTAATAAATATTTCAGCCCCATATTATCCGTCATTTAGGTAAATTTCCTGCCAATAAGGTGGTGACGCCACATTTTCAAGGCATGAATTACTGCTAACAATTCTAGATCGTAGGTGGAATAGTTCTTCTTATGTATTTTCAGCTTTCTTGATTCATAGGCTACGGCATGTCCCTCCTGCGTTAGGAATCCTCCAAGTCCATCATTGCACGCGTCTGTACATACCACAAAATCTTTATTAGGATCTACAATCCTCAAAATAGGTGCTGAAGTCAGCAATTCCTTTAACTTTGCAAAACTGTCCGCACACTTTTGATGCCAGACAAACTTCTTTCCCTTTTTCTGCAGTGACGTTATGGGGTTTGCAATCCTTGAAAACCCTTCAATGAATTTTCTGTAATAACCAGTGATGCCCATAAATGCTAGCACATCCGTCACATCTTTAGGAACCGACCATTCATTAATGGCCTTTATCTTGGCGGGGGTCAACCGAAATCCCTTCCTCAGAGATTATGTGTCCTAAGTACTGAATCTTATCTTTGTAAAAATCACATTTACTGAACTTGGCATACAGCTGGTGCTCCCTCAGAACTTGCAGAATAATACGTAGATGTTCATCATGCTCCTCCTTGTTCTTAGAATATACTAAAATGTCATCGATAAACACAACTGCAAACTTATCTAAGTACTTGTGCAGAATTTTGTTCATTAAACACATAAATACAGCAGGGGCATTAGTTAATCCAAACGGCATGACAACGAACTCATAGTGTCCATAACGAGTTCTAAAGGCTATTTTGAAAATGTCTTCATCCTTCACACGAACCTGATGATATCCTGATCGTAAATCGATCTTCGAGAATACTGTTGCTCCGCGTAGCTAGTCAAAAAGATCATCAATGCAGGGCAGCGGGGTACCTATTCTCGATCGTCATTTTATTTAGTTAACGATAATCTATGCAAATTCTCAGGGTACCATCCCTCTTCTTAACAAAAATTACCAGTGCTCCCCAAGGAGACACGCTGGGTCTTATGTATTTTTTATCGATCAGCTCCTTCAACTGAGATTTTAACTCATTCAACTCTAGTATATTCATCCGGTATGGGGATTTAGAACTTGGTACTGCACCTGGTATTAATTCAATAGTAAAATCTAGGTCCCTTTTGGGAGGTAATTCTGGGATCTCTTCAGGAAAAATGTCTTGGAAATCCTTTAAGACAGGTATGTCCTCTATTTTCAGTTTGTCCTCCTTAGTACTCAACTCATCATGCACCGCATTTACTGCAAACATCTGACACCCTTTTCTGATTGCCCTTTTTACTTACATGGCTGAAATCTGCCAAACGGATGTTTTCCTAGGGATGCCTTTTACTTCTGTTGTCTTTCCTTCATCATCCAGGCAAATGAAATTTTTCTCATAACAATTTAGAATGACATGATGGGTTTCTAACCAGTCCATACCGATTAGGATGTCATATGACCCCAATGGAAAAATATTTAACTTAACCTGCGTTGTTAGTTGATTCATAGATAAAACACAATTTCCCACAAAATCAGAAACCTTTCTTTTTGTTCCCGTCGCTAATCTAACTAACCAGGATTTATCGAATTTCTCTATTTCCAAATCGATACTTTCTACAACAACCGGTGATATATAACTTAGACTAGCACCAGGGTCAATTAAAATAGAAACTGGGTGGTTTTGCAGCATACCTTTAACCTCCACCATTGAGACTTGGTGCTCTGCTTGCCGGTTGTCTAATGTTGCACCAATTCTGGGTACTTCTCTTGCCACATCTCCTACAGTAGCTTCAGACTGTATGGAGTGAATATGGTTGGCCGCCCGTTTCTTGAGGGGGTAGTCTGAGGCATAATGGGGTCCTTGGCACTCGAAGCATTTTATAGGTGGCTTCTGTTCATTGGTCCTGGCAACATTGGGGACATTTCTGGGTGCTGTAAATTTCTGATGCTGATTATTTATGTTCTGCTGAAATTTTTGATTCTGAAAATTTTTCCTCTGGAAACCGGAATTTCCACCATATCTGAAATTTTTCCTTTTCTATTCAAAATTACTGGGTTTTGGGTTTTTCTAGATAGGTACCCCTTCTTTTCGTATTCTGGTCAAAGCAAAAAGTTGCTTTCCTCATGGCTTCTTCTAGTGTCGTAGGGTTATCGTACTCTATCATGTCCTTGATGTTGAAAGGTAAACAACTTAGGTACCTCTGGACCTTCGGTTTTTCCTCTACCATATACGGCACATACCTTAGCAAACTTAAAAGCTTGCTGTTCAGTTCTTTCATGTTCATCGTTCCCAGTTTTAGATCATAGAATTCTTTGGATTTTTCTTCATAATACTGCTCAGATAAGAATTTCTTCTTGAAGTGTCTTTTAAAAGTACTCCAACTCACATCTCGGTCTTTTATACCTTTTACCCTTTTAAGGTCTTGCCACCAAATATCTGCCTTCCCGGTCATATTATAAATTGCCATTTTTGCCTTTAAGGATTCAGAATAGTCGTAGATCTGAAAATACTTTTTCATGCTGGACAGCCATGCTTCCGCTGTCTCTCCTTTCTTTGTTTCGCCATTGAAAGTTGGGGGTTTGATTTTCTTGAATTCACCAGATATCTGTTCGTGCTGTTTATTTCTTTTTCTTTTTGGCTTGAAGTCTCCTTCACTGCTGTCACTAGAGTAGTTATGCTTCTTTTTACGTGGGTGTTTGGTAGTTCTTGATGATGTTGAGTTGCTGTTTCCCTCAATTGTTTCTGTTTGTTTATCCTTGCCTTCATGAGATAGCTCTTTAGTTTAGGAAGTATGTTCAAGGTCCTATTCATATTTTGGATATTGGTCGAACAGTGCTTGCTTCAACTCCTCCCGTGTCCTCATGATTCTTTCATTGTCCTGTTTTACTGACTGGATCTCTGCCTTCAATTCTTGAAAAACATGCAATAATTCTGACGAATCGTTACCCCGGTTTCCCTGGAATTGCTGTTCCATACTAGGGCTGTTTGGCAGAAATCTGCCCCTTATGTGTTCAGCTGATCCTTCCATATCTGTAAATCAAAGACAATTTTCTGTATACAACAAAATAATTTAAACTTGAGTTAGCAAAAAATTTCACAGTCATAAATTTTCTGTTTGCGTGTTTCTTGGACCGTCTTTAGGCCTAGAGTTCGAACATGAGCTCTGATACCACATGTAACATCCCGGTATTTACATAAAAATTAAAAAATTTCTAAATCATGATTTAATGCTAATAATTGTAAAATGCAGAAATAATAAATGTTTAGTAAAGCAGTAATTAATAATTACGTCATTTTGTAGCGATAACTTAATGCTGTGTTTTCTTTGTTTTCTGATGGTGTTTCGTGTCGGCGACACGTCATGAATCCAATTAATGATTATGACATTTATTTATATGCTGGAATGATTGAAAATTTTGATACATTTGGAAAACAGAATTCTCCTCGACAAAGTACTGACAGTTTAAATTTTCTGAATGACGATGAAAGGGGTCCCACGAGGTGCCCCGAGGCTTACTTAGCTACTCAGCTAAAGTATTGTACTCGTCCTTCATGCGCAGATTCGCAGGTAAGAGATAGAGATAATTTCAGAGTGTTTAATAGCTGTTTTAAAAAATGATAACTGCTAGTACTTTGACGCCACAGGTATGGTTTCTTTTTTTAATTTTGTGAGGAGTATCTTGACTAGCTCAAAAACTGCAGAAGTCGTGAATTTCAGAGTGTGGTTGTTATTAAATTTATGCATTAGGAGTTTATGCCTTCACTTGTTATCATTCCATGAATGACTTGCGGCTTTTTAAAACATCCTATCTATAAGTTTCGACTTGTGACAAATCTAAGACAAGGAACATGGTCCTATGCAACCCATAGTTGGAGGCGACAGGGTGATTCTAAGTTCTTTATTACCTAGGTGATTATAATGGTGTCGTAATATACATTATTACTTTACCATTGCAATTTATATGATGGTTATTGGGTGGCAACTATACCATAAAGGGTGTATCCAAATAAATTTATGACATGGGCAAAGCTCGATGAATTCTATAATGAATTTTATGATAAGTGGGGCGGAATCTACCCATACCTTAGGATCGAATGTGACCTAGGTTATCGTGTTATGCTATGAGAGCCCCTGTATCGACTTACATGGAACATACAAGATCTTTTATACATGCTACCGATATATATGTTTTAATCTTAGTATGATTTATAAAGTTAATGCAATGACGTCGATATTATGGTCGGCAGGTGGATATGATGGCGTTGTAAAATGTCTGCATACGAATTTAAAGGTATCGTGAATGATTGGGTTTGTAATCAAATCGTCTGGCCACAGCGTTAATGGTAATATTATGTGCACATTGTAATGGATGTCCAGCATGTGAGAAGGTTCACCAGTGCTAAGTTGTAACGGGCCTCCTGCCTCGGTATCGACAGAGTTGGCAATCGTCGTGGCTTAGGAGGTGGATGGGTGATTTAATACCGCATCTACCACCCTCCGATGTCGCTTACACAAAGTAGATCTCCATCGTCGATTGTTGTGCGTTGGGATTGTAGTGAACCCTAACGTAACTTATGGGATATTGTAATGTTTTCTTGGTCATTGTTTCGGTGGTAGGGTTTGGGGTGAGGCCAACCGACCGAGAGGCACTTGGGTTTTTGATGTTTTTAGCCTCCCTCAGGCTCGAACCTGAGACCTGCAGCAACCTTCAATCTGTGAGTGAATACGATCAATGGAGGGCCGAGTCTGGAAAAGAATAGTGTAGCAATCCATAGGGTTGGATGAGTGCGTCCGTTGGTGACGTTGTAGCAACTTGAAGGTCTGGGGTTTCAAAATCGGGTTGCATGTTTTGCAAGCCATGACACAGTGTGCCCTATGAGTTGGGCCTTTCTCCTTCAAAGTGGATGGATGGCTTCATCATTCTTCTGTCAACAACGCAGGTACAATGTTGTTGCAAAAGTTTAGAGTTATATTTGTTGCATGCATCGGCATCTCATGAATATTGTTTAACCCTGAGCATGTTTGCTTGACAGGTTAGCTCTCGACAAACAATAGTGTGCTTGGAACGTTGACGGGGGGAATACAACGATCCCACCGGTAAGCGTCGGTGGCACCCTACCTCGTGGTTCTCCTGGATTCGGACTTGGTCGACAGTTGTGAGTGTCGGAAGGGTTTTGGAATGTGTTTTCTCGGCAATGGCTTTTGCCTCGCCTGCAACTTTGGGGAAACGTTACTGTTATGTTTTTTTTGTTAGCGTAGATGTAAGGCCAGCCATGTCTCGGCTCAGCGAACTCGAAATTAATGGTGGAATGATCTCTACAGCATTTAAACGTTTAATGTTTATAGTTTGCACTTCTGAATCGATGGTGGAAACGAATGTTGAACTGTAAGGAAAGGAAATGTTGTCTATGGTTTGTCTCGGCAATAGCTGTGTAGTGTCACATGGGTTTTAAATGAAGCAATCAACAAACAAAAAGGTTTTTTGTAAGATTGATGCGATCGTAATTTTTAAATGGAACTTTCAGTGCTGAGGTTTAATGTTTACGTATGGTGTTTTGAACTCTGATTTTCGAATTTGTTTTCAAAAGAATGAAAGGCATGTCTTTAAGTGTTTATCCAATGGATGGCTGTAAGCCGATAATGGAATACCTAGCTTACAAAAACGTTTGTGCATACTTGAGTTAAGCTGTTAAGAAAAGGGTGTTGGTTCAATTTGAATACCACTGTGTGGTGTGTTAAACCCTATCCTGTCGACGACAATGCTAGAATGGAGTTCTAAAATGAAAGTGCTGGGCTGTAATGACATTTACATGCAAGAACAACAGTTCTAATTCTATAGTTAGATTATCTATGATAATTTTATGAGATGAAACATTTGATTTTTGCAGCTGTTAAATGTTTGTAAATATTAGTATGGCAAGAACAGATCAAACCCTGGTTTGGGTGTAGAGATGCAGTATTTTACTCTGTCAGTTGATAAAATAATTACTACCCTTTTCTTTTCATTTAAGAACATGTTATTTTGTGATTTAAATTCTGCCACATACAGTTGATAATACAGAATCAAAGAAAATTACAGTGTATTCGTCAGTTAGTTTAATTTGCCTATTAGTTTAACATTTGTCTACTTAACTCTATCTCCCTGTATTCGTCCAGTTTGGACTTCTGGAGAAATGATAGAATAATACAGTACCTTTCTTTTTGCACAAAGATAACACAGTGAAGATAATAATTTCTATAAAATCGGTCAGATTCAAAATTTAGAAGAATGGGAAAGTGGTTAAACAAAATGCATGATATTGGTTTCCCTTTTTTTGAAGAAATAACTGATGATTAGTAAACCCTAGATGCTAACACCATGTCTACTTCAGAAGTCAGAAAGGAAATTACTGTTATAACTAGTTTCTGGTAGGTTGTTTCAACATACAGAGTTGAACAGTATATTCAATGCATGCAGAGATCTAATCTGCAGCTGCTAAAATATAAGATGCATGGGGAACATAAGTCTGTGCATGGGTGTCTCTTTGGGATTATGAATTTAGATGCATGTTAGGTTTCACTTTTAAATGAACAGATTTAATGCTACCTCTCTGTACTCGGGTACGATGCAACTTCACGCATGGGGAAAAATGCAGAGGAGTCATTTTATCAGTTCAACAATTTAAAATCAATTAGGATCTAACATTTTACTACTACTGGTCATTAATAACATTTCTAAGCCACTTTCTGAGAGCATTCATGTGATTGGAAACACACAAAAAAAATAGAACCTGAGTGTGATAGGAGGAACAAATCACTCAAGAAGCCTGTTCCTCCCAACCTGCTCCCAAGCAGCCAAGATGCCTGCCTTAGGACCCCCGAGCCTATCCATTGATCCACTAGGAGGAAGGAAGTTCAGAATCTTAGGGTCTCTACTTGCAGCAGCAAGAAATTTATCCAGCCTTACAGGCTTAGTAGTCAATGGGACCTGCACCAGCACCTCTGGTCTGTCCTTCTCATAACATTTGCAGACTTATACTTGCACTCTCCACAACCTCCCTATTCGAATCTCTCAGCCATCACCTGATGCACGTGAGGAATGTTTCTACAGAAAACATTGTAAGAGCTCCCTGCTCAATTCGAATTTCCTTTTATAGGCTGCCTAGGTCTTTTTGTAATTAACTGGTCATTAGTGAGCTACCTGCTCACCTCCCTCCACCTGGAGGGGGAATTTCCAGAAAATTAGGGGGAGTTGTCCCATACCAACAGCTAATGGTAGAGTGCAAATGCTACCATCTATCCCAATCCTTCCAGCAGCTTCCATTCCTCCTAGTGGGCCAGTGAACACTCTTGTAACAGCTTTCTTGAGTGTTTGTCTCCCATTTTTATTTATTAAATAATAATAATGAGTCATTACATTCATCTTTGACCTAATTGGTCATAATTACAAAACTTGTAATTATAATTTAACACAAAGTATTTTGCAAAAAGGATAATAGTAGAAAATAATTATTCTCAAAAATTGGGTAGGTGACATCCCTCCAGTGCTCTTCAGGGTGGGCATAGAAAGGTCTAAGATGTTGATTCCTTGAGACTCTGGCCTTCACTGGGTTTATCAAGCAACCCTACCTTCTGTCCTATTCTTGTCTATCATTTCCACTTGGATTTTCTCAATTGCTATGGCCAAAGCGACTCGATCCCACAGCTGGGTTCTCAGATATCAACACAGGGTTTTCTCACGGGTTTCTGAGCATCCCACATGCTACAAATATGCCCTAGGATTCATGCCAATAGATCCCCTGCTGGATTGAACTTCCCACACGAATTTTTGGGCAAATTCGACACTCTAAAATCGGCTTTTTTCACACAATCATGATTTTCCTTCTTCTCTTCACCGATCGGCTCTTTGTTTCCTCTCCCAACTTCGGTTACTGATCCATGATGGAATGGGTATGAGGGAAGGCAAATTCCTAGGAGCAGGGTGACTTGTGGATCAAGGCAAACAGAGGCCCATACCCTGCCATCCAAAAATTTCGGGGTTTTCCCACACTCCATCGACCTCATGAACCGTTCTCTTCAACCACTTCCTGCAACAGAATTAAATGTCAGCAGGGAAGGTCAAAGGGGTTCTCAAGATGACATTTGGCAGCCTATGGTCCAATCCCTCAACCCCCTCACCTCTCCCTAGTGGATACACATGGCCCCATCTTATTAGTTGCCTCCATAGCCAGTTTTTTGGTATTTTTATTGCAATGTTAATATTTACATCATTTACAATGTCCCATGGCTTAATAGCACATGGATAACATAATATCTAATACTTGTCTTTTACATAAAAACCAAGCATCCATTAGTGGGGCTCATCGCATGTATACAATATTTACATTGAAAGCCAATATGTTATAAGGGGAGAAGGTGGGTGAGGGAGAGTCATTAACAAGAATGGAAACGAAAGCTGAGGAGACCAGGGATATGATCCAATTGACCCAGGAGGGGGAGAAACCAAAAGCAAGAAGGGCGTCTTGGAGGAAGTTCCAGTTCATTTGATCAAAGGCTTTATCCATGTCAAGTTTGATGAGCATACCATATGAGGAGGAGAATTTGAGAGTGTGTATCGCCTCATGTGTTGTAATTATTTCATCAAGAATTTGTCTTCCTTCCACATAACCGGATTGCTATGGGGATATTAGATTAGGCAGAAGGGGTTTGAGGCGATTGGCGATGACTTTGGTGATAATTTTGTAAATGACATTGCATAGAGCGATGGGATGAAAGTTTGTAGGGTCAGCTGGTTTGTCAATTTTTGGAATGAGAGTAAGGAAGGTGGCATTGAAGGCAGGGAGAATGGATCCAAAAACTCTGGAAGCTTCAACCACTTGCCACACTTCCTCTTTTACAATTTCCCTGCAGGTTTGAAAGAAATCAATTGTGAAACCATCCGGACCTAGGGCTTTGCCCTGCTTCATGTCCATGACTGCTGACTCAACTTCGATCAAGGAGATGGGGCTAAAGAGATTGACATTTTGCTCTGTCGTGATGAGAGGAGGGATATGCTGAAGAATTTGCTGAGTGGCTTGAGATCTATTCAGAATTGGGCCAGTCATGATATTTTTATAAAAAAGAACCATCTCTTGCTCTATGTCTACCCTATTTAATAAAGTATCCCCTGCACTAGACTTAAGCTTTGTGATCCTGTTAGTTTGCTTGCACTGCATCATTGCATTGTGGAAAAAATTAGTATTTTTCTCAGCTTCTTTGAGGCATTGGATTATGGATTTTTAGCGCCAAAGAATTTCTTCCTGCTGACTTCGAGTGTCGATTTGAGCTTGAAGTTATTTTTCTTGTTTCCTTAGCTCGTCGGTGTATCCATGATGGATGACATGAGTTTGGATTCCGGCTAGATCCTCTTCCAACCTGTGTTTTTCCTCCTGGATGTGGCCAAATTCCGTCTTGTTCCAATGCTTTAGATGCGTTTTGATATTCTTTAGTCGCTGCTGGAAGCGATACATAATGGTTATTTCTACTTGATCTGAAGCTTGCCACCATTCCTTTATTTTATATTTAAAGCTTGGGTGAGTTATCCAGAATTGCTTGAATCTGAAGGGTCTTCTGGAATAAGGAGCATCAAATTCCAGCTAGAGACATGCAGGCCAATTATCCGAGCCAGCTATAGGAAGAATAATGGTAGAGAGGTTGAATTGATTCTACAGAAGGTAGTTTGAGATTAGAAAGCGGTCTAACCGAGAGGCTACTTTCTCCCCCCCCCTCTCTTATTATTCCAGGTGTAAACTCCATTACTAGTTTCCAAGTCTGCTAAGGATAGGTCTCGGATAAGAGCTTGGAGGGCCAGACTGTCCCTATCAAGTCTGCGAATGCCTCCTTTTTTTTCATTGAGAGAAGTGATGATGTTAAAATATCCTCCAATTATCCACTGTGTCCGGTTGGGAAATTTCCTGCTTAGCCAAGAGAGATGGTTTAGAAATAGAACCTTTTGTTCCATTATTTGTGGGCCATAAACATTAGTGACCACTCCGCTGTGCATGGAGCCAAGAATTCGGAACCATCCTGATAAGGTATTTGGACTGGAGAAAACCTTCCATGCTTATGACATTAGGATCCCAGGATATTGCAATGCCTCCTGCGGTACTCCTGGCATCCACGACCATTGTTTCTGCATTTTTCCAACATTTTTTTATAGAAGAGTGGAGCTTTTACTTCGTGGTTTAAGTTTCTTGCAACATTAAGAGTATAGGTTTTTCAGTGATAATTTTGTTCTTCAATATTCTCCTTTTGGAATCACTCCCGATTCCTCTTATGTTCCAGGTAATGAATTTCAAAACCATTAATTAGCAATTTGGAAGTGAGCGTCAAGCTTGGCACTCTGACCTGAGTCTATTAAGTGGGCTCCCAGTTCCTGGATCAATTGCCTGTTGGTTTTTCTCCCTTTTTTCGGGATATCACTTTGAATCTTGGGGATATCCTTTTGTTTTAATACTTTTAACCCCAACCGGTTGTGGGCAATAGGAGTTAAAGCGGTTTCTGCAAGGGTTGGGAAGCTCTGTTGCTTAGAGAGGGAGTGGTAGGCTTCCTCAAAGAGTTCCATTTGGCGACGAGGAATATTGAGGAGGTAATTTTTCTTCCAGGCTTCTTGAATGATGTTTAAGTCAAGTTCCTCTAACTCCATGTCTTCAGGTTCAGGGGGACCTCCTTCCGTGAGTAGAGAGGGTGGGGTTGTGCAGTGGGGAGAAATAGAGGGAAGGGGAGCAGGTTGCGATGGGATAATTTCTTCAATGATGGAATCAAGGATAGCTGAAGAGGGTTTATTTGCAGGGATAGTAATCCCTGTGTCGTCTAAGATTTGTTGGGAGAGGATAAAGAAGTTGTTTTGGTGCTCAGGGTTGGGTGGGGCATTTGGCACAAAGGGTTTCTTTCCTTTTCTTCTATGGTTAGTGGCTTTAGTGAAACCATCCTCATCAACCTTGTTGTGGGTTGAAGGAGGAGATGGTTTGGAATTCAGTGGGAATTCGCGAAAGAGGTTCCCATGCTCATGGCATTTCTTGCATCTGAAGGGAATGTGTTCATAGTCTATGGTTTGGATCCATTCAGAGTTCCGGTGGGTAAGACATATAGCTTTTGGGAGAGCCGCTGAGATGTCCATGTAGATGCAAATACAAGCATAACAGGTGTAGCGGCCAACCAGAGTGGCATCAGAATATTGGAAAAACGTCCCTAGGGTGTTTCCTATTCCGGCTAGGGTTTATATGTTCCAGTATTCCTAGGGAAGAGAGTATAGTCGTAACCAGACATGCACCACTTTGAAGTCTTCCTTTTCCGGGCTAAAGTGTTCTTTCCAGTTTCTCATGTACAGGCCTGCAAAGTGGAGGAAGTAGGTCCTCCTTGAAATATTTTGTGCTTGTCTTCTAGGTTATGGAAGATTACGGTGAAAAATCCTTTGGATCCTAGATTTATTTCACATTGTCCCTTTGGTTTCTAGGTGTTGGTGAGCCACCAGATGAGAGTCTTTTTAGTTGGCCATAATCCTATGAATTTGCAGATTATTGCATGATGGTGCATGTATTGAATTTGCTGGCTAACTAGGTTTGAAGTAACCTCATACCTAGGTATTTGCAGCGATTTGGGTTTGCATTTGCTTGTGTCCTTTGGTTGTTCTGTGGCTGGTGTGGCCTCCTCCTAAGTTTTATTTGTTTAAGTCGGAGGTAATTGCGAGGGGGTTTCCCTTCTCTCTCCTCCTTTTCCTTTTTGAGACGAAGTATTTGCAGCCTGAGACACCACCCCTGTCAAGAGGAGGGGCTTAGTAGGAGGCACGCGATGAGAAGTTATTTGATTGAAAGAGGGGTTGGAGCGCCCTCCATTGGAGGCTTCCATGGCAGCGGTGAGGTTGCAGGAGGCCTGGATCTCAAGTCACAAATCCTAACCCTCTCGAGCGCTCTCAATTAAATCTGATTTGTGATTTGCGGGGGACTAATCAAATTATGATTTAAAAAACAAAATTGAATGTAGTTGTAGTTGTTTCTAATTTAGTTTAAATGTTGTTTGTTGATCTCATTTCTTTGGTTATGATGATGATGATGACAATTAGTTACGATATCAAGGTAATTGATTTTTTTAAAGATTTTTATTTGAATATTTTCTCTTACTATGATATTTTATTTAAAAATACTTTCAAAATATCGTTAATTGGATATTCATTTTGTAGATATAATCATGTAATTTTGATTTTGACTATAAATGCAAACATTGTAACTTTCTCTTAGATTGTCCTTCGTACATCCACATTACGTCTTAGTTACAAATTTTTTGTTACAAAAGGAAGTTGTGTCTTACAAAGTAAGACACAACTTCCTTTTTCAAGTCTCACAAGATTTTGGTTTCTCTTCTTCTTTTATAAATTGCATTAAGGCTTGCATTGGAGAGCCTTGGATCTCTCCTCTTTTCAATGGGAGACCAACCGGGTTTTTTAAAGCGTCCATAGGCCTTCGGCAGGGGTTCCCTTTATCCCCCTTCCTTTCCATTATCACTGTTGAATCTTTTAGCAGGAAATTAAACAACTTTGTAAGTTCAGGTGAGTTGCCTGGGATCAACATTGTTAGAGGAGTAAGGCCAGTCAACCACGCCCAGTTCGCAGATGACACCATCATGTTGGGTAAGGCCACCATCGAAGTCAAGAGACTTTTCTCCAATACCCTTTTTGATTTCTTAGAAGTCTCAGGGGGGGGAATCAATAAAAGGAAAATCTGCACCTACACTTGGAATTGCTCCAGCAATATGAACTCGATCATATTAAGAATTATGGACTTCAAAGTGGTCGCGAAATGGAACTCCTTTAAGTATTTGGGAATTCCTATCTCCCTGCAGGGTAGGACCGAAGGATGAAGATAAATAATCACTAAAATCAAGAACAAGGTTCAATCCTGGGAGGTTAAATGGATGAACCTGGCAGGAAGGGTAACTCTCATCAAGTCTGTGCTCAAATCCATTCCCATCTATCTCTGCTCCATTGTCCTTTCCCCATTGGGAACAATGAGTGAGATAAGAAAAGAAATCAGGAAGTTCTTATGGTAAGGAGGACTTAATGGCGAAAAGAAATTCCACCTGGTAAAGTGGGAGTCTGTCCAATCAGAGAAAAATAAAGGGGGTCTAGCTATAAGAGAACCTAGACTAAATATCATTGTCATGGGTGCCAAAATTTTGTGGAGGCTTGTTACTGGTAAGAATGATTGGTGGAAGGAGATCTTAGTCAAAAAATATATCAGAAAGAGTAGGCTTAGGTGCATTGATAAAAAAAATTCTGGGGCTGGAACAAAGATATGGATCCTCTGCAAATCTTCGGTCTCGTTAATTAGAGAGAACATTTATTGGATCCATGGAAGTGGGAAAAGAATTGACATATGGGAATACAGGATTTTGGGAAACCCTCCTCTGAAATACAATGAGTCTCTAAATGGACTAAGGCAGTGGCTACAGGAGAAGAACATAGTCAAACTCCACGACTTCTCTTCCTGGGATGAAAAGGGGAACTGGACGGGCTGGAAATTCCTCGACCCGCCCATAGACCTTCGTGATAAGTTGCAAGAGCTTCATTCGTCTCTTAATGGGAAAGCTCCCCTGAATATCAGAGAGAAAGACTCGATAGGTTGGGGGGAAAGAGGTTTCTACAGAGTAAAGGACACATATAAGCTTCTTCTAGCTAATTTCCCAGGGCTTCCCAAGGATAGAAAATGGAAGAGAGTATGGCATCGATATTGTCCTCCCAAACTCTGCGCCTTTTCCTGGCTCCTAACACAACTGAAAATATTAACTGTTGAGAATTTAAGAAAAAGGGGAATAGCTGGCCCTAGCAGGTGTGTCCTCTGTAAAAGACAGGAAGAATCGATGCAACATCTATTCTTGAACTGCAGCTTCACTCTACAAGTCTGGGCAGAATTGGTAAAGGACCTTAACATTGATCTCTCTCTCCCAAACAATATAAGCGGCTTCTTAAAGGGATGGGGACACCGGTATCCTGGGACCACTTCTAATAAAAAATTTCTTGCCAAGCTCTGTAACGTTATACCAAAGTACATCAACTAGCAAATTTGGCTTACTAGAAATAAGTACATCTTCGAAGGAAAGCATCTAAGCGTGACCAAAACGGTAAGGAATGTTATGTCTTAACTTAAAGAGTTCACGGCTAGCTTTGGCTGGCTACCTCATCAGGACTCTTATTCTCCTTCGGAATCTCTGTGGGTCTCAAACCTTTGTCTTTGAGCTCTCTTTAGTCCAAAATCTCTTCAAGTCCTCAATGGGATCTCGATTTATCCCCAAAAGACTTTTATGACTGGAAGAAAAATCATTCGCAGTATCTTCTCTTCTTTGATGGTGTGTCCAAAGGCAATCCATGGGTGGCAGGTGCGGGAGGGGTCGTATACGATCCTGGAGGAAACAAGTTATTTCAATTCACGTGGGGATTAGGAAGGAGAACCAACAATCAAGTTGAATGGGCGACTCTCCTCCAAGGGTTGATACTATGATCTCGCTTCATATAGACCACTTCTCCATCCTCGGAGACTCCAAGATTGTTATACATAAAATGATAAATATCCAAAGAGGCCATGATAAAACTATGAGTAGAATTCAAAAACGAATTGTCTCAACCCTTAACAACACCTCTCGAATTCAGTTCTTTCACATTCTAAGGCACAACAATGTGGAGGATGACACCATGGCTAACCAACGAGCTAAGCTAAAAGAAGGCATTATTGTCCTAAATCAAGGTCCTCCCCACACCAAATGGTCTCCATGTTTTTAACCCTTAACTACCTTATGGGGGCGCGCATGCATATCTCCCCTCCCATTTCTTGGAAAAATGGTTTCTACCTCAGCTCAAGCCTTAAAGACCACCCTCGGACCTCTCTTCTCATTTATGAAGATTGGTGTGGCGAAAATATGGAAGCATGTGGAATAATGCCGAAGTTTCGAGGTCCTCGCTCGCATGAATCTAAACAGGGAGATGGTACCGCTCTTCATTCGATGGTGTCGGACTTTGAAGCTCTTACTTGTAACGAAGGAGTCTCATGGATGGTCTACGCTCTGTTTCCTGGTCTATCCCTGCTCTCAGAAGGATGAGTATGGAGATCATGGTGAAGGACCTTAGGGAAATTAAAGGGATCCATCAGGACATTAAGAAGAATGCACGCAATGCCTTTGAAGATTCTAAGGCCGCTCTGGATGAGAGCAGACTCATCGGTCAAGATATTATTCAGATGGAGTCGTGCATTGAGGATGTGGAAACCAACACCCAGGTTCATGTGGGTGAGCTTGAGGAGCCATAGAAGGATGTTAAAGGCATGAAAGAGCATCAACGGGCCAATTTTGAAGGCCTCGAACAATTTTCGTTTTCTCTGAAGGGGCAGTTGTTTGACACCCTGAAAAATGGTAATGACGGGCTTGAGGCTCGCCTGGCTCAGCTGGAAGTGCCCTTGAGCGACCCGAGGGATGAATTCGAGAAGCATACTGAACCTGCGGACCCAGGAAACTAGCGTGAAGATAGTTCTCTGATGGAAGATGACTCTCGGACTCATGAAGGAATCCCACCCGCCTAATCTCAAGAATGTTTAAGTGCTCCTCTTTTTTGCCATGTTAAATGTTTTTTTGTGCTTTTTTATGTAATCAATATGTCAGGATATATCCGACAAAAGAAAGAATATATGAATAGTTAGGAAGAACAATTCTTAGGGCTGAAAAGCTGAATTTTTCAATTCTGAACAACTCACTTTCCATGCTATGGTTTACCCTTCCAGGAAGGGATTTTCGTATCTTATTCTCTGTTTAATACAATCTATTTCGCGTTCATGTTAAAATAAAACATTCTAACTTATCAAAATTATGGTAATTTAGGAATGTTCATCTTTAAGCTTTTTGAGACCTTACTTTTCTTTCTTTCTTAATTTATAGTAAACTTTTAATATTAGTTTTTTATAATGTGTCTTTGTTATGTCCCCGATAGGGGGTATATATATATATATATTTCGTTGAACCCCTATTATTTTGCCTCTCGAACCTATGAATTTTTCCTGGAGCTATAGTTTGAACTATATTATATTAAATCAAATTTTTAAAATTGGTATTTGTGTAAAGTTTAATTGGTTGTAGGACAATGACGTCGCCCTCATTTTTCCCTCCCTAGGAGGGGGTGGTGGGACGCCATCATGATCATTTTAATGCGCATGACTAGGGCAGGGGGTTTCAGACTTCCCTGTAGGGGGTTAAAAACTTATTTAATGTTATGTTGAGTGCATTCCTATTGAGTGCATTAACGATAACCCTTCACTCTCAACCCTGCAACCAAGTAGTAGGCCATCATGCAACTTTTGAAACTTGTTACCTCATTGCATGGAACACACGTGGAGCATTATTTCATGCTCCTTCACATGGTCAGTCGGTGCTAGTAGATGAGGTTCAGTTAGTGCTGGTAACTAAGGGTCTATTCTCCTCTGGTTGACCTCAGCAACTTGGCAATGGCGTTTCTCTCCCACGAGGCTCATTTGAGGACCCCCTTCTTCCTTGCTAGGTGCAACTCCAAGCCAAGTGGACAAAGAGCTACCAAGTATGGAAACATTGGTACCTTGGCTAGGTGTTTCATTTTGGACTGCACACAGGAGGAGAGAGATACTATTGTTAAAAGGTTACACCTTTACTGCAAATGCATCGAGCATATATACAAATTTGCAGGTGTTTGTGGTCAGGTATGCAAAGAGTCTCAGACCTTCTGCTGTAACTGTGTTTAAAGGCTTTGTGTATTTCCTGCCCTGAGAAATGGTACGAAATGCTTAGAGTTTTACATGATAGCAATTTTCTGTCAAAACAAAGAAATATATAGGTAGTCATTCGTTGTGGGCTGAAATACTAGACAATAGAGGGTCCTTTTGCAAACCGAATGTTCCACGAAGGGTGAACAAGGTATCTGAAATCTTTCGAAATTGCTTAATATTTCATTCCATGGCGGTAAATTGTGGGAATTTAGTGGACTTGACATAAGGCTGCCTAGATTGCTTCATACGACTGTGAATAGAGAAGGATGATGTCCATATAAGGATGAGTTTCCATACAACAAATTCGATGGAATACTCCTGCAATTGACGTTGAACGGTTTAAAACGTTTACAAACGAGCACAGTGGTGAGTTTTTGGAGAATTTAAAGAAGCTCAACGAAGTCCTTATCTCCCCTCCTGATTTTGATCTTCAAAGTGTACTCGACAGAAGTGCACTCGACACCTGTAGAGTGATATTTCCTCTTCATGGAGGAGATATTGAAGAAATTTCATCAATGGCATAAAGTTGTCCTATAATTTCTTTAGATGGGATGAAAACAACAGGGGTTTAGAGACAACATTGACGCATATGGTAATGGTAGATTCATAGGGTATATTCATGGTAGATTAAGCAGTATAGATGGTTGTTCGATGACCGTATGCCATTCGAGTTGCTCCGGCCCTTTCATTGTTATGGCCTATGGCTGTGGTTTGGATTGCGGAAATGGCCTACAACCACCCACTTCCTTCAACTCAAATACAAGAATGCCCACTTTTGATTATATTTTCTATTGAATTAGAAAACCCTTCCATGGATCCCAACAATTAAAAGTTTTTGAACTGTCACTACTGAGAGGAATGGTCATGAAATGACCAACACAAATGTCTAACACGTTTGCACCTTCAAGGACAGACCCATGAATTAAATTAGGGTTTATGATTATTAGGTTTTACGATTAAGTTCTCTAATAAACTTGGACTTCACTAAGAGGTCCACAACATTCATTAATATAAAAATATTTATTCATCAAATCAATGGTGTTACGCGTAGCTTAAACTGGGATTTATCAATGGTCAAATTTTATATACCATTTTTGTATTCCTCTCCTAAATGTTTAATAGATCCATTGATTCCTCTCCTAAATGCTTAATCGATCTGAGTTTAACATGTATAATGCTTAATAAAAAAATGTGAAAATACTAGATCTGACGATTCCTCTCCTAAATGCTTAATAGATCCGAGTTTAACATGTATACTACTTAGTAAGAAAATGTGAAAATACTAATCAATAAGAAAATGTGTTTCATGTTCATAAAGGGTTTTCCCTTAACAAACAAAATCAATTGAAGTGACCTTCAGAAAATGCTTATATTCAATTATTGAAATTTCTCCTTGTTGACCCAGGACTACCCAAGTGGGAAACTCACCATTACAACCAATTTTTGTCCTAATTATCTGAATATTGTCATTGTAAATCTAATTTCAACTATGGCGATATTATAGATTGGAAACCCAATTCATCATGTTTATGAGGCAATGCCCAAGTAGATGAAATTTATTAATACAGGACGGTATCTAGGCGTTTGGCTAGGATCCAGTCCATCGAGGTGCAGTTCCAAATGTGGTCATCGTACTCCTTGTGACCATTATTTTTAATAGATAATGTGCTTTTCAAAGTAAAAATGTCACTAGTTGGAAAAATAAATCTAGTATTTGACATGTTCCATAATTATTTCAATGGTAATAGGTCTATTGAAATGAGTACGAGTGAAATTTGATTAAATTTAGTGGTAACAGTGATAAGTTTTTTGTGCAAATAAGTACAAGCGAAATCTTATTAATTTCTGCATGAAAATGTTTCATAGGTATCGTTAATTGATTTTTGGCAATGAGATAATGTTATAAAGGTTTTTGTAGAAATTGAGGTCTAATATCATGGAGGAGGCCGGTTTTGGAAATGCAAATATTGATGTGACAATTTAAAAGTAAAATTATTAAGAGTTAAGGGTTTTTTTTAAGGAAATATGTAGAAGCTGAATTTTATTAATTTTATATAAGTATTGATTATTGATTTTTGGCAACTAGATAATGCAAAGATTTCATAATAATAGAGATGCAAGATTATAGAATGGTGTTGGATTGCAAGGATTGATGTGACAACTTAAAAATATTAAGATTAATGTAGTGAGATCTTTATTCATTTTAGAGTTGTGTATATTAAAATGTTATATAGATATTGTTTGATTTTTTATAATGAGATAATGTTATAAAAATTAGAGGGTTTTTTTCAAAGTTGTGTATATTAAAATGTTTTATAGATATTGTTTTGATTTTTTATAATGAGATCATGTTATAAGAAATAGACGTTTTATTAAAAATTAGATAAAAATAGGGTTATAAAACCTTAGTTGATGGTTTTGGGATGTAAGGATTGATGTGATGATATTAAGAATATTGAGTAATGTTTTGTGGACTTTATTTAATTTAGTTTGTTATATATATGAAAATGTTTCATAGACTTAGAGTTCTTTCATTTATGGTAATGAGGTAAATAGAGATTTTATTATATTTGAGAAAAATGAAGATGAAATATCACAAGGGATGGTTTTGGGGTTGATGTGTACATATGTTTTCTAGAGAGTGGGTGTATGAATATCCCACGGAAGGAATATGATACAATCCTTCGAAGGAATAGGTGGGACAACCAATTTCCCAACAAGAGGCTGATGACTATAGGTAAAGAAAAAAATATCTAAGCTTAGAAAAAGGGCCAATACACTAAAAACTAGGGCTACACAAGCTAGGATTACCATAATAGGTAGGTTGGAGTTGCCATCAAGGAAACAAAAGGCAATGGAGAAGTTAGGCCAATACATGTAAAACCTAAAAAAAAGGTAGCAATACAAAGATAGAGAGATGCACACAAATACTTCACATTTTTCTTTATTCACGGAAGCACATTTTTATACACAAACACACACGGTGGTAGTTGTTACTAGAAGGATCCAATATCTACATTAACAAACTAGCTATTTTTACTCTCAAACCTACAACTAAAAAACTCTTGACAACACATAGACATGTGTTGTTTAGACTCTATACAAAATCTAAATATTATTCTACTACATTTATTAATTGAAGCACTATTCTCCAACACCCCCTCTTAATATGAAAGTACACAAAATGAATGATAACAAAACATAATTTAAATTCTTCATCTTGATCATTTTTGCTCCTTCGCCATTTCGAAATCTTGCAAGCTTCGAACTTTCATCAAGTTGTCTCCTTCCTTCGAAAGGTAATAGCCTCCTAGTTCTGATCCAATTTTCCTAGCATCATTGGACACCAATAGTACTCAAGAAATACCTCATAATCCTTGCAAAAGTATGATATTTAATTTCCAAATTATGGATATCCCCTGAAATATTGGAAAACAATCGCCACGTGCATGTCTCATAAACCTAATGAGGTATAATTTCTTCAATCCTCCATCATCTTAGACTATCTTGATAACCATCTATCTTGATTAGAACCTAAATTCCCGCCTTATGGCTCTTGTGTTTCATATTCTTCTGGTTACAAAATCAACTTCTTATTCTCTTTGTGAAATTCTAAGTCACAACAGATCTAAAGAGATGAGGATACCTCACAAAGAAAGAATGAGCAGAAAAATGAAGAAGAGTGAAAACTGCAGTAAAAAAGAGCAGAAGAATAATAATGCAGTAGAACTCATATAGGAGCAGAATAATGTCACATGTTCCAATTATCAGTATAATAAACAATGATGTTACAATGGAGAGAATTCGAATCATGCAGGAGAATTCGAACCTCAGTTGGTCTAGCATAGGGATTATCACCACTAGAGTGCTCCGGAAGACTCAAAGTCAACTGAACTGAACCTAAAATCAGCTAACTGAAGTTAAAATCAGTTAACTGACTAAGGAGGGCACAATAATGAGTCTATCATGCATGCCAGTCAGAAAAGGGCACATGAGGCCACAATTAGTGGCATTCAGAGCTCTAACCCCCCACAAGAGTCAGATAACTCAGGTGGACTACATTGGAACACTCAGTAGGTTCCTATAAAATAGGGAACTGACTGAAGTGGTCCTAAAATGATGCATGCAAGGCTTAGAAGGTGGTAGATGGATCTTGGATGCAATCTGCACACCAGTAGGGGGAAAATGACATCATCAACAACTAGGAAAAATAAATAATGCTAGGTAGGACAAGGATGGAGTATTGAAATATCTTAACACCCCCCCTTAATCCATACTTTGCATCATGGGACTTGGTTACTAAGACCAAAGGTCACCCATACAATCAAATAAATGATAAAAAATAAAGAACTGTCCATGAACAAAGGAAATGGGGAAAAACATCATGGGAAAAATACCCCCCCAAAAAAAGAATAGCAGTAGGAAACTCAAAGAACCTTCATGTTAAGCAGAGAAGGAGAACACTTTCCTCAGTGAAATCCTTTGCAAAAATATTGGCAAGCTACTCCTCTGTAGGATAGCAATGAAGGTTTTAGATCTGGATCTGCTCCTCTGATGTGCCCCCCACTGTGTAGAAGTTGTATTTTCCAAAACAAGTCTTTTAGGAACCCTTCGTGCTACTGGAGCGAATGGCTCATTGTGGTCCAAATCATGAACCTTTGAGTACCTTTTGTTAGACAACCGAGGTTGTTTCTTGGTTGTAGATCCCCCATGGCAAGTCTCTCCAAGAGATTGTGGATCAAACCCCACCATCATGCAACACCTATTTGAGAGAAGTGGATCTACATGACATAGTGCAATTTTTGCATGATACTAAGATCTAGTGGTTCTATGGTCAGATGGATCCCCAACTGTGTTCCCAACAACTACAAGGACTTTGTGAGCCCATATTGGCCTTGGTCATGGATTGGGAGCATGTGTTGGATCTGGATTTGAATTTGAATCTTCTTGAACTTTATTCTCAACATCAAGATCTTGATCCTCATCTTCATTAGAAGAGGTATCACTCTGATCGTCATCAGATTCCGATGGGGTAGGCAGAGAGTATGGAAAAAATGTGAGAATTCATATGCCTTGGAGGCATGGTTTTCAAACCCTTTCGCGGTAATCTTCCCAGTAGAGATCCCTGCAATCTCAACTGTGTCAGGACCAAAGACCACTTTCTTCGGTGAACCTGTGTGAGTCATCTGATATACAAACAACAAATTTGCTGACAAAGAAGGCACACATAGAACATTTTTGAACTTACCATGCTCCATATGTATTGTGCCCTTCCATTCAGCAGAGAACTGAGAGTTGTCTCCCATGTGAATAATCAGACCATCTTTGAGATCTAAAGAAGAAAATGATTCTCTAGAGGCAACCATGTGGTTGGAGTCTCCTGAATCTACGAGGAGGGCTTGTGATTTTGAAAATCCATCCTTCAATGCATGGCATCTCTCATGACCATCGGACTCACTTCCAAAATCAGTCTCTCTTGCACCTTTTGGGAGGGAAATGTTGTGTTGTTCAAGAAGCTTGGTCAACTGATCTATCTTCTTCTAAATGCAAGATCTCTCTAGGTGGTTTCCTTTCTTGCAATAGGAACACTTGGATTTCTCAAATCCCTTTTGTTTGTCCTTCTTAGAGATGGAGGCTCCTTCTGATGGACTTGACTTGGCATTCAACTTGGGTTCAGATGGCCTCTTATCCTTTCCCTTGTGCTTCCCCTTCCCATTCTCACTTTTTGATTCTCCAACCATAAGAGCTTGATCTTTGGAGGCCTTCAATGCGCCCATATAGATCAACTTATCTTGTTCTTGGATGAGAGATTTAGTGAAAACATCTAAGGAGGGCATCTTCCAACCAGGGATTGACATTCGCCCAAAATGGAAGGTAGAGACAAAGATGGAGAAATCAAGACCTATCTTGCTCAAAATAGATAGCACCAACTGCTCATCCTTCTTCTCAATGCCACACTGCTTGCATTGTATAACCAAACATTTGAATTTTGAAAATAATTGTTGAATGGTCTTGAAAATTCTCGGTTGTAGAGCAATCAACTCATTTTCCAGAATATGGCCTCTTAGCTCATCTTGTTTGTGAAAGAGGTTCTCTAACTTAAACCATAACTCTATTGGAGTCTTCAATCCTTCAATGTGAAAGAGTAGATCTTTGGAAATATGAATACACATGAAACCGAATGCTTCATCCAATCTATTCAGATACTTGGTTTTCTCCATAGTTGAATGTGGTTTGGGATCCTTTCCCATTGTCACCCTGTACAGTGATTTGTTGCGCAATACCATCTGCATATAAACCCTCCAATCAAGATAATTGAAGGGTGTCAGGATCTTGGGAGAGAGAGGAGAGATCAAATTGTCCATTACAACTTTTGGAGCGAATACAAGGTGAAACTGCTACTACTACAGAAAAAACCGCTGCAATTACAGAAAACTGCTGTAACTGCTGCAACTACATAAAACTGTTGTAACTGCTGTTGCACTCAAAAAATTTGAATAACCTTTAAAAAACTCTCAATAAGGAGGTAGAATACTACTAAGCACTGCTTTAGGACAATAGGCACTTTCATCCAGATCCTTCACACCTGGCTAAACCTCATTGGATTTCTCCAATGAATTCAATGCAATGGCACCGGTATTTGCTGTGGAAATCCATACGGTTCTGGTGCATTACCAAAAGCACCTACTCAACCTATTCACTCAAATGGCTCTAATACCATGTGAAATTCTAAGTCACAACAGATCTAAAGAGCCGAGGATACCTCACAAAGAAAGAATGAGCAAAAAAATGAAGAAGAGTGAAAGTTGCAGTAAAAAAGAGTAGAAGAATAATAATGCAGCAGAACTTAGATAGGAGCAAAATAATGTCACATGTTCCAATTATCAGTATAATAAACAATGATGTTACAATGGAGATAATTCAAATCATGCAGAAGAATTCAAACTTTAGTTGGTCTAGTATAGGGATTATCACCACTGGAGTGCTCCAGAAGACTCAAAGTCAATGAACTAAACCTAAACTCAGCTAAATGAAGTTACAATCAGTTAAATGACCAAGGAGGGTGTAATAGTGTTACACCCAAAATCTACTCATCATAAGATTCAGTGTATACACCCCTGAAGATACCTGGACTAAGTAATCATCCTGGGAGGATCTATACCCAATTGTGTTGAGTTTTGAAGGGTCGTCGCAGGTTGCACACTAGCAACATGCGACGTCGCATCTTGTTCCATTACAGGGTGCGACAAAGTCAGTTAGATGGCAAAAACAACTTCTCCGAGGTCCATCTCGAAGCTTGCTGACTTGGGACCTTATCCCTCACCTCTTGGAAGAGCTGGCACTCGGTTCCTAAACCTTTGGAGAGATCCCTTAAGCCTCTCCTACCATCTCTCAACCTATCCTATCCATACCCTATCCATTTAGTCCTATATAAATGAAGCTCACTCCCATCCAAAAGGGAGGAAGGCTATGGTATCTACATGCTGGTGAAATCACTCTTAGAACATCTCCACTCACCTATTGGAGAACTCATACTTCCTTTGAAGGATATGGCAATTGGCTTTGTCGGAGAAGGGCTATAGCGTTAAGCCTTGGTTGTGGTTCTATATCTCTATTATGTACTCCTCTTTTTGCAGTAATACAAATGCTTTCCACCAATATTGTTCATGTGTGCAATGATATTGAGTAGTTTACCTGCTCAACTGCTTACTTAGATCTCTTATTGTATAGATGTCTTTTACTGGTTTCTCTTGTTTCTTGTCCTAACAGGTCTTGCAGCTTGGATCTAACGACCGTGGGACGTGGAGCAACATTCATGAGAAAGGATTGCGAAATGAAAGGTAAGACATCTAGTACTCGATCCTTAAGTAGATCTAGGAAATGCATTGTTAGTCTGTTCTATTTGTTCTAGACTCACTTTGAGATAGGGAGATCCGGCTCGCGTCCGCTCGAGTGGATTGTCCGATAACAAATCTGGCGACCATACTGGGGAGTATAGAATTTGGTCAGTAGTTGTCAATCTGAGAGTCATTTTCAGTTGATTGCTTGACATAAGCCTTTTTATTTTTTGCCATTTAATTCTTGGAGTTGATTTCACTATCAGATCTTTGTATCGAAGACTCTGATCTGCTTCCTCTGAGTTTATACAACTCATTCCCAAACCATTCCATGGTTCATTGCTGAGAGATCTGATTCATTTTTGAATCTAGGCTTCGCCTGTCGCACCTGGGTAGTGGGAACAGAGCGACACTGTGTCATTTTTAGTCTTTGTTATTTACCTGTTAGTTACTCATCGCATCCCTTGCATTGGTAAACTACGACATCGTCGCACTTCCCATGTAGGCAAACTGCAACATCGTCGCACTTCCCGTGTAGGTAAAATGCGACGTCGCACTTCCTGTGTAGGTGAATTGCGACATCGCACTGTGTACAAGCACATAGTGCACCGATTTGTCAAAATTGGCATGCAGGTATCTCTTCTCCATTTGACAGTCTGGACTTTGGTTTGCTGTATGAACTCTCTTTGTGCTACAAGATCCGGCCAGGGATCCCAGTTGTGATTTGTGTTTTGAGTGTTTGGTTTTGTTTGGATTGATTTTTGATTCCGTTTTGGACAAGTTTGAAGACCGGTAGTGGTGTATACTCTTGTCTCCTCCACCTTCATCCGCTCACCCTTGTATTCCCTTTCTTCCATCCCTAATCTGATCATTACATTAGATCAGCTTCCAGACCTCGTTTTCATTTTGTTTGAGCTTTGCTTCCTTGGTTTGCTTGCTGCTGCTTGATTTTGAGTTAAGTGTGTCCTTCAGCTTGATCGAGTGCTTGTCTTTTCTCGAGTTTTCTGAGTGTACTGAGTGCTGCAAGTAGTGTTTTCTTTTTAGTCATTTAGATCTGAAAGGTCAATTGCTATCAAGTTTATTCTTTGGTGCATACATTGAAAAGTTAAAGCGTGCTTCTTTCCCATCATTTCTTGAGCATTACTGAAGAATATTGTTGTGCATTGGAACGTTTTCGTTTGTGTTTTGGAAAATTTGAATGAATGTATGATCTATTGTGTTTTTCTCTAACTATGAATCGCTCATTTTCTTGAAAGACTCAAAGTACGCTTTGATTTTTGCAAAATTGATTCCATGCTAAGAAAAGATAGATTCATTTTTAATTTTTGTTGCTTTTAGACCATTGAAAGTGAAATTGAAAAACTTGCATATTCCATTTCAGAATCCTCTCTTTTCATTACCTAGTGTCGTTTTGATTTGAAAAGAAAAAGAAAATGAAAAAATGTTTTGATTTGGATAGTAGTGTTGTGATTTTTTGTGTTTCGTCGAAAAAGGAAAAGAATACTTTCATAGTCAAGTTTTGTTTGAATTGGGATTGTGTTGCATTGAGTTTGTTTTGGCAATACTATTGGAAAAAGTTTTCTCCTTCCCATAGCTAGAATTCATTGAAAGAAAAGAATATTTTGTGCATGTAGCCAGGGCTTGCATTATGCTTCCAATTATGTACTCACCTCATGCATTCACCTAACCGTCCAAGATAAAATTAACGGTAGAACTAGGTAAATTTTTTAGCAACTTGTGTGTAAGTTAGAGACATGTTCCGGCGTCGTTAAGCGTGGCAGCTGTCGTTATTTGCCAGCACTGCATCCTGGGGGTATTGTAGTCTTCCACGTACTTATCGGTATATCGAGCTCCTTCACGTACCCACCAAGTACCATAATCCATACTTGGCGTATATCGAAGGGTGTATCACGTACTCGGTAGTATATCAAAAGGTCTCTTGCCGAACGGTTGTGCATTAGACAACACCACTACTGATTTGAGCTCCCACGTACCTTGCGTATATCGGGAGACACCACTAGGATTCCTGAAACCAACTGAGTTAACCATTTGGCCGTCTTGGCAAAGCAATACACTGAGAAAAACACCAGGGAGATTAGCACGCATGTACTGTCTAGGTAATCGGGTATGCAGGAAAGAGTACGGTCCCAATCCTCCTTGTCGCGTCATATTGTTGGGCCTTGTAGTATATCGCAGTTTGCGATGCCTTGATAATCCCGTGAGGTTCCAGCCTTTTGAATCCACTCTGTCACATAAGTTTGCTTGTTGCCTTAGTTTGAGTAGGTTTTTTTGGACTGCTTTTCTTTTAGCATACCCTTAGGAGAACGCTGTTTCAGCCATCCTGGTTGATCATCCTGACACTCTGGTGGATTTTCCCTGGAGAAGATCCCGTAGGATCTTAAACTTATCACCTGAATATCCCCTTAATCCGGAGGTTATTTTGAGGGTAAGAATGGATTAGCGTAACACGGTCGTAGTTACTGAAGTGGAAAACCCCACTTTGAATGTTGGAGGACTTTTGTTTCCACAAAATCCTCCGGATTCACCTGCCTCTCATCCCCTGCAGGATGAAGGAGCACAAACCCCCGCATCACAAGACCTTTCTCCCGTCATCCCGGGAGAACCTGGATCATTGGAATGGATAAACCGAACCCAGGACGACCCTATAGCAGCTGTTGGTCCTTCAGCAACTTATTGGACCTCTTCTATAGACCACCCAGTGGCTCATTTTGCCATCTCATCCCCACCTAACTGGACTACTCTAGAGCTCTCTAGACCTTACTACAGGCCTGACCCCGCCGAGATTTTTGGCCCTATCCATGAACGTGTGGAACAGTTACGTCTTAGGGGTTATGACCTTCGAAGACAGAGTCTCGAGCAACGCTCTGAAGAGTTTCGAAATCGACACTTCCAAATAAGATTCGACGACAGACCCATCCCGGTTCATCCGATATCTTTTGGATCACTAGAACAACCTTCCCACCACGAGACCACTAATAAGACTGGTCAACCCTCGCAAGAGTCCAGTCTTGCACCTCAAGTGAACCAACCGGTGGAAGGACAACAGTCCAACACACCCGTCACTACCACGGTTACTCTACCAGTTCCTCCCCCACCTCAAAATTCAAGGGGAGGGTATTCCATTCCCCCGAATTATCTTATTGGTAATGTTATTACTACGGTAGCTAGTCAACAACCTACGTTGGTTCAACCTTTGAATAGTGGTCAACCTATTGTGGCTGGGGGGGAACCCCCGTTTCCTAACCAGAACATAGGCGGTGGAATCCCCAACGGACCTTCCGTTGGACCTCCCCAACTCGCTAGACCATCCACCATGGGATTATCTCATGTTGGGGGGCCATCCAATGTAACTCAACCCTCATGGAGTCAAGTGTATCCAGGTTCTATTAACCCTGCGCCGGGCTAATCTAATCCCAAAAAAGCACCATACGGGATACCTTATCCCAGGAATCCATACACTCTATGGGGGAAACAACCTGTGTTGCAACACGGACCCCAACCGACTATCCCTCAAGTACCACCACCCCCGATCAACCCTCCCCCACCTCCTGCTGGAGGCGGCGGGCCCCCACCTAACCTTGGTGGAGGTACACCTCATTTTACCAACAATATCCCTCACCCTTCCAGCGGTGGCGGGAATGGTCCACCACCCCCTCCCGGCGGAGGCGGCGGGGGACCACCCTATCATGGTGGAGGAGGACATTTCCCTTCGGGTGGCGGAGGTGGTCCACCATCCCCTCCAGGCGGAGGCGGTGGAGGACCTAATTACTATGGTGGTGGAAGTGGTGGTGGAGACCCTCATCCTTCCGGCGGTGGAGGTGGTGGGGGCCCCCATCCTTCTGGCAGCGGAAGTGGTCCACCACCCCCTCCAGGAGGAGGCGGTGGTGGGCCGCCTTATTATGATTATGGACCCCCACATCCTCTCGGTGGTGGTGGTGGACCTCCACCCCCTCCCGGTGGTGGAGGTGGACCCCCACCTTATTGGAATGGACCACCTTATGGTGGCGGACCCCCTTACGGTCTGGGCGGCACACCCCCTTATGGCCAGTTTCCTCCTGGTACACCTTACTGTCAGTTTGGTCCTTACACGCCTTATCCATCTTATCAATACACGCAGCCTAACCCACAGCTGCCCTTCCTGGCTACTTTGGACCTGCCTGACCTATCCCGTTTAACTAACGATCCTATTCACCACGGATCTAACTGGCCACCTATTCTGGTGAAACTTCCGTCTGATATCCCCAAATTTGATGGAAAGCCGGGTGAAGACCCTAAAAACCACGTGATGACATACCACTTATGGTGTTCATCTAATTCCTTAATGGATGATTCAATTCGTCTTAGATTATTTCAAAGGACTCTCACCGGTTCGGCTGCCAAGTGGTACATTGAATTGCCACCTCACTCTTTTCCTGATTTTGGTTCTCTTGCCATGAACTTTTTGACACATCTCCAGCTGCCCATACGGTATGAAACTGGTACCGAGATTTTAACCTCGCTCCGTCAGAATACCGCCACTCATATTTCGGATCATATCCATGAGTGGCGAAGAAGACGACATCTCATTAAAGCTCCTATTCTAGATCAGCTCCTAGCATACTAGTTTACAAAATACCTCATCCCTACCATAGCAAGAGACGTTGCCATGCGAGGTGCTGTCACCGAAGAACAAGCCATCGCAAGTGCCCATGTACTAGACCTAGTCTACACTCAATCCGGCACTTTGTTTGATATTCTGCTTGACGCACCCCGTTACGTTAATGACCCTACGAAACCACATAAGGGACTCCAAACTGATGGAATCATTGGTTCCCTTAACACCCAACCTACTTCTAGCACTGTTGGATCATCCAACCTTCACGATTCCTCCCCATTACCGACTCAGGCTAGCCACAGCACCACCAAATCCACCACTCCTGCTCAAACTGAAGAGGTGAATTCTATCCAATCAGCTTCATCTTAGAAGTCTGGTGGTAAAAAGAAGAACAAGGGGAAACCCAAAAAGTCTTCCACCTAGCAGGAACAAAAGAGCACTCCTGACGATACCAAGTAGAAATGAAAACTAAAGTATCCTTGTATACTGTGTGGAGATGACCACTTCTCCAAAGAATGTCCCCATAGAGACGAAGTACAAAAGATTCTTCGGGGTAAACCAACTCCCGCAGTCCTCAATGATCCATTTCCTACTCAGAACCAACAAATGATTGCTCAACCCCCCCAGCCCAGGGGGAACCATCCAATACCACGCATGTTCTCATGGTGCATAATGAGACGATCAATTTGAACACTCGCTCGTGATCTTACGAACTAATCCCTTCGAAGGAATCCATCGGAAGTAATAATGAAAAAGCTTCCGACTCCTTAACTGATGTCACCGTACCATCGACTTCTCTCACCATTGAGAAGCCCTCCTTGGACTCGATATTGCAATCGCCCAAAATTACGATTCGAAAAGCTGTTTTTAATCCCAACGCTCGGGCGGCACAAAATTACAATATCGTAGAAGACTTGGCCCAAGTTCCTTGCGCCATGTCTACCCTGGAAGTTTTGCAGAATTGTCCTAATCAACGCAAAAATCTCCTTGCAGCCATCGGTGCATTCGACCCCGATTCCTCGAATACCATCATGTTTCGACTTGACAACTTTAAGTTGAGGCTCTCACACCAGCTCACATTCCATGTTTCTGCGAACATTGCTGGGAAGATTGTCCATCGTACCCTTTTAGACGAAGGCGCCTCCACTTTTGTCATGTCGATCGCTTGTTGGAGAGCCATTGGCTCCCCCGAATTGAATCGTTCTCCTACCACGTTGAAAGCATTCGACGGGCGTGGCTTTCAACCTCATGGGCTCTTACAAGCTCTTGCAGTTGAGTTGGGCGGAAAGACCGTAACCGTTAACGTGGAAGTGCTCTCGGCCCCAATAGATTATAATCTCTTACTTGGTCGCAATTGGTTTTATGCCATGCAGGCGGTAGCCTCTTCAGTCTTCCGCATAGTACAATTTCCCCATCAAGGACGAATTGTTACTATCGACCAATTAGATTTTTGTACACCAGATGCTACTACTCATCCTGGTGACCATGTTCCTTCCATTGGACAAATGTCAAAACAGTATGAGAGTATAGGGGTTGGCCTTTTAAAAGATTCATCTCTCATGGGCATTTTTCCAGCCATGGACCCCCTAATCATGTTGCTACGGTGAACATGATCTCCACAGAGATTTCATCTCACTCTAACGATGCTTGGCTTGTACCGGATGAAGCCACGACACACTTGCTTGGAGATATAATGCCTCTTTCACCCGCTGAACGTATTTACGAGGCTATCCAATCAGTACCGGGGGACCATTTAACAGTGGCCTCTCCATCCTGTTCTCTACGACGGACGTCATCTCTACCTGATCTCTTACTTCGTACTTTTCATTCAGACGGATCCATCATGGAAGTTATGAATGTTGACAACGGTCTGTGGGATGATCTACACCATAGGTCATATTTTCTTCCTCCTTTGGAGTACATAGAGGACAACATCCACACCCTCTTTTCACCATATATCTACCCATTCCCTCATTCCCCCATCCTTACATGTCTTACGGACACGGAGGGAAACTTGGCCAATATTGAGCTAACCACCCCGGTAGACATCTCGGTGCAACCTGGTACAATGGAACACATTCGCATAGGCCAGAAGTGTTCCCATGAAGAAAAAGCCACTAGCACGACTTTATTCAAGCAATTTCGAGACATATTTGCTTGGTCCTATGAGGAGATGCCTAGGATAGACCCCGCGTTTGTTTCTCATGAAATAAAAACCTATCCCGATGTCAAACCTATACGTCAAAAGTTGCGACTAGTACACCCTCAGAAGATGGTGGCAATCAAGGCAGAGATTGAAAAGCTCTTAAAGGCCGATTTTATTTATCCTGTCCCATTGACGGATTGGGTCTCAAACATCGTCCCTGTGAAAAAAAAGTAGGGTACCATTCGCGTCTGTGTCGATTATCGGGACCTTAATCGGGCTTGTTCGAAAGACAATTACCTGACCCCCTTCATCGACCAGATTATCGACAATTGTGCCGGAAGCGTCATCTTCTCATTTATGGATGGCTTTTCTAGTTACAACCAGATTGAGATCAATCCCACCGACCAACATAAGACGGCTTTCATATGCCCGTGGGGAACGTTTGCATACCGCAAACTCCCGTTTGGCCTTAAAAATGCTAGCGCCATGTTTCAGCGGGCTATGTCGTATGCCTTCCATGACATTAAGGACTTTGTGGAACCTTACCTGGACGATCTCCCTGCTCATTCAAAGCAGCGCGAGTTCCACATTGATCATCTGATGACCATTTTCCTCAGATGCAGACGGTACAATATCCGTTTGAATCCTCATAAGTGTATATTTTGTGTTGAGTCCGGACGCCTCTTAGGATTTATCGTTTCGAAGGATGGGATCCACATTGATCCCTTAAAGGTGGAGGCCATCATCAACCTGCCACCCTCAACTGATGTGACGAAACTTCAAAGTCTCCAAGGGAAGGCGACTTATTTAAGACGTTTTGTTTGCAATTTCGTGGGGAAGACTCAGGGGTATATGAGACTCATCAAGAAGGACGTCCCTTTCATTTGGGACGACCAAGCTCAAAAGTCCTTCAATAGCATCAAACATGCCATCATGCATGCCCCTTTGCTCCAACCGCCCAATTATTATCGATATTATATATTATATCTCGCCGCTTCTACTACCACTATCGCCATGGTTTTGGTACAGGAGGATCAAAACACCCAGGAACATGTAATATACTATGCAAGTAAGGGTCTTGCTGACACTGAAACTAGATATTCACATGTCGAAAACTCGCATTCGCGGCGGTCATTGCCGTCCAGAAGTTCCGGCACTATATCTTGCTCTGCACCACCACCATCATCGTAGATTTGAACCCCATGTACCACATCCTGACACGTCAAGTGCTTGGGGGCAAGTATTCATGCTGGATCATGATACTGCAAGAATTTGATCTTCTTTTCGAGAAAGCCAAGTAAAAAAAGTCTTTGGTGTTTGCCGAGATGATCTGTGACCTTCCCCATCCTGATGCAGATATTGAGCACAATGACTCTTTTCCGGATGAATCATTGTTTCTCATCAGTATGACTAATCCATGGTATGGAGATATCTCATTATATCTTCAAACCCAACGCTTCAACCTTCAACTCTCTCGCGATGATCGTCATAAGATACGTCACCATGCGAAGTATTATTTAATCATCAATGATACTTTGTATCTCCATGGCATTGATTCAATTCTTCGACGTTGCCTCACTCACGCTGAAGCCGAACGCGTTCTGAATGACTGTCACACTAGGGCATGTGGCAGTCACCTCTCTGGGATGGCTACAGCCCAGAATATTTTGCGCGCAGGATATTATTGGCCTACCATCTTCAAAGATTGTATTGAGGCCGTGAAAAAATGTCCTCCTTGCCAACACTTCCATACGAAGAAGCGCACCCATCCCGCCCCGTTACACCCGGTTATTGCCGTGGGCCCCTTCGCAAAATGGGGCATTGACTTTATGCATTGTAAGCCTACCTCGGTCGGGGGGCATAGTTACATCATTGTAGCTATGGATTACTTTACAAAGTGGGCCGAAGCTATGCTTACATACCAGAATGATGACAAAACTGCCACACTCTTCATGTTCAATCATGTAATAGCGCAGTTCGGAGTTCCTCAGGCAATTGTTACCGATCATGGTTTCCATTTTCAGAACCATATGGTTGATGAACTGAGCGATAGTTTGGGTTTTCGCCATGAAAATACAACACCCTACTACCCACAGTCCAATGGACAGGTCGAGGCCATTAACAAAGTATTGAAAACTATGGTCCAAAGGATGGTAGGTACGCAGAAATCCAATTGGCATAAAATGCTCTTTTTCAGCGTTATGGGCCTACAGAACCACCGTTAAAACTGCCACAGGTTTCACTCCTTTCCAACTAGTCTATGGATTGGAAGTTGTCCTACCTATAGAGTGCGAAATTCCGTCTCTACAACTCGCTGTCGAACTTCTTCCTAATACTACTGCTGAGGAAGAACGTCTCCTACACTTACAAAAACTTGACGAGTCCCGCCGAGATGCCACTCTTTCTAATGAAGCACACAAGAAACGCATCAAGGCCCATTACGACAAGTCAGTTGAACCTCGTATCTTTAATGAGGGTGACCTGGTCCTCACTTATGACCAGAAGCACGACAAACTAGGAGCATGAAAGTTCGAATCCATGTGGCATGGAACTTACATTGTCAAACGTGTTTTGGAGAAGGGAGCTTACGAGATTGAAGACTATGACGGAATCTCTTTGGGTGAACCCCGCAATGGGATTTACCTAAAGAGATATTATGCTTAAACTCGTCACGCTTAGACTTTCTTGTATATATTGTACATGGCGTTTTTTGTGTGTTTTTGTGTGCTGTGACGCTTTTGTTTTTTAGTGTCTTTAGATCTTGTTTCCACTCCTTATACCATGTTATGTCTGCGTGTACAGATGGCAACGTGCTATGGATTCGTGGATGGCACCAGCCGGCATACCCGTAACCTTGCTTTGGCAGCCTGGGTACTATATTCCCCAACAGGTGAGCTCATTAGCTCAGGAGGAAGTTTCCTATGGTTTGCGACGAACAATGCCGCAGAGTATTAGGCAATAATCGAAACCCTAGATAACGCCATTTCCTTGGGTATGAACCACATTGTCATCCACATGGATTCTCAATTAGTGGTTTCCCATATTAACCGGGTTTACGCCATCCGTGATCCCACCTTACTCCGTCTCTTCAGACGAGTACGTCTCCTGGAAAGGTCATTTGAATCCGTTCAGTACCTACACATTCCATGAGAGTCAAACACAGTTGCTGACTCGATGGCCAACTTCATTTTGGATTGGTACATCACACACACATAATATTCATAATATGTAAAAGCATTCACAACATGTAAATAATGCAATGTATAAAAGCAAACATGTAAACAAGATCACATCACTCATCATTTTTAAAACACATAATGTATAAATCGCCGAGAATGTATGTATATATACATATATTGCTCAAAAGTACTGCTGGTACAAAATCTGAAGCACGATGGCTTTCAGTGAATCTCTACAAATTCTGAAGCATCGTAGCTTTCAGTAGTACAAAATCTGAGGCCTCTAAGCTCTTAGTACAAGTATAATAGTGTCATCAGGCCTGAAGCCTGACCCATACACCACCCTTAGCACGGACAACCTACTGTCGCTGAGTGAGGAAGCAGTCCACGGTCCTCGCTACCTTACGGAGTAGGGCATTGAAGCGTACGGACACTCCAACCCCAAACCTCTGCATAGGTCTCGACAGGTCATCTATCGCTGGCTCAGGAACCTCCACTGTCAACTGGGACAAGTTCCTGTATACCTCCTCCATCTCCTCGATGGCAGCATGAGCACCTGGGGGCACAACTGCTTCCCCACCTCTGTCTCTCCTCGCCAGAAGAGAAAGTCCTACCGGCCATACGGGTCCCACATCTGCACACACATATTACATACTTGTCAGCACTGCATTAAAAAAAAATGATAAATATACAAAACTAAAGGTACAAGGGTTTTTGTTCTCACCTATGTCACCCCATGCTGCACCCTCGGGCAGCACCAAGTCATGATCCTCTCTGAAATCCGTACCGTCGTACGGGAAGTCCTCAACCATGAGTAACTGGCCTTCCAGCCAGTTGAAGAACTCAGGACCAAAGCTGATGATAGGTCCTCCACCATGGTGGGTCATCACCTCAGCCCATTTGAGCATGTGGGGATCTCTGGGCTCCCTGTCATCCAGTACTAGTTGTGGATGCAAGAGAGGGATTCGCTCCAAGAGGAATGATACCATGATCGATCCATAACCAAACTGCTTGAGCTCTCCCCCCCGACACTTGGTCAGCTGAGCTCGGAGGTTTGCTAGGAGACCCTCGCACCAGTTGAAAACCATGGGGGACATGCAGTCCTCCACATAAAGCATCTGAGTCCGAGTAGCCGTGTGTGGGGCTTGGCTTCCCACCACTCTAGTAATAGTAAACAATATGGGATGCAGTGGGTGGCTCACCACATCCCTGATAAGGATCTTCCCACTGGAAGATCGAGCAAGAGCAGTACAATGCTGTGACACCATGTCATCGACTGTGCGGTCACTGGTCCGTGTTCCAGTAAGATGTACAGGTTCCCCTCTCCGGGACAAACCTGTGAGAAAATAGATGTCCTCAACATCTATTGTGAGGATGTGCTCACCAATCACGAAATGTTGTTTGGCCGCATCCCAACTCTGGAGCATGTGTGATAGCAATAGGATTTGGGATCTCATCCCCTAAATCTCAAAGAACTTGAGGAAACCGCAGTTCCTCAAGGCATCCACGCATTGTGGATCATTGGCAGCTTGTTCATCTTCTACTTCGTGTTCTCGTTCCCCGCCACTCTAAAACCATGTTGGCTTGCTAGCAACCTGCCAAAAGGGACATTTAAACACTGTTAGGTCCAACTTCAACCACAGCAAGTTCTTTTTTTGAGTTCATTTTGATGTTTGAGAAATGCAACTCCGCCGTCGCACTGTACTTTTGCGTACAGTGCGATGTCATCGCACTTCACCCATTCGGGACTTGCACCGAGTCAGTCTCGTCGCAGTTCTCGAAAGGGCCAACTGTGACGAGCCGAGAGCGCAGTAGCTCTCCATGAATTCATCAAAATACCCAAAAATTGAACCTAAAAACAAAATCTAATCCACTGGAAAGTTGTTGGATGAAGTTTAGGCTTACCTGCTCCTGACGGTGGGTGAAATAGCAGATCGTAGCTCCCGAAATCGGCAAAGGAAGTTTTGGCTTCAAATTGGTACTTCTCCCAAATTGGCAAATGAAACAATGAAATCTATTTTTGGCCCGTTTTTCTATTTATAAATAGAATGGAATATTCCTTTTCAAATATTTTGATGCTCTTGGGTCATTTATCATAGTTTTTGACCATTTTTGTCGTATTTGAGGCTATTTGACACGTTTTCTAGTGTGCAGGAGTTGTAAGTAGTCTTTCGTGCCGTTTCTCGTATCACAACGGTCATCGTAGGTATGAACACTCCCTTGAACGTTTTGTCATTATTTTTGCAACGGTTAGTTTGTAATTATTGCGTGATGATGAGTTTACTCTTCATCTGTTCTCGTACTCACGGAACTATGAGAACAAGTACCGAGTTATGATTTATCACTTTTTCGGGCTCGTTAAATTTCCACGAAAAAGGACACCCCCCGGAGTCTACCGTTAAGCTCTTTTCAGGTTCTTGAAAAATGAAAAGATTGCCAAGCGAACTTGTCGCATTCACGCTTGTTAAAGTATTTGAATGGTCGTCTTCCTGGCGATAGTTTACCCCTTTTTCGGACCAGGAGGCACTAATTACGACAAAGGTATACTCCAGCCAATCATGACTGGAAGAGTCCTCTCCCGCGTTGTTTTACCCTTTTTCGAGCGATGAGGCTAACTTTACGAAAAAGGACCGTTGGAGTCTTCTTTAGTTCTTTTCAGACTCTCTAAACATGAAATGATGACCGAGTTTACCTTCTATGGGCTTGTTAAAATTCTCACATTGAAGGGCCCGTCATGGGACGAACCCCTCCTATCCCAGGTTTGGAAAATATTTGGGATTGGATTCATTTATGAGATGAGCTATACCGAGCATCTGGTTACCCTCATCAAGCTCGTAAAAAACACATGAGGCACTCATCATTCATGATGGGGAAAAAGGAAAGCGTTTGTGTTACATACCTTATTAGTGGAAATATGTAGTCGTTCTTGAACATGGCACTCATCTGCATTTGCATATAGTACTTGGATCATTCGTTTGTCCTCGAGTTCCACTTATTTCTTGAGTATTATTACTCCTTTGAGTCATTCAAAGAAAAGCTTCCATCATCAGTCACTTTGAAAATTTGTGTCGCACTCGTCATGTTACTACTGCCAAGTCATGCCATGCCCATGTTCAAGGATATGTCTATCATTTATCATCTATGTTCAGTACACCCACCATCACGTCGGTCTACTCTGAGTCAATCTTGCATGTTACTATACCATCCGATCTACCCTATACATTTTTGTCGTGTTTTGTGTCGATTGATGGGGGATTCATTATGGCCCTCCTTCGATGGATTCATCCTTGTCGATTTCAACACATCGTCCGAGGATTGAATCTAGAAACCAGTCAAGTACCTTGGCCCTGCATGCCTCAATGGTAGGTTACCTCGCTTTCAACATGAGTTTACATCATTGACTCTTGATTCAAAGATTTCATCTTGCGTTCGACTTCAACTCATTTATTCATGCTTGATGATATGTACTGTGATACCTTGGGAATCATTGACATCAATGATGATCTCCCCGGCACTTGTTAACGGTTGACATCAATGGCCGGTAATCAAGTGGTTTCTACCATGTTCGACGCCAAGACATTTGTAATCACATGGATAGATTCGTATCATTGCAGGTTCAACTTGAAGACCTTGGGGAGTCATGTTTTACCCAGGTTGTGATGGAGTTTGTATTGAGTTATATCACACAGATCCACATTTGTATTGGTCGTGGCTATGTTATCATCTCATCATGGATCTACGCTTGTGTCTAGTAGCCATGATTGTGTTCAGTTGGTCGTTACTACCATGGATCTGCACTGTATTGGTCGGAAGCCATGTTGTACTTCATATGAGATTGTCAGTTCAGAGTCAGTTGTACTGCAGTAGTGTCCTTCGCCCGACATGTCTATTGCCATTACTTCTATCAAAGCACTTCACCTGTCTATCTTCAATAGCTTCATGCTTTGGGGGGCATTCTGTTACACCCAAAATCTACTCATCATAAGATTCAGTGTATACACCCCTGAAGATACCTAGACTAAGTAATAATCCTGGGAGGATTATTGTGTTGAGTTTTGAAGGGTCGTCGCAGGCTGCACACTAGCAACATGTGATGTCGCACCTTGCTGCATTACAGGGTGCGACGAAGTCAGTTAGATGGAAAAAATAGCTTCTTCGAGGTCCATCTCGAAGCTTGATGACTTGGGACCCTATCCTTGACCTCTTGGAAGAGATGGCACTCGGTTCCTAAACCTTTGGAGAGATCCCTTAAGCCTCTCCTACCATCTCTCAACCTATCCTATCCATACCCTATCCATTTAGTCCTATATAAATGAGGCTCACTCCCATCCCAAAGGGAGGAAGGCTATGGTATCTACATGCTGGTGAAATCACTCTTAGAACATCTCCACTCACCTATTGGAGAACTCATACTTCTTTTGAAGGATATGGCAATTGGCTTTGTCGGAGAAGGGATACAACATTAAGCCTTGGTTGTGGTTCTATATCTCTATTATGTACTCCTATTTTTGCAGTAATACAAATGCTTTCCACCAATATTGTTCATGTGTGCAATGATATTGAGTAGTTTACCTGCTTAACTGTTTACTTAGATCTCTTATTGTATAGATGTCTTTTACTGGTTTCTCTTGTTTCTTGTCTTGACAGGTCTTGCATCTTGGATTTGACGACCATGGGACGTGGAGCAACATTCAGGAGAAAGGATTGCGAAGTGAAAGGTAAGACATCTAGTACTCGATCCTTAAGTAGATCTAGGAAATGCATTGTTAGTCTGTTCTATTTGTTCTAGACTCACTTTGAGCTAGGGAGATCCGGCTCGCGTCCGCTCGAGTGGATTGTCCGATAACAAATAGTGAGTCTGTCATGCATGCCAGTCAGAAAAGGGCACATGAGGCCACAATCATTGGCATCTGGATCTCTAACCCCCCACAAGAGTCAAATAACTAAGGTGGACTGCAATGGAACACTTAGTAGGTTCCTATAAAATAGGGAACTGACTGAAGTGGTCCTAAAATGATGCATGTAGGGCTCAAAAGGTGGTACTTGGATCCTGGATGACATCTGCACACCAATAGGGGGAAAATGACATCATCAACAACTAGGAAAAATAAATAATGCTAGGTAGGACAAGGATGGAGTATTGAAATATCCTAACACTTTTGTCATCATTTTCATTCTAAGCAATTTTGGAATTAGATTCTAAATCTCGTGTCTTCTCCATTATTGATATATATAGAAACTTGTGTGCATTTTTTTCTTTCACAAAATATAATATTTTTGCTTAAGAAAAACTTCAAGAAATAATCTTCATAAAAATACCTCCATCGACTAAAGATTCTAGTTATGGTGAATCAAAGACTTGCCTACCACTCAATACTTCACTATTGCATGACTATAAAAGACCCCTTTGACCTTTGACTCCACGAAAAAGGTATAGGAAACATGAGACATGATTCAACTGATAGGCCTAGTGATATGTTCAATGTTTCCAGGTTTCCCTTCAACAATGCTTCTATTCTTGACACCAACAACTTCTTCATTTCAACGATTCGATCCTTCAAATAAATTTTACACTAGTGGCTCTTTATGATTTTTATGTCCTTTGGCTTCAATCCAATCCTACAATGTCTTCCTCTTATTTACACAATACACACTAGTCTTCTATGTCTTGCAATAGAAAATAAATATACTATCTCCTCATACCTAACCTACTTTCTCTACAACAAAAATTTGTAGAAACACTCATTATCTTCTATACGTACCCTACTCCTATCCTACAGTTGATTACATGTGAGCTCTTATCTTCTTGGGATCTCTCATCAGGGAACTAAGCCTAGTCCTACTCTGATACCATGTAAGTTCAAATATGAAACAATTCAAAGACAAAGAGATGCACATAAATACTTCTCATTTTTCTTTATTCATAGAGGCACACATTTATATACAAACATAGTGGTAGAGTCCTACTCAAAGGCTCCAATCTATACGGTGACAAATTAACTATTTTTACTCTCAAACCTACAAATAAGAAACTCTTGACAACACATAGACAAGAGTTGTCTACACTCTAAAACAAATCCCTAAATAATAGTATTTTACATTTATTAACTAGAGCATTATTCTCCAACAATAAGTAGATTAAGCTAATTAAGATTTATTAAAAATTGGTAACTATAAGTGATTGATTTTGATGTGTTTATGTTTATCACAATAGGGATAAACATTATATCTCTTAAGTAAAGAATATTGGCCACTTCACATTGTCACTGTGCTCGTATTTTCATAAAGCATGGTTTCTGTAAACAATGGTTGGACTGTGGACAAGGTTGGCGTGTGGACAAGGAATAGTTGTGTGAGACATTAAAAAGCAAGTAGATGTAAGATTGTTTTGATTTTAATTGCACTTTAAATGATAAGGGATTGGTCATGTTAGTCAATGAGAAAATATAATGACAAGAACATTAAATTAAAAAAAATGGCAAGACCAAAAATATGCTTTTATGGCTAAAATACTTTTTTTTTCTTTTTTTCTTTTTGGATTTTATCACTTTCGTGAATTTGATAATCTATGTATGGAATACTTCATGATTGAGAGGAGCCTTTCATCATATTTTTATGTCCTCGAAGGGGATCATATATATATCATCAAACTTGTATTGATTTGCTTTAAAACCTAAAATTTTCAGTATGAACTAAATAAAAACTATGTTTTAACTTATTTAATATTTTTTCAAATATTTAAAATTCATATTTTTCAAAACATTGATTGGATGCAGGAGGTGATGTAGTCCTAGATTCTCCCTTCCCAGGAGGGGGATGCGGACTGACGTCACCTCCGCACCTTCGTAGGCTAGTTTTATGTTAATGAGTGTTTTTTTTAGGTTTTCGTGATGGATGTGCAGGCCTGCGTTGGTGCTGGGTTGGCTTCAACTATCTAACGTTTTTACAGTGCAACCTTTAATTGTGAGATCCACTTTTCATTTTTCCATGGAGTTGATCTCGATGCACTTGATAGTTCAGTGCATGTACAAACAACCTTGGAACTGATCTCGCATGTCAGTGCATTGTGCAGAACAATTTTGTTATAATCGATGTAGTGCATGCAGGGAACGTGGCAGGTGCATGACTCCTGTGCTAGGCGACTATCTGAGACTAACATTCTGGAAGAGGTGGTAAGTGGCACAAGTATGGTAAGAAATTATCAAAGAACAACCCAATCTGAGGTGCTTACACTATAACAAGTCCTTACTGCGTATTAAATTGCTTGTTTGCAGGTTCTATTTTCAGTGCTTCGATGGCAATTGTGGCACGCCAATCTATCGGCTCACGGTAATACTTATCTTTGTTGTAAATGATTTTTTTGCATTCAATTCAGAGGGTTTTAGTTTGTTGTTTGTCCATTTTGGGATCCAGGATTTTCTTGCCGAAACTGTAAAACCACACTCTTCAATCTCACAAAGAATGAAACAATGGCGACTGTGCTTGCTTGTGCCCTCTCAGCATTGATTACTTGTGTCCTTGCGTTTTTCTTCACTTTGGGTTTTTTTTTTGACTTATTGCTAATCCTAGAGCTATTATTTGACAGGTTTTCTGACATGGCAAAGGTACCCTTCTCATCCTGCTTTGCAGGGTACTTGGATGGTAAAGCCGTCCATCTGGTGCAACCCTTAAATCCTCCGAAGGAAATCTATAAGTCTTTAGAAGCTCTTTATTGTTCGGTCGAGTTATCCATGGTTGTTTTTCAGCGCTTTTATTTCTCATTACCCTAGATTGCTATTTTTATTTGGACTTCGGGTTTATAAAACCTTCTTCCCTATATATTCAGCCAACTTGGGCAACTTGGTGTGCATGTTCAAAACTAGATTTCATAGCAAGTAGTCTAACTCAATCATGCAACGACGGAAGCATGCGATAAGTGACACATTTACTATATGTATAGGCTTACCCAACATCATATTTTGTATTTTGCAACTCAAGCTTTTACTTTTCATAGCATTACAATTAATTAAGGTCCTTCAATGTTTATCCAATTTCTTTTGAATAAATTTTTATCCAAATTTTTATCCAAAATGCTTTAAATTAGTTCTTGCCACTTTAAATTGGTTCTTGCTGGGGAGTTGGCCAGGAAGTTGTTTCAATGTTCATGCAGGCACAGTGACCAGGATAGAACTTGACCCGGAAACCTCTTGCTTCTGATTATAGATGGCCTCCTTCTGCCAGAGCATGTTTCCTTCCGTTGATCATTAATTGTAGTAGTTTAAATTATAAGCCCCCGGAGAGCACACCCCTTACTGGTTATCCTATTTTCACATCATGTGAACCAAGGCTAAATTGATTAAAAGGTGTACTCTTTTATCAGTTGAAGCAAAATAATAATGCAAAGAAAGGGCTTAGAACGCTATCCCGAGGTTAGTGTTCTTGAATTAGAGGCGAATCCTTTCGCTATGGAAAACTGAAAACCCCCATGCAGAGGGGGATTTGGAACCTCCCTTTCTCCTTCCATCATCTACACTACCTCTCTCATTGAAGGTTTGCAATGGGAATCCTCCTGGATGCACAAAAAACCGATCTTCAATAATCTGATTGCTTCGTTTCTATCGAAATGATCATCACCTGCAAGTCTCAAATCGATCACCTCCGATTCTTTTCCAACAACGGCCATGGAGAGTGCCCAGTCAGGGAAGTAACACTTCTCGGAATCAACCCCCTTAGTGATTCCCATGGCATGGATAACACTGTAGAGTGCCTTCTTGTGTAACTAAGAGTAGAGCTGCATTGTGTGATAGATGCAACCAACACCCTTCGCTGTTCAGAGGTTACAACCACTTCCACGACTCTCTCGGTGTTAGGTTTCACTACCAATCTTCACGCTGTAGCACTTGGTGCAGGGTAAACCTACGCCCCCTCCTGGTGCATGGAGGTACAATCATAATGGAATTCACGGTAACTTATTTAAGCCCAAGTTCCACGTTTATCTAATTATAAAATTAGAGCAGAATTAATTACTCAACTAGAAATCTGCTATACAATGAATATAATTAAGTTAAATCCATTAGTGCATATCAATCTAATTCATATTTTACTATATGGTTTCATTCTAAATGATTTCAAGAAAACAATAAATAACAGTTAGAGGTTAGATACCAATCGAAGGTCATTAAACATTTCGAATCTATTTACATATAACAACTCAATGATGATTCCAAAATAAATATATAACAACTCAACGATGATTCCAAAATAAATAAATAAACATTGATAATAGCAGCAACATTTATCGGGATGTCATTATTTTAATTAGAGAACTATGCCAGTGAATACACTATCTTTATTTACAATAACAACTCCTAGTTAGTATTGGGAGTGTTTTGCTGGAACCAGTGATGCCCGATCTCCAAGGGACAATTCTCTAGTACACCGACCCAATGAATCCTCCTATTGAGCGAGGAATCCATAACCAATTTCAGACGGTTTCATAATAATTATGAAAACTCATGCACTGCATGTTTATATCTCTTATCATAAGTCAATGAGTTGCAATGGCTTTGTAAATATTGTTTTACAACTGCATTGTATTCTCATAGTAATGGAAGGAGATTGTTCATTTCCTGTCAAAATACTGAAAATCATTTATAGGTCACAACAGTAACGTAAATCTCATTTATATTATTTTATTTTATTTTATTTTTTACAGAGATTATATATCTTATTTTTAATTAATTAATTTATATTTATTATAATATAATATTTCTTTTTAAAAAATTTAAAATCTTCAAATACAAAATTCAATATTCTAATGGTTAAATTGTATAAAAAATTATATATTATAATTGTTAAATTGTATAAAAATTGCAATATTCGGTACACTTGCATTTTTTGTTGGTATGAGTCTTAAGTCTCTTATAGCATTGGTTCATCAAATCCATTATGGGGCTCGTGTTATTCTATAGAATTGTCATCTCCATTTGAGTAAAAAAATATTGTCTCTTACATATTATTTATCAACTTATCTTACAATATTAACTATTTTATTACTTCTATAATTATCCATGCATCACCATTTACCATTTTTTTATTCATTATTCTTTTTATACCTGTTTATATAGTAATTTCGACCCAAAATTCTTGTGAACCACTAACGTAACATTATTTTGTCCATCCATAAGAAGATTAATCAAGATTAAGGTATTGAACTTTGTAAATTATTGTTGTAAATGTTGTCAAATATACAGTCTTGGAAATTATTTAGTTATGAACAAAAGTCCTAGGGTTCAATCTTAGGTATTATTTTTTTCCTATGCTATTGGTTTGCAACCTCACTAGAGCTATTGGCAATGTCGGGGACATTGCCACCTCGTGGCTCTTGTTATAATAATATCTTTTTGAATAATAATATAAATTTTTATATTTTGCATGGATGGAATATCTTCACACCTTAATCTTATAGTGAAATATAAATAATATTTAATATATATTTTATTGTGGTGGTTGAATTCCCTTTATATATTATGTTAAATTAAAATATCTATATTTACCATTCAATGAAATTTACTTTTACCATTACATTTATCACTAATTGTTATTACTATATCATGTTCACATGGACACAGTAAATATCGTTATTATGCTTTTTAATTTAATCTAAAACGCAACAACATGTGGCAATGGCAATGTCAGGGACATTGCTACCACATGGCTCTTGTTTACATTTTATTTATGCTTATATTGTAAATGTGTTTTTTATTTCTTGATGCTATTACTTTGAACATTTGTAAACAATCATAAATACCTCATTTGATGATATAACCTTGTTCTATCATAAAACTGACAAATTTCAAATACCACTACCTTGGAGCTTGCTGCAGACCATACAAGCTCTTCTTCAACCTGCATACTAAATTCTCTTTCCCTTTGACCTCATACCCCTGTGGTTGCTGCATATAAATCTCTTCCTCCAAATACCCATGGAGAAAGGTTGTTTTTACATCTAACTATTCACGATGCAAATCTTCTACTGCCACTAAACTTAAAATAGTTCTAATTGAATTCATTTTAACAACAGGAGAAAACATTTCATCAAAATCTATACCTTTCTTCTGTACAAACCCCTTTACAACAAGTCTGGCCTTGTACTGCTTCTTTCCTCCATCTTCTTCCTTCAACCTGTAAATCCATTTATTCCGTAATTCTCTTTTACCTGCAGGAAATTGAACCAAATCCCAAGTCTAGTTTCTTGCCAATGAGTCCATCTCCTCATTCATGCCTTGCTCCCACTTATTTCTAGTTTCCACCTGCATTGCTTCTTCATAACATTCCGGTTCACCAGAGTCAGTCACCAATAAATAATATATTGAAGGAGAGTATCGTTCAAGGGGTCTACTTAACCTGGTAGATCTTCTAACACTTGCAGGAGTTTGAGGTACCTGCTCCTATTCTTGATTTTTCGGCACCTTACGAACTTCATTTTCTTTGATTTCATCAAATAATGTGTACTCTGTGTTTTCCTTTTCATGTTTCTTTCCCTTCAACTGATCTTTACACACGAACTTTTCATTGAATACCACATCTCTACTCCTACTAATTTTTTTATTTTCATAATCCCATAAGCGATAACCAAAATCATCAACCCTGTATCCAACAAAGGTACATTTCTTGGATTTATCCTCAAGCTTTGTTCTATTTTCTTATCAATGTGGAAAAATGCTTCACAACCAAAAGTTCTAAAAAAATATTAGTTTACCTTTTTACCTGTCCATGTGTAATGTCCCTTGTTAGGAATTTTATTAAAATGGCAATTTTCCACTTTTTTTCCCTAGTTCGACCTTTGACTAGTTTTGATCTCTAGGTCCCAAATTTGCCCCAAATGATCCCAAATCTTCTGAGAAGGTATATGAATGAGATTAGAACATAAATATGTGTTTTAGGGATGCCTTTGGACCTTTAAAATACTTCTGCAAATACTCTTTCAATTCTGGCCAATGTAGGGAACTTTACTAGTAATTTGCCTTTGACTAGTATTGGTCTCTAGGTCTCGAATTGACTCCAAATGCCTTCAAATATTCAAGGAAGGTGTATGAACAATATTAGGACTTGAATATGATGTTCATGGATGATATATGGCCACCAAAATACCTCTGCAAACTCTCTTAAGATTCTGGACCAAGTATGCAATTTTACTAGTAATTTGGGGTTCAAATACCCCTGGGGTAAGTACTGAAAATGGCTTCCCAAATGCCTCCAAAGCCACTCAAATTTATGAACAGAGGTAGGAAATGTATTAAGGATGTTATTAAAGTCTCATTTGCACCATTAATTGATTATTATATCTGTTCCAACCCTCTCCCATTCAACTGCAAAAATCACCAATTCTACCCTTGGGGAAATGGCACTATTTCTTCTCCCAATGCAATTAAATTGAGTAAAAATACTTCAAATGCTCAAGTACAGTACATGAAACTTGTAAAATACATCCATGGAAGTCCATTAATCACAAATTCATCAGAGAATCATCCATTCATTCGAAATCATCATCAATACATTGGTTCACAACAAGGTAGTGGGGAAATGGAATTGTTCTTCCATTAAAAATGAGATTTATACATTTCTACTTGGAATTTCGACATGAAACTTTCTGGAGATGAATAAAAGAGTATTTAATTCATATTACAAAATAAATGGGGCATTAGAAGCTCCCCCAAAGAGTACAATAGCTCACCAAAAACGCCCTCCCTCAAGGATCAAGAATATGCCATCAAAACTGGAAATGGTTGAAGGAGTGAGCTGCAATAGAAGAAACCATGAGCTGCCATATAGCTTACACCTGCAAATAAAGACTCCATTAAAGCTCCAAATGAAAGTTCTGAATGGACTTTCCAATTACCAACTTGGATGGGAATCTTTCACCCTCGAAATTGGCTAAGGCAAGAAACTAGTCATCCACTAGCTCTCCCTCTTCACAAATGCAATTGCAAATTCTACAAATGATCAAAAGCTGGTTTCATTATTTGTTATTGACATTTATAAACTTCTAATGTCCTCCATGGGTCGAATTCCTTCCAAGAGACTCATGCCAACTCATGTTGGGAAGAGATTCCAAAGAACACCACTTGTACAACAATTCCTAGTCTCCCACTTCCACCAAATCACATGTGGAAGCATCTTAGCTGCCCTAACACCCTTGAGCGCCCTCTTGGAGTCTATTTTTAGCCCTGACATATCATATATGTCATATGTCAGCCTTAAGGTCTGATTTGTGTCATAGGTGTCATAGCATCTTCATCATTGTTGTCATAGAGCTAGGGAATCTAGCCCAAGTGTCTCACTAGCTCCAAATTGCCTCTTCCTCTTCCATGGGAGTTACTCTTCCTCTATATTTCGACCTTGGATGAGTCATGCAATGAATAATACCTTTTGGACTCCCCCAAGTATGTTACCATTCACATTGAATTCGAATTGGTGAGAGAATGATGCCAAGTGTAGTGGGGAAATCTAGCCATATGTGGGTCCCACTTCCTCCATGTGTCTTCATGATCAAATGCCACTTTGATTTTCACTTGTATATATTTATTTAGCTCCTTTATTAAATATTTATGACATTCTAATGTTCAAACATCATTTATTATCCCCATTATTCCAAATCCCAAAGCTTCCACCCCAAACCTAGGAAACTAGTAATTTTCCTCAGCAATTATTTGACCTTTAGCATCAATTTGACAAACTCTAATGAATATGGCCAATGTGATTAGGCCATTGTGATCCAATGCCAAATTTGGGACATGACACCATGCCTCCTCTGGAATACCACCATCCAAAGCACTTGAAGGCCCTCTGTTTATTAAGTAAACAACAATATCTACAACATCTGCCCAAAACTGTAAGGGAAACCCTACATGCAATCTCATACACCTTGCACGCTCCATGATTGTTCCGTTCATCCTTTCTGACACACCATTTTCTTGTGGTGTTCCTAAGAATGTCTTCTCTCTACGAATCCCATGGCATGAACAATAACTATCAAACTCCTTGCCGCAATATTCACCTCCATTATCAGATTTGAGACACTTAACCTTTTCCTGTCTCATTCTCAACTAAAGATTTCCACTTCTTAAAAGTAGCAAACACATCATATTTCTGTCTAATGCAATAAACCCAAGTTTTTCTAGTTGCATCATCAATAAAAGTAACATAATAATGAGAGCCACCAAGAGATTGTACCTAAATCGGTCCCCATACATTTGTATGCACAAGCTCTAACTTTTCACTCTTTTTCTGTTTCTCAACCCTGAGAAATCTTACTCTCTTATGTTTTCCATAAACCCAGTTCTCACAGAATTCCAAACTTACCTGCTTCAGATTTGGCAACAACTTCCTTGAGTGGAGAATCTGCATCCCCTTCTCACTCATGTGGCCAAGCCTATGATGTCACAATGCTGTATCTGTTTCTGTGGAAGCTAAAGAGATAGAACAATCAATATTATGAGGACATAAATACAACGTACCTATCCTGTCTCCTTTTTCTATCACCATTGATCCTTTAGTGATCCTCCACCACATTTCTCCAAATGTAGATAAACAACCACCATCTCCCAACTACCTTGTTGAGATCAGATTTATTTTCATAGCAAGAATATGCCTTACATCTTTCAACAACCATTCACCATTATTTAACTTTATCCGTACCTTACCCATTCCAACAATTTTACATGGTTCATTATCACCCAATAAAACATGTCCAAAATCGCCTGTAACATAATCATGAAAGAATTTCCTATGGGGTTTAGCATGACATGAAGCCCCTGAATCCACTACCCGGTAGTCACTAGTATTATCTAATGCAAGAATCAAAACATCTTGTAACACATCACCTGCTACATTTGCTTCCTGAGTAGTCTCCTGTTGTCCATCTCCTTTCTTCTTTAGAGATTTGCAGTCTTTCTTCATATGTCCTTTTTTTCCATAGTTCCAACACTCTATCTTTCCTAGTCTAGACTTGGATCTGCCCTTCTAGACTTGCTGCAATTACCTGGGCTATTTCCTCTCTCCCTTTGTCTTCCCCTGCTCTCCATGGTCAACGCATTACCTGATCTCTCACATGTGCTTTTCATTCGCATTTCCTCGTTAAGAATAACACCAACAACATCATCAAATTTCAAAGTGTTTGAACCAGAGACAGAGTTACTTACAACCATGACCAAGCCGTTCCATCTTTCTGGCAATGAGCACAAGATTAGAAGAGCCCTAACTTCATCATCAAATTTCACATTTACAGAGCTTTGCTGATTTGTAATCGTATTAAATTCGTTTAAATGATCAGCAACAAATCCACCTTCCGACATCTTCATTTTAAATAAACGCTTCATTAGAAATACCTTGTTGGAGGCTGAGGTTTTTTCATACAGCTTACCCAATGTGCTCATCAGACCCTCCATTGTATTTTCTTTTGAGATATTGAAAGCCATCGACAAAGCTAGGCACAACCGTATTGTTCCCAATGCCTTTTTGTCAAGAGCATCCCATTCTTCGTCCTTCATAGCCACTGGCTAAATTTTTGCTTTTCCTCCCAACGATAGGAATAGATCCTTCTGATATAGATAGTCCTCCATTTACATCTTCCATAACTGGTAGTTTTGGCCGTTAAATTTATCGACCTTAAACTTTCCTTCTTCCGCCATTTCTCAAACTCAAACCAAGAACCCTTCTTTCCCATGAGTTTATCTACCAAATAGACCTCTGGCTCTGATACCAATTGTTAGAAAAACGAGATCGCAGAGTAATAAAAATAAACAAGATGCAAATATAAATCACATAAACACAATACAAGAGAGACACCAATATAACGTGGTTCACCCAAGATGGGCTATGTCCACACAGAAATTGCCAATCCTTATTATTATACCATCCAATAAAATGAAGGGATACAACCCGTAGCACATCCGTTGCAATTTCCTCTTCACTCTCTCATAGTCTCTCTCACACAATCAGAGATATTTACAATGCTACAATACCCAACCGTATTACAATGCATTCCTTTTAAAGAGGGATTACCATGGGAAAATACTATGGAACACCCAATACCATGGGCTCGTAAATCACCCATTATTGACCAAATCATGACTATGAAATTACAACATTTAACAAGGCCGTTTTCCAAAATCCCCCCCCTGGACCCCCCATGGCGACTATATTTTGGGGGAAAGTCCCCCCAAACCCCCCCGTCATGGTATGGGATCCAGAAACGGCCGAAACACGACCCTGAATAGGGAAGATCAAGCTCCACGACCAACATAAGCTGGCATCCTTGATTTATCTCTTGGAAAAAAAACATTAGAATGCGTTTTAGTCCTAGTCAAAGTAGGGAATATACTTTTCATTTGCAAGTCACTTTTACTCTACATTAATTCAACTATATGTTACACATTTCTATAAAGTTTTCCATTGTTTTCACCCAAAGGGGTTGGATCCATTAGTGAAGAGCAAGGAATTTTTCACCAGTGGGCAAGGTTCAATTCCTGTGAGGGCCTAACTTAAATCCAAGGGGTCACCTTGAGGTAGTGGCCGAACATGCGGTTGCACCCAAAGAGATTGTATTAAATGATCTCATGACTCATGCACATATAAGTGGATAAAATCCCACCCCCATGTCCTTCAAATTTTTAAAATTCCAAAGGGGTTGGATCCATTGGTAAAGAGCGAGGAGTTTTTCAACGATGGGCAAGGTTAAATTCTCGTGAGGTCTTATCCTGAAGCCATGGGGTCACTTTGAGGTAGTGGTCGAATGTGTGGTTGCACCCAGAGAGATTTTATTAATTGATTTCGTGACCTATACTACTTAAGTGGATCAAAGCCCATCCCCGTGTCCTTCGAAATTTGAAATGTCAAGTCCCACTAGCACGATTGGTTTCTATGGATTCGTTTGTTAGGTGGCCCATGGTTCAAAACTCCGCGGTAGTGGAAGGAGACACCTAAAAAATCCAGCCATGCTAAGGGTTTGTGTGGCCCAGGCCGGGTGTGATCCTCGGGTGTTTGATGGCTTAAATGCCCCTAGGTCACAGTTTTTAGACCACAGGTTAGTTCCACAAGTCACAGACATGCTAGCAAAAAAATGTTTTCCAATGTTTTTAAAAAACAATTTATTAAAATAAAATTTTAAATTTCACCCATTCCATTTTGTGATTTGTCAAAAAAGTTATCGATGCGACATAAATCCATAAGAGTGTGACTTTATTTTTAAAACATAGAAAAGAAAATTAAAACATTCAATATGATTTTTTAAAGTGTCATGTGGCAACCCTCACATGTCATCATTGATACTTATCCACTAAAAAAAACAAAACATTGTTGTCACTTATCATTGATACTTATCCACTAAAAAAAACAAAACATTGTTGTCAGTTTTCATGTGATGTTTTGATTTTGATGTCACAATTTCTATATATTTTTATTTTTCACCATTTCTATATATTTTATATTTAATATTTTTATAAAGACAAATTGATGTCACAAATTCTATTGTTTGTGGTGGAGGACTACATTTCTGTTGGTTACTTTGATGGCATGTCAAGATGGTAGTTGCGGGGCTGGAATGGTGTTACAGGTGAGGGCACATCATCAAATAAGGTTGCAGATGGGGGTCAGGAAGGGTTCGAATACAAAGGAAAAACTATTGGCGCTTTGGGGATTGTTTTGGGTTTCAAAACACAAAGGAATTTCCTGCCTTAGGATTTTTGGTGACTCTCACGTGGTGATTGACTGGGCAAGGGGATCTTCTAGACTCCAGGATGCTCATCTAGAACAACGAACTGATCGGGTTCGTGACTTGATTTGTGACTTTTCTTCTATCTCTTTTGCCCATATCTACAAGGAGCTTAATCAATAGGCCGATTCCTTATGCAAATATGCTATTGAGCCGTTGGATGGTTTTATCCACTATGTGGACACTCTCAATGATAGTGTGGTGGATAGTGTGGTGGACTCTGGCTCCTTTTTTGTTTTCCGATGCCTTTTGGATTTGTTAGCTATGATGCTTTATGTTGTCTTTTATGTGAAGGACTGTTAGTTGTCCCCTCGGGTGAGGGGAAAAGACAACTTTTTAAGACTAAAGCTTTCCTTGTAAAATCTTGTAATCTGTGGTTATTTATACAATCACTAGATATTATCTATGTAACTTTGATTATAAATTATAATAACAAGTTACAATTTTTCAGTGTTGAAAATCATTTACTTAATTTTTCACTTTTTATATTTGACAAGGATTAGCCATGGCATATTCACTTAGAAATGTTCATTTTCTTATAGTGGGATTATTTCTATGTAATTAAAATTAATCAAGTATGGACATGGGATTTTATATAATCACTTGGGGGGTTATAGCAATAATCCAAGATGTGTATTCAATTTTTTATTATTATTCACGCACATAAGCACACATGTTAGACAAATGAGGCAAGGAAGGTTAAGCAAGCAAGCATAATCACCCCACAATCAATTACTCAATACATTAGTATGAGAGTCACTACCTCTATGGATATCGCCACTAGCATAAGTATTATGGTGTATTCATTATTATATGTTGTTGCAAACCAATCCTTGTAACCAATGGAAGATAGAAAGGAAATAGATTTTATAGATGTTGCAACAATCCCAAGATACTGCAACATAGGCATATCTGATTGTTTTTTATTATGCACACATTAAAGCACCTAGGACACATAGAGGAGTGAGACAAAGATTCATCAAGCAAGCATAATCACCACATAACCAATCAACCACTATCTTCGTAGGAGGGTCAATAGCTATGTGGGTGCCCATGTGTTATTCACAAACAAGCCACACATAGGGCCGCACATAGGAGGGATAGTATGATAAATTAAACAAGTGAACTCACCCCAGAACCAATTGATCATCATGCTAGTTAGAGGGTCACTACCTTTGTGAACCTTTTGTAAGAGATTTATTAAGTAAATGTCTATTGGAGTTGCACTAAAGAGAGGTTTAGCAATAAGTTATCTAAGTATAGATATACACATTTGGTTGTTGGATCAAAGATATGAAGTTGTGTAAAAACATGAACATAGAGCACACATTACAATAATAAATTTTCAACATAGATAAGAATGACAAATAATGTGTCACAACAAAATTTATAGTCATCTTGTAATTGTAATACCCTGTGGTAATTCCCCATACATTGGTGAGTTTTGCTTATTTTGTTTTGATGAGTTGGCACAAGGTGCTAGGACCATGGAGATTTATTGAGATGAATTCTATTTAATTTGCACTAATTATCATTATTATTAATATTAATATTATTATAATCAATAATGGAGCAACATGACAATAATGTTGCTGGGGGGTCTTGGAATTTCATACAAGAAGGGGTTGGGGTTAGGAGTTGCAACTCCCCCTAACAATACTCTAATCCACCAAAGTTTTACTATTTTGGACCATGGGGGTCCTAAAGTCCATAATTAATGTTTTGCATGCAGTAACTGCGCCCCCCAGGTAAGAATATTCCTCAGCTAGTTGTTGGTGGGGCCCACTTCCACTTCACACATGAGATATGCACCCTTTTGACTGATAGAGATCATAGTAGCGCCTATCTTGGGTCATTGGCAGTTAATATTGAGTTCATTTCAGTTAAATTGAGTTAATGTCAGTTAAATTCAGTTAATTAAGTTACTGTTTGTTAATATTGAGTTAATTTCAGTTAAATTGAGTTAAATTGAGTTATTTTCAGTTAAATTAAGTTAAATTGAGTTTAACTAAGTTATTTTCAGTTAATATGGAGTTATCCTGAATGCATGGGAGTGAATTTGGGAAAATTCGAGTCAGTGGATGAAATTCGAGTTACCTTCATGTAGGAGGAGTAATTCATGGGTGATTGAGAGTCAGTTAAAGTAAATTGGAGCAAAATTGATGAATTCGAGTTAGTCAAGGATTGGGAGTGTCTTTGTCAGTATTTTGTTTGATAGACAATCTACCGAGAGCGAACTCAAGGCCTGATCTCCCTAGCTTAACATAATTCTAGAACAAATAGGACAGAACACAAAATACTTTCCTAGATTAGATAGAAATGCCAATGTAAAGATAGATCGTTCACCTTAAATTCGCAGATCCCTTTCTTCTCTTTTGATCCAATGCCCCAGCGCTGCCAGATATTGAATAGCTATACCCTGTTGAACATATAATAGACCAAGAATAGTGAAAGCATATATTTCATATGATAGATCTAAGTTAACAGTTAAGGAGGAAAACTCTAAACATTATCAATGCGACAATATTTATGGAAAGCAATTGTATTAACTGTATTGAAAAGTGGAGAGTACAATAGAAAAGAGGATCACAACCATTTCCTTAACATTGCAAAGCTCCTTCCGACAAGCCATGCCAAATCTCCTAGAGAGAAGTAGATGTTCCCCAAGCTAGAGTGTCCATCTACCAAGATAATTTCACCAGCATAAGAGTACCATAGACTTCCTCCTTTTGGACAGGGGTAGAGCCTCACTTATATAGGACTAAGTGGATAGGATATGGATAGGGTAGGTTGAGATATGATAGGAGAGAGATAGGGGATCCTCCCCATAGGTTAGGAACCAAAGGCCAGCTCGCCCAACAGGTCAAGGATAAGGATCCAAGTTAGCAATCTTCGAGAATGAGCTCGAAGAAGCTATTTTTGCCTTTTAACTGACTTCGTCACACCCCGTAATGGAGCAAGGTGCGACGTCGCAGGTTGCATGAGTGCAGCCTGCGACGACCTCTCAAAACCTAGCAGAAGTGAAATGATGTCCCTTCCAGGTAAATGACTTAGTCAGTAGAACTTCAGGGATGTATACACTGAATCTAATGGTAGTAAGATTTTAGGTGTAACATAATGCCCCCCAAAGCATGAAGCTGTTTAAAGATTGGACAGGTGAAATGCTTTGAAAGAAAGAGATGGAAATGGACTTGTCGGATGAAGGATGCTGCTGCAGTACAAATGACTTTGAAACTGACAATCTCATACGATGTACAACATGGCTTCTGACCAATACACTGCAGATCCATGATAGTAATGACCGACTGAACACAATCATGGCTACTTGACACAAACGTAGATCCATGATGAGATGATAACACAGCCACGGCCATTACAAATGTGGATCCGTGTAATATGACTCAATACAAACTCCATCACAACCTGGGTAAAACATGATTCCCCAGGGTCTTCAAGTTGAACCCGCAATGATATGAATCTATCCATGTGATTACAAATGTCTTGACTTCGAACATGGTAGAAACCACTTGATTACCGGTCATTGATGTATACCGTTAACAAGTGCGAGGGAAATCATTATTAATGTCAATGATCCCCAAGGTATCACAATACATATCATCGAGCGTGAATTAATGAGTTGAAGTCGAACGCAAGATAAAATCTTTCGATCAAGAGTCAATGATGTAAACTCATGTTGAAAACGAGGTAAATTGCCATTGAGGCATGCAGGGCTAAGGTACTTGGTTGGTTTCTAGATTCGATCCTTGGATGATGTGTTGAAGTTGACAAGGATGAATCCGTCGAAGGAGGGCCATGATGAATCCCCCATCATCAACACGAAACACGACAAAGGATGTGTAGAGTGGATCGGATGGTACAACATACGTGACACTGACTCAGAGTAGACCGACATGATTGAAGGTGTACTGAATGCAAATAATTAGTAGTGCAAAAAATATCCTTGAACATGGGCATGGCATGACTTGGCAGTATTGACACAACGAGTATGACACAAATTCCTAATGCAACTGATGATGGAAGCTTTCTTTGAATGACTCAAAGGAGTAACGAGACTCAGGAAGTAAGCGGAACTCGAGTACAAACAGATGGTCCAAGTGCTGTATGCAAATGCAGATGAGTGCCATGTTCAAGAATGACTAAGTACTGCCACCGACCGACAAAGGTATAATACAAAAAATTTCCATTTTTCCCATCATGAATGATGAGTGCCTCATGTGTTTTTTACGAGCTTGATGAGGGTAACCAGATGCTCGGTATAGCTCATCTCATAGATGAGTCCAATCCCAAATATTTTTCGAACTTGGGATAGGAGGGGTTTGTCCCATGGTGGGCCCTTCAATGTAAGAATTTAACGAGTCCATAGAAGGTAAACTCGGTCGTCATTTCATGTTTAGAGAGTCTGAAAAGAACTAAAGAAGACTCCAATGGTCCTTTTTCGTAAAGTTAGCCTCATCGCTCGAAAAAGGGTAAAACAATGTGGGAGAGGACTCTTCCAGTCATGATTGACTGGAGTATACCTTTTTCGTAACTAGTGCCCGTTGGCCCGAAAAAGGGGTAAACTATCACCAGGAAGACGACCATTCAAATCCTTTTACAAGCGTGAACGCGACAAGTTCGATTGGCAATCTTTTTGTATTTCGAGAGCCTGAAAAGAGCTTAAATATAGACTCCGGGGGGGTTCCTTTTCTGTAGGAGTTTAACGAGCCCGAGAAAGCGATAAATCATAACTCGGTAACGTATTCTCATAGTTTCAAGAGCACGAGAAAGAACAAAGAGTAAGCTCATTAATTGCAATCTATCGAACAAAAAGATAAATGAAAAAAAATTCACAAGGGGTGTTCATACCTGAGATGACCATTTCAATATGAAAATGGCATAGAAAGACACTTCACAACTCCTGCACACTCGAAAAATAGGTCAAATAGTCAACCGAATGTTCAAAAATACTAAAATCATCCCAAACTATAGCAAATGGCATAACAACATCACAATATTTGAAAAAGGAATATTCCATTTTATTTATAAATAGAAATAAAAACCAAACATAGTCACCATTGTTCTATTTGCCAAATTTGGGAGGAGCAGTGTCATTTGGAGCCAAAACTTCACTCGTTGATTCTGGGAGCTACGATCAGCCATTTCACCTGCTGTCAGGAACAGGTAACCCTAAACTTTAGCCAACATGTTTGTAGTGGTTTACATTTTTGAATTTCAGTCATTTTTAGGGTTTTAGGTTGATTTGGGAAGGGCCATTGCGCCCTCGGCTCGTCGTAGTTTTCCCTTTCGGGAACTGTGATGAGACCGAGTTGTCGCCAATGTCGCATACATGGATTGCGACGATGTCGCTCTATTTGCAAAAATGGGGTGCGACGATGGCGACGTCCATCCCCAAACTCAAACAAAACTCAAACGAAGGACTTCTAGTGGGTGAAGCAAGGTCTAACATTGTTAAAAACCTCCTATTGGCAGGTTCCAAGCATCCAAAATGGTTTTGGAATGGTAGTAAAGGGAACATGAATGATGATGAGCAAGCTGCAAACGATCCGCATTGTGTGGAAGCATTGAGGAACTGTGGGCTCCTCAAGTTCTTCCGCATTCAGGGGATGAGATCCCAAATTCCACTATTGACTCATATGCTCCGATGCTGGGATGCGACCCAACAATACTTCATGATCGGTGAGCACGAGCTTACAATAGATGTTGAGGACATATACTTTCTGACCAGTTTATCCCGAAGGGGGGACAATGTGCTACTTACTGGATCACGTGGGAGTGATCAGACTGTGGAAGATATGATCCAGCAGCATTGTGGTCGCAACACCGATGCATCTAGTGGGAAGATTCCCATCAAAGATGTACAGGAGCGTCCATTACGTGCCATATTATTCACCATTACGAGGATGGCGGGGAGTCAAGCTCCTCACTTAGACACCAGGGAACAGATGCTTTACGCGGAGGATTGTATGTATCTGAAGATCTTTAACTGGTGCGAGGGAGTCCTCGCAAACATGCGAGCTCAACTGACAAAGTGTCAGCGGGGAGAGCTCAAACAGTTTGGCTATGGATCTATAGTGATCTCGTTCTTAATGGAACAGGTTCCCCTTTGGTGTCCTCAGGTACCACTGGAGGATAGGGACCTCAAGGATCCACACATGGCTAGGTGGACCGATGTGATGGCTCGACATGGTGGGGGTCCTATCATTGGGTTCCCTCCTGAGTTCTTTACTTGGCTGGAGGGCCAGTTACTGATGGTGGAGGACTTTCCATATGGTGGTACCGACTTTAGAGATGATCCTGACCTGCCGCTGCCAGAAGGAGCAGCATAGGGAGACCTAGGTAAGAACAAATGACCCTTGTACTTTTTAAGTTTTGTGCATTTATGATTTTTTTGATATAGTGCGGACAAGTGAACATCATGTGTGTGTAGATGTGGGGCCTATACGACTAGTGGGGACCTCTCTTCTTGCTAGGAGAGAGAGAGAGGAGAGGGAGCGGTTGTGGGTCCAGCTGTGCATGCTGCCATCACGGAGATGGACAGAGTCTATGCCAACCTGAGTGGGTTGACACTAGACGTTCCTGAGCTGACGGTAGACGAGGTGCAGTGGCCCATGCAGGTACACACGGTTGGAGCGACTGCGCGCTTCAACGCATTGCTTCGCAGGGTTGCGAGAGCAGTAGAATGTTTCCACACTCAATAGGCTCAAGCTGTTAGACCACCTAGGGTTGTACGGGCCAGACGATAGGCTACATGTTGTTACTGTGTGTGTACTGAGAGCTTAGAGGCCTCAGATTTTTGTACTACTGAAATCTACGAGGCTTCAAATTTTGTAGAGACTTACTGAAAGCCGTGGTGCTTCAGAATTTTGTACCAACACTACCTTTTTGAGATTATATATATATATATATATATATATATATATATATATATATAGACATTCCGGCGATTTATACATTATGTGTTTCAAATGAGTGAATGATGTGGTCTTGCTTATGTGTTCGCTTATGAAATGAATTATTTACATGCTATGTCTACTTTCATGAGATATGTTTATGTGTGTGCAATGTACCAATCTAAGATGAAGTTGGCCATAGAGTCGGCAACTATGTTAACGTCTCGTGGAATATGTAGGTACTGAATGGACTCAAAGGACCTTTCCAGAAGACAGACTCGTCGATATAGACGGAGAAAAAAAGGATCGCGGATGGCGTAAACTCGGTTAAGATGAGAGACCACTTGTTGAGAGTCCAAATGGATGACAACGTGGCCCATACCGAAAGAAATGGCGTCAGTTAGGGTTCCAATGACTGCTTGGTATTCTGCAGCATTGTTAGTCACAAAACCTAGGCACATTCCTCCCGAGCTAATGAGCTTGCTAGTAGGTGAATAGAGTACCCAGGCTGCCAAAGCAAGGTTACGGGTATGCCGGCTGGCGTCGTCCGCGAATCCATAGCACGTTGCCATCTGCACACGCAGACAAAACATGGTATAAGAAACCAAGCAAGACCTAAAACACGCAAGAAAACAAAGCATCACACCATACAGAAGACACACACGCACACCATGTACAATATATACAAAAGTACTTATGCATGAAAGATTCAAGCATAGTACCTCTTCAGGTAAATCCCATTGTGGGGTTCACCTAAATATATCCCATCATAATCTTCAAGTTTGTAAGCACCCTTCTCTAAGACGCATTTCACTATGTAAGGTCCATGCCACATGGACTCAAACTTACCTGGCCCCAGCTTATCATGTTTTTGATCGTAAGTAAGGACCAAATCCCTTTCGTTAAAAACACGGGGTTCTACCAACTTATCGTACTCCACTTTGATGCGTTTCTTATGGGCCTCGTTGGCAAGAGCGGCATCTCGGTGAGTCTCGTCAAGCTAAGCTAGGTAGAGGAAACGTTCTTCCTCAGCAGTGGTGTTCGGGAGAAGTTCAATGGCAAGCTTGAGAGATGGAATCTCGCACTCTATATGAAGGACCGCCTCCAATCCATACACTAGCTGGAAAGGAGTGAATCCAGTGGCAGTTTTAACGGAATTCCTATAAGCCCAAAGTGTGGAGAAGAGCATGTTGTCACAATTGGTCTTGTGCATACCTACCATTCGTTGGACCATGGTTTTCAAGACCTTGTTAATGGCCTCGACTTGTCCATTCGACTGTGGGTAGTACGGCGTTGAGTTTTCATGGCAAAAACCCAATCTGTCGCTCAACTTGTCAACCATGTGGTTCATGAAATGGGAACCATGGTCTGTGACTATTGCTTGAGGAACTCCAAACCGCACTATTACATGGTTGAACATGAAGAGTGCGGCGGTCTTGTTGTCGTTTGTGTATGTAGGCATTGCCTCGGCCCACTTCATAAAGTAGTCCACAGCTACAATGATGTAACTATGCCCCCCGACCGAGGTAGGATTACAGTGCATGAAATCAATGCCCCATTTAGCAAAGGGGCCAACGGAAATAACCGGGTGTAACGGGGCAGGGTGGGTGCACTTCTTAGCATGAAATTTCTGGCATGGAGGACATTTTTTGATGGCCTCAATACAATCTTTAAAGATAGTCGGCCAAAAATATCCTGCGCGAAAATCTTCTGGGCTGTAGCCATCCCAGAGAGGTGACCGCCACATGCCCCTGCGTGGCATTCATTTAGAACATGTTCAGCCTCTTCATGATTCAGACAATGTCGAAGGATAGAGTCGATACCACGACGGTACAAAGTATCACTAATGATCAGATAATACTTTGCGTGGTGGCATATACGATGACGGTCGTCGCGAGTCAATTCAGGGTTGAATCGTTGGGTTTGGAGATACAATGTGATATCTCCATACCACGGATCAGACGTACTGATAAGAAACAATGACTTGTATGGAAAGGAGTCATTGGGATCAGACTCTACATCAGTACGGGGGAGGTCGCAAATAAGCTCAACAAACACCAAAGACTTTTTAGACTTAGCTTTTTCGAAAAGAAGATCGAATTCTTGTAGTATCACGATCCAGCGTGAATACTTTCCCCCAAGCACTTGACGTATCAGAACGTGGTACATGGGGTTCGAATCGGCAATGATGGTGGTGGTGTGGAGTAGAATATAATGACGGAACTTTTGCACGGCGATGACTGCCTCGAGAGCGAGTTTCTCAACATGTGAATAACGAGTTTTAGCGTCAATGAGACCTTTACTGGCATAATAGATCACATGTTCCTGGGCGTCCTGGTCGTCCTGAACCAAAACCATGGCGATAGTGGTGTCAGAAGCAGCGAGATACAAATTGTAATCTCGATAGTAATTCGGCGGCTGGATCACAGGGTCATGCGTGATGGCATGCTTTAAACTATCAAAAGATTGTTAAGCCTGGTCGTCCCAAACAAATGGGATGTCCTTTTTCATTAACCTCATGTAACCCTGCGTCTTTTGTGTGAAATTACAAATGAAACGCCGTAAATAAGTTGCTCTGCCTTATAGGCTTTGAAGTTCCGTAATATTGGTTGGAGGTGGAAGAGCGACGATGGATTCCACCTTCGAGGGATAAATACAGATCCCATCTTTGGAGATGATAAAGCCTAGGAGGCGTCCAGACTTGACACAAAAAATGCTTTTGTGAGGATTGAGGCAGATGTTGTACCGCCTGCATCTGAGGAAAACAACCGTCAGATGATCGAAGTGGAACTCACGCTGCTTTGAATGTGCAAGGAGATTGTCCAAGTAAGGTTCCACAAAGTCCTTTACATCGTGGAAAGCGTACGACATGGCCCGTTGGAATGTGGCGCCAACATTTTTAAGGCCAAAAGGAAGTTTGCGGTATGCAAACGGTCTCCAAGGGCAGATGAAACTAGTCTTGTGTTGATCGGCTGGGTGGATCTCAATTTGGTTGTATCCGAAAAAGCCATCCATAAATGAGAAAATGACGCCTCTAGCACAATTGTCGATGATCTGGTTGATGAAGGGAGTTGGGTAGTTGTATTTGGGACAAGCTTTGTTGAGGTCCCGATAATCAACACAGACACTGATGGTTCCCTGCTTTTTGTTCACAGGGACGACATTTGAGACCCATTCTGTCAATGGGATAGGGTAAATGAAACCAACCTTCAAGAGTTTCTCAATTTCTGCCTTGATTGCCGCAGTCTTCCGGGGGTGTACCGGTCGCAACTTTTGGTGGATAGATTAGATGTCGGGATAGGTTTTGATCTTGTGCAAAACAATGGAGGGGTCTATCCCAGGAATCTCCTCGTAAGTCCAAGCGAATACGTCTCAAAATCGTTTGAACAAGGCCATAGCGATGATGACTTCTTCAGGGGAACACTTCTGTCCTAACTGAATGTGTTCCACTACACCAGGTTTAACCGAGATGTCGATCAAAGTGGTAGGCTCAATGTTGTCTAAGTTGCCTTCAAAATTCGTTTGACACGCGAGTATCAAAGATGGAGAGCTAGAAAGAACATCCCGTGTAGAAATGGTGCGGATGTCGTTCTCTACAGTGGCCAAAATGGGAAGGGAAGACGAACGATGATGGAGGTCTTCCCACAGAGGATCGTCCACGCTCATGATTTCCATGATGGACTCGTCAGAATGAAAAGTCTGTAGGAAGGGATTGGATGATCTCCGTTGCAGAGGACTAGGGGTGGAGGCCATAGATAAGTGATCCTCCGGGGCCGACTGGACAACCTCGTACATAAGTTCACTGGGTGACAGATGCATGCGGTCTCCAATTAGGTGTGTGGTGGCTTCATCAGGTACAAGCCATGAATCAGTAGAGTTGGAGATAGAAGATAACTGCGAGGAGATCATGTTCACTGTGGCAACATGATTTGGGGGATCCGAGATAGGAAAAACGCCCATATGGGATGAATCCTTAAGGAGGCCAACCCCCACACTCTCATACTTTTGCGAAGATTGTCCAATGGAAGGGACGTTATCACCTGGGTGAGAAGTGGTGTTAGGTGTGTAGAAATCCAGCTGGTCGACTGTGATAATTCGGCCCTGATGGGGGAATTGTACTATGCGGAAGACAGATGATGCAACCGCGTGCATGGCATAAAACCAATTACGACCAAGCAAAATGTTATAATCTAACGGGGCAACGACCACCTCCACGTTAAGGGTTACGGTCTTGCCCCCCAGCTCTACTGGTAAAGCTTGTAACAACTCATGAGGTTGAAAGCCATGTCCATCAAAGGCTCTCAAAGTGGTAGGAGAACGATTCAACTCGGGAGAACCTATGGCCCCCAACATGCGATCGAAATGATTGACGTAGATGCTCCTTCGTTTAAAAGGGTACGATGGATAATCTTCCCAGCAATGTTTGTGGAAACTTGGAATGCCAATTGATGGGAGAGCCTCGGTTTGAAGTACTCCAGCCGGAACATGATGGTATTCGATAAATCCGGGTTAACTGCACCGATGGCAGTGAGGAGAGTCTTGCGCTGGTTTGGACAGTTTTGCAAGACTTTGAGTGTCGACATAGCATAAGGAGCTTGTGCTAGGTCCTCTACAAAATTGTAGTTTTGAGCAGCCCAAGCATTGGGATTAAAAACTGATTTTCTAATCGTGCTCTTGTGCAGACGCAACACTGACTCGAAAGAAGGCTTCTCGATGGTGAGAGGCGCAGTTGGTACGGTGACATCAGGCATCGAAGTGGAAGCTTTTTCAGTATTACTTCCATAGGGCTCCTTGGATGGAACAAGGTCATACGAACGAGAACGAGTGTTCAAGTTGATAGTCTCATTACGTACCATGAGAACATGTGTGGTGGTGGATGCTTCTCATTGGGAAGAAGAAGTGTGAGCGATCGACTGCTGATTTTGAGCAGGGAAAGGATCGTTGAGAACTACGGGTGTGGGTTTTCCCTTAAGAAACTTTTGAACTTTGTCTCTATGGGGGCATTCCTTAGAAAAATTATCATCACCACACAGTAGACAAGGAAACTTGAACTTCCTTTTATGTTTGGTATGATCAGGGGTTCTCTTTTGTTCTTGCTGGGTGGAATATTTCTTAGGTTTCCCCTTGTTTTTCTTCTTACTACCGAACTTCTAAGGTGAAGCTAATGAAACAGAATTCACCTCTTCGGTAGCAGCAAGGGTGGATGATTTGGTGGTGCTGAGACCAACCTGTGTTGGTGATGGGGACAAACCCTAGGGGTTCGAAGAACCAACAGGTTGATGAGAAGGCTGGGTGTGAAGGGATCCAATGATGCCATCGGCTTGGGGTCCCTTGGGTGGTTTCGTAGGGTCATTAGCGTCATGGGGTGCATCGGGAAGAATATCAAACAATGTGCCGGATTGAGTATAGACTAAGTCTAGCACATAGGTGCGAGCGATGGCTTGTTCTTCAATGACAACACCTCCCATGGTAACATCTCGTTCTATGGTAGGGATGAGAGACTTCGTAAACCAGTTTACTAGGAGTTGATCTGGAATTGGAGTTTTAATGAGACGACGCCTCCTTCGCCACTCATGGATATGATCCGAAATGTGAGTGGCGGTATTCTGACGGAGCGAAGTTAAAATTTCAGTACCAGTTTCATACCTTATAGGCAACTGGAAATGAGTCAAAAAATTCATGGCAAGAGAACCAAAATCAGGAAAAGAGTGGGGTGGTAATTCGATGTACCACTTGGCAGCCGAACCGGTGAGAGTCCTTTGAAATAGTCTAAGACGGATCAAGTCGTCTATTAAGGAGTTAGATGAACACCATAAATGGTATGTCATCACGTGGTTTTTAGGATATTCACCCAGCTTGCCATCAAATTTTGAGATATCAGACAAAAGTTTCACCGGAATAGGTGGCCAGTTAGTTCCGTGGTAAATGGGGTCGTTGGTTAAACGAGATAGGCCAGGTAGGTCCAAAGTAGCCAAAAAGGGCAGCTGCGGATTAGGCTATGCATACTGATAGTACAGATAAGGCGTGTAAGGACCAGTATGACCGTAAGGTGTACTAGGAGGAAACTGGCCATAGGGGTATGTGCCGCCCGAACCAAAAGAAGGCCCGCTGCCATAGTGAGGTGGTCCATTACCATAATAAGGTGGGCCATGACCATAAGGTGGTGGCCTGCCTCCGTCACCGGGAAGGGGTGGGACACCACCACCGCCGCAGTAAGATGGGCCTCCACCGTCTCCGCTAGGGGGCGATGGTAGTCTGCCACCACTTCCAGAGTAGGATGGGCCTCCACTGCCTCCGCCAGGAGGAGGTGGTGGTCCACTACCACTGCTACCAGATGGGTAAGGACCTTCTTCGCTGCCTCCACCATAGTGGGGTGGTGGACCACCACCACCTCCACCGAGATAAGATGGTCCTCCACCACCGCCACCACCAGGAGGTGGTGGTGGTGGTCCTCCGCCACTTCCTCCAGGGGGAGGTGGGCCATGATGACCGAAATGAGGTGGTCCTCCACCAGAAGGTAGAGGTCCGCCTCCTCCAGAGTTGTGTGGGGTTTATACCCAAAATATACTCATCATGAGATTCAATGTATACACCCTTGAAGATATCTTGACCGAGTATTTAACCTAGGAGGATTTGTACCCAGTTGTACCAGGTTTTGACAGATCGTCGCAGGTTGCACTCATGCAACATGCGACATCCCAGCTTGCTTCATTGTAGGGTGTGACGAAGTCAGTTAATGGGAAAAAATAGCTCTTCGAGGTTCTTCTCAAAACTTGCTGACTTGGGGCCTTATACCTGACCTCTAGGGGAGTTGGTACTCGATTCCTAACACCTTGGGAGGATCCGCTATCTCTCTCCTACCATATCTCAACCTATCCTATCCATACCCTATCCACTTAGTCCTGTTTGTGCCAGAAATTGTTTCCAGGCCACAAAGAAACAAGCCAACACAATCTCAAAAATACAATCAAGTAAAAGTAGGTTTCAAGGTTTTTTGATAGGTTTTCTGGTTGTAAAGTTTGGGAACAAACAGGGAACACACTCATGAGCAAAATAGGAACTGAATCATAAGTAAAGAAGACAAAGATGCATCATATATTCACCAAAATCCAACAGAGCATAATATTGAAGTTCATTCATAAAAGATAAGCATTACCAGCATACAAACATAGACCAGCAATGAAATTATCAGTTAAGCAACTTAACAAGTTAAACAATGAAGCCAACACACAAACTGAAGGGTAAGAAGGATCGTATATTTCATAAGTCTGTCAACAAATACATATAAGAGTTATGTACTTAGCTCATCAAAAGTCTAGCAGACCTCCTGAAGTTCTCCCAAAAATCCAACCCCCTCTTCTATCCCTTTGTCCTTCTTTTATAATTACAAAGAAGTAGTTCTATCCTCCCTTCATTAGGTCGAAATTGAAACTAAACAGCAGTTACATTAACTAACTTTTAACTAATTGACTAAAAATAGCAAATCGGATTCCTGGCAAATATGGCGAATTTCTGGAAAATAGGTGTCAAAGAAGCCTCCATATCTCTCAATTCATGACACCTGTGTAAAAAATGAGAGAGGTTTTTGTGAATGGGTCCGTGATGGACAAAAACCTCTCTTGGTTTTTAAAAATTCATCTCCAATTGATCAGAATCTTCCCCGTAAGATGAACACTAAAATAGGAAAATATTAAATATTTAAAAACCCTGAAAAATAGGCTACAAATATTAAATTGAATCTTTCAAACCTTGACAGCTATTGCAAAACTGAGAGAGGTTTTTGTAAATGGGTATCTTATGAAAAAAAACATCTTTTGGTTTTCAAAAATTCCTCTCCATCAGCTCGTGGTATTCGTTCAACTTCAGTAACCCAAAACAGGAAAAAACAAAGCAGAATTCTCAATAATTTCTTTGCATTTCAATATCATTGGTTAATTCTGCTTCAAGTATCTCATCAGCACCTCTGCAAACATGAAAAAATTTGCGCATACCCCCTGATGCAGCAGCAACTTTCCTTGCACAAAGCTCCAATGCCTCTGGTTGAAATACTTGGCATGGTAGACCCATTAGCCTTTGCTGGAGTATCTTCAATATCTGATCTTTTGAATGGGCACAGAATGTTATAACCAGAGGTTGACAATTTAAGGACTGCAACTTGGGAAGAAACCGATCAGTCAAGTCTATTGCATTTGAAATTCCTATCAGCATAGACTGTGAATTTTGGAATGTAGGAATCCTGAAGAGATCATAAAGCACTGCTTGGTCTTTTGAAATCAAATAATCCATCTCATCAATAATCAACAACTGTATGCAAATTTATTGAAAACATATAGACATGAATGAGGTTTTAATGGTAAACTTTGATCATGGTGTTATTTGTGAACCAATTAATCCACATAATGTCCTATAGAACCCTTCAAAACCATAAGAAAAAACAAAAATGAAAATCTAAAGGCAAAAATCAAAATTTCACTTAAAACCAAAAATTTCCAAAAATAAGCAAATGAGCAAACTTAAAATAAAAATCACAAGCAAAATATAAAATTGAAGAAAACAAGATCATGACTTAACATCTGTCTCCAGCTGCGAGATGAAGTCCTCCTTGTGAGGCTTCAAGAACCTGTAGACTAGTGCCTTCTCTTCTGCTACCTACTAGTCTGCAAAATTTCCATTGGGCTATGGAGTCCTTATTCAATCCTTCACACACTGATATATACAATGAAAATCAAATCTCTTTCTTTGAGGAACCTTCTCTTTACTGAATCAAATTGTAATCCCATTTCCAATGTAACCAGGAAAAAATTTCATCAACCCACCAAAACTTGTTTCCAACTCCAAATATATATATAATCAGAAATATTGGAAAACATGAAGAGTAATGATCTAACAACTTATACTCACTTTCATCAAATGGTGTCTCTGAAAAAACAGATTTATAACCTGGTATTGACTCTAAATAATCTGCTACTGGATCATAAAAATTTCCATAAGTTAACTCTTCCTGCTCTATGAAAAAGACAAGCTGTCCATAAGAATATTTTGTTCCATGAATATCAAGTAGGCATTGGCGAAAAAAGACATCAGGATCAGCCTGAATTTTCTCCATAATTTTTTGGATAGTATCATCAATAATGTCAACACTTTGAACCCCCTTTTCCACACTGTCTTCAAATGAATAATTATCAGGCATTGGCTTTTGCTGTTCAAGGATAATAGACTGAATGCATTCTTGAATCTGCTGATCAGATTGTGACATATCACACACCTCACAGACTTCTGGGTCTTTCTTTTCAATTTCATCATCATATTTATTAAAAATTAGAGCATCTTCATAATGATTTTGAACAGTAGATTTATCATAACCATGAATATGAGTAACTTCTGAAAAAATGTGAATAGCCTGGCCTTCATCGATTTTAGTATCAAAACCAAAAGGAATAGAATCTAATTCATCACAGAATTCTTGTCTTGGAACCCTAATCTCTTCATCATAACAAGGAGCATTCTGAGAAATTTCGAATGATGATGCTAAAGGTTCATCTTTTCCTTCAACATAAAGCTGATCTTTAACACAACACTGATTTTCAAAAGTTTGTTGAACTAGAGATTGATCTTCAAAAGGATTAGCATTCAAATGGTTATTAAGGTTGTTGAAATCATTATGAAAATGTTCCAAACTATCTCTACTGATCTCATTACTTGGATAATCCTCAAACTGACCTAAAACAACAACTTGATTATCATAATGATCATGGAATTCTTTCTTGACAGTAGTATCTGAAAATGTTAGCTTTTCATCTTCAGCAAATTCTGAAACTTCAACTTCTTCATGACATGTTTTGAACCCTTGATTGTACTCATCATCATGATTTTTTAAATCAGAAATTGTATGATAAACATCAGCCTGCTCACAACAATCTTTTAAAAAAAATTCAGCTGAGAACAGATACTTACAATGTTTCCGAAAACATGTGTGGAATTCTTTTAGTGAGGAGATGCTAGCAGCGGGAAGAGAAAAATACCAATCTCGTGCATCTTGTTCAAGTGAATACATGAACATCTTCATGCTGGATATTTAACTGAACCATACATTGATGAAATTTGATGAGGTGATCTGAAGGATTATCCTCTTTGCTTTCTCTAAACCATGGAAGACAATCTCCCCAAACATCCATAATAGGTACTGGATTTGGAAAACCTGGAATATCAAAAAAATTGAAAGGTACAAACCTTCGAGCCAGAATAGCTTCCATGGACATCGGCCTCTGCATCTTGAAATAGTGGAGTCGCCAATCAATTTGTCAAGACATATTTTGTTTTTTCTCCTCAGAAAGAGAAAGGGGGTGACAGTAGTTCAAATTAATTAGGGCTGCATAAAGCTGGGGATAACTGAAACTTTCTAATTCTTCCAATTCCTCAAGTATCCATTGTGTCAAACTTGGTGAAAAATAGCCTTAAAAATGTGCTGGTTTAAGTTCACCTCTTAAAACCAGTAAAACTGATAAGTATCCCAGGGAAAATATGTCTTCAACTTCGTCCCCGACAACGGCGCCAAAGATGTTTGTGCCAGAAATTGTTTCCAGGCCACAAAGAAACAAGCCAACACAATCTCAAAAATACAATCAAGTAAAAGTAGGTTTCAAGGTTTTTTGATAGGTTTTCTGGTTGTAAAGTTTGGGAACAAACAGGGAACACACTCATGAGCAAAATAGGAACTGAATCATAAGTAAAGAAGACAAAGATGCATCATATATTCACCAAAATCCAACAGAGCATAATATTGAAGTTCATTCATAAAAGATAAGCATTACCAGCATACAAACATAGACCAGCAATGAAATTATCAGTTAAGCAACTTAACAAGTTAAACAATGAAGCCAACACACAAACTGAAGGGTAAGAAGGATCATATATTTCATAAGTCTGTCAACAAATACATATAAGAGTTATGTACTTAGCTCATCAATAAGTCTAGCAGACCTCCTGAAGTTCTCCCAAAAATCCAACCCCCTCTTCTATCCCTTTGTCCTTCTTTTATAATTACAAAGAAGTAGTTCTATCCTCCCTTCATTAGGTCGAAATTGAAACTACACAGCAGTTACATTAACTAACTTTTAACTAATTGACTAAAAATAGCAAATCGGATTCCTGGCAAATATGGCGAATTTCTGGAAAATAGGTGTCAAAGAAGCCTCCATATCTCTCAATTCATGACACCTGTGTAAAAACTGAGAGAGGTTTTTTTGAATGGGTCCGTTATGGACAAAAATATCTCTTGGTTTTTAAAAATTCATCTCCAATTGATCAGAATCTTCCCCACAAGATGAACACTAAAACAGGAAAATATTAAATATTTAAAAACCCTGAAAAATAGGCTGCAAATATTAAATTGAATCTTTCAAACCTTGACAGCTGTTGCAAAACTGAGAGAGGTTTTTGTAAATGGGTATCTTATGAACAAAAACCTCTTTTTGTTTTCAAAAATTCCTCTCCATCATCTCGTGGTATTCATTCAACTTCAGTAACCCAAAACAGGAAAAAACAGAGCAGAATTCTCAATAATTTCTTTGCATTTCAATATCATTGGTTAATTCTGCTTCAAGTATCTCATCAGCACCTCTGCAAACATGAAAAAATTGGCGCATACCCCCTGATGCAGCAGCAACTTTCCTTGCACAAAGCTCCAATGCCTCTGGTTGAAATACTTGGCATGGTAGACCCATTAGCCTTTGCTGGAGTATCTTCAGTATCTGATCTTTTGAATGGGCACATAATGTTATAACCAGAGGTTGACAATTTAAGGACTGCAACTTGGGAAGAAACTGATCAGTCAAGTCTATTGCATTTGAAATTCCTATCAGCATAGACTGTGAATTTTGGAATGTAGGAATCCTGAAGAGATCATAAAGCACTGCTTGGTCTTTTGAAATCAAATAATCCATCTCATCAATAATCAACAACTGTATGCAAATTTATTGAAAACATATAGACATGAATGAGGTTTTAATGGTAAACTTTGATCATGGTGTTATTTGTGAACCAATTAATCCACATAATGTCCTATAGAACCCTTCAAAACCATAAGAAAAAACAAAAATGAAAATCTAAAGGCAAAAATCAAAATTTCACTTAAAACCAAAAATTTCCAAAAATAAGCAAATGAGCAAACTTAAAATAAAAATCACAAGCAAAATATAAAATTGAAGAAAACAAGATCATGACTTAACAAGTCTTATATAAGAGAAGCTCTACCCCTCTCCAAAGGGGAGGAAGTCTATGGTGTCTACATGCTGGTGAAATCACTCTTGATAAATCTCTACTCATCCTTGAGAGACTCAAGCTTCCTTAGGAGGAAATGGCAAATGGCTTTGTTGGAGAAGGGCTGCAGCGTTAAGCCTCGGTTGTAGTTCTATATCTCTGCTATGTACTTCCCTATTTTTACAGTAATACAAATGCTTTCCACCAATATTGTTAATGTGTGTAATGATATTGAGTAGTTTACCTGCTTAACTGTTCACTTAGATCTCTTATTGTATAGATGCTCTTTACTTGTTTCTATTGCTTCTTGTCTTGACAGGTCTTGCAGCTTGGATCTGACGACCGTGAGACGTGGAGCAGCATTCAGGAGAAAGGATAGCGAAGTGAAAGGTAAGACATCTATTAACCGATCCTTAAGTAGATATAGGAAATGCATTCATAGTCTGTCTTATTTGTTCTAGAATCGCATTGAGCTAGGGAGATCCGGCTCGCGTCCGCTCGAGTGGATTGTCCGATAAACAGTGGGGGCCCTCCGCCTCCGATGGGAGGCGGGGATGGACCAATGGGAGGTAGAGGGACTTGAAGGACTGTGAGTGGGGGTCCATGTTGTAAAACATTTTTCTATCCCCAAAGAGTGTAAGGATTACCAGGGTAGGGTACCCCGTAGAGTGCGTTTCCAGGGTTAAGTTGACCCGACACAGGGTTAGGATAACCTGGATACGCTTGACTCGATGGAGGTTGGATTACATTAGATGGTCCTCCAGCATGGGATAGCCCCGTAGTGGAAGGTCCAGGAGGTAGCGAATTGCCGACGGTAGGTCCAATGGGAACTCCAACTGTGGTATTATGGTTAAGAGACGGGGGTTGCTCCCCCGGCGACAACTTGGTGATCACTAGGTAAAGGTTGACCCAACACTGGTTGTTGGTTATCCACCGTAGGGTTAACGTTACTTGTAAAAAGGGTAGGGGGTAAAGAGTATCCTCCTCTCGAAGTTTGAGGTGGGGGAACAGGTAACGTAACCATGGTGGTTACAAGTGTGTTGGAGTGTTGCTGTTCAACAGGTTGGGCAGTAGGAAGTACCGAACTGGTCTCCTATCTAGGAGATGCATGTGCAAGTTGACTAGTTTCAGAAGTGGTCACACGTTGCGTGGATGATTTCGGTGACTCGAAAGATAAAGAACGACATGGGATCGACTGATCGTCGAACCTTATTTGAAAGTTTCGACTTTGAAATTCCTCACCCATGGCATGTAAATGAGCCAGTTGCTCACGATAAGGTGTCAAGCGGTCGTCGGGACTAGCCTGACTGGGTGGGGGTGCAATGGAAAAATGGGCCACTGGGTGACCGGTAGAAGATGTCCAGTAAGCTGTTGATGGACCAACATCGGCTGTGGGGTTGTCTTGGGGTTGGTTTATCCATTCCAACGACCCAGGATCTCTCGAAGAAATGGGAGGCAAGTATTGTGAAGTGGGGAGTTGTGCTTCTTCACTCTGTGGAGGATGAGAGGCAGGTGAATCTGGAGGAGTATGAGGAAACAAAATTCCTCCAACATTCAAAGTGGGGTTTTCCACTTTGATAACACCCAAAAAGTGCTCACTAGCTCATTCCCTTATTCACATGACCCGTTTGTCCACGTTTTCCACCATTTGAGACTCTAAAACCATCAAAAGGTCACCAAAAAGACCATAACACACCATTTTTCCCTCAAAATATGTATTTTTCCTCAAAAAACACAAAAAACCCTAAAAAAGGGTCCAAAATTCCCCAAAAATATTAAAAGGGAATAAAAATATAAAAAATATTCAAAAAAGGAAAAAGAGGGAAAAAGAGACCTAAACCATGTTGGTTAATACCATTGGTTTCCTTAAAACCATATGGTATTCCCCATCACCAAAAACTATAAAAAAGTGATAGGGGCTCCTCACTTTTCATCCATATTTCATCCTATCCTCATGCTGCCAAAATCCATCTTGAGCTTTGCCCAACCATTGAAGCATTGGAGAAGAAGAGACCATTGGACATTGGAGCTTCTCAACCTTGGAGCTACTCAAAACTCACCATCCTCACCATTTGAGGTAATACAAGAGTTTTAATTTTTATTTACATGTTTATGAATCAATTTTGCTTATTGTTATTAATCTAGATTTCTTTATTTTACTGTTTACTGCCATCAATCTATAGTTTATATTTGCTTATTTACATTGCTTTATTTGAGATTGCTGCTACTAGTTAGCAAGTGCATCCTTGCACATGCTTGGTTGAAAAACCAAGCAACACACTTCATGTGACCCGACTCTGGCATGTGGATCCATCCTTACCCTCGAAATTACCTCCTGATTAAGGGGATATTCGGGTGGTAAGTTTTGAATTCTACGGGACCTTCTCCAAGGAAAGTCAGCCAGAGTGACTGAAACAAGAGTTTCTCCTAAGGCAAGCTAAAAGAAAGCAGACCAGACAAAACCCTACACAAACTAAGACCACAAGCAAACTTATGTTATAAGAGTGGATTCAATAGTCTGGAACCTCACAGGATTGTCAAGGATTCGCAACTCGCGATATACCGCAGGGTCCAACAATATGATGCGACAAGGAGGATTGGGACCGTACCCTTTCCTGCATACCCAATTACCTGGACGGTACGTTCCTAGTAGCTCCCCGAGTGCTGTTCTCGGTGTATTGCTCCGCCAAGACGGCCAAAAGGTTAATTCAGTTGGTTTCAAGAATCCTAAGGGTGTCTCCCGATATACGCAAGGTACGTGGGAGCTCAAATCCATAGTGGTGTTGTCTAATGCACAACCGTTCAGCAAGAGACCTTCCGATATACTACCACGTACATGATACACCCTTCGATATATGCCAAGTACTCAAGATGACTTGGTGGGTACGTGAAGGAGTTCGATATACCAATAAGTACGTGGAAGACTACAACACCCCCGAGATATAGTGCTAGCAAGTAATGACAGCTGCCACGCTTAATGACGCCGGAACACGTCTCTAACTTACACACAAGTTTCTAAATAGTTTACCCTAGTTCTACCGTTCATTTTATCTGGACGGTTAGGTGAATGCATGAGGTGAGTACATAATCAAAAACATAATGCAGTCCCTAGATACATGCAAAAAGTATTCTTTTCTTTCGATGAATGCTACCTATGGGAAGGAGAAATCTTCTTTTCTTTCCAACAACTTCACCAAAACAATGCAATGCAACACAATCCCAAATCTACGAAAAAATGATATTGAAACATTCTTTTCCTTTTTCAACAAAAAACAAAATTTTCACAACACTACTAAGCCAAATCAAAACATGTTTTTCTTTTTCTTTTGTCTTTTCAAAAACGATGCTGAGTAATGAAAAGAGAGAGAGCCTAAGCAGAGTATGCAAGCTTTTCACTTTCACTATGATTGCTTAAAGCATAAAAAATCAAAAGATACAATGTGACTTTTTCAAGCATGGAACTACTTTTGCAAAACTGAAAGCTATCCAAGTTTCTCAAGAAGATGAATGATTCATAATTCATGAAAAACGCATCAATACAATTATTCTTCAATTTTTCCAAAAGATTTGTAAATGAAACATTCCAATGCATGAACAATTCTTCAAATGATTTCGAAAATGGTGGAAAAAAAGTACCCTTAATCTTTGAATGGATGCATCAAAACAATAATTTGATAACAACTATGCTTTTACACATGAATTTTTGAAATGAAAAGATCACTTGCGTCACTCTAACAACTCAGAAAATCTCAAGAGAAAGCGAGCACTCAATGAGCTGAAAATACATTCAAACACTCAAAGTCAAACAGTAACAAGCAACATTAAAGCAAACAAGGCTCACAAAAGAAAGCAAGTGAGGTCTGGAACTGATCTAATGCACTTGATCAAATTAGGCTAGGAAAGGAGGGAATGCAAGGGTGAGTGGATGAAGGTGGGGGAGACCAAAGTGTCTTCTACTACCAAAATCTCAGACTTGTCCAAGATGGAACCCAAAACAACTCCAACAAAACCAAACAACTCAAACACATAAAGCAAAAGGGATCTTTGACTGGATCATACAGTGCAGAGGGAGTCTGCATACAAACCACACTCGAAGCAGAAGAGGAGAAAAGGTGCTTGTATGGAAAAAATGGTAGATCGGTGCACTTTGTTCTTGTACACAGTGCGACATCGCAGTTCACCAATGCAGGGAGTGCGACCGTGTCGCAGAAGGTCAATGATAGGGCTGCGACGACAGGCCAACAGACAAAGAACAGAGACCAAAAAAGACAGAGTGTCGCTCTATGTATATCACCCAGGTGCGACAGGTGAGATATAAGTTCAAAGATAAGTTAAATATCCAGGTAATGAGCAGTAAACAGGTTTGAAAATGAGTTGTGCAAACTCAAAGGAAGGTAATCAGACTCTTCTAAGTGAAGATCTGATGGTGAAACTACCTCAAGAAGCAAGTGGCAAACAAGATGGTTTGGCAAGAAGTCAACTGAAAATAACATTCAAATGACAACTATGAAGCAATGTTCTCCCCAATATGGTCGCCAGATTTGTTTGACGGACAATCTACCGAGAGCGGACTCAAGGCCTGATCTCCCTAGCTTAACGTAAGTCTAGAACAAATAAGACAGAACACAAAATACTTTCCTAGATCAGATAGAAATGTCAATGTAAAGATAGATCGTTTACCTTAAATTCGCAGATCCCTTTCTTCTCTTTTAATCCAATGCCCCAGCGCTGCCAAATCTTGAACAACTATACCCTGTTGAACATATAATAGACCAAGAATAGTGAAAGCATATATTTCATATGATAGATCTAAGTTAACGGTTAAGGAGGAAAACTCTAAACATTATCAATGCAACAATATTTATGGAAAGCAATTTTTTTAACTGTATTGAAAAGTGGAGAGTACAATAGAAAAGAGGATCACAACCATTTCCTTAACGTTGCAAAGCTCCTTCCGACAAGCCATGCCAAATATCCTAGAGAGAAGTAGATGTTCCCCAAGCTAGAGTGTCAATATACCAAGCTAATTTCACCAGCATAAGAGTACCATATACTTCCTCCTTTTGGACAGGGGTAGAGCCTCACTTATATAGGACTAAGTGGATAGGATATGGATAGGGTAGGTTGAGATATGATAGGAGAGAGATAGGGGATCCTCCCCATAGGTTAGGAACCGAAGGCCAGCTCCCCCAACAGGTCAAGGATAAGGATCCAAGTCAGCAACCTTCGAGAATGAGCTCGAAGAAGCTATTTTTTCCTTTTAACTGACTTCGTCGCACCCTGTAATGGAGCAAGGTGCAACGTCGCAGGTTGCATGAGTGCAGCCTGCGACGACCTCTCAAAACCTAGCAGAAGTGCAATGATGTCCTTTCCAGGTAAATGACTTAGTCAGTAGAACTTCGGGGATGTATACATTGAATCTAATGGTGGTAAGATTTTAGGTGTAACATATTCTAGAGTCTACCTTAGTGGATTCAAGTTACTTGGTTGAGAACTTGAACGATTCAGTCAATGGTTTCCTAGGAAGCCCCAGTGATTGGGAGTCCTTCCTCAGTGGTATGGAGTGCATCTCTTGGAGGCAATTCAAATGGGTCTAAGGGGATTCTAATTGCTCCATAATTAAATTCATTCATTCATTGTTGAGTTTGAGGGTCAGTGCAGAGGAGGCTCTGATAGGAATTGTGAATGCCAAAGGGAGATTTGGCCATTATACTTGCACATTTTTGTAGAGAATTGGGTTTTACAGATCTAGGAGGATACGATGAACGATTCTGTTGGTCTTGGAGACCAATTCTACGTATGTTTTGGATGCCCTAGTAGGGATCCATAGGGTGTATGTGGTAGTGTTTTCTATGTGGTTCGAATTCCCTAGTAGGAATTCGATCTGCGGAGTTGGGAGAGTTGTTTCTCCTTTATTTTGAATGCTTTAGTGGAGATTCGAGTTTGTGCTTTGACCCGGGGGGTCAGGAGTGTTGTTGTTTCATCGAGATTATACAACAAGAGAGGGGGTCAATTATGTGTGGAAATATCATTCTGGATGCGCTAGAACTTAAGGGAGAGGGAGACAATCCAGGACAAGTGTCTAGCCCATGCATCCTTTGTTTCAAATTCTCTAGTGGAGATTCGAGTTTGTGCTTTTACCTGGGAGTTCGGAAGTGTTGTTGTTTCACCGATATTATCCAACAGGAGAGGGGGACAAATCTATGTGGAAATCTCATTCTGATGCACTAGAACTTGAGGTAGAGGGGGACAATCCTGGACAAGTGTCTAGGCCATGTGCTCATCTTGCATGAGAGGGGGACAATTCTGACAAGTTAGCTATATTTTAGTGGTAAGTGGTGCTCTAGGAGAGGGGGAAAATCCCAAGAAGGAGACCACATCGGCCACTGCTTATCTTTTGGGAGAGGGGGACAATCCTGAGAAAGGAAGCGCTTTGATTCTGATCTTGTCTTCCGGGAGAGGGGACAATACTGATGAATAGGGGTAAGAAGTCAATCATATTGCTTGAGGAGGAGAGATATCCTGTGTCATCCATTAGTGTACATCCTAGAAGAGACCCTATGTTGTGAGATTCCAGGACGTTATCTCGGGGGTGATATTTCGGTGGGAAAACATACGCCAAGTAGAGATCTACGGTTGGGAGGAAAATTGTCATGTTGCTTCTAGTTGCATATATCAAGATAAGTACTTATGACCTCTAATATTTTATGTATGATTATTGAGATGTATCATGAAGGTTCCTTTTGTACTCTTAATGCTTAAGTAAATGATAGGTTTATTATGTTACTAACTTTGATGTTGGATTGATAGCCTCCGGGAAGGTATGTGATTCCCTGAACTAGTAATCTGTAATTTGATATGTATATTGTATGATGAATTAGGGAATCTAATCATGGACAACCATATGGCCGTATATGGCTGCACATATCAGATTTTCCCATGGGTTTTGTATCTGGTTTATAAGTAAGAAAAGGGGTAAAATTTATTTTGTATATGAGTAGGCTTTTAGTACAAAACTTCTAGCTGAGTTAAGGAAGTGTTGGCTTTACTAGTTATACTAGAAGTTTTAAATTAATTACCAAATGACTAATTCCCTTTGAATAAACATATCAACTGTGTTAAGATCAGAAATTAGCCTTCTCTACCTTAAGAGAGAGCCCATGTACCCTTCTTTACCTGTGACCTAAGTTGGGTGTGTTACAAGTGATATCATAGCATGGTTCAAATGCTCGGATCTAAAAACCTATGTGAATACATGCACTAAACTTTATTCTGGGCATTCTAAGCGGCCATCCGCATATGTATTGTTGTAGTTTTGTATTGGAAACAATGTAAGTAGATCGGATTTGTGGACAGTAATAGAAGATATGAAAAAGTAAACGCTCAGATTTATGAGGGATTTTTTTTAACAGTCGCAGAACTTCTAGTTATTTCGATTATATGTTTTGACTGTTAGTTCTAGTTTATATACTATAGTAGTGTTTCCTTGATGACAGACACGGTTACTAGCTTTGAATTAAACAAGCTACATTATGGTAGTTGGTTTCACATTGAAACTATGCTATGATAAATGGTTTGGTTCATTAAAAGATTTATGGCGTGATGGGTTCAACATACATCGATTATGAGTCATGATTGTTAGTTAGATATCCTATGAAGGGGAAACTTCAATTTTGTGTCGATCTATAGTATATACAGATTGTGTGTATATATTCATTATAAGAACAATCGATCTTTAGACTATGGAATGCAGGTTAAGGATTAGTTGGCCTATGTTATAAAGACTGTGTATGCGTTTCAACTCTGTGTTATTTGAACGGTATTATGTTGCTCTTTATATATTATTGATCCCCTTCATGTAGACTATGCGATGGTGGCGGCCTTTGTTGGAGGACGAGTAGCAGTTTATTTATTATACATTTGATATTTATTCATGCAACTGAGAAATGGAGGCCTTTCTTTCAGTTGCTTGTTATTTATTTCTTGTCAACTAAGGAGCGGCAGCCTTTGTGGGAGGACTGACCCTGCCCATAATTCACAGCTTGTTTGTTATATATTTTAATCTTTGCGATAACGGCCTCATAGAGCAAACTTGTATTGTGATTTTGGATAGTTTACATGCTATGTTGCTGGTCAAGTTTTAATAGATCGGAATATGAATAACAACTCTAGACCGTGCCCCTACCTATACCGAATGAGCTGTTAAGCACTACTGACTGTAATGCAGCAGTATGAGCTTATGATTATATAAAATATAATGCTGGAAATTTATGAGAATATATAAAGTTTGATACATATAATGGGATCTAGTTTTTAAATGCTCAAAAGAATTAATTTATATAAAATATAATGTTGAACATTTAAGTGTATATATAATACATATGAGATATGTAGGAATGGTACATATATAATGATTGAGAGTTTTTATAATGAAACCACTTACCTATCTTTAACCATAAGATTGAGAATTAAAGAAAATAAGGATAAGAACACAACACTTAAGAAAGGATATGTCATGTTTTCTTGACTCCTATTGGTTTATAAATATTTTAGACAATTGGTTGTGTTCACGATAAGAATGATAAGATGTATAATGCTTGCTTCTATTGAGAGATGATATATGTATATGTATATGCACCTGGGGATTAATCATACGATCCATTGATTGGTTGTGACTCAGGTGGAGCCAGAGGGGGAATTTCCGGTACAACCGGTATGCATTTTGGATAGCAAGGTCAGATTGCTCAGGAACCAAGATGTCAAGCAGGTCAAGGTCTAGTGGACCCATTACGGACCTAATGACGCTACTTGGGAGCTAGAGGATGTTGTGAGGGAGTCCTACCCTCACCTCTTTGTTTAAAATTTTAAGAATAAGTGCATCGAGGACGATGCTTTGTTTGGGGGGGAGGGGATGTAATACCCCGTGGTAAGCCCACAGACATTGGCGTGTTTTGCTTATTTTGTTTTGACGAGTTGACACTAGGGGACAGGACAATGGACCTTTATTGAGATGAATTCTATTTAATTTGCAGTAATGATCATTATTATTATTTAATTATCATTATTATTAATATTATTATTATTATAATCAATAATGGCACAACATGACAATAACGTTGCTGGGGGGTCTTGGAATTTCATACGAGAAGGGGTTGGGGTTAGGAGTTGCAGCTCCCCAGGTAACAATACTCTAATCCACCAAATTTTTATTATTTTGGACCATGGGGGTCCTAAAGTCCATAATTAATGTTTTGCATGCATATGCATGTAGTAACTGCACCCCTAGGTGAGAATATTCCTCAACTAGTTGTTGGTGGGGTTCACTTCCACTTCACACATGAGATATGCACCCTTTTAACTAATAGAGATCATAGTAGAGCCTATCTTGGGTCATTGGTAGTTAATATTGAGCTCATTTTAGTTAAATTGAGTTAATGTCAGTTAAATTCAATTAATTTGAGTTTAATTGAGTTACTGTTAGTTAATATTGAGTTCATTTAAGTTAAATTGAGTTTAATTGAGTTACTGTCAATTAATATTGAGTTAATTTCAGTTAATTAAGTTACTGTTAGTTAATATTGAGTTAATTTCAGTTAAATTGAGTTTAACTAAATTAATTTCAGTTAATATTGAGTTATCTTGAATGTATGGGAGTGAATTTGGGAAAATTTGAATCAGTGGATGAAATTCGAGTTATGTTCATGCAGGAGGAGTAATTCATGGGTGATTGAGATTCAATTAAGGTAGATTGGAGCAAAATTGATGAGTTCGAGTTAGTTAAGGACTGGGAGTGTCTTTTCCAATATTCTAGAGTCATTCTTAGTGGATTCAAGTTACTTGGTTGAGAACTTGAATGATTCAGTCAATGGATTCCTAGGAAGCCCCAGCGATTGGGAGTCCTTCCTTAGTGGTCTGGAGTCCATCTCTTGGAGGCAATTCGAATGGGTCTAAGGGGATTCAAAGTGCTCCAAAATTAAATTCATTCATTCATTGTTGAGTCTGAGGATCAGTGCAGAGGAGGCTCTGACAGGAATTACGAATGCCAAAGGGAGATTTTGCCATTATACTTGCACATTTTTGCAGAGAATTGGATTTTACAAATCTAGGAGGATCTGGTGAAACATTCTGTTGGTCTTGGAGACCAATTCTTTGTATGTTTCAGATGCCCTAGTAGGGATCCGGAGGCTGTCTGTGGTAGTGTTTTCTATGTGGTTCAAATTCCCTAGTAGGGATTTGATCTATGGATTTTGGAGAGTTGTTTCTCCTTTATTTCGAATGCTCCAATGGAGATTCGAGTTTGTGCTTTTTCCTGAGGGGGGTCGGAAGTGTTGTTGTTTCACCGAGATTAACCAACAAGAGAGGGGGACAATTCTTTGTGGAAATCTCATTCTGGATGTGCTAGAACTTAAGGGAGAGGGGGACAATCCCAGAAAAGTGTTTATCCCATGCATCCTTTGTTTCGAATGCTCCAGTGGAGATTCAAGTTTGTGCTTTGAATTGGGAGGTCGAAAGTGTTGTTATTTCACTAATATTATCCAACAGGAGAGGGGGACAATTCTGTGTGGAAATATCATTATGGTTGCGCTAGAACTTGAGGGAGAGGGGGACAATCCTGAACAAGTGTATAGGCCATGCACTCATCTTGCAGGAGAGGGGGACAATTCTGATAAGTGAGCTATATTTTAGTGGTAAGTGGTGTTTTGGGAGAGGGGGAAAATCCCGAGAAGGAGACCACACCGACCACTGCTTACCTTCTAGGAGAGGGGGACAATCCCGAGAAATGAAGCGCTTTGATTATGATCTTGTCTTCTGGGAGAGGGGGACAATCCTGAGGAAGAGGGGTTAGAATTCATTCATATTGCTTGAGAAGGAGAGATCTCCTGTGTCATCCATTAGTGTACATCCTAGAAGAGACCTTCTTGTGCGAGATTCCAAGACCTCAACTCGGGGGTGATCTTTCGGTGGGAAAACATATGCCAAGTAGAGATCTACGGCTAGGAGGAAAATTGTCACGTTGCTTCCAGTTGCATATATCAAGATAAGTACTTATGACCTCTAATATTTTATGTATGATTATTGAAAGGTATCATGAAGGTTGCTTTTTTACTTTTAATGCTTAAGTAAATGATAGGTTTATCATGTTACTAACTTTGATGTTGGATTTCCCATGGGGCGTAGAATAGATGGTGAATGGTTGTACTATTAATGCACTCTTTGTGATAAGTCACTGGTTCGAAACTCCGTGGGTACTAGCTTACAAAAAAAAACTTTGATGTTGGATTGAAAGCCTCCGGGAAGGTATGTGATTCCCTGAACTAGTAATATGTAATTTGATATGTATATTGTATGATGAATTAGGGAATCTGATCATAGACAGCCATATGGCCGTATATGGATGTCACATATCAGATTTTCCAATGGGTTTTATATTTGGTTTATAAGTAAGAAAAGGGGTAAAATTTATCTTGTATATGAGTAAGCTTTTAGTGCAAAAATTCTAGCTGAGTTAAGGAAGTGTTGGCTTTACTAGTTAACCTAGAAGTTTTAAATTAATTACCAAATGACTAATTCCCTTTGAATAAACATATCCGATGTGCTAAGATCAGAAATTATCCTTCTCTACCTTAAGAGAGAGCCCATGCACCCTTCTTTACCCGTGACCTAAGTACATATAACCTCTAATATTTTATGTATGATTATTGAGATGTGTCATGAAGGTTGCTTTTGTACTCTTAATGCTTAAGTAAACGATAGCTTTATCATGTTACTAACTTTGATGTTGGATTTCCCATGGGGTGTAGAATAGAAGGTGAATGGGTGTACTGTTAAGGTACTCTTTGTGATAAGTCACCTGTTTGAAACTCTGTGGGTACTAGCTTACAAAAGAAAAACTTTGATGTTGGATTGACAGCCTCCGGGAAGGTATGTGATTCCTTGAACTAGTAATCTGTAATTTGATATATATTGTATGATGAATTAGGGAATCTGATTATGGACAACCATATGCCAGTATATGGATGTCACATATCATATTTTCCCATAGGTTTTGTATCTGGTTTATAAGTAAGAAAAGGGGTAAAATTTATCTTGTATATGAGTAAGCTTTTAGTGCAAAAATTATAGTTGAGTTAAGGAAGTGTTAGCTTTACTAGTTAAACTAGAAGTTTTAAATCAATTACCAAATGACTAATTCCCTTTGAAAAAACATATCCGCTGTGCTAAGATCATAAATTAACCTTCTCTACCTTAAGAGAGAGCCCATGCACCCTTCTTTAACCGTGACCTAAGTTGGGTGTGTTACATAATCTAGCATAGAGACCTACTTATTCACGCAAGCATAAATTTTGTCATGCAACATCGGTGTGTTGATTTTCTCACAAATGGCATAATCAAAATAGCGAAACATGTTGGTACACTTAGAATGATCAACATATAATGTGCAAAATACCAACAAGAGCCACGAGGTGGCAATGTCCCTGACATTGCCACCTGCTCTTGCGAGAAAGAGAAAGAGAAACTACTTTAACAAGAGGTGTTAAGTAATATTAATATAAAATTTCAATTCTTATTGCCAAGTTGTAATTGAAGTTTATCATGTAATAGTTTATTTTTGTCAAATGCATATTGAACTTTATCATGTGCTAGTTTATTGTTTTAGGGAAGAGACTACTGTCAACAATGCCTAACTGATGGGAAGAGACTACTGTCAACAATGCCTAACTGATTTTGACTGGCCACACTTTTCCCTCCTTTCAACAACAAAGACAATTCTTCCATACTAGTAAAATAGACTACAAAATCATATTGTAATTGTCTCTTATGTATAATTCTGCACTAACTTATTGAGACTCTAATCAAAATTCAAGCCTCAAAAATTGGCCAAGAAGAACCTTTGCAAACAAAATGCTAATTTGTAATGAATAAAAAATCTAATCCAAAATTGATCGGTGATATACTAACTCCTCAATTAGATAATAACCACAGAGTATTTTTATGTCCTTTGATTTGTCTTTGCGTCTATCATACTGGGACCCTTGCAATAGACACAGATTCATAAAAAAACTTGTGCTTTTCAATTACATATTGATCAATTTAATGTGCTCTTGTATGAGCAGAGCCATAGAATCAGTTCTACCAAGAATGATTCAGGTGATTACGTTAAATGACATGTGTATGAAATGTTAGTGATGGATTCCAATCATGCAGATTTGCAAATTGTGTCCAGAGAGAGAGAAATTTGTTGTATATATTATACAACACAATGCTGACAACCTTAATTGAAGCAACTTCTTCATACAAATGTTTTAGCATATGCACACATATGACAAACAAAAACAGAAGCTGTAGTTGGCACGAAATTTCTGTATCAACTCTAAAGGGATTTTTATGTGAGGTTCATTGCATTTTATATATAAACAATGTATTCAAGTGGACATGAAGAAGAAATGATTTGCATTCTTATAGTTTTGTTGAAGCTCATATTTAAAGAGAAACCTCATAGTCTATATTAATTTTAATGTTTTGGTTCATTTCAATTTTCTAACCTTTAAAATCATATAATACTTTTGCATGTCGCAGGAGAACATAAACCTAAGTTTAACAACAAATCCTGGGATTTCTGTTGGTTGTATATTCTTTGATTTGAATCAGTGATCGTGCCTTAGTTTAGTATAGAGCATTGACAAAGTTGCATTCAATATAATAGTCATAAGAAGGATCTATAATAGTCATGATCAAATATATAATGATGTCACCATTGTCTTTGTCATGGTGTCTTTGTCACGGTGGCCTCAATTTTACCGCTCTTATTACTCACCATCCCTACTATGATTGTAACCTCGACCTTTGGGCTAGGTAGTGAATGCTCTTGAGAATTCATCTATAATATTTATATACAAACCTATCAGTAACCATTTGGTCTATTTTATATAACATATCCAAGGCATAATCCATGTCCATAATGCATGCCCCTTCCATTGAGTTTGTAAAGGGGTGAAAATTTCAAGTTTAGATTATTATGCAATCAGTGTTGCCATCTTAACATGCCACGTGTGATATTTTTCAGCTTATTAGATTTACTTTGTAAATACTAACTATTGCACCATGTTGGCTCTTCGAATTGCACATTTAGCTGAAAAATAAAGTAGATGGCTTCTTAGTCTTTGGAAATTTAGCTATGTGAACTTGGGAAGATCGAAGTTCTGAATTGAATTAGACCATAACAAGCACTACTACGGACTAGTTAGGAGATTCGGCTACATTAAATTCACTTTGAACATGCCTTCTTAGCAAGAGTTGCAACATATACCAAGAACCTTTGAACTTGAGTTCTCGTCGCCAAAGATTCATGCAGTTGCGGTTAATTTTCTTAAAGAGTTAAAAGTGTGAAAAAAGATTAAATGTATGGAAATTGGTAGCAATGATGCACAATGGAATTTTTATTTGGCGTTTAAATTCATTGATAAGTTTATATAAGCTAATATTCAATATCTTGAAAAATAACTATTTTATCGCTACAACTTATTAACTTCATAGCATAAACTTATTAACTTCATAATCTTTATTTAATTTATAGATTTAAAATATCTTCAAATTGTTCCATCTCCTACATTTCATTTTGCCAATCTATACATTTTTAATGATTTGAAAATAGTGTTTACTAGGTATCATGTCCACATTAAAACACCACAACCTGAGTTTTTATTCAACTTTAAGTTAAATTTAAGGGGTAAAGTTATAAATATTTGAATCCATCTCGAGCAAGACAACGACATTACACTGCAAGTAGTATCACTTTAGATTATTTAGAATCCTTTAGCTCCCATCAGATAGCCAAACACAACAATAACATATGCTCTGGGGAATAGGTACCAAATATTAGTAAGTAATTTGTACCACCTAAGAAAATAAAATGCAGCCATCCATGGACTCGTTACAGGTTGCAGCTGTAAGATATCCAAAATGGTGGGCAGATTCTAGAATGGTAAATTTTCATTTTTTAAAGCGAAGGCCTAGACAATTGAGGACAAACTATTGCATGAATGTTTTTCTTCTTTATAAGTATATTGGCTAAATATTATTTGGTATGAAAATTCATTATATTTTCAAGAATAAGTTTTAATGAAAAAAATGCCAAACTTTTTTTAACACGTTAAATTTTCTTTGAAAAAGAGAAAGAAGACAACTAGACCCATATCAAGAACAAATTTTTATGTAAAATAGCGTGTGATAAACAATGATAGGGCTCACCCCTGCCTGTTAATCTTCACATCCTTTCAAGAAACCTCGTCGATTGGAAATTCACATTAGCTGGCGTATGAAAAATGCCATTTATACTTTGTTAAGAAAATAAATTATGTAAAGGGTAAGCAGTAAGGGAGATGCATAAATAATGTCACAGAGGTCGTGGAAACCATGGTTGTGCAGGCCCACAGGCCGCTAGCTTTAAATATTGCACCTACAATTAGAACAATTTTTAAATATCATAGCAATGACTTGAAGAAGGAGTTGATGAAACACATGACCATGTTGTTTGGTCCTATATTCAACCAAAGTCGACCCAAACCATGGAGGGGAAGTACATGAAATCCGTACAGGACAATTACCACACTAATATCGGTTGATACCCCGATTATGAGCGTATTGGACTAATTCCAGAACGGAAGTGGGCTGCACTATTAGAATATGCCAAGGAGAAGAAGATGAGAAAAGATGGATCCTTGCCTCTAAGTGCGGCATAAACATCAAGGTAGATAAAATAGTGTATCGAACAATGAAATTATAATTTGTATATTACATTTGACCACGATTTTTAAATCGCATAAACATGTACTTGACTGTTTTCGTAGGCTCAAAGACACCTCAAAGGCTACATAGGCTAGAGTTGATAAAATTGGCCAACACAAATATAGCCCAAGGGGATATGTTAAAGTGAAGCGCATATATGTAAGTATTAAGATTTAAAAATTGTCGATGTTGCATTTTCATTTGTGTTTTAAATGCTTTCCTTAATAAAATGCGTTATGTTACGGGATATGTAGTCCACAGACTTTGGAATCATGCCTACAAATGAATAGCTCAAACTTTCCTTGAAAGAAGGCTACACCGCCATGGTTGAAAGGAGAAAAGCCAATGCAAATGACACTTTTACTATCAACAAGGAGGTATACAAACTCAATGCATTCTGATTGACTACTTAATTATAATGTACAAAGTTACATTGTGTGGTTCTACAACACCTACAAATGTTATTGCAGACAATAGAAGAAGATTTAAGCATTCCTCAAGAGATAGTTTTAGAGACCGAAGTCGATAATGCTCAACCAGAGGCTCCCCCTATTGCACCTACAAATACCATGAATGAGTTGAATTATAGAAATTCATATTTTTTTGGTTATTGTTTAGTATAAATACGCTGATAAAAAAATGGTTTACTTTAATTGTAGTTGGCGTCGACACTAGTCCTAAGTGTCCTACACGTAGACATATCTTGCAGTCTCATGATCTTGATCCAGTACCACAAGAAACTGGTTGATATGAGAGTGAGGAAGTTGATGCCAATGAAAAAATTGAGGACTTCATTAAAAAAAAGGTAGGGCAGTAAAGATTGGTCACTATGCATGGAAGACACAGTTTGCTGTATACGATATTGTACTATATATATTTTTGCTAGAGGACTTCACTGTATATAGCCTAAACTTGATTTGATTATATGTTGATTTCTATAGTTATATACCTCCATTTTACATTTATATTTTTTGTGATGATGTTTTATATGCGTGAAAGTTTTATGTTGTATGTATGTTCATTTTCTTCGATTGTGTAATTAGCCTCTATTAAGTTTAAATAAGTGTTATGTTTTTTGTAGTTGTGGAATTGAGAGTGATGTGGGTGGGTGGGGCCAGACGAGCTTCCACCTTCACGTGATTGGCTCGGTCCAGTAGAGAATAAATTATTCTTGAAACAGATAGAAGCTTATATAGGTATTCCCCTTTGGTCTTTTTAGAGTATGATACATGTTGGTTTGCATATTTATTTATCATTTCGTTATATATATAAACTTGTTAATCCATCATGATTTTTGCAGGTATTCACATGCACCATAAATGCAATTAATAACTATCAATAAATCCAGTGAATTTCATGAGTAAAATATATTTGCATTTTCTTTACGCTTATGATTTTTTAATGAATGTTTTGTTGATTTTTTTTACTGGCTTATGTTGTATTTAGCTAATTGTGCAATAGATGATCTAATGCTATTTATTCTCTGTGTGTAGGTATGATGCTTGGACAAGCACTTCGTCCACCTTGCATGGTCGTGACTGTGGGTAAGGTAATTTGTACTTGCATTTAGTGGCATTTCTTTTGTAGTGATTCTGGTAATTTTGAAAGTTGCGGTGATTTCACCATTACACAGTACACATGAGGGAAAAACATGGATGTCACACACTAGGATATGCTCAAGCAAATTTAGGATCTACCCTCTTGTCACGAAAAGACACAAAAAAATACTCAAAGGGATCACTTTCATGTACTAGGGAATATGCCAGTGCAATAAAGGGTACAATCTATCGTGCTTAATTAGAGTTGTGAAAGATTCGATGAAGTATAATTGTTGAAAATCCTAGCCTCTACACAATGGGAAACTAAAAAGAAAAAAAAATCATTGGAATATCAAGAATCTATGAAATGTGTTATGCAATATATATATATATATATATATATATATATATATATATATATATATATATATATATATATATATATATATATATATATATTTACAGAAACGGTTGAAGATTTTCATTCGATATATAAAAAAGTAGAGTTTACATATAGCAGAGGACAGAATGCTCCCTTATCAGAGATGCATCCGTCACTCCATAATCATCTTTTTCAAAATTGAAACAACTATTAAACTTTCCAAAATGTAGAGAGCTATAGCACCTTATAAACTGTCCTAGAAGGAACGTGTAGAAATAAAGCATAATTACAGAGTTTGCTTAATACAAAATGTTGTAAAGTAGGATTATCTAAGCTATAGTTGAGAATACTAGATATTTCCCGCCTGCGTTTTTCAACAAAAAGGGATTGAAAACTTAAAGACACGGCATATAACATAATGACAACAAAAACCAGAGTGGGGCACCATCTGCTACAGGTGGAGGAGTCCAGTGTTCATTACAGCACCATCAGACTCTGCCGTTTCCTTCCTATCGCTGCTGAGGTCGACAAAGTTGCCAGCTTGAACCATGAAATTTTTAAACTTGTCCATTTTTCTGTCAATGTCCTTCATCTCGCTGCTTGAGATATCCATTTTTGCCTTCTTTCGTGCCTTGTGTGTGAAGCAGAGACCCAATGTCTCTTCCAAGTGTTCCACTTTCTCTGCTATCTTGTTGCTTTGAGACTTAACTTCCGAATGTGTACATTGAGCCAAAGTGTAAAGACAGGACAAAACGTTCTTGAATTCCATATTTTTGTGTCTGACCAGATGAACTTGAGTGTTGCCCAGAACTTGGTGACGGCCTTGAGAAGACCCAATTCCAGCCAGTCTGTGACAAGAACCCATCCTGTGCGAATTGAAGTGATCACCAATCATCTGAGTGCCTTTCTCCTTTTCTGCCAGCGAGATTAACCTTCTGCAGACGCCGAGAGGGATGGTCTTGCTACATCGAATGCAGTTTGACTAAGCACCCAACCCTTCATACAAAGAATAACCTGAAACATGCTCCATATCACAAATTGGGGTTACTTTTATGTGGAGAGAATTAGAATTTCGAACAGGGATAGTAAGGCTACGAACCCAACGCCAAAACGATACAGGAGTGCAGGAGAGGTACATACAATCTTTATTTAAGATGAGAAAAGGTCGTCGCATGCCAGACAACTGACAGTTTGACCAGGTGAGGTAAATGTGTAAGTGTGGGAGGATCCCACGCGTTTTTATTGTTATGCAATAATACTTAGACAAGAGTAATTCTCCTATAAAAGTAACCCCTAACAAAATTTAGGGATTTTGAGTACCATTGTGGGAAACACATCTAAATAGACCCCTTGCACAATGTTGATCACATTGATATATATTTCAAGTAACCTTTCAATGGAACCAACCATACTATTGTGGATGAAATATCTCAACAACTTCCTTGCATGGCACTGATTGCATTGGTATAATTCTCAAAGACCCCTTTTAGTGGATCCCAAGAACCATGGAAACCACTAGGAATAACACCATGCAAAACATAGTCACTTAGTTGACAACCAATGTTGAAGAGATCACCAGCTTGGACATCAGGGTAACCAACCTCAAAGCTAAGCTCAACTTTGAGTTTCAGGACATCAAAACCCAAGTATTTAATTTATCAAAGAAAAAGAACCTTATCAGGATTTGTTGGTGCAGTCGAAAAGGGGTGACTCTTCCAATGGGAGAGGGTATATCCTAGGGCCAAACTTTTAGGATAATTAACACAATATATGGCATAGATTTGATAAAGTAGATATACACTCTGGTTCGGACACTGATACATTTGTTGCGCCCTGCGTCAATTGGGAAAGAATTGCCTTGCCGAAATCTTTGGGGGGCTGGGGACTTAAACATATACACTCTTTTGCTTCATCGCTAGCTGCTAAGGTCGGGTGGAGAATTATCACTACTGAAAACCTTTGGACAAAGGTGGTTAAACATAAGTACATTGCCCCTGACTTGCTCTTACACTGGATTCGAAACCCTGCAAAGCCACTTGCTGGGATCTCTGTCATCTGGAAGGCAGTTTTAGCCTCCCTCCCACTCATTAAACATGGGATTTCTTGGAAGGTGGGAAACGACTCTCAGATTAGGATTGGATCGGATCCTTGGCTAGGGTGTCAAAACAAGCATATCCTCCCAAATCCACTAATCCTTCTGCTAAATCATCAGGGAATTTTCCATTTAAATCAAATTGCAGGCCCCCTTTCTACCAACATTTGGCAATAGGTTTGGAGGAACTCGGAGGACCTGGATATCCCGGTTGAATTTGTCAATAACTGGAATGAGTACATTATTTCACTGAGAATCTCCCATGTCCAATTAATTGAATCTGCTGATGAACTCATCTGGTCGCCGACCTCTAATGGAAAATACACCCCAAAATTGGGCTACAAACTGCTAATGGAACAAAAAAACAAAATGTGGAGAAAAAATGGTGGTGGAAAAAGATTTGGAAAACTCACTTCCCTTCAAAATCAAAAAAATTTATGTGGTGCACGCTTGCAAACAGGATTCCTACATGGGATCGCATAAAGAAGAAAAATATTGAAGGTTCGAGTTGGTGCACACTCTGCAAATAGGATGAGGAATCTATCACACACCTCTTCCTTGGTTTCCCTTTCACAAAAAAACTTTGGTATGAGTTGACGATCTTGCACCCGACAACAAGATTGTGGGTTGGGGATACTATTGAAGGGGCCTAGAAAAATTGGCATGAATCAATGGAAACTGCCTACATTCGTGCTTTACCTTTTATCGCTATCTGGGGCATCTGGATCGCTCGAAATCAACAAATCTTTCTTGAAAAATCTTCAACTCCCCCTCTCATGGTAAATCGCTGCTTATCGATTCTTTCTTACTTTCCGCAGGAAAAGAACCAACCTATCCCTCGCACCATCATTGAAGAATCCAAAAAACCTACCCAGCCATGGGCCTACTTTGATGGAGCCTCGCAAAACAATATATGTGGAGGTGGCGCAATACTACACATAACTAAAATCCTTTCTTATAGGATTCATATGGGGCTGGGTCATGGCACAAACAATTTTGTTGAACTCTTTGCCTTAAAACTCCCGATTACTTTTGCATTGGAAAAACATTGCACTCATCTACAAATATTTGGTGACTCCATGATTATCATTAATTGGATAAATCAGATTCAGAGGTGTCATACTCTGCTCTTAAACGCAATGCTAGAGGATACTCTGAGACTTACAGGAATTTTTGACACTTTCACATGTCAACATGTCTACAGGGAAAGGAATCGGGAGGCCGATCTCTTATCAAATCTGGGATTGACCCTACAACTTGGTCAATGAAAAATCAAAGAACAAAACAACGATTTGTTCCATGAATACTACCACAGACCGCTTATCGAAGGGCTTGAGGCACTAAACATTTGATACTTTTTGTTATTGGAACTGTCGACTATACAATTTGTAGCAGATTTATGGACTCTTTGTTGTAAATATGACCAGTTATTGAGTTTCTCTTGAGAGCTCGAAACCACTATTTTTTTATGGTGCTACTATTATGTTCTTTTTGATACTTGAAGCTGAAAAGCTTACTTTCAGAAAGGGCTCTTAGAAGCTCTTATGTAGTAAGTAATTTGATTAACTCATAATGAAATTACGCTTTTTTCTCTGGAAAAAAAGTAGATATAAACAAGTTTGATGGTTTAAGTCCAATAGGTTGGGTTACTAAGATGGAACACCACTTCTCTCTTCAAGCTATTACTATGACCTCATGAAACTTTGAGAGGATGTGTTATACATGGATAGGGATCATTGGTAATTATGGTAATGTCATAAGAATTCCTATAGGGGTTACATTGCTTGGACCCACTTTGTAAACACCATTTATGAAATGTGATACTCATTATTTCAGAATTTTTACCAAGGTGAGATACAAAAGCATACTCAAAGACTTTATAATTTCCTTCAAGCAATATAAATTGCACAAAAGGGGCATGGACGATTTTTGTAGTGGTATAAATGATGAGATTAGAGCACAAATTTTCATGCCTCACCCTTCTACTTGTTGGAGGCTTTTGAAAGAGATAGAGAATAAAAAATAGTGGCACCAACCCATTGGACGAATGATTCACTTCAAAATCGCATCAAAACATGCTCTTCAATTCTGCCTTGGGAAGGGTGCCAAAGAAATCCATAAAATCAACCTATAAAGTTTCCCAAGCATTCCTTAAACTCAGATTCACAATGTTGCTCCAAATCTATCCAAGACACTGAAATTCGATTCAAAAAAACTCCTTCAAAACTATCTGAAACAACACTTCACATATACCTATGGATATATGTCAAAGATCCCCACATAATCACTTCAATACTGTCCTCTAACAACCTTCAAAAATACTCACAATAAGGAACTCTAAATCAGGCTTGGAAGGTGTGCCACAATTGCCTTCACACTATCCACAAAAATGCTCTCAAAATCTATTCTCAACTCTATCCAAAATCTACAATACTCTTCTTGGTAACTGTTCCAAAATATTCCTTCAAATCAGTCCTCCTGCTTGTCCTAAAAGGACCTTAAAAAGGATTCCCTTAGGCCTTTCCACAAACTATACAAACCTGCCCTCAACACACGCTTCAAAACATCCTTGAAATTTGTGCCAGAATTTGACCCCAAAGATTCCCTTGAACTCAGCCTAAAATATACCTCGAAATCCCTACTGCCTCATAAATCAGCCTTATGTGGAGGCATGCTAACGTTGCATGGAATGTGGTGTTGTCACTTTGAAACAATGCTCTTCAACAAGCATTGCCTTCCTCCTTCAACAAGCGACTTCAATCTTCAATGTGGAATTGTTGCATGTAGTGTAGTGTTGTCACTTTGAAACAATGCTCTTCAAAAAACATTGCCTTGCTCCTTCAACAAATGACTTCAATATTCAAATTCCCCATACACCTTTTAGAGCCTCTTGAACAAGCATTTCCATTTTTGCATGCACAATTTTGAGCTTGTATTCTTTGATGATAACCTGATTTATAACAAAACCTAGGAAGAAAATGTGGTGCATGTTGATAAAACCTTCCAACTACTTCGGGATAACCTATTGTTCCTCAAATGTTTCAAATGTGGTTATGGCATTATTTTGAAGAAGGGGATCATGGGTTCCTTACTCTACAATCCTATATGACGACCTCTCTCAAAGACATGGGCTCCTAGAAGCTAGCGCAAAAACCCTATAAGATACTGCAATGCATTGGACAAGTTGCCTATTGATAAGATCTTCTAACTCACTCCAAGATTATCCAAGTGTTTCATCTGTCCTATTTGAACAAGGTTGTGGGGTCAAATTGTTGAGTTTGAAACAATTTCCAAGAACTTAGTAGGTGGATATGATTGTTGACTTCTTATCAATTCCACTTGCATAGGTTTTGAGGCATTGTAACCACTTGCAAATTATTTTGTTATTGTTTGTGGAGTTGACATGGTCAAATTTGACAAGGTTGAGGTGGTTGCACATTGGATAAATAGCCCATGAGAAATCTTTTTATTTAATTGGGAGGTTGTTGAAGGTCCCAAGCCTTTTAGAAAGCCTCACATGTGGAATGCGCCACTTATTTGGCACCCTTGCACACTTTTCTATGGATTTGGTGATGGAGCAAACTACCTTGAAGTCCACACATGGGAAGGAGTTCCTTGTTGACATGTTCTTTGCACACATTTCCACACTTTTTCACATGTGACGAAATGAAGGAAAATTTGGTGTGAAATGAAGGAAAATATCAGCAAATGTCTTGAGCAACTAGAAACTTGCAAAAAATGGAGTAAGGAAAACTTATAAAGGGTGTATCACATATTTACAAATATCAACACCATGTCCTTTGTCACAACTCCATGAAGCATTTTGATCGTATTTACAAGCTAATTTCATCTCTAATTTCACTCTTAATTACCAGGCATAGTAGACAACAAATGTAGGGAACTTTGTTCCTAAGTTAGTAAATTGGTGAAAATACTACATATAGTAGAGTCAACTCCACCTTACCCTTTCCTCATAAAGCATTCTGATCGTATTTGCAAGGTAATTTCATTTTTAAATCCACTTTTAATTAATAAACATAATAAACAATAAATGTAGGGAACTTTGATCTTCTTTACTAAAGTGGTGGTTAAAGTTATGCTTTATGATGTCTTAAAAAAATGTTTAGGTTGTAAACAATGCTACGCATCATACAATGAAGCAATCTCTCTCTCTCTCTCTCTCTCTCTCTCCGTTCGAAAAGTCTTGTAAAATGTAAGTTGATATTTTGTTGGGTATTTTTACCTAGTAATTTTCTTGCATAAGTACAAGATTTACATATGTACCTGAACACTTTTTGTCATGTGCTCATTGATGTCGTTGATAAAATATATTTTTATATTGATTTTCAATCTTAAAGAAAAATAAGTTATGTAATAATCTGCTTGGACATCATACACCTCATTTCTATAAGAAGATAGTCCTACACATGAAGTGCTTCCTCTTCAAGTGACACATGTCATGCTCCAAGGTGAAGATGCCCAAAAAAATTTTATGCAAGGTGTGAAACTCTCCTCAAGAAGCTACAATGCTCCACCTCCACAACGATCCAAAGCTTCAATTCTCTTCCTAAGCCATGTGCTCCTCCGGGTCCATCCCACCTACATGATAACTCCTCAACCGAAGTGTCTTCAAGCCAAGCACAAGCCTCCATGCAAGCAACCAAGTGTGCCCATGTCATCTGGGGCTCAACACCCTCCTCCAAGGTGCCCAATAGTCCTCCTCCAAAGCAAGTCAATCACACTTGTAGGCAACTGAACTCCATGTGGCCATCACGAATATATCACCAAGCTCCACAAGTCTCCATCGCTCCAAGGGAGAAAGCCAAAAAAGCACCAAGATGAGGTCTAGCAATCAATGAGCAAGCCAACTCATGCCTATGTCTATGATGACACATACTAGGGTCATTCATACACCATGCACCTAACATGACATGAAGTATCCACAAGAATGGTGTAAACACTTTTGGAGTAACCTTGAAAGCTAACAAACACTTCTATGAACTAAGAGGAGTTTTGGAGTAAGTGGGATTCATAATCCTTAAATAAATTAATTTTGCATAACGTTAGCAAGCTTGAGCTTGTTGATTGAGGATAAAGGCCTCTATTTATAGATCTTCTTGGAGCCAAAATTGAGCTTGAATGAAAAACCACATCAATGTGAATATGACAACTCAAAGTATGGCGAATTACTCTTCAATTGGATGAATTGGTTCCACTACTATGGGTGTGAGTTGACCAAAAATATTATTGAATGGTTTGTCTCATTGAATGTGGCATGGAATTTGCCAAAATCCCATTGCTACAAACTACATGTTTTAGGTTACAACCATGGACAAGAATCCAAACATACCCTCCATGTTTTTTTGTTAGAGCCATTTATAAACGTGACTTATTGGACATTCAACTGACGTCCGGTGGGTTGAACGTCGGTAGCATAACTCTTAACGTCGATTATCCAGAGAATACTCGACGTTAGTTCGACGAGCGATCCACGTTTTTTTTTCTCAATGCAATTGTAGACGTCTCTTTTTGGACGTTCAATCGAAGTTCAGTCCACGTTGTGAATGTCTTTTTTTCGGATGCTAAACCGACATTAAGTGTACTTTGCAAACGTCTCTTTTCAAACGTTAAACCGACGTTAAGTCCACTTTGCAAATGTCTCTTTTCATAAGGTAAACTAATGTTAAATCTACTTAGCAAACGTCTATTTTTGGACGTTAAATCGATGTTAAGTCTACTTACAAAACGTCTCTTTTCAGATACTAAACTGACATTAAATCTTGTTTGCAAACGTCTCTTTTCAAGCGTTTGTTGGACGTTACTTCCACGTCAACTAACGTCCATTTTTCGACAAGCTATCGATGTACTGTAATGTCGCTTTGTAGATGTTTAACAGACGTTTAATCCACGTTTTTAAAAGCAATTGAAGTTAAAAAAATTAGTCTTAGATGTCGCTTAAGCGCTAAGTAACGTCTCTTAAGCGATGTGAATCTAGCGACGCCTGACCGACATGTAAAAGCATGCCCATCCGACGCCAAAAACGTCAAACAAGCATCGAATTTGGATACCAAATGTAGTAGTGATGATTATCTCATGGAGGAAGATTAATCCTAATAAAGGTGGTGCTAGAGAGCATTCTTGTTTACTAGATGACTATTGCTAATATTCCTAACGGTATCTTAAACAAAATTGAAAGAATTGTTTCATCTTTCTCTAGACAAGGAAAAGAGCATCAGAAGGCATTCCCTTGATTACGTGGAAAATATTGGTAACTCCAAAAGAAGTAGAGGGGGTGGGGATTGAAAAACATCTATATCTTTAGTTTGGAACTGTTGTAATATATTAATTATATTCCTTGGAAGGTAATAATGTCTTTGTATTATGTCGGAATTTATCCACAATCTTATGTAAAAGAGTAATACATTAGATCCCATATTCATTATGGTAAAGTATACTCTTGATATCCATCATTATATAAAGAGATGTTATTATGGAGAATTATATTATCCCACATGCAATATGTGAGAGTAATTCCTCCACATCTCTTGGTATATGATAGGGTCAAGGGAGTCACATCACATATGTTCAAGTGATATAGTGGTATACGCTCATAGATAGTATCAACACATGGTATTGTGATCTCAAGCTCTGCTATATTGTATTGGGGTTATTTGTAGTTGTTCTCTTGTAAGATTGAAGGATATTTCTGGAGATAATAGAAGACAACCTTCCTGTGGATGTAGCCCAATTGGGTGAACCACGTATATCTGGTGTATTCTTTTCCTTGTTTTCTTTCTGTTCTTATTTACTTTGATATGCTATTGATTGCTAAGATAGGTAAGCTAGTTTAGCTAGATCTATAATTCTGTCATGGTATCAAAGCTGGTTGCTATGATCTAGCACCTTCTATAGCTTTCAATCAATAACTATTATCATCTGGGCATTGTTTATTTTTGTAGATTTGCTTTCTATCTGGTAAACATTAGGCTTCTCTTTAGATCTGGGCATGATTATGCATTTTTTTTTATAACCCTAACTTTCTTGTGTAGTTTTTTGTAGAATTTTTTCAAGGGTTTCTTGATGTTTTTTTTGTAGATCTATATGGTTTTTGGATTCTCCTCAAGGAGATTTGTCTTCCGGTTGTCAGATTGACAGTTTTCGTCTAAGTTTGGTAGAATTTTTGCAGGTTTCCATCAGCGGCTTAATCGGCACTGTTTTTCGGCCTAAAACTGTACATTCACGACTTTTGCTTCGCAGACAACGCGTGTAACCTCGACTTACCTTACTGCGAACCCGTGAGTATACTGCAGACCCGCGACTTCCAATGTACAGACCCGCGTGTGCTACGACATACTCGCACCTGCTCTACTGTGAACTCGCGTTTACTTCAGTAGACTCGCTACCATCCTGTGCAGAGAACCGCGAGTGCTTCGACATAACTGCGACTTCACTGCACAGAAACCCGCGAGTAATTGTGACCTTGCCGTGCAAAACCCGCGAGTATCAGATTTATTTGCGAGTTTACTGTGGCAGACCCGCGAGTAGCTTTTCTTGGCACTTTTCGAAAGGGATGTAAGTAAAGTTTCTGTTTTTTACTGTTTTTAAGTCAAAACGGTAAAAGTGTTTCAGTTTTCTGTTATTCACTTTTTTTTCTCTTGTCATTTATTGCATTTGGATTTTGCTTCTAATCATGTTTTTTAAGAGATTATTTCTTGTTCTTGGTATATAGTTGTCTCACATTCCTATATGGAAGCATTGGCATTTTTTAAGGGCACGGATCTCTAGTATTTTGTCATGATGATAGCTATAAACCATCTAATGCTTTATATTTTTAACAAGATGCTTAATGACTAAATTGTTCTTTTTTTGTTGATCATGTTTAATCATGTTGATTTCTAATCATATCATGTTTATTTTGTTCATATGTTGCTCATATTTTTTTAAAGATTTGCATAGAAGCATTCCCATATTATTTTTAACATGATATATGAGTTGCTACTCCTGTTGTAACATGTAATTAGAGCACTCTTCATGGAATAATGTTTTATGGTCTTGCATAGAAGAGATAGTGTAAAACCAATCTATATATTCTTAAGCAATTTTATAAGAGCAATCTCATATTTGTAAAATTAACTTCATTGTCAGTAAGTCAAGTTAATCTTTTATTTGATCATATTATGTTGCCATCTTTTTATATGATGTTTGCTAACCTTTGGTGTATAAGCATTTTCATTTATGTATGAGCAATTTTGTTTTATGATCTTTGTATGCTTTAATCTTGGAAGTTCTTGTGTGCAGATAAGTTCTCTGTTTATGTGAAAAGTTGTGAGAAGCCGGTTTCTGTACTTCCTTCCTGAGCATATTAATCTTTGATCTTTGTTATCACCTTATTCCAGAAATAATGAAGCACCATCTTCTACTGTTAAAGTCATGATGTTCATCTGTATGATATCATTTTCGATGTATAGACCATTGGGGTATTGTTTCTTCGATGTTTGAGGTCTTCTACAGATATTTATATTGCACCTTGATTGGAAGAATCTTTTCTATCTGCATGTGTATTGGCCATCTGGGTTTTTGTACATTGTTGTGGTGTTCTTAGACACATGTTTTGTTGTATCAGTCGTCAGACGGTATATGTACACTGGTGTGGATGTTATATCAGAGTTATTCAGCTATCAGTTATGGTTGTGATTATTCTTGTGGTGATCTAGGCACCTTGCTGTTGGATTGCGTCACATGTTCTCAACATTTTACTGTTGGATCTAGTAGCCATAAAGGATTATCTTTAGATCTGGGCATCTTGTTGTTGGTATTTCATCGTACAACCTAGTTCGTGTGCAATTTCACGATTCAATAAGAAACGGTTGTTCTTCATCAAATTCCATTCTGCAGCTTATGGATATTCTGGAAGTTGTCATTAAGGGGGAGTAGTAATGACTCCTTCCTTCCTTAGTGTTAGTGAGGGCTTTTCTCCCAGCCATTATTAAGGGGGAGTGTTGGAATATATTACTTATATTCCTTGGAATGTAATAATGTCTTTGTATTATGTCGGAATGTATCCACAATCTTATGTAAAAGAGTAATACATTATATCCCATATTCATTATGGTAAAGTATACTCTTGATATCCATCATTATATAAATAGATGTTATTATGGAGAATTATATTATCCCACATGTAATATGTGAGAGTAATTCCTCCACATCTCTTGGTATATAATAGGGTCAAGGGAGTCACATCACATATGTTCAAGTGATATAGTGGTATACACTCATAGATAGTATCAACACATGGTATTGTGATCTCAAGCTCTGCTATATTGTATTGGGGTTATTTGTAGTTGCTCTCTTGTAAGATTGAAGGAGATTTATGGAGATAATAAAAGACAACCTTCCTGTGGACGTAGCCCAATTGGGTGAACCATGTATATCTGATGTATTGTTTTCCTTGTTCTCTTTCTGTTCTTATTTACTTTGATATGTTATTGATTGCTAAGAGGTAAGCTAGTTTAGCTAGATCTATAGTTCTGTCAGGAACTTGCAGTGAAAAGAATTTGGAGGATGATTTATAATGATGGCTTCTAGGGATGAGTAATGAAAACCAAATACCTAAGAGGGATGACAATAGAGGACTAGTTCATAGTGTAAATGAAACGGGTTCAGGGAGCCTCTTTAGTCTGGAAAGCCTTGATAGATGCCTTCCTCTATTTGGGTAAATGGGTATCTCAACAATCTAGAAATGGTAGCAAGGTAAATATTGGAGAGGACCCATGGATTGTAGTCACTGACTATTACAAGTTATTAGAATCCTTGTTGGAGTTGCTCCAAAATCAAGGGATTTATACTTAAGGGATGCAACTTCTTTGGATAACAAAAACTTATGGGTACAACGACGAGAGACAATAGATAGACTACATATGCAAGGAGAACAAGGAGAGGAATGGGAGCAATATGTCAGACAACTACAACATAATGCAATTAAATTAAATAATGAAGAGGACCAAATTAAATGGTCCAAAAATCTAAGTTTAAGGGATTACACTATCAAGCTACGCTATGCATCTAGAATTGAAGAAGATTGTAACAATAAGAGAGTTTGGTGGTGGAGAAATGTTTGGAAGTTATCTTGCCCCTTAAAATCTAGAATTTTATTGTGGTTGCCCCTAGATAATACACTCTTAACTTGGGATAATGGTCAAAATAGAAGTTGGGTAGGGATAGGTAGATGTATCTTTTGCAACAATAGTGAAGAATTATTGGACCACTTGTTCATGGCATGTCCTTTTTCCATAGAGGTTTGGAATGGTGTAACACAACTTACATTTGGTAAATCAAAATGGGATGAAACGAATATGGTTGATTGTCTCTTACATTGGTTAACTGATAATATAGTCTCAACTTATAAGGCTCTCCTTTGTCTATTTGTTTGTGGAATATGGTGGTCTAGGAATCATATGGTGTTTCAAGATTCGGTCCTCACCATCGAACATGTAGCACATTAGGTGAGACTATCTTGGGATGGTCATAAATATTCCCCAAAGAAGTGTCTACTAGAGTGTTATTAAGACCACATATTAATCATAAAAGACCTCGGGGCTTCTTTGATGGAGCAAGTTAAGGGTATCCTAGTATTTGTGGAGCAGGGATAGTGTTCTATGTTGATTCTTCACATTACTTTATGATGAAGCATGCAACGAGTCAAGGATCCAATAATCAAGTCAAATTCTATGCCCTGTGAAGCCTACGACAAGGAGTAGAACAGTAAGGTCTAAAAAATCTTCAGGTCTTTGGAATGTATTTTTTGTTGGTATGGTGTTGATATAAAATCTGTATTTATCTAAATGTACTGAGAGTGCAACTCTTTTCTATATGTAATTTTGAGGTGCTCTTTCGTTGGAACTAGTAGTCTTGGATACAGCAAAAATCTTGTATTGTGTAGTTTAAGCTTTTGGAGGGATGATAAATCATTGTATTATGACATCATTATCATGTTTTTTCAAGTATTTCTTGTTTTTGGGGCAGCGGGGTCCGTTAAAAGTATGTAGTGTGGGTACTTATTGGATGTGGAATTTAATTCCGCATCCAACGAGTCCTCCTGCTTGAAATTTGAGTAAAAACACAGGCAGATATGTTGAAAATACGAACAAAAAAATTAGTTTTTGTTATGACAAATATCTCAAGTCAACCATTATGGTCGAATCATTTTATTGAAATTATATTGGTTCTTCAATTCCAACTCAACAAGAAATTATGGTTGGCTCGTTTTCTTATATGATGGCTCGCTTTCTTATAAGGCCCATTTTAGACCTCAAATTTCCTCTAATGAGTGCGCTAATACTGATTCACCCCCCCCTCTCAGTATTAAATAGATTCCAACAATTGGTATCAGAGTGGGTGTCTTCAGTAACAACTTAACATGTGGAAGATAGATCCGTGCGCAGTTATGGACAAGAAGGAAGGTCTCTCCACCAATAGAGCACCAAGGTTTGATGGCACCGACTGCACCTTCTGGAAGGTCGAGATGGAAGTGTATTTTCAATCACTAGGAGATGATGTTTGGAAGTCCATTGTTGATGGCTACAATTTCCCAGCAGTCGTACCAGTTGACCCAATTGAGAAGAGGCTATATGAGTGCAATGTAAGAGCTAGAAATGCACCACTGTGTGGGTTAATAGACACTAAATTGATCAAAGTCATGCATTGCGCCTTAGCCAAGGAGGTATGGGATAAGCTCAGAGGTATCCATGAAGGTGACGAAAAGGTAAAGAAGGAAAAGTTGCATAACTACTCTAGGTTATATGAATCCTTGAAAATGAAAGATGAAGAAAACATTGCTTTCTATTTCTTGCAAGTCGATGAGATAGTTAATGTTGTCAAAAGTCTTGGAGTGACCCTAGAAGAAGAATCAGTAGTACAAAAGATACTAACAACTCTACCCTCAAGATTTGATGCAAAGATATCTGTGTTAAAAGATAGAGCAAATCTTGCAGACTTGAAGAAGGACGAGCTTCAAGGGACCTTGACAGCATATGAGATGGGAATCAAAAAAGAAAATCCTATCAGAAAGGAAGCGACCTTTAAATCCACTGGAAAAGCTATGCATGATCATGACAAGGACTCTCGCAATGAATCATATGAAGATGAGTCAAATTTCGTAAGGAAGCTGAAAAGATGATGTGGTAAGTACAAAAACAAGTTGCTTTTCAAATGTTTCAAATGCAGAGGAATAGGCCACTTTGATTCTAAGTGTCCATACATGGAAGATGGAGATAGCGACAGTGAGGAAGAAGTTAGTGCTCATGAACGAAGACCGACACGCACTCAGGATAGACCGGAGACTAGAAAGAAAGTTCCAAAGCAGAGAAAGAGTCTGAGGAAGACATCAATGTGTCTGAAGAAAGTGACTGCGATGAAAATCCAAAAGAGGTATTATTTATGGCCTTTGTGGAAGAAGAAAGCAATGATGAAAAGAAGAAGACATGTCAGTCAATCAAGAAGAGTACACTAGTTGCACAAAGCAAACTTGGATCACTGGATAAGTACTTTTTTAGTGGGTCCTTTAATACACTTTCAAAGCCTATCGCGGATATTAAAAATGACAGTCAATCTGAAGAAGAAGAAGCTGCAGAAGTCGATTGGGAAGGTGAACTGGTCAGTGCATTAGATGAATTGAAGAAGTTAAGAAAGAAGAATAAACTCTTGCAGGACCAACTGTCAAGGTATGAAGAACATGACAAGCTAACTAAAGAGTTTCAAGAGTATCTTGGTAAACATGTTTGTAAAAAGGTGATGAGATGTGAAAAAGAACTGAATTGCGCAATCGACAAGGTCAAAGTGCTTGAAGAAGAGAAACTTTCATTGAAGGCTTCTTTGGAAGAATTAGCATAGAAAAAACAAATGTTGGCAAATCATATTGAACTAAAGGATAGAGAGATCTCTCGTTTGGAAGACAAGTTGATTGAGATAAAGGGAAATAAACAAATCCAAGATCCCATCATAAGTGGCATTCCAAATTGCACACATTCAGGAAGTAACAAGACTGGTCTTGAAGATGAAGTAAAGAATAAATTCAAAGGCAACACATCAATTCTGAACAAAATCCTGAATGATCAAAGATCACCTGAACACAAATCAAGTCTTGGTTATGAAAGAACATCTAGGAAGGTTTGCAACAATGAACATCGTCCAAATCAAGTGAAGCCTTTGAGGTATGACAATTCGTTTAATGATTACAACTCTTTTCATTATACTAATTGAAGAAGGAGCATCGGAATGAAGTGCGCAAGGTGCAATCACACTGGTCATATTTCAAAATATTGTCAAATTGTGAAATTTTATGCATGTGATGATTTTGGACATAAGGCCATGTACTGTCAAATAGTTGTAAATTATCATGATGAAGACATGTTGCGTAAAAGCAATCACAATACAAGATTCAACAGTGAGGGCACTCAAGCGCAGAATCATAATAGAAATGTGCACATGAAAACTTGGGTTAAGAAATCTCCTCAAAAATACGCAAAAGAAGCTAACAATCCAAGTATATCCAAAGCAACAAGCAATGTTAGTTTTTCAGAAATTTCAATCTGATCTAGGATCTTAACTGAGAGAATAACATGTACAACATATCTACAGCATATCAATCATGGACACAATAATGCAAGCACACAAGAGACATAGAGTTTCATCGGGGAAAACCAAGAAGGTGAAAAACCCTGCAACTTCCTCAGAGATAGATAGAGCAATGATACAACCCAAGTACAAGAGATAGTCTTATCCTAGCAACAACTTCTCCTCCTCCACAAGTGCGTCACTCTCCAATGAGAGTATGAGAGAGAAAGTGAATGATCAAATAGAGTGCCTCCCGCACTCTATTTATACTTGACTTGACTTGCCTAATGACCTTTACCAGGTCGGCCTTAACTTAACCACATAACATAATGCTGACTGGGCCGACCCCCACTAGGGTGGTCTAATAACCCTTTTACCCACATGACTCATACAAGGCCGACCCCATCAAGGTGGTCTAATAACCCATCAAGTATAAGTTACGACACTTACAATATAAATGACGACACTTCCATATAGAGGAATAATAACATCTCTATAGGAATACAATATACATAGATGAAATACATAGGTGAAATACATTCCGAAGTTACATATACATCAACACTCCCTCTTGACTAGGAAGGTATTTCTCGACACAGATCTGCTAGCACAAGTCTTCTTCTATGGATCATCGTTAGCGAATCATTGTCCTCGAATCATTGTCATCGTCACTGCTGCTGCTATCTCAATCAATCTTCGATCTACTCGTCATAGGAAGTTCTACAGAGCTATTCCTTTTTCATACTGGATGTAGGCCCACCACCTACAGGTCTTCATCATCACTGGCCATACTGTGGAATCCTCAGGACTTATTACATGCGTCACAATGCCTCGAAAGAGTATCCCAGGACCATTTATGTGCCGAAGCACGACCAGCAAGATCTCCCAGGTCCACTTACATGTCACTGTCACAAAACCTTAAAAGAGTGTCTTGAATAGCAAGAACCCTAAAGAGCATCCGAGGCCTTTTACATGACTAGCACAACCCATCCGGATCTCCAGGACGTATTACATGTGACCCCTCACCACATATGACCCCTCACCACAATGCCTCGAAAGAGCATCCCAGGACTTATTACGGGCACACAGCCCAACCTATCGGATCTCCCAGGTCTACTTACATGTGGTCATGGAAATGCCTCGAAAGAGAATCCCCAGACTTATTACGGGCACACAACCCAACCTATCGGATCTTGTAGGTCTACTTACATGCCATAGAACAATGCCTTGAAAGAGCATCCCAGGATGTTACGAGCACATAGCTCTACCTGTCGGATCTCCCAGGTCTACTTATATGTCCTCCCAGAGCAATGCCTCGAAAGAGCATCCCAGGATATTACGAGCACACAGCTCTACCTGTTAGATCTCCCAGGTCTACTTATATGCTCATCTGCACAACCTGTCCATGACCACATAGCATCAACCTGATACTCACCATACATCATCCTGATGTACACATGATCATTCTGATGATCATCACTGCATCATCCTAATGCATGTCATCTGGAGAAACATCCTGAAGCTCGTCATCCATGATCATCCTGATCATATAATGCATCCACTTGATGCATACCAAGTATCTACCTGATACATATCATCATACATGATCCACCTGATCATACAATGTATCCACCTAATACATACACAGATACATGATCCACCTGATATATATCAACATACATGATCTACTTGATCATACAACATATCCACCTGATACATATACAGATACATGGTCCAGGCATCCAACATGATGCATATACATATACATGATCTAACTGATCATAACAAGCATCCAACATGATGCATATACAAATATATCAAGCATCCAACATGATGCATATACAAATACATGATCCAACTGATCATAACAAGCATCCAACATGATGCATATACAAAGCAGTAACTGGAGCATCATCCTGATGCTCATCATCCAACGCTTGCATCCACAGTCATGGGAAGGATCCTCCTCTCACCATGCTTGGAATGGCTCCTGCAAATGTGTCCATCACTTCTTCCTTGAAGTGTCGTCAATCTGAAGAACACCAAGCCTCTCTCTGAAGTACTCGAAATTCACTCTGGCTAGTGGTTTCGTCAACACATCCGCAACCTGCTCATCCGTCGCAACATACAGGAGCTTCACTGCTCCTCTTTGCACCATATCCCTGATATAGTGATATTTGATCTCAATGTGCTTCGACTTGTCGTGGAACACCGAGTTCTCAGACAGCTTCACACAACTCTGGTTGTCACAAAAGATACCAGTAGCCTCCAACGGGAGATCAAATAGCTCAGACAGTAGCTTCCGGAGCCATACTGCCTCACAACTAGCCGAAAAAGCTGCAACATACTCATCCTCGACTGTACTCAGTGCTACGTAGGACTGGTTCCTGTTAAACCAAGAGATCACACTTGATCCCATACTGAAGCAGCACCCAGAAGTGCTCTTCCTATCTGCAGCATTGCCTGCCCAATCTGAATCAACATAACCCTGCAGGTTAACCTTTTGATTTGCATCATACTTGAGCCCATAATCAACCATACCCTTCAGGTACCTCAGAATATGCTTTACAACAACCAGGTGAACACCTCTCGGATCCGTCAGGAACTGGCTCAATGTGTTCATCGCAAAGCAAATATCTGGTCTCGTGTTCGTCAGGTACATCAAGGACCCAATCATCTGACGATACACAGTGACATCAACCGGATGAGATGAAGCATCACACAGAAGCTTCAGGTTCGATGTCATAGGTGTGGCCATGACCTTGCAGTCCATCATCCCGAACCTTTTCAGGATCTCTATTGCATACTTCCCTTGTCCAAGGAAGATTCCATCTGCACTCTGCCACACCTCCATGCCTAGAAAATAGTGCATCATCCCCAAGTCCTTCATCTCGAACTCGGCAGCAAGCTTCCTCTTGGTATCGGCAATCAAACCATCATCACCTGTTACAAACAGGTCATCCACATACAATAGTAGTATCACAGGATCGCCTTCCTTGACCTTGTAGTAAAGGTTGGAAACTGCTTTACTCTTAGTAAATCCCAAACTGGATAGAAAGCTATCTATCCTACCATACCAAGTTCTAGGAGCTTGATTCAAGCCATACAAGGCTTACTTCAGTCTGCACACATATGACTCCCTGTCATGTGTCTCAAAACCAAGTGGCTGCTCCACATACACTTCCTCCTCGACTACACCATTCAAGATATCCATCTAGTGTATCTTCCACTTCATCACTGCAACCAGAGCAAGTACTGATCTGATGGAAGTGTATCAGGCTACAGGAGCAAAAGTCTCTTCATAGTCTATCCCTTCTTTCTAGGAGAAGTCACGAGCTACAAATCTCGCTTTGTATTTCTCTATGATAACATCTGCAGCATGCTTGATCTTGTAGATCCATTTGGAAGTCACAACAGACTTCCCTTCAGGTTTTGGGATTGCATCCCAAACATCATTCTTCATGGTCGACTGGTACTCCTCGATCATGGCGTTCTTCCCAAATCTTGGGAACTTCAATATCTTCAATAGATAACTTTGTTGTTGAACAAATGTTGTAGTCCTTCTTTTGTAGGTGATGGTATACGATCTTTCCTACAAAACAAGTTAAATTGCATGATTAGAAAACATCTCATAGTTTTCATAACAAATTCTTACACATAAATAAATATGTCATACAGTGATGCAATTATCTTAGCCAATGCTTCAATACAACATTTATCCATATCCCGTAACTTTCTAGATGCCTTCCAATCTCTACCAGAACATTGTTAAGAGTGTGCACAACTCCCAACATGTCAGCAAAGAGGTTTCATTCTAGATAAGTAGCAATGGAATGTTGTACAGTGCCATAGGCCACTTACCCATTAGATGCATATTAGTAGTATACTGTTCATTAATGCAATTATTCTAATATGCATAATACACACCCTAAGTCTAGGAACATAAGCATATACATCATTGAACAATATTATTTAAACAAACAAATATGCAAGAAATGACAATTTCAAATACTTATCTTTGTTTGGTTGTAGGGTGGACTCCCTCTCAGTCTTTGCTTCATTTCCGCAACTCCATTTTGATGTGGATTGTGAGAAGTGGTCAAATCCCTCTGAATGTCTGCATCCTTGCAGAAACTACTGGAGTGTGCTCCATCTTGATCTTTGCTTCCTGGATTACCTGTCATTGAACTTATATCCATCCTTGATCACTATGCATGTTTACTAGTATCATCATTGTGTTATCCTCGAGATTTCATACATAATCATACATTCATTAGTATAATCAAAACACAATAATCTTAAACATGTATAGTCATGATCATTTCAAACACAGATTATAAACATTAGTATTCAAGGTTTCAGGGAATACTTCTTTTACTCATGCATATTCTTATTTAACCAAAGGACTTTTCTGGTTAGTCATATCATCAATCAAAGTAAGAAGCATAATATGCCTAAACCCATGATTACTAACTTCAATGAATAATCATTATCAATCATGCCATGTATACTTATATAAGAGATCCTAACACAAGGTAGGATTCTAACTTGATATAGGAAAAACATACCTGGATTAGCATGCTAGCTAGTTATGTCTAACATACCTGCATAATGTCTTCTTGTTCTCTTCAATGACTTGTGCTAGTAACCTGCATATCTCATAGGTTAACCAAGTTATACATACCTTGTAAGTAGATCTTCTATGTGATCCATGGCAATGGATGAACCTTTGTCTTCATGTCACCATGGTCATATGTTCTTCAACTAGAACATGATTTGTCTTTCTTGATGTACCTTTCATGTTAGCGGACAACATCAACCTCATACAACACCACAATGCATTAGTACAATCATAAGTGTCAAAACCCTAATCAATGAATATCTTCTATCGTGCATTCATAATTTTATTAAGGTGATACGACAAGTCTAAAGTTAATCAAGATTGTACTAACCTCAATGAAGACAAACATACCATAAACTTAATCATGAACATATCTCGAAACATACCTGGATAAGTCATACCTGTCGAGATTGTTTGTAATCTTCTTATGTAAGGCCTTAGCCTTATCTCCCTCTGAAACTGGAACTTCTTCACTTATGCAGGTGACCAATCCATTCTCTTCTAGGATTAACCCAATCCACTTGATTTGCAGAAACTGGAACTGGAGCTGGATTAGGGTTTGTCAGAGAAACCCTAAAAATTCAAACTTTGAATTTCAAACTTCTGAAAGGATAGAAAGATGCGCCTTGATGAGCTAATCAAGCCGGTATACTCAGAATTTGAAAACTGCAAAGTTTCACCCCTCAAAATTGCCTTTGAAACTTCCAGATCTTCTAGACAGGATCCCGAACTAGGGTTTGATAAAGCCCACCCTTCTGCCCAACCAAAAAATTTCATCTTGGTCTCTAAATTTCAATTTTGATGAGTAGCATTCAACCGTGGTCTCCGATTACAAAAATTCCAACTTTCTCTGAAACCCTAATTCCCAGAGCCATGAATGAAGGTGCTCAAAATCCAATTCTGTTTTGACAAAAATATGCACCTGATTGTTTCTGGTGTAACTCTGAAATTACGAATCCACAGGGTCTGAAACTTCTACTTGTGGTAGCCCGACCTGTCATCTTTCCAACCCCATAGGTCTTACCTCAATTGGATTCTCTGAGAGAGAGAGTTATGCCAAGTGTCCCAACATGCCCTGTTTATGGGATAAAATAGGAGAGAGAACTTGTACGGAGTGCCACATGTCACTGGTTCACTTTCGGCCTCTGAACATTCGGCTTGTGAAAGTATATTCCATGCCCTACCTGTCACTTTTTACTAAATTTCATTTGGAGCTTCCTAGCCCAAGTTATGACCTTTTTTCCTAGGTCACCTGTTTATGACTCAGGTCTAGACGAGGTAGAAACCCTAGATTGTACAGATCATAAAACACAAAGTACAATGAATTAGAAGTTGTGCTTCGGACACAAGGTACATGGGGATCTTATATTCGACCTGTAAGAGTTTCAGATACTGAAACATCACTGAAATGGATTTATAGCGAAAGTTCTACGATGACTGGTTTTTGCTATATCAAGCCCTAGCTTCGCAAGTGCAACAAGTGTCATAAATGCCATACCATGCCTTCTTTCAGGCTAGCTCTGATACCATGTTAGTTTTTCAGAAATTTCAATCTAATCTCGGATCTTAACTGAGAGAATAACATGTACAACATATCTACAACATATCAATCATGGACACAATAATGCAAGCACACAAGAGACATAGAGTTTCACCGGGGAAAACCAAGAAGGTGAAAAACCCCGCAACTTCCTCAGAGATAGATAGAGCAATGATACAACCCAAGTACAAGAGATAGTCTTCTCCTAGTAGCAGCTTCTCCTCCTCCACAAGTGCGCCACTCTCCAATGAGAGTATGAGAGAGAAAGTGAATGATCAAATAGAGTGCCTCCCACACTCTATTTATACTTGACTTGACTTGCCTAATGACCTTTACTAGGTCGGCCTTAACTTAACCACATAACATAATGCTGCCTGGGCCGACCCCCACTAGGGTGGTCTAATAACCCTTTTACCCACATGACTCATACAGGGCCGACCCCATCAAGGTGGTCTAATAACCCATCAAGTATAAGTTACGACAGTTACAATATAAATGACGACACTTCCGTATAGAGGAATAATAACATCTCTATAGGAATACAATATAAATAGATGAAATACATAGGTGAAATACATTCCGAAGTTACATATACATCAACAAGTAATTGTTGCCTCTCTTGCTGATCTCCAAGAATATTAAGTGAGATCCTTGAATTCAACACGATGCATACTAGGAATTCAAGGAGTATGTTAGTGAATGTTATAGTTTGAAGATGTCTGGCGCATAAATGTTAAATGTTGCAAAATGTTATATGTGGTTAGTTGGAGTGTCACAGAAAAGGATCTTCAATATTATTGATGAACAAAGATATGTGTATTCAGTTATGTTGAAGTTAAGTTGTCGCACAAACGCACATGCATGTATGAAGAAAAAGTACAAACAAACACTGCTGAAAAGTAGACATGAGTCTATGCAGATATATATATATATATATATATATATAAGCGTAATTTGTATTACATTCAAATATTTGTGCGATTACAAAATACACGAGTCTCTTGTTGACTAAGAGCATAATTGAAGAACCAAAAGAGACTTCATGCCAAGACCAAAAGGCGAGCTGTATCAGGCAAAATTGTAAATCACGGAGTAACTCAAAGCCGCAATTCAAGGTCTAGCTCTGCATCTTATTGTTGTGAGAGACAAAGAAAAAACAATCTAAACCAGCTCGTTGCATTCATAAGTTAGCTGCAATGGATAAAGCTGTAGAGTTGAGGATAACGCTTGTTCGACAGATTGCTCAGCCTGAATTGAAGACAGTTCATCCATAATTTGTTGTTGTTGCTGCTCCAGGATGTCGACCCGGTTGTTTAGAATAGTTAATCTTTCAACATGCCCATAATTCTCATGTGACTGAGCATACTGGTGATTGAACTTGGAGTCCTCCATTTGGTCTTGCAACAAGTGAACTCATATTGCTGCGATTGAACAACAAGGCGCACATTTTCAAGGAAATTGTTCATCCTCTTGTAGAAGGAAGCCATGGATAAGAAATATAAGAGACCAGAGGGCAATGAATGCAGAGCAAAATGACACTAGAGCAAAAGGTGACGAACCAGGCATTTCACAGAGTTCTTATAGAATTGAATGACAGTTTTTCACGTGCGTAAAGTTAAGTTGAAGAGATGAGCATTCGAGACCGTGCGATTCAAAGAAGGGGATGAAGTCGCCAAAAATAAATGCCGGAGTTAATGAATATGGGAAGAAGTACAAAAAGCGGATTCATTTCTCTGTGCGACAAATGATGTTGCCCCAAAAGCTCAAGTACAATCATGACATGCCAAAATGTGCCACACGAACGATGAGCCATATCGTTTTTATTGTTGAGCTAGCTAACAAATGGAAAAACGTGCCAAATATTTGGTTGTCATGGCAAGGGATATGAAGTCATTAAATGAAACGAGGTTTGGTGACAATGTAGTAAATGCGACGAATGGAATAGTCAGACGGAAAAGGAAATCAACAGGAAAAACAGTATGGAGAACTGTGCAATTGGAACGACAGAAGGATTGGATGAAGATATGCACAAAGAATGATGAAGTATTGTTAACTGTTATGACAAGAACAAAAGATCAAGATATAGAAGGAAGATAGAAACTGTACAGGTGGAGCGCTCAGAGATGGCTATGAAAACAAAGTCCATATTGCAGGATATCAACGCAAAAACTTCAGTGAAAGAATGAAGCATGAAGACATGGGTAGTTATCCATGTAAGCAAATGAATGAAGGCCAGTGCAAAATAGAAGAAATGAGAACCAATAATTGCACAGTGATGACACCTCTTTGCCTTTGATGTCAAAGGGGGAGAAAAAGCATGAAGCTGAGAAGCAAGAGCATGAAGTTGATGAGAAAGAACATGAAGCTGATCATTAAAGAGCATGAAGCTAATAATGAAGCATGCAACAATGCAATAAGAATGATCATGAAGCATGTGATATGCGTAGAAGTAAGATAAAGCAAACAAAACATTATCAACATAATGCGTAGATGTCAAAGGTTCAAACTGGCAAAGAACACAGGGGGAATACTGTGACAAGTACATATGAAGCATACAAACTTCAGAAGATGTTTATGCACAACTTCATAAGGTGTTGACATCAATGCCAAAGAGGGAGATTGTTGAACCTTGGTTGTCATTGATGTTAATTGACTTAGTTTGTGTCATTGATGTTAACTAATGTCAAAGAGGAATTAGTATTCTTGTGCCAGTTTAAAAAGTACATAAAAGATACTTTGAAGAAGTGTATGAAGAGAAGTGCATCTAGTCTGAAGAAGTATATCCATAGGCACATCAAACATATCCAGTTTGAAGAAGTACATAAGAAATACATCCAGTACATGTGGTACATAAGCAGGTCTTAAGTCCATCCAGTCATAGCCCTTCATGTACAAGCTAAAGTGTTGACTGGACAAAGGTTTGGATGTGCACAAAAAATTCAAAGTGTTGATTGGACAATGGTTCGAGTGCGCAAGCAAGCCAAAGAGTTTGGTGGACAAAGGTTCAAGAGTGCGCAAGCAACATGGAGCAAGTAGTGGTCAAACAGTTATGAAGATCCAGAAAGCGCACAAGTCTCACCAATCGAAGGAAGCTATCAGTTGTTGAAGTGCGCACAAGTATCAAGAAGGGTGTGGCAGTTGAAGATATCATATGCGCAAATTCCACAGGCAATGGCACATCAAGGGCGCAAAACCACATCGTGAGGATGAAAGTCCCACTAAGTCAAGGACAATATATGCACAAATTCCACATGCAATGGCACTTCAAAGGCACAAGATCACACCGCGAGGGTGAAAGTCCCACTAAGTCAATGGCCATGTATGCACAAGACCCATAGGAGATGACACATTAGCAGCGCAGAACATGACATGTGGCAGAAGCATGAATCGTGAATCAAAGAAGAAAGAAAGTCACAACCAACTTATGGACATACAATCTGTGCAAGACATGTATAAATAAGAAGCAAGTTGGAGATTTGAAATAAGCTTGATAACGGAGATGAAGATCTTGTAAGTAGAAAGCTGGAAGATACAGAGTTATAATATTCGGGGCATCAAGGGCTCATGGAACCAGAACATTATGATATAGAAAAGAGCCAAGTGCGCACAAGCAGAGAAATGGAATAGCTGATGGTGCGCAGAATGATGCTGTGAATCTGTGATAATTCCGCGAAGACAAAAAGGCAGATTGCAGAGTATGCGCAAGTGCGTGAGGATTGAATGGCAGTATCACAAACAACACGTAGAGAGTCACAGATGTTCTATGACATAAGCGCATAGACAGAACTGAAGTATATCTTATGATGTGCGAAGCGAAGAAGTTTCACTAATGCACAAAGACTAAGTTGATGTGTGCGAAGTAAGAAAGTCCATCAGATGCGCAAAGACGGAGTTGTAGTAGAATCAAGGATGTACATCATGATGAGGATGATCTGAGACAAGTGTGTTAAACCGAAAGGACGAATCATATGATGCACACATGGTCACAAATTGTTTGAAGGTTGTTGTACCTAAACTGAACAGACACATCTAAGAATGTGTGCATTCCATCTGATACCGATGCGCAATATCATAACAACAAGTTATCAGTTGATGTGTAGTATCAGTTGAAAGAGCAGATGCGCAGTTGCAGAATGGAATATTGAACCTTGGCACAAACTACAGAAGTTGATGAAGCAACACAGTAAATGAAGTATGATGCCAGTTGAAGTGAAGTGTTGAGGTTGAAATGAAGTGATGTATGCAGCACAGTGACAACAATATTATAGCATATAGAAGTTGCACACAACATATGAAGTGCGACGTCAGTTGAAGTGAAGTGTTGAGTGTAGTAGTGTATGCAACATAGTGACATCAATACTACAACATACAGAAGGTGCACACATCATAAAAAACAATAGTATATCTTATTCTTATATATTTGGGCGGTAGAACGGGGCAAAGAGCAGGGGGTTGTAGCCTCCTTCCTGTTGGTGTTGGAGAAATCAGGGAGTTGTAGCTTCCTTCAAGTCGGTGCCTGTAAAACCGAGGGGGCCGATGCCTCCTTCCAGTTGGTGCTAAAGAACACAGGAAGTCAGTGCTTTCTCGAATGTAATATTTTCATTATAAAAGAGCATTTCGTGGTTTTCTCTCGTTTGGGTTTCCATGTAAAAATTTTGTGTGTTCTGTGTTTTGGTGCATATGTGGATGAATGTTTTAATTATGATGGATGCATAGTTAAATATCAAGATTAAGTTCAGATTAATCTATTAAAAACTGTTCATAACTACGCCAATACTGATTCACCCCCACCCTCTCAATATTAAATAGATTCCAACAATCATGTTGTTAACCTTTGCAATTTGGTCCCTGAAAAATCATATACTTAACCAATGAAATTTGTTTGGATTACCTTTCCCTTTGCCTAATGTTTCACTTGTGTGTGAACAATCCTTCAATCTATCCATAGTCAATGCAATGCTTAGGTCCTTCCTCTACTTTCTCCCCACCTCCTCTTCACTTTGGCTTTAATAACGTGTCAAAAAACCACACAAGTACTTAGATAATAAATGCTAGAAACAATAGGATAAGAAAGAGATATACACGATTCATTCTTCAATATGTTCCATGTCGATACATATATATAGGAAACAATGCCCCACAACAAAACCATGTATAATATATGTATTAATTAAACAGGGCCAACCTATTAATGGATTAGCCTTAATTATCCCGTACCTTTGAGTCAGTTTATTACATCACTTTATTAAGCACCTAATATTAAATCATACGACCATTATAACATTATAGCTATGTAGGTACAAAAATATATTTAAATTGACGCATTATTAAACTCTTGGTATGAAATCAAATGACCATTATAATATATTAACTCTTAACAATCTGAAGAAAAATGTTAGCTCTTTAGTGTAGGTACAAAAATATATTTAAATTTGTCATGCTATTAGGAAGTCCACTCACCATCTATCATGATTCACCCCAACTCTACAAAGGCATGAACATATGGAAATCAACAATGTAAATGTTCATGGCTCTACATTGAAGTTAATAGTAAACACTTCAACTAGATGGCAAAATGGATGATCGACAACATTCCCACTTTGACTTCTTATCAATGAATCAGACATGTTCTCAAAGGGTACCTTGAAACCCGTTGTCGATTTGAAAAATCAGAAGATAATTCATAGTGTACAAAAGAAGGTTTCTTTCTAGATCAACCATGCCAACTTTATAGAGGCTTACAATAACCCTTTCTTTATTGATCGACATAATTTCTAACAAGAATTAAATATTGCATCCTAGAAGACAAATGCCCCTTTCAAGCATGCGACTCACTTATATAATTCACTACAATGATACCTTCATCATTTATCAACATTCAAGTTTCAAGGGATTAAAACATCAACCAATATAATTAACAAAGAAAATCAACAAAAAATATCATGCTGCCTCGTAAAATTAAGCATGCTCCTTTGTTTCTTTAATAAAAACTTAAATGGTTTTACTATACATAACAAGTTTGCTTTGGTAATAAATATTGATTACAATTACAATCAATTTGTTCTTTATACTTTAATAAATTTTAAGGTCACAATAATATGTCCAAATATTATTATATATTTAACACGTGTCATAAGAATATGAATAACATTTTAGGAATAAAATGTTTGTGACATTCTCCCCTTTGTAGGAGAACTTATCCCCAATTCTTTAGGTGTGAGAACAATTGTGCAAAGGAATAATGGAATGACCAAGCAACTTATAAGAGCATGCCATCCTTTCAATCAAATAAAATATTAATTATTTGTTTCCAATGGTACGAGTTTGCCTGGTTGAAGCTAAAAAAAAATGTCTTATAAATGGACAATTTGTGCTACTTTAACAAATAATAAAGCTTAAAATTAATGACATTATAAATGGACAATTTGTGCTACTTTAACAAATAATAAAGCTTAAAATTAATGACATTAACTAAGTTAAGGATGCTCAGAAAGATATTTAGATCGATACTCCAAAATGATGCCCTAACAATGTATATTTTTTGAAAAGTGATAAATACAAAGCTTAAAATTGATGATAGTAACTATGTTAAGTATGACGAGAAATATATTTAGTACAATACTATGCAAAATCATCTCAACCCTTCTTCTATTTAAGAAGGGCAACGCTTTTGAAATTGTCTTTATGGATGTAAAAGTCTACCTCCAATCCAAATATGATGTTGGACCCTTTATCCTCTAAAGCCTTATATTTAGCTTTTGTGTGCACAAGTTGAATAGTTAGCTTATGCCATTCAAATTATTTATTTTTAAGTATTTTAAAAATATTTTTGATTCACTATAAAAAAAGAATTGACGTGTAATTTTTATAAACCTTTGAACATGAAATTTAATTTTACTTGGGAGTTTAGTTTTGCCCATGTCAATTTAGTACACCACCCTTTGTGAGTTGTGTATGTTGAAAGTCTAAAACATCTACCACCTCAATAGCATCTGCAAATCCTATATGCTTTGTTCAATTCTATTGATTGAAACGTTCATAGGGATCTATATTAATCCCATGCACTAAACAACAACCTTTTGAAACTTGCAAACAAAATATGCTCTGTTCAATTCTATTGATTAACACGTGCATAGGTAGGATCCATAATCATCACATGCACTAAACAAAACCATCTGATTAGCATCGCATGCACTAAGCACCACCATTTGGAATTAGTTTTAGCATCACATAAGCACAACCATTTAGGTAGTACCATCCTCTAGACAAGGGAAAAAGGGTTTGTTGAGAATACAACATAATGCATTTAATTATATAAATATTTTGTAGAAGGTACCCCAAGGCATAGCCCAATTGGTGATAGAGTGCTTTGTTAAGGCACTCCTTGCGACATCACAGGTTCAAACCTTGTGTGCCATATAATGCGGTACACTTGGGGTTATAATGATAAGAGACAAAGATCGACTCCATATCACACAAGTACAAGCCCAACCTAGTTACCAATTCCTCCAAATTAAAATAAGAAATAAGAAATTGTAGAAAGCAGTTTGTCAACTAAGTTTGCTATTAAAGGACGCGCAAGATCACTAATTCAAGACAACTACATTTGTGTTTTCCCATTAGAGATTAATCCATACTTGGTTTATATATGATTTGTATACATACATTTGCATTGGTGCACATATATTCAACTTTTATGATTCTCTATTATAGTATCGAAATGTTGATGGATATTGTCGCCATTTATGAATATTTGTGTGGGTGTGCAGTACCTGTTACATAGTATGCTTAACCAATATAATAGAAAAAGTGAGGATGGTGGTGCCATGGACTTTACCTATAAGCCTTGCTCATCAGTAATAATTCACTGAAATGTGTGTGCAGATATGTTTACCAAGTAAACGAGCTCTAACTGTGAGTAGGAAGCGGGTGGTTGCTCTGGTGGACATCAAGTTAAAAATAAGGACTGGAAAAAGCTCATGAGATTGAAGGCCCTAGCTTAGAACCATTGTCAAGGAAGCGAGCTTATTGAAAAAGGTCAAAGAGGGGACGAGCTTACCTTGTTAGATCCTGTATTGACATATCCTATAAAATTTTCTATCTGAATTACACGTCATAAAGGGAGGAAGTGACGAACCCCATATTGAATGTGTTGGTGCCTCTCAATTCTTCTTTATCTTTTGCGTAGACTTCAAGGGCTTGAATATTGAAGGGTCTCATTGAGCCTTGCAGATTCTTTGTATAGCCAAGTATTGTAAACATATGACAGCATCAATAAACCATGTCCCCATGGAATTTTCACGAATGCTCATCAGAGACGTGAGTCTAGGCTAAGTTGGTGCCTAATTTATTCCTTCTCATCCATGGTTGAAGTAAACTCTCTATCCAAACAACCCATGAATGGTATGTCGACAAACACAAATGAGAATTGAGAGGGATTGCTCTATAACGCAATTGTTGAAAAGACAAAGCAAATAAGCTTATCAGTGACTTGTGAACAAGTTCTCTTTAGATTAGTAATTGTAGTTTCTAAATGATTTCAATCAAGCTCGCCAACACATAAAAATAGATCATCCCAAACAAATTTAACAACAGATCTTGACGAGGTGCATACTCGTCAAAATAAATTCTCCTCACATTTGCCTCCTTATAGTCATTAAGGTTCATAAATAAAGCACCACCTTATGCATTGAATTTACATGAGCATGTAGATCAGCAAGAGCAGATGCATCTAAGCTCAACACCAATTGAAAATTAGCATTATTTCAAAACAAATGATCCTGCAATACATGTGACAAGAGCCCCATAACGACTTAATAGTAAACATCTTCAACATGCTAAGATACCACTAGTGACATATATTGAAATCTTTAATTACTTTGAAAGGAAGGAAATCTTTCAGCCCTTTTACTTTTCCCACTAAACAAGTAGGCAGCTATAGTAAGGATATTTTTGAGCATCCCAAAATGAGTATCGATAGTATACTTATGGCATTTAGAGATGGCCTTGAGGTAAATTGCAGCTAAGCTGTGGCAAAATTCTGTGCAAATTTTATTGTAACTTTTTACTCTGTCCCATAGATCATCTTCAACATGCAAAGATACCATTAGTGACGTATATTGTAATCTTTAATTCCTTTGATAGGAAGAAAATCTTACATCCCTTTGACTTAGGATATTTTTGTGCATCCGTAAAAGAGTATTGATAGTATACTTATGGCATATAGAGATGGCCTTGAGGTAAATGGCAGCTAAGCCGTGGCAAAATTCTGTGCAAATTTTATTGTAACTTTTTACTGTCCCATAGGTCCTGCAGACTTTTTTAGGATGTAAATAAAAATATTCTTATTCTTATTGTATAAAAAAAATTATAGAATAAAATCAATACATGCAACTAAGTTAATTGCCTTGGAAAATCATTGAGAAACAAAAAGTGCCACTACAAAGAAAAATGGCCTTTTGTACTGTGCTGCCGGTACATACTTTTCAATAATCGATTTTGCTTTAAAGTGTGTAAACATTATTTCTTATAAACCCTCTAAACATTATTTCATATATATTCTCTCCTGCTGATCAATTTTAAATATGAATGAATTATGTCAAATGTTTCTACACAAAAAAAATACTTGATTCAAGTATAGCTTCTGTGCTCAAAGGATAATTTACCAATTCAGGGCTATGCCAAAGAAAAAGTTTTGATTTCAGAGCAATATTTAACCTCATCGAAAAGAGGGTCATGGACTGACTGCAACAACTTCATTTACAATGTGGCTGCCATTTTCATGGCATTGTTGGTGATCAACTCATATCAAACTCCATAAAGGGGCAAGCCAGTTTTTACAAATGAATAAACAAGAGCACCGGTGAACATGTAGCTATCAACTCGGTCTAGCAAGCCACCTAAGCAGATCAGAAGAAGATGGCAACAAGAAATCAAACAATGCAATGCAGTATCAAATAATATTTTTATCAAGCAATACTTCAAGATCATTAATTGCAGAAACCCGATAGTAGAAACACTCTCTTTAAGCAACAAGCAAGCAAAAAGAAAACTAAATACTTCACACTCTACAGCTAAACCTGAAGTGCAATACTAATCCATTGCCTTTATTCCTATTATTAAATAGGGCAAGCTGAAGAAACAAGCCAGCAATTTTTTTCGCAAATTTATAAACTAACAAACATCTAAGCCTTCTTCCAACCACTTCATCTAATATTTAGGAAGTTAAAACTATGGCTATAGATATTATTTTATATATATAGTACATGTTTGATGGTAGCTAATGATAGTTTTTGGTTGCTCCGAGTTGTACTACTAGGATGAGAGTGCATGAGTGTTAAAGGGGATTCCTTGCAAGATGGGTGTGCCACATGGGAGAGATTCCCTTACACTTGTGATGCTTGGCGTCTTCTATTTTTAGTCAATATAATGCCATGACAGATTCTACGACAGTTATGACAGATCCTTCTACAATGTTATGACAGCTTTATGACAGATTCCTTACACAGTTATGACAGATCCTTCTACAATGTTATGACAGCTTTATGACAGATTCCTTACACAGTTATGACAGATCCTTTTCGTGGAAGAATGTGTAAAAAGCTATTATTAACTGTTAAGTTATGTAACCATTTTTCTCTCATCAAGTTTGACCAGATAAGAGAGGGCACACCACATAGGGTTACATTCATACATGTGAGGTATCTGAACATGTAGTAAGAGTGTGAAGGCTTGAGAAAAGCCACTGTATCCCCTTGACGGCAGTATTCTATTAAAAATCTATTTTTCATGTGTTAATGAGAAGAATGTGATTGCTGTTACAGAATTTAAACTTGCTGACCCCTATATTCACGTTGCTTTTGAAGGAACATGACCTTTGGGAGATTGTGGAGAATGTTGTTCCTGGACCGATAGATACAGCTCATGAAAAGGACATCAAATCCCAGAGAATGATCATGGATGCTGGAAGGATCACTTGATTCCTCATGTGGTAGAGAAAACACCGGCCAGAGAAATGTACAAGGCTCTAGTGGATTTATTCCAGAGTGACAACATGAACAAGAAGATGATCTTAAAGAATAAACTCAGAGATGTCCGGATGTCAAGATTTGACAATGTTATGAGCTATCTCATGAGGATCACCCAGATACGTGATCAACTTGCAGCCATTGGAGAGAAAGTGGTTGACACAAAGCTTGTCAATGTGGCATTGAATGGTTTCACGAAGCCTTGAGAACCATTTGTAAAAGGAATCTGTGCTCTGGAGAAACTTTTCAATTGCAAGACGCTTTGGGATGATTGCATCCAGGAAGAGAATCAGGAGGAGTCTAGAGCTAACAAGCAAGGAGGTAGTGATGAGAACTTGTCCCTTGTTAGCAAGACAAGAAACGACAAAGGAAAGGCTCCCGGCAAGGAAGGGTAGCAGTGAGGAGGCAACCTCACAGACGGGAAAGAAGAAGGACTTGAGTAAAATCAAGTGTTTCATGTGCCACAAGAATGGGCACTATGCATCTCAATGTCCGAAGAAGAAGAAAGGAAAATAAAAAACGCAGTAGGTAGAAGCATCTACAGAAATTCAGTTGAGTGAGTTTGCTACGAAGTTAGGGAATGACTTCTCACTAGTTTCTTGCCTTTCCACCAGCACAGTTGTTAGGAGCGCATGGTATATGGATAGTGGTGCATCTCTTCATATGATGGAAGCACCAGACCTATTTAGTAGCCTAACGGAGAAGGACTCAGGGATCCACGTGGAGCTTGGTGATGATGCCATGTAGTCAAAGGAGAGGGAACAATTTCGCTCCAACTTGACTCGGGAGATTTGTTTGATGCCCAAGATGTGCTATATGTACTGGGACTGAAGAAGAACTTTCTCTTAGTCTCAATTATGGAGGATAGAGGTTTTGTTGTCATCTTTCAGAAAGGGAAAGTACTCATTCATCCAGAGGGAGCTAGCCCTGATACAATAGTGAGGATTGCAATTCGAGAGGGTAACTTAAACAAGTTACAAAGGAAACCTATTCAAGACTTGGTACATGACAGTGATAATATGTGTGAGCTATGGCACAAGAGGAAGGGACACCTACACTATAGGGCATTGCCGATTTTGAGGGAGGTTGTCACCAATCTTTCAGATTTCAGTCTTGAGTAGCAGGGTATATGCAGAGGGTGTGCACTTGGAAAGAATGTCAAGGCCACTTTTCCAAGCAGTGAGAGTAGGTCCAATGGGATTTTGGATCTTATTCATTCAGATGTATGTGAACCGATGTCTGTAGTGTATGTGCAGGGAGCATCATACTATGTGGCATTCATGACTTTACCAAGAAAACCTGGATCTTCTTTATGAAGACCAAGGATGAGGTCTTCGATCGGTCTGAGAGTTCAAAGCCCAGGTGGAGAACCTGATGGGTGAGAAGATCAAGGTCTTGAGGTCAAACAATGGGGGAGAGTACAACTCAAATGACTTCAAGGATTTTTGCAAGGAGGCAGAGATCAAGAGAGAGAGGACAGTCTCGTACAACCCATAGAAGAATGAGGTTGCGGAGAAAAAGAACCAGTCCATCATCAGTCCTGCAAGGGCTATGATTCATAATCGGGGCCTGCCAATGTTTCTTTGGGCAGAAGCATGTAACACAATAGTATATTTGCATAACAGGAGTCCTCACGAGATATTGGAGGAAAAAACTCCCGAAGAGGCATTCACAGGAGTGAAACCAGAGATTGGGCATCTCAGGATCTTTGGTTGTCCAATTTACATTCCTGTGCCTGTGGAGAAGAGGACGAAGCTAGAGCCTTCGGGAGAGAAGGGTGTATTTGTGGGGTACAATGAATCCTCAAAGGTTTACAGGATCTTCATGCCAACGCAGGGGAAGACAATGGTGAGTCAAGATGTTAAGTTTGACGAGAACGTGGCATCTAGGAATTCTCATGAGTTACCACCAGTGGTAGAGGATGAGGAGTAGGTGGCTCCGAAGGGAGAACAAAGTTCATATACTTCTAGTTCATGGAGTCAGCCTTCAGGTGAGGAGGAGGAGTTAGCTCCTTTCAGTTTTGTCAAGAGACCCAGATGGTTTCAGCAGACATTGAGGGATGCTCTGGAGCATTTTGAGGCTCCCAGTAGATCATTCATGGGGAGTAGGCCTCCAAGGAATTTTTCGAACTATATGACATTGATGAGTAGCACCATAGATTCCGAACCTTCCAGTTTTGAGGAAGCAACTGACCAACAGGTTTGAAGAGATGCCATGGTGGAGTACACCTCTATCATGAAGAATGATGTTTGGCACATTGTGCCTAGACTGGAGGGAAAGTCTGTGGTGATTTCCAGGTGGTTCTTCAATATCAAGAATGTTGCAGATGCCAACATCGAGAAGTTCAAGGCGGGGTTTGTGGCGAGAGAGTTCTCTTAGAGAGGGGGAGTGGACTATGAGGAGACTTTTGCTCTTGTCACCATATATGCTTCCACTCGAGTTGTTATATCTCTTGACTCAATCATGAGGTGGAGGATTCACCAAATGGACATGAAGACAACCTTCCTCAATGAGATCATTGAGGAGGAAGTATATATAGAGCAACCTCAGGGCTTCGAGGTACATGGGAGGGAGTCCCATGTGTGTAGGAATGAGAAAGCCTTGTATGGACTCAAACAAGCACCGAGAGCATGGCATACCAAGATTGATGAATACTTGTAGAGCATGCGCTTCACCAGGACTGAGGCAGATCCTAACTTGTACTTCATACTTGTTGGGTCTGATCCACTCATCTTGCTACTGTACGTAGATGATTTGTTTCTCACAGGTGCAAAGGGGCTTATAGCAGAATGCAAGGCAGATTTGGCTACACAGTTCGAGATGAAGGATATTGGCTTGATGCATTATTTCTTGGGGTTAGAGGTATGGCAGAGATAGGGTGAGATTTTCCTTGGTCAAGGGAAGTGCACTGTGGAGATACTGAAGAGATTTGGGATGGAGGACTGTAGACCGATGGCTACACCTATAGTTACCAATCTGAAGAAGGTTGTCACTTTAGATTCAAAGTAGGTGGATCCCAAGTTATACAAACAACTGATAGGGTCCTTGATGTATTTGGTTAACACCAGGCAAGATATAGTTTTTGTTGTAAACAGCTTGAGTTAGTTCATGGTGGAGTCGAGGCAGATGCATTGGGTAGTAGCAAAGCATGTGCTCAGATATTTGAGAGGAACAGTGGAGTATGGATTAAGGTATCTTGGTGGTGATGGAGTGAGGTTGTAGGGATATTCAAACTCAGATTGGGAAGGGAGTGCATCAGATCGGAAGAGCACCTCAGGGTGTTGCTTCAGCTTCGGCTCAGTAGTGATTTCTTGGTTTAGCAGGAAGCAGACTTTCGTCGTAGACTTCTGTAGCACTCAGTTCAGCAGAGGTGGAATACATGGCAACGAGTTTGGCTAGTTGTGAAGCTATGTGGCTTCACAAACTACTTACAGTGTTACTTGATCAGGAGTTGGAGCCTAGGGTGATATACTATGACAATTAAAGTTGTATCAAACTCTCTAAATCCAGTATTCCATGACAGGTCCAAGCATATTGAGATCAGATATCCTTTCATTCAAGACAGGATCCAAAAGGGAGTAGTCAAGCTCCAGTATATTTCCACAGATGAGCAAGTTGCAAACATTCTAACCAAACCCTTGGCTAAAGAGAAGTTTGTCTTCTTTAGAGATAAACTAGGAGTGGTGGAGAATACCTTCCTCGCTAAGAGGGAGTGTTGAAATTTGTAGCTCAAACAAGCATTTCCACATGCGCATTTGTGTCTAACCTATGGAAATTGTCATTAATACCTCTCAAAAATTTGGAAATTCACTTTAATAATTTAATTATTAAAGTGAATGTCATTTTAGAATTAATTGAGGTTAATTCAATAAATGCCTAAGTATTTTGCATTAGTGATTTAAGTTAATTATTTGAATATTAGCCATTGATCTCAAGTATGGGAGAGATCTAATCTCAACCATTGATCACTTAGAAGTTAGGAGTCTAGGGTTTTGGTTCATCTCAAGATTATAAAAAGAAGCTAAGGTGAGAGGAGAAACTCAACACAAGACACAAGCATTGAGTGAGAAACTCAAGTTGAGGAGAGTGAAGGACTTTCACTTTCCAGATTTGGTAGATAAGATAAGATAAGATAATTATATTAATGTCCAACTAATGACCATAAAGTAGGTCAAAGGGACTGTTGATTACAATGATGTCCGTACAAAGCGGGAGAACCAAACGGTCTCCTATAAAAAGGTACAATGCATGAAGAAAGAAAGAAAAGAGTGAACAAAAGTGAACAGGACTGAAGTAAGAGAGCTTTGACTGCAGACGCAAATCCACAAAACCTGCAATGGGGCAGAGATGTCCTAGTGGAAAAGATCCAGGAGCGAAAGGGTCTGAGGATCCGACCCATCTCTCCTAACATCCGAGGCTGAAAGAAGAGGAATGAAGAAAACTCAACAAAGTCTGTTGTCCTGATGAGGGGCTAGTAGAGAGTGCAAACTGCCCACAAACTCGTTGCCTGGGGGGGTTCGTATGTTGCTGAGGTCGGGAGGATCTAGCCCATCTCTTAGGACGGAGTCTGCAATGAATCTACTACTGAGATCTCATGGGTTGGGGTGAGGTCCCACGGATCCTCATTGATCTAGAGAATGGATATGTACTGATATCGGTTGATCTCTTGGTGCCCCTGTCTGAGGGTAATACCCTGAAAAATGACGTGATCCTCTGTGTGGGGTCCAATCTGATGGGAGGCTAAAGAATATGCGCTCGAAATCTGAGGGCCTCCTACATGTAAAGAGCCAAACATCTCTGATCGGGGTATCTGAAAAACTCGGCGAGAGTTTGAGAGTCTCTAAATAAACAATGGAACCGTCCTCTGATCTCGTAGTAACTGGGGCATCTAAAAATGAAGTGTGCCTCGGTCTCCACTTCCTGTAGGTGACATACTTGACAGATTCTATCTGATCTATCAATCTGGTGGTCCGTCTCAACCCGAAGTCTATGAGAACCGACTCTGAATTGGCCTAGAGGGATGCGAAGAGCATGCATCCAGTGACGAAAAGTATACTGGGGTCGGACAATGAGCCCGTCTCTTAGCTCTAGGAAGTGCTCTGCGTAAAAGGCCATCTTTGGGCGTAACCCTCCCGGAGGATTGACCCAGGTGACCTGGACGAACTGCCTATAGATGTCTTCCCGGATGGTCTTGTTCAGTTTCTATTTAGTGGGTAAAAGGTGTCCAAGAGCATCCAATGGATATCGGAAAGGGGGGAGACGATCCACCTGAATACCCACTGCCTCTAGTAGATCTGAAACCCCTGTAAACCAACATCGGGTCCGACCCGAGTGGGTAGAACGGGCAATAGCGTCAGAAGAGCAGTATGCAAGGTAAGGGTATCAGTCTCTACCCTCCATCGAGTCTGCAAAGCTCCGGACACGGTGTAAGAATGAGATCAAACTGAAAACTGTCTCGAGCCTGAAGGGTTGAGCTCCGAACTCGGCAAGGATGATGTGCTGAGATACTGTCTGTTTAAATCTAATAATGCGGCAAAGAAGAAGGGTCTGGACTCTCTCAACCGAGGCCCAGTCTGACTCAAGTGAAGATGGCCCCCAAATCTCCGAGCCATATAGAATAGTGGGACAGATCAAGGTGTCCATGAGGCTCATCTTGGACGAGATGTCCTGGAAGTGATGCCGAAAGCACTGTCTCTCAAGAAGGGCTAATGATCCATAACCTTTGTTGATCCGAGGCTGAAGAGCAGGTCGCAAACTGAAGCGAGGGCCTGAGAATTGCACCCCCAAGTAAGTGTAGGTGCTAGTGATCTCAATCTCCTTTCCTCTGAATAGGAAGTGAAGGTCCGAAGTTTTCTTCAGTCCATTGAAGATCATAACCTTGGTTTTACCCAGGTTGACTGTCAACTGTTGAAGATCACAAAACAGAGCTAAGGCATCCAGCTGCCTCTGTAATCCTTCCGAGGATGAGAAGAGGAGGACCACATCATCAACAAAGAGAGAAGAAGACAACAATTAGAGAATCTTTGCAGGAGGTCATATACCTGCGCAGGGGGTATCAGAGTTGCAGGGGCAAGTCGTATAGGAGCCGTATAACCCAGCAAGGCTCGTATAGCGACTGTACAACCACCTGTGCTAGTCGTATAGACTAGTCATGGGCCGTACAACCACACATGCTAGTTGAATAGACTAGTCGCGGGCCGTACTGTAGGCCGTAGGCCATTTTTTATAGGTCGTATAGGCCATATGGACCATACAACACAGGAGCAACAGGTGCAGAGGGGTTTTCTGGGGCAGATTTACAGGCTGAAGATTTTCTCATCAAGGCATATTTGCCAGGATTGCTGTAGATTGTATTTTTTTCATTGGGCCATTTTTCCAGTAAGGGAACCCTTGTATGTTTGGATATTATTTTAATGAAAAGAAGATTTGAAAAGCAGATCTGTTTCCATTTTGCTTCTACTATTTAAATTCTGTTAATAATTCCAAAAATATAAATTATTCAATGAGCTGCAATTTAATTTTCAGCATGGAAAGCACTAGGAAGTAGTTTATCTAGTGCTAGGATTAGGAAAATTAACACGAAGCACCCTAATTCGATCTTCTATGGATTTGTGTGGCAGTGACTTCTATGATTTGGAAAACGATAGGATTCCATACTTAAACATCTCTTCAATATAATAAGGTATTTACTAAGCTTTGCAAATTGATTTTGTCTTTGACTAGTTCATGTATAATTAGGATGATGATAAAGCATCCTTGTATCTTGTGCCTTAAATTTGGAACCTTTTTCTTTTGATACTTTTGGGGATTTTATTGGTTGGTAAGATTTTGATTGGATTTATATTGGTTCCTTTCTCCAACGTCTCAATTTTTACATCTTATGACTTCTTTATTTCAACAAGATTGGTCATTATTTCTTTATCAATTAGGGATTTCCTGCTGGTAGATTTCCCTAAGTTGTTCTACGGCAACTTCTTGTCATTCTTTAGCTTATTGATATGAGCAAATAAACTTCGATTATGAACCTTTAAGATGAAAGTTCTTCATTGTTCTATGCTTTTTGACTTTGTCCTTAAGGTCTTGATTTTTTGACTGCTCCTCTTTTAATCTTTTGATTTGTTCAAGCAACCTCTGATGAAGGTTCCTTAAGCTAGAAGCTTCTTCATCTTTTTCTAATAATCGAATCTCGAGATCTTGCTTCTTTGTTTCAACTTATGAATGCACTGTGTTACCAACTTATTTGTACCATAGTTGGATTATTTGAAGAGTCGCCATTTGACAAACATGATAAATGTTTGTGTTCCAGTGTATCAGATGATCCATCCTTTGTGCCTCGCCAGTTTTGGCTAGTCAGTTTGTTTTTTGTCCTGAAATGACCATGCCCCACGGGGTTTTTGTAATAAAAGTGTGCTAGTAGGGTTTGAGTGACTCGGTCACCCATGACTGGATTATCAACTAAGGTATTCCAGGGAGTTTTTTACCCTGACTAATTATACATTGCCTACAGCCGAGATATAATTGACAAGGTTTTCTCTCGCTTCCTCCAAAGCTAGAATGCCCGATTTTGAAATTCTGGCCATGGGGGGTTATTAGGGTCCAACTGATGAATATGAACCTACTAGACACTATGAGTCGAGTCAGTGGTCATTTTCTAGGTCTGTAGTGGTTTTTAAACGTTGTCCAAAAGACTTTTACCGGACGCGTTGGACAATATTTTTTAATTATTTTTAATAATTAATTTTTCCATAGTTTAAATGGAAAAATTCAAATTGTAATATGTCAGTCGTCCGGGGGTGTTTTTCAGTGATTGGAGGCTTAATTCCTAAGCCAAAAAATCATACTTAGACCCCGAACACCCTCATCATAAGTTTCGGATTGTTATTTGGCCACTTAATTAATAAGTCCTCAAAAATCAATAAAAGAGGATTATTAATTAATTAAAATAAAAAAAATTAATAAATGGAGATAATCAAATTCTCTCCAAAATAATCCAAATTGGATTATTTCAGTGGCTAAATGACATGGCACAAGGCATTAAGGAAGATTCCAATCATCTCAGTCATCATTCAGTCAACTATCCAATCAACAATCAGTGATCTCCTTCAATGCAAATTTCGATTTAGTGATGTGGAGGAGTTATTAAATTGGTTTTGAGTTAAGTTGAGTTGCATTGAATGGGAGTGGGGGCGCCTTGCCTAGGTGGAGGCCACCTCCCACTCTCAACCACCAAAGATCCCAACATATTTCAAGTTAACTCCAAGCTATCTACCAAAAGCCTCACGTATATCCTCATGCTCACGTCAATCTTTGGTTGAAGCTCGAGTTTGCCATGTGGCAATCATGTAATGGATTGTTGGGAGGGTAATGACTGCCATGGTAGGCGCCTTAGCCACCTCATGGCTTGGTTCCTAGTAGGATTCATTCCATATCCCACTATTTTCTCATGCATTAAACCTTGAAGGCTCAGGTATATCTTCATTGGAGCTCGAATATCACACATGGCAACTCCTTATTTATGGGGTGATGTTAACAATGAAAGATGGGGGGCACCTTGCCAAGGTGGAGGCCACGCCCCATCTCCTTTATGGCAACTCGAGTTGTATGGTGGGAGTTGAACTCCAAGCTACGTATTGATTGGATTTGATTGGAAATCGAATTTTCCAAGTGACATTGGCTCTCTCCTCGTGCCAATTCGAATTAGGGTAGGGGTAGTCTCTTGTTTTGTTATATAAGGATGGCATTGCATCCTTCTTTCTCATGGATTCTTGCGCAAAGAAACTCTGGTGAAAATTGTAAGCACTCTTTTGTTTAATAAAATATTTTTGACTTTGGAGGTCACTTGCATTCGCTCTTGGCATTGTGTCTTCATTCTATGATGAAGTAATATCTCTTTCACCCTACTCCTTAATTTCAAATTTCGATTATTGTATGCTTATTGAAGACTAACAATCTAGTACTTAGGCTTCTAATCGAATTTGTTGTTGGTTGTTTGTGTCTTCAGGGATTGCATCTAGTGGAAGTTTTTGGCATCTAATACCTTCACTATGCAGGAACACCATTATTGATGATTTTTGTTTGCAGGGGTCAAGCGGTTTCAATCTTTCTAGCCTCATCCATCGAGCTATAAAGAAACACTCTATCAAACTGGTTACTTGGTCACTTTGGAAACCCTAGAACACTTTTGTTTTCGTTTTGGGTCTCCCTCCCTCTCGTTTTTTGCCATCAAAGTCTCCTTCTTCTACTTTTCTTCTCCTCCTCTTCCTTCTCGTTTTTTCCCTTTGATTCTTCCTCCTCATCTTGTTCTCGTCCCTCCTCAACTTAGCTCTCCATTCTCCCTTTCGTCCACCCTCTAGTTGGCCTTCCTTTCATCCCTTTCGTTTGCTTTTAGCCTTTTCTTACCTTGCTCTCGTCCTCCCTTAAGCCTTTCTTCTTTGCCCTTTGATTTCTCCTTTTCTCACCCTTTCGTTTTCTCCTTCCACCTTGCTTTCGTCCCACTCTATCTCCCTCCTCCTACCTTCCATTCCTCTTTTCGTTTTGCTCTTGGCTTGCTCCAAGTCTCCCTTTCGTCTCCCTTTAAAGTACTACAAAAACCACAAAACTTGTTAAGGGTTAGCATTAGTTAGTTGCATGCTTTTCAAAAGTTAGTAGTTATGCATTCTTAAACATCATATCTTGCATTTGTTTTAGTTAGGTCTTAGTCTATATTTGCATCTAGTTATTTGTTTAGTTATGCTTGCATCTTAGATTTTAATTTCAAGTTAGACTTTGTTTTTCGTTTATTTCCTAGTTTGCATTTGGTAGTTAGATCTCATTTAAAGTGAAAGGTTTGCATCTAAAAAATATTTGATCTTTATATTTCTAGGATTAGTTTCAAGTTTTGATTATTTTATCTAATGCTTAATGGGTGCTTTTGAAGTGATCTATCTTGTGTAGGTACTTAGAGGAGGAGAGAACCAAAGAGCAAATCCAAGTTTGGAAAGACAAATCAAAGAAGGGAACTTTTGAAGTTTGAACTAAGGAGAAGAACCAAACCATGAATGTCATTTGAAACAAACTATTATCCTTTGTACAAACTCATAAGAGTTTTCTCAATACGTTCCAAGTTTACTTTTCTCAAAGTCCTTACAAGGGTGTCATTCCCAAAGGCATTTGTACTCTCTTAATAAAATAAGGCTAAGTGGGATAAGGCCTCCCGTAGTTGGTTTCTCCTTCCCCATTTGGAGAAGTGTGTCTTGTGCATTCTTAGTTTAGATTTGCTTTGAGTTTCTAGAATAATTTCTTTTGTACTTAGAATTTTAGTTATCATTTCAGTTTTGACCTAAGAAGTGTTTTGGGATTTGATCCCAAGTGCCGCATTGACCTTGCATGCTACTTCTCTTTCCCCACTATGTACTGCGTATGACCAGCTAGCTGGAAATTTTATGAACAGTGTGTAGAAGTCATTTTTGACTTCCTTTTGCTAGATTAGTTTCTTTCTGTTGTAAACCACTAGTTGCTCGTTTATTTCATTTTGCAAGTGGTTATTTAATTTGCTATATCATTGCTTCATTTTTATCATTTGAGCTATCATATGTGTTATTTGCTTACAAGCTGTTTATCTTCTAAAAAGAACCAAAGACTCTTGAACTTGTCATAACCCAAGTCAAGAGTACTCTCTATCGGAGAGCATTCCCACTGCATCATCCTTGCATTTAGCATATAGATTAGCTAAAGTCTCTTGAACTTCTGTCGTAAGACGAAGTCAAGAGCACTCTCTGTCGGAGAGTTGAAGTGTGTGCTCTAATAATAAAATACTTTCAAACTCACACTCCCCTTTAAAATTTACTTCGCTGCTTTCCATCACTTAGTATGCTCTGCCAACCTTGAAAAAGTTGGAATCGTACTCAGAACGGTGATTGGAATTGTTAATCTTGCAAGTGATAACAATAATAAAATCTTTCCCCCATAACCAACGAACCGGCGTTGTTTCGAGAAATACTCAGGTAGTGGGAAAATTCCAAGTGTGGGCACCAGGCAACCCAATCTGGGCACTCACTGGTTAAATTCTCAAAACACCTAGCTTGTGATCCCAGACAGGTCCGTCATGTCTTCGAACGGAGCCACTGAAGGTATATTTTTCCAGTTGAACTTCATCCTGGCTTTCTAAACCCTAATAATCAAGATCACTAAAACTTTTCTAAAATAAACCAAGAACAATTGCAAAACGATCTCACAAACATTATAGATTTGACTTGCACTTTTCCAGCATCCCAAGCACTATTTTTGACTCCATAAGGCACTTGGTCTTTGACACTCACTTGTATCACCTAAATCTGGACCATATGTCCTTGTCATTTGCTTAAATTTGATCTTGTGGATGCCTTTTTAAGTTTCAAGTCATTGTATTGTTCATCTTGCAATCATATTTTGTAATCGCAACGTGGATTGCTTTATCTTGTGTTTATTTTACTCTTATAAAAACTGTGATCTCATCATATAAAACTCCTAAACAACACTCATCCGCATCACTCAACACCAAAAACACTTAAAACATAAGAGCCATAGCTAACTCTTTGTGTAGGGACTTCCCCCCTTGGCTTCGTTAGGAGTTACCTAAATGAAGGAGCTGGGATTCAGGTGACAGTACTTGGCTCATTGCTTGCCCCCAAGGCCACACTTCTCCCACTTGTAGTGAGGAGACAACTTTCGAAAGATTTCTGCTACTGGTGTGCATCTCGGCGGACAACACACTATTTTTTATCCTTTTGACTTTTTTATTTGCACTGGAAATTTTTTAATATGATCTTTTAAGCGAGAAATTTCTTCATCCTTTTCAAATAAGATTTTATCAAATTGCTTTGAGATCTTCATTTTCCTTTATTAATTTTTTATTGTGATTTGTCTCTTTATTTAACTCCATGATTTGTGTGAACACCGATTTTCTAGGTAAGAATTGTGTTGCTCTTTGATCTCTTGTCGTAAAAATTTCATGGTTTAATAACTATTTGTATGCTCTTCGTAACAAGTGGACACACAAGTGTGAAGGACCCACTTCTTCGACATGAAGTTGCATACTTGGAACTCTATAACCTTTTAAATATACCTCTCCTTAATTTCCAATTTTAATATTAAATGTGTAGAAATTACAAAAAGAGACACTTCTTTAAAGACGCAATTATTCTTGGTACTATTGTCCCTTCCTCTTAGAAAATTAAATATCTAATATTTTAAATGCACCACTTTGATTTTATGGACTTTTTCATGTAGACTATTATAAAAAACCTCAAAAGGTATTTGTTCTCACTCATATACCTTCCATCAATATACTATGAAAAAATGTTTTATTTTTTTATTTTTTAACACTTCTTATGATCACATGACTTAAAACTTGTTTAATTGGAAAATGGTTTTTTTCTTTCCTTAATTTTATTTGGGAATGTTCTTATGCCCCTTCAGCGATGTAAGACACCTGCTAGCTTCAACCAATGTCTTAAAGCTCGGACTCGGAACCTGCTGAGGGTCAACTTGGCTCTTACTCGAACCGGTTTGATTTCAATGACTCGGTTTTTTAAAAAATACATAAAATATTCAATTTTTCAAGGGAAAAAAATATTTTAAAGATTCCAAACCATTAGAGACAAAATATGCAAAGTCTACTCGTGTATATACCATGAAAGGGTGAATATATCAAAATGGCACCAAGTGCGATACACATCTTTAATCAAAATTGAAAATACATAATCAACGAGGCTCTAAAGGGCCTATAGAGTCCAAAAAAAACATGATATGCCTACAAGGCTACAAGATCAACATGATCAATCATCAAAGATCAAACTCATCACTGGGGCAAATTTGACTCATTTCAAACTATCAGCATACCTAGACAATTGATTATTGGACTAGGAAAGTAGAAAGCTGAGAAAACAACTCAATGGCCACAAGTAACAATGAGATCGGTCGCAACTTCTTCAAGTTGGGTTGTAGCCTCCTCAATCAAATGCCAAATCCATTACAAACAGTCTAAGAAGACTGCCCAACAAGCTCCAAAACCTCTAACTGCTCAAACTCCAAATGCTCACAAATGCTCAATGAAGATGGTGCGAGGAAAATAGAGGGTGAGGGGGGTCTTCTCATAGAACAACGAGTGCAATCCCTATCTGACCCAAAATGCATAAACAAAGAGGCTCTCAATGGCTTGTAGAGTCCAAAACACTTCATGCTACAACAAATAACTACATATCATCAAAATCATTGCCTATATTGGGATCCTATCCATCAATAGCACCCTGCTCCCCTTCCTCTAGGCTCTAGCCCTTGCCTCTACCTCGAATCTCGAAGTTGATCATACAAGGACATTAGTCAACACCCTACAATTTTGATGAAACTTCCTAATCCAAGCGTTAACATAAGGGAGAAAAGGCTTCCCATGCTTAATAAGTGATTTTGCTTGAATGAAGAGTACATTTTTATTAAGGTCATGACAGAGGAGTTCAATCAACTTCAACAATCAGGCATCAACACCACCAACTTCAAGGTACATAGAGAGGTTGATGTGTTTGATTCAATTCCAATCCCTTACCCTCGTACATGGAAATCCTGAAAACAATTAAGTCTGTTGAATTTTAAATGGGATCTAAAATTCTACTTTTAGCATATGAAGTCCGGTGAGGTTGGAACCACTCTCAAACACCCTAAAACAATTAATGGTAATGTTAAAAATTTAAGTAAAGGGATAGAAGATGAAAGATAAGGAGAATGTTGTAAGGTGCCAGCTAAGGCACATAACCAATAATTCATGAAGACATAAAAAATAGGTGTCAAAGCACACGTTCTTCTCATTAATTAACGCACATATATAAAATGGGAAGTGACCCTTGGATTTCGAATTCCAAGTGGTCTCTTGGACTCCGAGGTGACTCTTGGTCTACCCTTAATGACAATAATCAAAGATTTTCCTAACACCAAGGATTAGGCTCTAACAAATCCCCCCTTAATTCGAAGGGTGTATAAGAGTCCAAGAAAAAGAAGAGAGATGAATAAGTGGAAGTGGACAGCTACCACCAGCTGAACATTTCCATCTCGAACAACCTTTACTAAGAAGGATAGCTAGAAGCTTGCACATGCTTCTGCTAAATACAAGAGCATTCTGAAGGGATGGTTTTGGCTGACCATCAACTGAAATGGGCTAGCAGAAGGCTGAAATCTTCTGCTATGTGTGTGGTTTAATGCTGACCAAAAACTCAAGAACTTAGCGAGAAGTGGAGGAGTAGCTAATTTTGTCTTGGGGTTTACTTTTTTACTTTGTGATTTCTATATTGAGGAAGATTTTGCCGGGGTTTTCTCCCTTGTGGTTTCCCCGAGAGAAATATTGTGTTCATTGTGTTATTGTTGTGCTTGTGTTTCTTTCAATGATAGATTGTTTATTGTTATATGCTAAACAAGTAAAAACTAACAGTAAATTCACGCAAAGAGGTTCACTATCTGAGTCTTCACCAACACAATTGCTTGCAAGCTCAATTGGGAGAGAACTTATGCACCAACAATTCGATAGCAACGTAATGGAGGAGGAGAGAGCTCACACGGCCCATGCCGTTCACCAAGAGAGAGAAACAATACCAAACTTCACATTGCAATAACCACCAATATTCACGTGGTCACGGGAATAAACTTCAGGCAGCAATAGTCACCAGTTTCACATGATCACGGGATTGTCCACCACTAAAGCGTTCACGTAGTTTTTCAAACTCCAAGTCACATGACAAAAAAAAATTAGGGTTTCCACCACGCCACAGTCATGTGCTTGCAGACTGTTAGGTGCCCAAACGCAAATGGAGACCGTCGTTAGAAGCCATTTTCTTCATTCAACAGGTTCGTGCTGCACAATACACTTTCCAGGCTCTTCAGTCCAGCCTTCTTTAAGGTGATCTCCTCACGAGGTAGGGTTCAAAAGTTTAACCTACAGGGTTATGTTGATTCGGACTGGGCAGGTAGTGCTGCAGATAGGAAGAGCACTTCTGGGTGTTATTTCAGTATGGGATCAGGTGTGATCTCTTGGTTTAGCAGGAAGCAGTCCTGAGTAGCACTGAGTACAGCCAAGGCAAAGTATGTTGCAACTTGTTCGGCTAGTTGTGAGGCAGTGTGGCTTCGGAAGCTACTATCTGAGTTATTTGATCTCCCGTTGGATGCTACCGATATCTTTTGTGACAACTAGAGTTGTGTGAAGTTGTCTAAGAATTCGATGTTCCATGATAGGTCGAAGCATATTGAGATCAAATATCACTATATCAAGGATATGGCGCAGAGAGGAGTAGTGAAGCTCCTGTATGTTGCGACGGATGAGCAGGTTGCAGATGTGTTGACGAAACCACTAGCCAGAGTGAAGTTTGAATACTTCAGAGAGAGGCTTGGTGTTCTTCAGATTGATGACACTTCGAGAAGGAAGTGATGGACACATTTGCAGGAGCCATTCCAAGCATGGTGAGAGGAGGATCCTTCCCATGGCTGTGGATATAAGCGTTGGATGATAAGCATCGGGACGATGCTCCAGTTACTGCTTTGTATATGCATCATGTTGGATGCTTTGATCAGTTTGATCATGTATTTGTATATGCATCATGTTGGATGCTTTGATCAGTTTGATCATGTAGTTGTATATGTATCAGGTGGATGCATTGTATGATAAGGTGGATCATGTATTTATATATGTATTAGGGGGATGCATTGTATGATTAGGTGGATCATGTATTTATATATGTATCAGGTGGATGCATTGTATGATCAGGTGGATCATGTATTTATATATGTATCAGGTGGATGCATTGTATGATCAGGTGGATCATGTATTTATATATGTATCAGGTGGATCATGTATGATGATATGTATCAGGTAGATACTTGGTATGCATCAGGTGGATATATTGTTTGATCAAGATGATCACAGATGACGAGCTTCAGGATGTTGCTCCAGATGATATGGATCAGGATGATGCTATGATGATGATCAGGTTGATCATGTGATGATGTACATCAGGATGATGTATGGTGAGTATCAGGTTGATACTCTGTGGCCGTGGACAAGTTGTGCAAGTAGCATAGAAAAGATCCCGGGAGATCCAGACAAGTAGAGCGGTGTGCTCGTAACATCCTGGGATGCTCTTTCGAGGTTTTGCTACAATTTCGCATAGAAAAGATCCTGGAGATCCGGACAGGTAGAGCGGTGTGCTCGTAATATCCTGGGATGCTCTATAGAGATCCAGACAGGTAGAGCGGTGTGCTCGTAACATCCTAGGATGCTCTTTAAAGGTTTTGCGAAAGTTCACATAGAAAAGATCGTGGAGATCTAGACATGTAGAGCGGTGTGCTCGTAACAGCCTGGGATGCTCTATAGAGATCCAGACAGGTAGAGCGGTGTGCTCGTAACATCCTGGGATGCTCTTTAAAGGTTTTGTGAAGGTCAACATGTAAAAGATCCTATAGTGTACGCTAGATTTTGTTGACGCACGTAATCAGTCCTAGGTTCCACAGTATGGCCATTGATGATGAAGACCTACAGGTGGTGGGCCTACATCCAGCATGAAAAAGGGCTGGCTTTGTAGAACTTCCTATGACGAGTAGATAAAAATTGATTGAGATAGCAGCAGCCGTGACGATGACGATGATCCAGTGACGATGATCCAGAGAAGAAGACTTGTGCTAGCAGATCTGTGTCGAGAAATACCTTCCTAGTTAAGAGGGAGTGTTGATGTAATTGTAACTTCGGAATGTATTTCACCTATGTATATTGTACTCCTATAGAGATGTTATTATTCCTCTACACGAAAGTGTCGTCATTTGTATTGACAAGTGTCGCAAGTGTCGCAACTTGCATGTGATAGGTTATTAGACCACCAAGTGTGGGGTCGGCCCTGATTAGTATTACCAGGGGTTCTTCTCGTAGATTCCTGCGTTGAGAGTTTGGTGAAGTGCTCGGGAGTAACGCACCTCGGCATTAGCTGAGCACTCCATCAACACAAAACACCACATATGCCTAGAAAACACAAAAATTCTCGAAAAGGAAAACCACTACTTCAAACGTAAAATTAGAGAAGCCATAGAGATAGCTAAGCATCCTAATAACCTTAATAGAGATAGCGACCTTGAGCTTAGCAATCCCTAGCTTCCCCTCATCAAAAAAGATTAGGTCTCGTATTAATACAGTTTTCAATAATATCTTATAAATTCCTTATTTTTAATAATATAATAGAATAAAAATAAATAAGATAAAAAAATAGAATACAACCACTATTTAATTAAAACAGACAACATATAATTCAATATAATATATGGTATTACATAATAGATGTTGTTAAAAGTTTTATTCAACTAATTAAAATAAATTAATCATGATAAATAATTAATAAACTAATTAATTATCTTTAATTATTTTTCAACTAAATTAAATAATTAAAATTAAAAATTTATTAGTTTATTAATTAACTTTAATTAATTATTTTTCAACTAATAAAATGAATTATTGTATTGTTCAAAAAACATTAATAAAAATAAAAATAAAAAATTAATTAAAAATTAAATAAATATTCAAAACTTAACCTAAATCTAATATGAACTATTCAAATATAAATATTTATTATATAGTTTCAATTGAATAAATTAAAACTTTTAATGTTAAAATCTAAATATAAATAAATTAAAACAACAACCGGATATGTTTATAGTCCTAGTTAAATGATTAATTAATTAATTAATTAAAAATTAACATTAAATTTGGATTAAAAATTAACATTAGTTTTGAATAAAATTAAAAATCCTTAAACAATTAAATAAATAATCTACACTTAAGGTTAGGGTTGTGGCCGACGTTCTTGGGTGCCTAGTTCTCTCAAACAAACGTATATTAATGCTCCAGATATGCTATCCCCTTACCTTGACTTATTGTCCTGATGATGAACCGTGATTAAGGTTCGAAACGTCGACTTTCATTATGGCTACTGCGTTACTCCCGAGCACTTCACCATTACCAGGGGTTATTAGACTAAGTTAGACAAGTCGGCCCTGCTAGTTTATTAGGCAAGTCAGGTCATGTATAAATAGAGTGCGAGAGGCACTCTATTTGATCACTTCATTATTCACTTCTACACTCATCGGAAAGTGGCGCACAAGTGAGGAAGGACTAGTTGCTAGGAGGACTATCTCTTGTACTTGGGTTGTATCATTGCTCTTTCCATCTCTGAGGAAGTTGTGGGGTTTTTCACCTTTATGGTTTTCCCCAATGAAACTCTGTGTGTCTATTGTCTTATGTGATTGCTTGTTGTGAATGATATGATTGATATGTTGTACATGTTATTCTCTCAGTAAAGATCCTAGAGTATGTTGAATTAAATGCTCAAAAATTAACACTTCGCTAGCCCGTGCATTGGTTCGTGCCCTTGCTAGCCTGTGAATTGCAGAGCTGAGACGCAACCATCGATTTGTCTAGTGGGAGATGAATTCTTCTTTCGCTGCATCAAGGGAAGTGTAGAGTTGAGCCGCAATGATTGAGGGAAGTGCAAAGCTCAACCGCCAGACATAGCTGCAGCTATTCTCCATAGTTACTACACTAGCATCTCAATTTCTTGATTCGTGACCTTTGAATCAAGCGAGAATTCTTTGTGTGTGTGAATTTGTTGCAACAGTAGAGAAACAAGCCCGTTTGAGGAACAATCCACCCACGAGGAGCAAGTGGACTTAGCCGTGGTTTTCAACAGTCATCGAAAAATGTTTGGAGCATTTTACAACCATTTTCAAAGCCCATGGCCACTTCTAGACCTTGATTCTAAAGCACTTCTAGAGCCCGATTCTAGAGCACTTCTGGAGCCTGACCTATCTGCACTTTCACGCGACCTCCAAAGCCCGCGTCTGTAACCCCCGCGCCCACTCTCTCTGCAGGCCATGAGGTGCATGGACCAAATCTAATCAGAGGAATTGGGGTTTTCTAGACATGACTTGGAACGGAGCACAAAATTTTTGCAGACAACCAATGTCAACAAGAGGATCACGCGTCAGCTCCAAAGGCTGAAATAACAAAGGCCCTCTTGAAGGACAGTGGGCAGAGCAGTGTTTCAAAAAGTCAGTGGGGACCCATGGAGGACTCCACTCCCACAGAGAACATTGAATTCTACAACAAGGGGAAATTTGAGTACCTCAAAAACTGCAATAGTAAACAGGGACCAAATTACAGCCCGACCAATGTAGCCTTGGAATCAGATTTCTCGTACTAAACATCCCAGATTAAAACCCTATTGTGACAAATGGAACTCCTTGAAATAAAAAACAACAAACGCCACTCGGAGATACACTCTCTATATTCGAGTTTCTGCAGTGGAAGGGGAAAACTCATCTCTTAAGAAGATGCTACATGAAAACAAAGTGTAGGAAACCCTCCACCCCCCAAATGTGCTCTATACGCAGAAATTCTCGACCTTAAAAGCAAACAAGAAGAGATTTTATCCTAGTAGGCCACCTTTAAACAAGAAACTGAAACACACAGCAAATCATGGGCAAAGGTGGTCAGTGGGAAGGAGAGTGCTCCCCCCCAATTGCAGTAGCGGAAGAAGTCGTGCAAACCAAAATTTTGGAGGAACGTAATAGACAAGCAAGAGAACTGAACCTTAAAGTGAGGGCTCCCCCTTACCTTTTCCATCTCCAGACCCTATGGAAACTGGGGTTTTGTTTCTCCGAGATACTCTTGACCTCCCCGATGTGTCCCCTAACAGAGCTTGGTTTGGCTACGACTCCACCCTCTTTCTTTGTCTCAAGACCACGTCTGACTGAATTTGTGTCCTTAAAGCCAGGAAAAAGCTATTCTCTCCTCCTAACAGGATCTTCCTAAATGAAGATTTCACCAAATCATAGGTTGCAGAGCTCAAATGATCCAAAGAACTAGTTATGGTGGCACGACAAGAAGGGAAATGGGCTGTGATTAGAACCTCGAAGTAGTCATTCGGGACTCCCCTCCACCAAATTGGGAACCCCGATCTGGGGCTTCTAAGTGACGAGTCTGCTTCGAGAGGCAGCAGGGTGCAGGCATCTCTATTAGTTGTTGAAACGACAATGGATTGTTCAGGTCATCACATGGCCTCATGCACAATGCTCTTGGGTTGTCAGACATCCTCTTTGTTACAGAAACTCGTGCAAGCCTTGTTCGGCCTCTCCCAGACATTGTAGGGTATCATTGGTTTTCATCTTGCAGGCAAGAGACGAGAAGCTCGGGTGGCGTCAGAGGTTCAAGTGGAGTTGCTTGTTTGATTAGGGACTCCCTCCAGAGCATGGTGTCTTTGGTGGCCACATATGAGTTTGCCAAGTTTTTGTGGGTTCAGGTCAAAGGCAGAGCTCTCCTTCCAAGTGACAACTACATTGCAATTTGTTACTTCCCCCCAATATCTTCACCGCTTGCTATCCATAATGGCCCCGATGAGGACCCCTACATGGATTTGTATACCAGCATCACCCAATACTCAATGATTGGGGAAGTCATCCTCCTGGGTGACTTCAACGCCTACAGCAGAGCTTCCCAGACTCCTCTCCACGACCGATCAGAGGATGTGCTTTACACCCGAGGGATTGATCGAGAGACAGTGGGACTTCATAGGATGTCTGACGATGCTTCGGGGCATACTACATCTTATGGTCAACACCTGTTACAACTGTGGGAATCCCAGGAGCTATTGATCCTGAATGAGATCCCTTGCTTCCCAAACTCTCATTTCTTCACTTGTTGACCTCATGGCGGAGGCACAAGTGTAGTTGATTATGTCCTCTATAGCTAGAACTTACTCCCCTTTATTCGTCACCTCTCCATTTCCCCTATTCCCCTGGTCAACCATGCTCTTCTCTCCTTTCCTCTCCGGACAAACACCCCCCACAACTGTACCCCCCTTGGGACCCACCTCGCACTACTATCCCTTTCAATGAGGGAGATCGAGACAAATTCACTTCCCACCTCCGCCATGTGCTTCCTTCCAAATCCCAGTTCTCCTCACTCGAGTCAACCTCTACCAAGTACGCTTGCATGTCATCCCCCATTTGGAAAGCAACCTTTAAGTCCTATTCCCAATACACATGATCCGCTCCCTCAGCACTTAAATCCAGGTCCTTCCCCATGAACCAATGATACAACGAGGAGTGAAAAGCCCTCCACTGCCAACTTCGACATGCATCCACCCATGCTTGCCCCTCATACCCCATCCTTACAACTTCTTATCGCGAGTTCCTTTGCCGGAAAAAACGACTCTTCATCTCTCAGAGGAGACGAGGCTTGTGTGCCTCCCTCATCCACTCTCCCAAAAACTTATGGTGCACCATCTTTCCCTGCCCCGACTCCCATCTAATCTTAACCTCAAATCCATGTTCTCTCATACCTCCACTTTCTATGATGTCCCTGGGAAACCACATATCCCGATCACGTCTCCGCCACCTTCATGCTATTTATTCTCTCACCAAGACATCAGAGAGGCTGTTTGGGTGATGAACAGTAGTAAAGCAACGAATGAGGAAGGTTTCTAGGAAGAGTTCTTCAAGCATGGTCTTCACGCTCTAAATAATCACTTGGATGATCTCTTCAACCATGTGGTCCATGCAGGTTTTCCACTGGCATGGTCACATCACACCATTCACCCGATACACAAATCAGGTCCTAGTTCAAATCCCAACAACTATAGGACGATCATGGTGGGACACATGTTCTCGAAGCTCTATGCTACAGTCCATATGAAGCTTTTGAACGTGCTTGAGAGGAGACACATGAGAGCTTGAGGGCATGTTGGATTCTGACCCACTCATCATACCATTTATCACATCTTTACCCTCCAAGCCATCATTGAGGAGGCGAAACATCGCTCTTCGAAAGTCTATTGTTGCTTTGTAGATTTTTGAAAAGCTTTTAACTTTATCCGTAGAGAAGCCCTATTTTAGAGGCTTAGAGACATCAACATCTTCGAGACCCCACTGGTTGCCATCATGCGCCTATATGAGTTGGTACTAGGCTGGCTCCGCACAACTCATGGGATGTCAGCTTTCATCAGAAATATGATTGGGGTTAAATGGGGGTGCGCCCTGTCCCCCACCTTGTTTGGGATCTATATTGATGAGTTGGACACCTTCCTTCACAAGCAAGACAGTAATAAGTGCCTCCTCCACCAAGTTTTGATATATATCCTACTTTTGCATACAACGTGGTCCTCTTGGCCTCATCTCTAGAGGGGTTACTGTTATCACACAATTTGTAGTTGTCCCTAAAAGGTATCCTATCCAGGACGGTAGAGGTGTTGGACAACTAAAGAGGTGACCCAAGGGATGCCACGGTTCCCAATGCAAGCTGGGTGTCATGCTAACCGAGGCACTCTTCACTTTAGATCAAGATGAATCAAGATCAAGGGGGAGACCCTAACCAATCTATGAAGACTAGCTAACCCAAAGATTGCTAGGGAAATGTGTAAAGTTAAGGAAGGAGATCAAGGGTACAAGACTTTTAGATCAAGTGGACCCAAGGTGGTTAGGGCTTTGGTTGAGAGGCTTAAGCAATGGATAAATAATTCAACCAAGTGTTTGATTTAGGCCCACTTTCAACCAAGTGTTTGATTTAGGCCACTTATGAAGTTAAGCAAGTAGATCTAAGAAAGAGCTAATGCACCACCCAATGACCCAAGTGGGGCACAACCGTCAAAATGAGGAATGGGGCCCACAAGGTGAAAATCAATGGGGTGAAGCACTAGGGGTAGGTTTTAGGGGATGATCTATCCAATGAAGCAAAAATCTCAACTACCCACGTCTTGGAACTAGCAAAGAAGCCTCCCTCAAGGAATGTGACTTCCCTTGGAGAGACCAAGTGCCTTGGGAAATGGGCCAAATGGAGTCCAAAAATCACCAAATTGTAGATCGGGATTGCCGTGAAGATTATTAAGGTGGGTTTTAAATTATGTCCGGAAGGAGGGTAATATGGTAAAAACAAGTGGTTGGACCACCCCCTTCCTCTGTAGCGCCCTAGGCAACGACTTGCCTTCAATGTTCCTGCTGGACAGGCCACATCAACATGGCCAAACTGGTCAACAGGTGGAAAACTACTAAAATCATGCCAGGGAGTGCCCAAAACTAAAAGATAAGTGCCTCAATGGATCCAGAAGACCCAAATCCACTAGATATGAGTACTCATACACCTCATGATAACCTATAGGATCATCTGTAGGGTCCACCATATCCGGACCAGTAAAAATATGATGATTTAGAAATAATAATAAACATGGAAAACTGCATCAACCATCATCTGAATCCTGTGCCCAACATATGGAATCATCAATAGGTATATGTAGGACCATGGATCAACATCATACAATATAAATGGTCCATCTCATCACGGATCCCAATGTTGACCTTGGTCAAACTATGTTTGACCGATCAAACTGATCAAAATATGACTATGGCCAAGAGGGCCATGCTACTGCAAGTGCAAATAGTTAAGACATGCTCTCTAGATCATTTTCACAGCAAGACTTAGAAACATTAAGCATTACATCACTAGCAGTTAAATAATAATAATAATAGGTTATCTAATCAATTACCTTCAAAAAGAACCTCAAGAACATACTCGTTTGTAAACATGATCAATCTGCTAGCAGAGGGTGAAGGCTAAAGAAACAAGGCTAGGCCAAAAAGCCTAAAAGGGTATGACTTGACTGATTTGACATAGTGATACTTTGGATGAGGGAAAAGGTGTTACACACTTAACCATGTGTCGGACCAAGATACACAGGGAATGGCGGTGTCTCACAAATGGATGAGTTGTTTAGTGAAGTGTTTATTCAACCTTGACAAAAATGTCTACTACTAGAACCGTCACTCATGGCTCTAGGGGACACTTTGATTTAGCTATCCCTTACTCCATCTCAAATCATAACCCGTAGGCTCAATGAGGTATTTTTCTATATGAGCTCTGCAGTCTTTAGATTTAGCATTTGCTTAGCCACTGCTTTTTAGGACCTTTCATTTCATTTCATTTGATGGCCAACAATCATTAGATGTAGCATACATTTATCCATTACATTTTAGGCCTAGTACAACCCCTATGGGATTTCACATGTGCTAATAAGCAGAGCTAATCGCAGCTTGCATCCGGGGTGTATTTACATTTCACAGCATTTCATTGCATTACATTTCATAGCCCTTTTCATTGGGCTTCCATTAGTTCCCAAGGTAGTACACTTTGCTTCAGGTTTTAGCCAACAACAACTCAAGCAACTAGGGGGAATTCCGCGCAGAACCACACATCGGGGCAACCGACTAGAATGATAACGGCATAAAATCCAACTCACCAAAGGCAAGTTTTGTTGCCAACTCAGAGCAGAGACACAAAACTAACATGGATGCAAGTCCAACACAGAGGCAGAAGTAGAGAGGTCCTCCATATCACAAGTCAAGGAGTAAGTTAGGGTAAAGATCCAAAAGTAAAGGAAGGACAAACAGATGGATGGAGACAAGTGGGGATGGTGCCTAAGCTAGCAAGTCAAGGAGACAGTAATGATCATGTTCACATTCACAAAAAGGTAAAAACCAACGAGCATAATACAAGAGTTTCCAATTGTAAGTAATACAACCATATATATAATCCATAACAACCAATTTCATTTTAAGCATGTATACTGCCAGATCATAAATACTAGATGCCAAGTCAATGCTATCAAAATTACCTAAACAACAAGATAATAACATCAATGAACGTCATATATATAAACTGGGTCATACATAAACATTTATCATCTGAAACAACTGTACATCCACTGAACACTCTGCATCTGAAATACTGAACACTGTCATGTATCTGTATGGAATAAAAGGTCATATCGGTCATCAAATCTAAGCTCTCAAGGCTCAGCCTTGGCACAAGGTCTACACACTGTCTGATATAAAGCTACTATGATGTACAAGTGATCATAATAATGATGCTCATCATAAGTGATCTCGCTGAAACTTTGTATAGGCAAAGTTTTGAAAAGTGCAGATATCTGCTCAGCAACAAATGGTAGCTCAGCGACTATGGTGTGATAACAGTTACAAAGACAATTGGATGCCTTAGCTCTTTTCTGCGATCTTCAATAGTTGACGATTAGCCTGGGTAAGACCAGGGCTATGATCTTCAACGGGAAGAAGAAGACTTCTTCACACCTTCATTTCTTCTTCAGAATAGAGGAGATTGAGATCACCAACACCTACACATACTTGGGGATGCAATTCTCAGGACCCCACTTTAGTCTGCGACAAGATTTCCAGCCTCAGGTCAACAAGGGCTACAAATCCCTAGCCCTCCTCGAGAGACAGTGCTTCAGACACCATTTTCATGACATCTATCCAAGATGTCCCTCATGAACTCCGTTATTCGGTCCACTATTCTTTATGGCTCTAAGATTTGACGACCTGGATTGCTTGAGTTTGATTGGGCCTTAGCCGAGAGCTAAGTTGCAGGAAACTTTGTACTAGGCCCCGTACCACTGCCATACCAGGCCGAAAACTCAGAAACGCGTTTGGTAGTCCTCGAAAATGCGTTTCCGACTGTGCCACCACGTTTCATGTGGAGGAAACATGGGTGGTACAGCTGGAAACACGTTTTCGTGCCATATCCGCGTCCATATGGTGCGTTTCCTCCTCGAATTCTCGCTTTTCCATGCAAAAAAAAAAACCATTAGCTTAATCAATGGGTTAAGTTGTTTCTTAATGGGTTAATGATGGTTTAGGAAACCTTTAGAAGCCTCTAAAAGTCATTTTTTTATAGAAGGAGGATTTTACTTCCCTCATCTCACATAGTGATTTGAGCAAGCAAGGGTTACTCGAGGAAGCCGATTTGAAGACAGTCAACTACAACACTATGCAAATCGACTTATCTTATGTTTTGGTTCTATGTTGATTGTTCACATTTTGATATATGTAGCATTGTAGCCTCATACATAAAGGCTGATTTTGAAATTTTGAATATATTGTATTGCCAAGATTGTTTTTGGATATCACTACTTGGCAACTTGCTTTATGTAATCATCTATGACAATTATTAATGATATAGAGATGGACTTATGAGTAAAATGTGATGAGATGTTTGAAATTATGATTTATCACTTGTCATTTATGTTTCACATTTAATTTTTAATGTCCTTGCTAATTTGCATATATATATATATATATATATATATGGCGTTTGCCCGTTTCTTAAATATTGGGGGGTCGCGTTTCCAGTGCGTTTCCGTATCAGATACACGTTTCCATTTCCCCGTATCATGCAACTTAGGCCGAGAGAGTTCAGATCCTTCTCCTTTGGTGCATCATTAGATGCAAGTAGATAGTTCCTCAACACATCATCCTAACAGAGTTTGGAGCCCGACCATTTCGACTTAAGACAGTGTTCAATCTGGTCTCTTATCTGCATCAAATTTAAAGCTTCGCCAACTAGGCGAAAGGGCGAGACCGATACCCATACTTGGCATATTGTTCTTCAGAGACTTAAGCCTCGTCTAGCCCCTCCGACCAAACTCGAGGATGGTTTGCGGGGTCTCAGATCTTTTGGATTCAGTGGGCATTTAGATAGATTGACTCCCTCCGTTCAGATATTCCTTAAACGCACCTTGCCACCTTCTACTCCTCAGATAGGAGTAGAACAAGGTCATCAGGGATGACATCTATAGACAATTTATTCATATCACTTGGATTAACCCTCACGGCGGGTTACGCCCAAGGATGGCCTTCTATGCTGAGCACATCTTGGAGCTAATTAATGGACGCATTGTTCGGCCTTAGTATACTCTCCTCCACTGGATGCATGCTCTTCGCATTCCCTTAGGATAATTCAAAGTGGGCTCTCATAGACTTTAGGTAGAGACGGACCACCAGGTTGACTAATCTGACAGGACCTGCCAACTATGCCACCTCTAGGAGGTCGAGACTGAGGAGCATTTCATCTTTCGTTGCCCCATCTAGTACGATATCAAAGGGAGGTTCCATTTCCTATTCAAAGGGACCCAGACCCTCACCATCTTCTTCATATACCCTAATCAAAGATGCGTGGCCTTATACATGCAGGAAGCCCTCAGGTTTCAAGGCCATATTCTTCAACCTCCCACCAGATCAGATTCTACCCAACAGATCACCTCCTTTCTTACAGTGCTAACCTCAGGGAGGGGCACTAAGAGACAGATCGACATCAACACAGTTTCAAACTCCATATTAGTGCGGACTCGAGGGGGTCTTCCCATGTCCCTTGAGATCTCAGTGGCATGACCATACTAAACCTCTCCCTAGGAGACATAAGAGATCTCCTAAGCCTCAATGACGAGCTACCTCCTCCAGACAGCAACGCAGAGGGTGGCCTAGCCCTTCCACTAGTTCTTCCTCGAGACAACATACCATTATCAGTTTTCTTCATTCGGCTTCGGATGTTAGGAGAGATGGGCCTATCCCTTGATAGACCTACCTCATTTCTTCTCGATCTCTCTGCGCATGGATGATCTCCCTGTCTATTTCTCCACCCCCGTGCGACCTCCCATACTCGGCGTCGAGGGCTTTCCATGCCTCAGCGTAGATTTCTCCTCTCCTCTCTTATCTACTTTACTTTCTTTTCTGCATATTGCATTTTATAGGAGACCTTTTGATACTCCTGCTTTGTAACAACATAATTGTATTCAGCAGTCTCATTGAACTACTTTTGTGGTCATTAGTTGGACAGTAATAAAATTATCTTATCTTATCTCCTTACAGCTACAATGATCTTGTATAGAATAGGTCAGTTATGGCAAACGGTGGCCAGTGATTATCTGAATGGTTCTATGTAAAAAAAAAAAAAAAAATCTCCTTCCACAGATTTACCCATGTCCATATCTTTGTTTTGCCAATTTATGGTTCCCTTTGACTTTGCAGCAGACTTCTTCAAGTTCTTTTTTCTTCTTATCTCATTTTATCTTCAAAACTTGTAGTGGAATCTTCTTGCTTCACAGAATCCTGAAAATGGACAAAGGCTTGATTTTGGTCAAAGACCTGGAGTTCATAGAAACCCTGTTAAGTTGGTAAATGTGGGGCTAAAAGCCCTGTCAGACAAAGATCGAAAAGATATGGCCAAAGGCCGGATCAGCACAGAGCTCTAATACCAAATGAAATGTAGCAAATATCCAACATAAGAAAGACAGTAAACAGAAATTGATGTACAATAGTCATAAATATAATATATAGATGATTGAATGATAGAATGTTAAAATGCCGTAGGACGGTATAAATATATACGCATTGACTGGTCACCATGGTTGATGAATCATGACCCTTCATTAGGTCATGTCCTTTAGTCAGGATGTGGCTTTTCATTATTATTATTTGTTATTATTGTTCATTGTTATTATTAATTAATAATTATTTATTTAATAGTTCCATATATATATTTAATTATTGTGTTCATTACAGATTTCCTTCTTAAATGGAAACATCCAGTAAAAAAATTGCTATGAAAAATATGCCCTTCCAAGTCTAAGTAAAGCAACTTGCAGATAAATATCAGTTTAAACTTTAATCCCCTTACATCAACCTTGAAAGATAAATTTCCTCAAATACAAAATATCTCATGTCTAGAAGAGTGGGTGAAAAGGATCAATACAACTTCATTCAAATTAATCACTAGTAGAAGATTTAAGATTAAATATAGGGCCGGTACGTGATTCTCTGTTTGATGTACCCAAAGCATAAACTATAAAGAAACACTTACAAAAATGAATCCAAGGGGAGGCTCCCTTGCTCAACTCTAGATTCTTTATATTACTTTGTAACATTTATTGGGATCTTGGAGCTGGTCAATTCAAGTTCCAATGCAAATAGTGAACATGAAGAGAAAAAACTTACCATGTCCAGGGATGAGCTGTCCAGAATCCTTAACACCTGCATCACGCTTGATCATTGACTCAACGAGGTCCCCAAAAACAGATCCCATGAAAGTCAGCACTGCAAACGCTGATGCACTGATTGAAACAGGACATAAATAATGAGAATATAATTATAATATGTACAGTGACCAAAGGTAGCTTTTGTGTCCATGTTTAATGAGATGAACATGACAGATGACATAAATAATAAATATAATGTTATGTTCATGATCCCTTGACTAGAAAGCATTTAGAAAATATAATCAATCACATCGAGTCTTCAACCACCAAAATATATTAAATACGAGTTTAGCAACAGACCCTGTAAGGCGTCAAATTTAGGACAGCACAAGAGAATGTGTAGTTATATGTTATATCCCAATTTTTTAATATGGGATCCATGAGTAGTTGCCCTATTAGGCATAGGATGCACCTAACTACGATGCATATGCCTTATTTTGTTTTCTTACTTTGTGGGAAAGGGTTTTGTGCCCATGACTTTATGTAATTGTAAGACATCACTAATTGACAGAGTAGTCACATTGCTACTCCAATATGGGGGATTTGATATAATTTGGGCAAACCATGGGTTAAGATAAGGAGAAACCATTGTAAGAAAGCTACCAATTAAATTAGTACCAATTTAATAAGCTCATATCTCAAGGAAGGCTTCACCGAAAATGAGAGATTACCACTCTTTTGACATGGGTAATCTGATCAAAGCCTTAATATATGTATTAACTCCATCAACTTGGCCCACTCTATATATATCCTCCCTTGGAATAAAACGCTTATTGTCCAGTTCACTTTTGTTTCATTGATCAGTTTACGTTATCAATAAGTTTTTAAAAACTAGAAGCATGAACACTGAAAAGAACCAGCTTATCACTCTATGCTCAAGAGCTTAGAGAGCATTACCAAGTCATTAATCTATTAGTGGCCAGCATGAGCTTGTCCTACACTTCAATTCATGAAAATCTTGCAGCCAGCTCGGTTTTGTTTCACCAACCAGTTCATGTTATCCATGGTACATACTTCTTTAGAACTAGAACATGCACAATGTGAAAAGAACGGGGTTATCACTAGTTGCTTAAGAGCTTAGAGATCATTACCAAGCCTTTCATCTATTAGTGGCCAGCATGAGCTTGTCCTACAATTGTAAGTGTTCCTTCAGTTTCAAAGGTTCTACCAATAAAACCATGGTAGGTCCCTGCATAGGCTTGTAGATAATTGCAACAAGGAAGAGGCTATTGTGTACCTAAAAAAAACCTTTTTATTATGCAAATAAATCCATGTACGTGAGCAATTTTGTATGTAACATCATGATTTAGCGCTAATGTTTTAGTTACAAGTCTTTATGTTATTTTAATCTTTGTAAAAGGCCACTTGTTAATTTTGACCTAAGAATATATAATTAAAGTGTTTAGTATGAGTAAGCTAAATAAAGACCTAATTACCCCCAAAAAGGTAACTTTGGCCTCAAGCTAGGGACTTACTCCTTTTTGTATAAATATGCATTTTCCCCCTCTTTTGTATCAACCTTATCTACCAATGATTACTACTTCTCTCTTAACAGAGTCACGTGGAGAATTCTTCCTCCATTATCTGGATTTGCAAGTCCATCCACCATTGGGTGTGCAGGCGTCCCCACTGTTTTTTTCACCTTCCTTTTTTCATCTTATCTTCACTCCTCTCATACTCCATGTTATTTTCAGTATTTCCTATCGTTGCAGTAGTAATGCCACATTTGGACATAAGAACATTATAGAGTCTCTATCCTTGGCCTTGCAGGTATGCGGCAAGGCAGTGTCTTGATGTACACAAATTATCTTGCTACTGCCATGATTTTTGTCACTCTTATTGTTGTCATTGATGGATAAATATGACCCCTCCCTTGACAAACATTGAGAGAATTATTATAACAGTTTGTAATCCTGTGGTCATACAGAAATGACTCTGTCAATGTGAGAGTGTCTACAGTCATTGGAAAGAAGTTCCTCGGAAATCTTATACTTTTTATCATTAGGTAAGTGATTGGAAACAACACATATTATTCATTATTTGTGTTGTTTATTCAATTTTCTGTGATTCTCCATATGAACAATTTGCCTTCCCATTAAGTAATCCACAGTTACATTCAAGCGTTAGTTTTCTTAAATTGTATCATTCAATCTATTGGGCCATACAATGTCATCCAAGTCATTAGTGATAATGCTGCTAATTGTAAGGCGGCAGGAGCAATCAATGAGGATTGATACCCCAACATATTTTGGTCCAGGTGTTAGGTTCACACATTGAACCTTTTGATGCATAACATTATCAAGATAAAGGATAACATTATCAAGATGAAGGACCATGATTATAGATGGATTGATTCATTGTACAAGAAAGGCAAGCACATGATAAGATTTATTACCAATCATAGTAATGCCCACCATATTTTTCGTAGTCACTCAAGGTTGGAGCTATTGAAGATTGCAAAGACTAGATTTGCTAGCTATTACCTCACCTTCAAGCGCCTTTTGAAGGTAAGAGAGGCAGTTTTGATCCAGGTGTTTGGTTCACACATTGAACCTTTTGATGCATAACATTATCAAGATGAAGGACCATGATTATAGATGGATTGGTTCATTGTACAAGAAAGGCAAGCACATGATAAGATTTATTACCAATCATAGTAATGCCCGCCATATTTTTCGTAGTCACTCAATGTTGGAGCTATTGAAGATTGCAAAGACTAGATTTGCTAGCTATTACCTCACCTTCAAGCGCCTTTTGAAGGTAAGAGAGGCAGTGGCTAGTATGGTATCAAGTGAATCATGGTAGACTTCGAAAGACAGGGCTACATCTGCATCTGACAGGCATGATTTTCAGGAGGTGGAGGACACTGTTCTTGATGGTCAATTTTGGGCAAGTGTCAGGTATGTGTTGCAATTCATCAAGCCCATTTATAACATGATTCGGTTTGCAGATACTGATCAGCTGGTAATTGAGGAGGTGAATGAGCAAATGGATAGCATGTTAGGCCAAATAAAATATATTGTTCAGCCAAAAGATGCCATCTTGCATAATCATATTCACAAGCATTTGGTCAAAAGGTGGGATAATCTTAATGTTCCACTCCATCCCTTAGCATACGTCCTTACACCAAAATATTATTCTCCATCTTGGTTGGCCAAACCAGCACCTGGGGGTGGGGTCAGGAAAAAACTCCACACATATCCAGAGGTACAGAATGGGTACATGCTAGCATTAGACAAGCTGGTCCTTGAAGAAGAGGAGTGTGGCATATTGTGTGGTGAATTGAGCAAATACCTGAGTCAACATAGAGTGTTTTCTAATTTGCATGCAAACAAAGATCGAGATAGGTTGTCTCCTATCGAGTGGTAGAGCATGTATGGCTCCTCCACCACACAATTGCATAAATTATCCATTAGAGTGCTTTCACGGGTGGTTAACAGTTCTTTTGTAGAGAGGTGTTGGAGCACCTATAACTACATCCACAGTGTGAAAAGAAACAAACCTTAATGAAAACAGGGCATAAAGTTTGGTTTTTGTACACTACAACTTGAGGTTGTTGTCTCATTATTGTGATCAGGCCAAAAGTGATAGAACATATATCACTTGGGACAACAACTCGAAGAAGAATAATTTGGAGGATGTAGCCATGGCTTTAGAGCACTTGGAGGCTGAACTTTTGAGCGATGATAATGGTGACCATGCAGCAATAGAGATGCCAGCCCCATCCACTAGCAGTGTTCTAGTCCCAGATGCACCAACTTTGCCTCTAGCTTCACAACCTCCAATGTTGCATGGCGGTCGTGTAGTATTTGGATGTGGTTCACGACCACTTCCATCTACTCAGGATGAGGAGACTCTTACTCTCAATGCTCATAGATCAAAAGAAATTAGAAGTTTCCCGTGGCAAGAGGAAATATTAGTACTAGTCTTTTTATAGTTTTCAGTACTTTGCAAATTGTAACTATTGACTCTTTAATATTGCTTATGGTCTATTTTGAAAACATTATATGGCAATTTGAGTTTGATGTTTGAAGTTGAACCTACATTTGAAGTTCACTGCTTACAACTTTGCACTATTGACTGCATAATAACATATTATAATTGATTGGTAATTACCAATGAATATGTGCTTCGTGAATCGTTTCATTTCATGGTTACTGTTATTGTTCTCTGTTATAGTTTGGTTACAAGTACAACTTTAGTTATGAGTTTGATGAGTCATGACAAATGTTATATATTGAAAATGGTTAATGTTATGGTTGATCATTTGATGACAATGCTATAAGTTATAGGTTATAACTACTAAATGATTGATGTTATATGGTTTAATCCATATTTTTAGGTTTTTTGTAACTAATTCAACATTCCACATGGTTTTATTGACATATATGCATCAAAATATATAAAAATATATATTATATAATAAACGCTCCCGAAAATGCTCCGACCCCGCAAGCTTTTGAAAATTTTGCTTTTTGCTCCACTCTCGCTCCCAACATCGTAGCTTCATACACCCTCACTTGACTTAGGTAAGCTAAGCTATGCAAGTTGGCTTAGGACTAACACATGTAAAAAGGGTTTTAAGGGTTACACTAATGTTAGACTTAGATGAGTAAAATTGCTTTCATTGAGTTATTAGAAAAAGTGTGTTTGTAATATGTATTTTATGTATTATTATCACATTAGATGAAAATTTGCCTAAGTTTTGATGATGGTTAACTTTATTACACTAGGGTGATTTTATATACACACATGTTATGACTTGATTGGTATGTTGGATGATCATTAAGCAACTATGTCTGAAGCGCTACACTTTGTGATGTTCCTAGAACACTTGAGGGGGTGTCCTAACTTCATGAGTAGTTACCGTTTGGCAAAGTGCCCAGAATTGTGCCATCTCAACACCGTTAGCTGCAAAATGGTTGTGGGGTTTCCAAAAAGTGGTTATAATAGAAACTCCGATATATATTGAGAAAGTTGGAAAATCTAAAACTGTCGTTTAAAGTGTCGCACTGCAATTTTGCCACGCGTGTCTTTTTGGACCATCTATGATGAAACGCCCTCTTTCTTGGGCCATATATTGTACCATTTACCACCTATTGACCATGATTTGATGGGGGGGGCCTCTCTCTTTGAGGATTTGTTGAGGATAGAGAATTATTATATGTATTTTGACTCATTTTTGGAGAATCCCTAGGTTGGATCTAGGGTTTTGGCACTTTTATTATTATTTTGTTGTAGAGAAGGTTGAGTTTTTTTCCTATATAAGAGAGCTCACCTCTCAGTCTCATTGTTGTTGAGCACTAGAGAGAAATACTTAATACTATCACTTTGCATCTAAAGGTTTTGTCTCTTGGTCTTTGTTATCGGTCAAACTAGCAGGCTAGTGTCCGATAAGCATATATGAAGGAAAGTGACCCAATGTTACCTCAATCACGTTCCTTTGATTACTTTGGAGTGTCGTAACCTCCAAGGGGAGAGCCCTTATATAATACCTGTAAACACTTAGCCTCCAAAAACTAGATCTTCTTATGCAATTTGCGTTACTGACCAGTGCCTTTAGGAGTCAACTGAGGAATGAAGAAGACATACTATGAATATAAATGTCGTAGCAAAATAAGAGTATCAATGTTAATAGCAAAACATTATCCATGCAACATTTATCATAGTCATATGACCATTTCACTAGTGAACAAACAAAGTATGTGTACTGCTATAACAATATAGTCCAAGGTAATTTCAACAGTGATAAATAGTGTAGTAAAGTGATCGGTAGCAATATATGTAGGCAAATATTTCATCCAATGATCAAACTATTAGGAATTCCCAACAGTAGAGATAATTGCCAAAGTAAACTTAATCAAAGAGCAGACTTGTTAGCTAATATGAACTCTGTAAATCTATAGATCAAGCCTGTTTTATTAATCCTGTAGCAAAACAATAGTCAACAGTGGCACTTAAGCGAGGATGTATACAAAACTATATTTACTACTTAGTATCTTAACCAAATGTAACCAAAGAGTGATACTACTAGCAGATTTAAACAATTTGACAGTCATGCAACATGCTACAGTAGTATTACAATCCTTTATTGATCAGTACTTAAAGGCTTTTGTTATGAGTGCAACCAATCAAATGAAGACAAGGATCCAAGCAATATGTTATATTTAATGGCAGCAAACTTTAACAAATCCAACCTCCTTGATTAGACCAATAAACAATCCTGTAGCTTTCCTTTATATCAACAACAAATTAAATATTCATGATAGCCTTCATTAAACAGCTGGTTGTGTAATATTTTGCTAATCCTTTGATGTCTTTCTGATGTCTTCTTATGGCAGGTTTAGGACAACAGAGGTATGACAGGTCTACTGCAGCAGCAATCCTAAAATGGAGGTAAAAGAGGGCTGGAAAAGGGACAGCTAGGGCTGAAAGGCAAGGGGGGGTCTGCAAAAGCAAGGTCGAGATCCTAGGATAATAGGCCAAGGGTAGGGCAGGCTTAGGAGAGGACAAAGAAGGGAGGCCGAAGAGGAAAAGAAGAATCCCTAAGGCTATAAGGTGGAAAAGGAGCAGGTCCTGGGTGTAAAGAAGGAGAATTAGGGTTGTTAGGGAGAAACAAGGGTAGAATTAGGGTTTAGGGCATATTTTAGGGTTTTTAGAATTTGCTTTATTTTTAGGGATGCCACAATTTCGCCCTAGGGTTTTTAGGGCCTAAAATGGCAGGCCAAATTTGTAGGAGGGAGAACCAAAATTTTAGGGAGGCCAAAAATTTGAAAAAAAAAATTGATTTTTTAGGGTTTCAGACATAAAATTGCAGATCAAATTCTAACCCTAATTCTACCATGAAAATGCAAAATTACACATGAAAATGTAAGCAAATTTGACAAATGTTGATAAAACAAGGGCTTTCATGGATGTAATCATAAACCCTAGGCCTAGAGGAGAGGTGACCAGCCTCCCTCTTGGAATATTCTTCTCTTTGCCTCCTAAACTAGGGCTTCCTACAACAACCTCTAGGGTTCGTGATAGGAGCCAAATCTAGGGCAAAATTAGAGATCCAAGGACAGACTAGGGAAAACCTCCTCTAAGGAGTGTTTTCCACCATGCAAAGAAGATAGAAGGCATACAAGAAGGCCTAAATAAGAAAAAATGCAGCTCTATGGCCACCATTCAATCATCAAAAAGCAAGAAACTCACCTACCTTCACCAAGCAACACTAAAACAAGACTTACTTGAGATTTGTGTTGTTCCAACAATTCCTAGCATCCACCATGCATGAGCAAACCCTACAAAGCATCCAAATTTCATCCACAAGGCAAAAAAGAGAAAACTCCAAGAAGTGTGCATCACTTTCCAAAAGACTATCTTGGGTAAAAGAGCAACATAATGTAATTTATCCCTTGAGTTATGATTTACAAATGAAGTGAGAAGTTTTATTTATAGTGTTTTCAACTCACTTTTAAAAAATAATCAGGCCGACGGGCCAAATATAATGTCAATGTAAAAATATAACATGAAATAATATAAAATAGTCTAAAAGATGGCTACCTAGGGTATTTTCCCCCTAGGTGACCAAAAACTACTAAAAATAGGTAAAACTAAACAAAGGCTTCACTTCGAAGGGTGGAGTGAGAGGGGGGATCGTCATGCCCCATCTAACCCCAACAATGCTGGAAAAACCCTCAACATCCCCCCTCTACAAGCCTGTGGGCCTGGTGACCAAGGATGATGTCATCATTGGAAAGGCCTCAAGGAGACAGGGTGCTCTGCTGGAAAGGGGCCAAGATGGGTGCATAGGGTGACTAGAAGAGGAGGCAAGTGCCTCATAGCTGAAACACTGTCACCTATGTGAAAAAACAAGTAGGGGGTCATGTGACCTAGTGACCTACCCCTAGGAGCCCCGGACACCAACCTCAGGGGCTACAAGCCCCAGAATGAGGTAGTCAACAATGCCTCTAAGCCATAGTACTCCTAAAGGAAGGATCAAAGGGTCTGGCCATAACCACCTCTCAGAAAGTGTTGATAATGCGCCCATCATGGCCCTGAAGAAAAAAATGTGACCCCTCTCATTGGGCAGACATTTGAAAGTGAGTTGGAACTGGTACAGTGTAACAGTCTTCTTCTATGGTGGGCAAAACTCGATGATTCTTCTTGTTGAGGTAATATGCTATCTTTATCATTGTAAGGTTTATTCTCCTAGTTCATTGAAAGAGTATGTTTGCTGCAATGGAATGATTTTATCATTTTGTGGCTTAGTTTTGTTGTTGGTTTGTAGTTTGCCTACCTTTGTAGAGACTGCAAACTTGGTGGCATAAGAGAGGGTACTTGCTAGGGTATGAGCTAAATCCTAGTAATGACCGCTCTTCCTTGATGAGGGTTTGCATAAAGCTTCAACAACTTGGGACAAAACATTCTTTTTTGTTATGCAAGGATTTCAACCAAACATTTACATATAAGGTCACTTGGAGGATTTGATCCCATGACCCTACAACCCAAGGGTTCGAAGGCACTAGTCTCTCTTCTATTCTTCAACCAAAAACACCAAAAAATTTTATTTTCCTTGTTCTCCTAAGATAGATTTAGGGTAGAGTTTATTTCAAAAAATCAAAAACATACTTGTTTGCTTCATTAGGGGAATTTTGAGGTAAAAAATGGGCCTCAAAACAAAAAATGTACTATCAAAATCAACTTTACAAGAACCAATCAAATTCTAGAGAATGACATCATCCCTTATGGTTGAGGTGGCATTGCTTAAGTTAAAGTTGTTTACTTGTCAAATTCTAAATGGTGAATAAAAATCCATAGTTAACTACACTCATAATTGAAAAGTACTCATAAATTACTTTTGAATATTATATATGTACATAGTACTCTTAAAGTAATTTTACTTTAAAGTATCTTTTACTTTTGAATATAAAAACATATCACTATTCAAAAATCAAACACTAAATCAAAAATAAAGTCATAACTCATGTACTTTTTGATATGGTGAAATAAGTCATGTCATACTAGTACATCGATATGGTGAAATAAATTATTTTATAATTAAATTTAAGTTAACGTGTGGCCCCATCATATCTACGGGTCCCTAAGTCCTAAGTTTTGAATATAAGTAGAAGTTATGTGTGATGCCATCCATGACTTAAACATAATATATGCGTGTGAGTGATACGGTGAAAAAAAATAGTAGTACAAATATGATATATTATATTATATTATATTTATTATAATATAATATTTATTACATTATATTATAATATAATAAATATTATATTATATTTATTATAATAAATATAATATAATATATAAATTATATATGTTGTCAAATTTAATTAATGATTATAGATTAAAATTTGTATATTGAATAGGTAGATATATTTTAAAATAAATAATTATTAATGTGAAATAGTTTTTACAAATATAATTTATAATTTATTTACAAAAGTTTAATTTAGGTTTATAATTCAAAACAAAAATATTTTATTTTATTTATAAGTACTTTATTTTAGTACATTTATATATTTAAAAGTACTTTCTAGTCATATCAAAGAAGATTTTTTATTAATTTTATTTGTACACATCTTTTCACTTTAACTTAACCATAGTTACATGAATTGTAGTGTAAAATGTGAGTGGTAAATATACCTTCCCCACAAAATGACAAACTCACAATATTTTATTAAATCTCTTAGGAGGGACATTTTAGACCTCCCCTAATGTATAGGGAAGTTTGGGGTAACTTTTAGGGTAGATCTAACCCCAAATAATTCAAAAATATTTCTGCAATTGTTTGAGATTAGTTTAGAAATTTTCTTTGGGTTGAATTAGCTTAGTTTTGTTTTCTACTTTTAGATTTAATTTCTGCAATCCATTTCTAAAAAAAAAAACCCTAAAAATTCATCATTTGCATAGTTTTTTTTAGGGTTCCATCATCCATGCTAGATTAAGACTGCTGGAAATTTATGGGCACTAGTTTCATACATTTCTGCTATTTTCTAGTAGTTTCTATGGTTGAAATTGTTGATTTTTTATTTATGAGAATTTCAGTAGCAAACAACATAATTCTGGAAACAATCTTAGGGCCATATCTAGTGCATAAATTCATATTTTTGGGTTAAAAAATTTTGCAACAAATTTATGCGTAGAAATCTGAAAATTCTGAATTTTTCTTGTTGTTTATGGTTGGAAATGTTCTAGGACAGTAGCACTTTGATTCTGGAAATTGCTCACTATTTTAAAGTATGATCTAACACCTCAAACACACTAAATCATTGATATAAGTACAATTTTTAAGTGCTGGAAATTCTTTGGTTTTTCTGTCATATTAAGTAATTTGTGAACAAGAAGAAAAATTAGTGTTCCATTTCTGGTTAATGCTGATTTGACTACAAATGCTGATGATACATTGACTAAACAGTAAATTAACACATTCTAGAATGATTTGTGCTTGATCACTCTTGGTCTTTGACTAATTGGGCATAATTCTAGGTTTCTAGAATTTTCTGCAATCTGCTATTATAATTGATGGTGCATTACAGTAGAAGCATTTGAAATCTACTTGGTTGATGATGGTTAAATTGTTTATTATGTTACATTGACTAAGTCTTGTGATAATTCTAGAAAGTCTTCATCGGTGAATGATTAACTACAACTCATAAATCACACAATCATTAACTAAGTTATAAACAATTTGTGGAATTTTATTTCTCTCATGGGTTTGCTTCTCTATCATGGATCAATGAATGAATGATGTTGATAATTTCTAATGTTTCATGAATTGTTCATCGTTCATATTATTTGTTTTGCTTCTGAGAAGTTTCTAAGTACTTGATCTATTGAATATTGTGCATCTTGAATGGTTAATTGTTTATTTCGGAAAATCAACTATATAACTCAATTACACATATCATAATCAAGTTGACCTCAATTCCTTTAGCTCTCTTTAAATCATGTCCAATCTAACCTTTAGGGAAGTCTCCCATGGCCTTTGAGAGCTAACTTAAAAGTGAGAAATTAGAACTTTGATAACAGTGGTGCTTCTTTCCAAAGTTGCCCTTGATAGCACTAGTGAGTTAGGACTTCTTCACTCAAGTGCTAAATCAAGCCATAACATAAAATGATAAATAAATTGGAACTGTAAAGAAAATAACTAGAGAAAATAACACATCCACACAAATAACACAAGATATACACTAGAAAAACTCAGCCAAAAGTGAGGACTATGCCTTGCTCTTTTCTTCTCCAATATGTAATGCAAATAAAAAGAAAGTGGTACTCACTATGGAGTTACCTCTGACACTGTGGCCTGTATGGATACTACAAGATCTCCTACTTCCTCTGTTATGCTCTAATATCCACTCCCTTGTTAGCTATGGAAGAATACAATAGCATCATCAAAATGGAACCCCTTCTCCTCCTAGCGGCCCAGTATTTAACTTAGCCTGGTAACCATCTAGGGTTAGTTTTTGGGTCTGTACATGCCTCAACTCCCAATCAAGGTTAGGGTTTTGGACCCCCTAGAATGTTCTTGAAGGTCCACATGTGACTAGCTCCACATGTGTGGGTAACGAGAGCTAATGTGGAATCCACTCAGTATCACGGTTGTCAACTAGATAGGTCAACTTGCGAGAGCCATAACTTCCTCATATGGACTCCGATTGAGGGGTTTCTTACACCATTGGAAAGGTCTCAAAGTATAGAACAACGACGAGGGGTTGAAAGCTTGGCTTATACAATTTTGACCCCAAAAAACATCGTTTAAGCCCTCAAACGAGCCTTGAAAGGTTCTAGACCCCAAATCTGCAAAGACCTGCCCCTAAAATGGGCCCTACAAGCCAATTCATCCAATTGTTCCACCCAAAAAGCACCAAAATAGATGACAAATTATATATTGATCCAATTCGGATCATCAACGCCACACCATCTCCCCCAACCTAGACCCCCAGTCCATGTTCTCCCACACGACCTCCCTTTATGACATTCCCAAACAACCCTCCACCCGTATTTCCTCACCCTCCCCCCCTTCATACCATCGCTTCTTTGAGAGAGCCATCAAGAAAGCACCCAGGGTTATGAGCACTAACAAAGTAGCAAATGAGGAAAGCCGCTAGGGTGAATTCATCAAGCATGGCATTCAGTCCCTTGACTCACACATTGTTGATCTATTTAACCATGTGGTATTCTTCGGTTTTCCCCACTTCTGGACTAGACACATCATTCACCTAATTCACAATACGGGGTGTAGTTTTTGAGCGAAACAACTACCAAACTATCATGGTTGGACACACATTCTCCAAGACTTATGCCACAGTCCTGCATTTGTGGCTTTCCGACGCGCTAGGCAACCAACACATTGAGGCCAAAGGGCAGGATGTTTTTTGCCCGGAGTATCAGACGACTAATCACATTTTCACACTCAGAGCCATTATTGAGGAGGCCCACCATCGCTCTTCAAAATTCTATTGTTGCTTTGTAGACTTCCAGAATGCATTTGACGCAGTCCTGAGAGAGGCATTATTCCATAAGCTTTGTGACATCAACATATTTAAGACCCTCTTGGCAAACATTATGAGATTGTATAAATCCATCCTCAATCACCTCTGGCTGACACATAGCCTTTCTAAGTTAATCCAGGGTACCATTGGGGTAAAGCAGGGGTGCCCCCTTTTGCAAAATCTCTTTGAGATCTATATTGACAAGCTGGAGTCCTACCACCACAAGCACATCCAAGAGGGAGACAACTACCTTCTACACCTAATATCAATTTCCCTGCTACTTTTTGCCGATGACTTGATCTTGCTAGCTTCCACTCCTAAGGGCCTTCAAAGGCAGATTAATGCTTTGGCCAGCTTCTGTGATCTTCCTAGGTAAAACCAAGGTTATAATCTTCAACACATCAAAGAGCCTCTTTTTTGAGTTACATTTCTACTTCTAAGGGGGGAGAGATTGAGATCATGACAATGTACACCTGCCTAGGGGTCTGATTCATAGGGCCTTGTTTCAATATGCATTAGGCCCTCCAGCCTAGGATCAGCAAAGGCTATGACTCCCTAGCTCTCATCAAGAGAAAAGGCTTCCAAGGCCAATTTCAGGACATCTTGTCCAATCTTTACCTCATGGAGGCGATTATCAAACCCACAATCCTCTATGGTTTGGAGACTTGGGGATCAAGCTTGCTACAAGCAAACTGGGCCCAAATAGAGAGTTCAAATCCTGCTTCTTAGACACATCATTCAATACTAATGTACAGTTCCCCGGCCCATCATTCGGGCGGAGTTCGGAGTCCATCCCTTCTGCCTCAAGGTCAATTTTCGTCGTTTCCTTCCTACATAGACTTGGGACCTTCAAGGATTCTCGCTCCAAGAGAGAGAGAGGTACCACTAGCTTGCACTCTACTCCTCAGAGGCCCTTCTCTCAAACTGCCACACTAGCCATACATGAGGATGGTTTTCAGAGACCATCTCCCAAGAGCGCCTTCCCCCCTTTCGGTACTCTCTAGACGCATCGGGCTATCTATTGCCAACTAGACATGATCTGAATTGAGCCATCCGAGAGGACATCTATAGGTTGTACATCCAGGTTACTTGGACCTCACCTTCGGAGACATTGGGCCTGAAGATGTCTTTCTACCTAGCGCACCTCCCGCAGCTAGAGAAGAAGTACCCTTTCTGATTGTCAAACACTAGACTAAGTAGGGCTTGCTCAATCATGCGATCTTTCCCCCTCAGTCACATATGACACAAGGCCACTTTGAGCTCTCTTTTGACTCCATTTGCCTCTCTGATATACTGGCACTGGCCTTTCCTCGAGGACTGATCCTCCCAACTTTCCCACCACTCAATCAAGATACATTTTTCTGTTACAATCGTTTCCTAAGGCAACCTCTTCAGTTCACCTTGCCCTCCGTTGCACTTGCCTTAGCGATCCTATCTTAGGGATACCCCCCTTGAGTTGGAGAAGAGCCAACCTGAAGTGAGGAGAGAGGAGTGTGGTGACATTGGCTTCTCTTTCGAGAGTTGTCATCGAGCTGGTGTGTTTACATTTTGGGCTTCAGCACACGCATGCCAGTTTTGGGAGATAACAAAGCCCTTACTGACATCAATAATGGAATCCCACATAAGTTGGCAATAAGGTGAGGAGGCAACAATGAAGCGGATATCTACATCATACCACCATCTAGCTATGTATTCAAGAGTAAATATTTTGTATTGCTTATTTTAATGGTTATCTAAGGTGGGTTTAGTTTGACTCAATTAAGAGGCACTAGCACTGGAAAAGGTGGGGGGAGGTGTAGTAAAATAACTTTGAATGTTCTTCTTTTTAGGCCGGTTATCATGAGTGGGAGGAACAAAACAAAAGGGATTCGTAACGTTAGAAGAAGGGATAGAGGAAGAGCCTTCAAAATCAAAACTAGGATTTGAACAAAATCCCCTCATCCTAGCAAGTTGCCTCTTCCTCCCTATTTCATCTTTTCATAGTTTTTGTCTAGCCTTCTCTTCTTCAAATTTCTCAAAGTGGTTTTGCAATTCCAACCTAGTCTCTCCAATCTGTTATGACGGTGCTTCACATGGGGAAACATGGCTTCCTATAACAATCAAGTGTTGTTTCAACCTATGAATGCCCCCCCCCTTTATGCATTTCTTGCAAAACTTGCAATACAACTCATCATTAGCAACATCAACGTGAATCCATGCAAGGTCTTTGACTATTAAGACCATGGTAAATGCAAACAAATCTACAAATACAAATATGAAAACCCAAGAAGGTTGCAAAACAATCTCCCAACTCCTTCTAAACCATAGTCTTCAATGTTGCGCCAAATGCTCAATGAGTGAGGCAAATGGGGAGGGGATCCTTGTAACTTGCATTTAGGGTTTAGGGAAATAGGAATTAGGTAAATTTTAATTTCAAAAAATCGTGTTTCCCTCAACACATGCTATGCAAGCTCCAGAGAGTAAACTCAACCAAGTTGGGTTGGTTCAGTACCAAACTCGTTGAGTCGATCTATGACTCAATCGTTTCGATACCAAACAGGCCCCAAACTGATTAGATGGTCGAGTTAGTTTGGTTGATGGTCAACTTAATAAACTCAGGCCAAGTCCAAGTCCAAGTTGATGGATTTTTAAAACATTGATATCATCATGGAGCCCTTATTGTGTACGACATCACCTTGGAGCTTGACATGAGTACCCTTAGAGTGCAGCGCTCCACTTGTGTTAGCTTATGTGCAATTACGATTTCTTTCTAGGGAAAAAAACTACATATCATCAAAATCATCCCCTATATTGGGATCCTCATTGTCAGTAGCACACTTTGCCTCCTCCTCTAGCCTTTGATTTGATCATCGAAGGGAATCAATATAGTGTTTGGTGCTACTTGTGAGATTTTGAACTAATGGATCTAGAAGCTAAATGGAGTAGTAATACAGTTAGCAATCCATAGAAGAGAAGAAGAAGGTATTAAAGTAACACAATCTTCAATAACCTAACAAAAAGAGCTCATCAGAGATGATACTTCAATACAATTGCATAGAAATCAAGATAGAATTCAAGTAAATATCTAAGCTAAGTAGTCTCCATTAATCAATTGAATGCTCAATAGAATATATTAATGGATGAATTGCAAAAGTGCTTCATCAATGAGATGCAAACTTACATATATACGTAACTAAGCTAGGTTTAATTACATGCACAAGCATAATAGCTAGTGAAACTCAAGAGCAATACCCCTAAATGATCAAGTGCACCCTCCTAAGTAAGTGATCTTGATCATGCAATAGTTGTTAGGGTTTAACTAGGCTTAGAACAACCAATTGAGGTGCTTTTGTGCCTAAGTTTAGACAAGTGTGCCCTCCTTGGGGAGTAAACTTGCCCATGTATGAGTAGCTAGGGTTAATTGGCCCTAGAACCACCTCATGAGTTAGTGCTCAATTATGCCTGTGAAACTGACTCTACTAGCCCAAATTGGCCAACTAGAGCACATTAAGTAGTTAACTGTTGATGTATTTGTAACTTCGGAAGATATTCTTGTATGTATTACATTTGTACTTTATTGTATCCCCAACGGAGATGTATTATTCCTCCGATTCGAAGTGTCGTCATTTGTATTTGCAAGTGTCGCAAGTATTATTGTAAGTGTCGCAACTTATATTTGATGGGTTATTAGACCACCTTGTTGGGGTCGGCCCTGTATGAGTTGTGTGGGTCAAAGGGTTATTAGACCACCCTAGTGGGGTCGACCAAAGTTAGTTTATGTTAAGTGGTTAAGTTGGGGCCGACCTAGTTAGAGTTAAAAGTCAAGTGAAGTAAAGTAAAAATAGAGAGTGAGTGTGTCTCATTCTATTCATTCACTCACTCATCCAACTCGCATTAGTTGAGAGAGGAGTGCGCACAAGTGGAGGAGGGGTAGCTGCTGGAGTTATCTATCTTGGGTTTGATCATTGTGATCTTGTATTGTGGCTTATTCTATCTCTGAGGAAGTTGCGGGGTTTTTCACCTTCTTGGTTTTCCCCGAGGAAACTCTGTGTCTCTTGTGTTTATGATTGTTATGTTGTGCATGTTATTCTCTTAGTAGGATCCTAAGATAATGTTTGAATGAAATTATCGAAAAACTAACATTAACTAAGGCAAAATAGACAACTAGGGAGCATTAGGAAGTTAACTGAGCCATAACTACTAACTTAAGTGCACAAATCCCTAAAAAGGGGGGTGAAACTCATGCAAAAGTACCCTAATCCTAAAAGGGGGGTTAATTGGCTATAAGGGCACCTTTGACCCTAAAAAAAGGGGGTTTGACCATGCAAGTGCACCCTTGACCTTAAAAACAAGGGGAGAACTCCAGTAGGAGTGCTCTTGTCCCCTAGAAATGCAAAAGAGATGCAAAATGAGTGTGCATGTACACCAACACCCCCCCCTTAAGCATAACTTAGGTGAATATGATGAACAAATTATTGGCTCCCAAAAATATGAAGCCATGTTAGGTACCCAAGTAGATAAAAAATATCCCCTAAAAGTGAGAAAAGAGGGAAATCTCGGTCGAGAACCCCGACCCCCCCCCCCAATGATGCTCCTCCTTCACGGTAGCAACCCAATATGGATTTCTTGTACCTTTTGAAAAAGACTATGGATCTCTTGTACTAACCATGTAACTGTGCATGGGCATCAAGGACTCTGTAGTTGTGAGTACATGAAGAGCACTTTGAGAATGTGAGTGGGTCCACTATGTATCTATTGGATCTCTAACTAGATCACATGTTGCATGAAGAGTTTGTTGTGCCCAAAGTGGTCTAGTTGTTCAATCTGCAACAACCTATTCATCAATGTCAACAGCTTCTTCATCTGGATCTACAGAAGGTTCTTCCTCAGCTGAATGGATCATAGTTATATGTATTGGTGATATATCGCCCATATTGTGATATATCGCGAATCATTCCCCTTGACGATATATCGCCCCTAAAAATATTGGCGTATACGACATTTTCAATGTGTCACGATATATTGAATGTGTCGCGATATATTGGGAATATATCGTGAGATTTTGGAAAATATCGCCCTGGTAAAAAAAGGCATGGAATTTGGAAATTAAAGTTGTGGTTTGGGTTAGGTTTTTGGCAATGTTATCAAGACCGGACATGTCATCAAATAGGAAAAGCCCAAAAATCTAAACCAGACCGGAATCGAAAAAAACTTTAAAAAAAGGGACCAAAAAATCGGTTGACCAAAATCTACATAAAATATTCAAATTTTGTAAAATAACATATATATTCATGTACATCCATATGAATCCAAACCATTATACACAAATATGCAAAGTTCCTCATGTATATAGCAAGTATGGGTACATATAGCGAAAATAGCACCGAGTTCAATTCATCTCTGAACCAAAATACATCAACAAAGAGGCTCTAAATGGCCCCTAGAGTCCAAAAATAAGCATAGTACTAATCAATAACTATAGTCTAGTGTCTAAAATTTGATCATATGGTACTACTAGTCTAGGACTCTAATTGTGCATAGTAGACACCCTACAATTTTGATGAAGCCTCCTAATCCAAGCATTAAAAAAAGGTACAAAAAACTTCACATGCTTAATAAGTAATTTTGCTTGAGTGAAGGGTACATTTTTACTAAGGTCATGACAAAGGAGTTAAACAATCAACACCACCCACATCAAGGTACATAGAGGGGTTGATGTGCTTGATTAAATGCCAATCCCCTACCCTTATACATGATAGAATCTAGTGGAAACGTTACAATCCTGAAACCCTGAATACTGTTAAGTCTGTTGAATTCTAAATGGGATCTAAAATTCTACTTTTTGCAAATGAAATCCAATGAGGTTGGAACCACTCTCAAACATCCTAAAACAATTAATGGTGATGTTAAAAATTTAAGTAAAAGAATAGAAACTGAAAGATAAGGAGAATGCCACTTTTTCTTTAATAATTTAACATTACCATTACTGATGATTACCAGAGATAGGTTTTTTGCTATTAGTGTAGACCATTTTTTTGTTTTTTTTTAAATAATTGAATTTTTAGGGCCTGGAGCCACGACTGTACAGTGCAGTACAGAACCGCCCGGTTCGGTACAGAACCAATTGGTCAGGTGAAAAAAGGTCGGTTCTGTAGCGAACCGACCGGTTCCTGTACGGAGCCAGCCGGTTCGGTACGGAACCAACCATTTCCAGTTCAGGGTGGCGGTTCAGATCGGTTGGGTGCCTAAACCAGTTGGACCAGCTAGTTTTGGAAGAACCGGACCAATTCTAAATTTCTAATAACACTGGTTTTTGGCAATGTTATTAGAACTGGAGTGGAACCAGTTGGTCCAATTTAGTAATATATGGTAAAATTAAATTCTTAAAGTAAAAGTGACATTCTTCTTATCTTCCATTTTCTATCCTTTTACATAAATTTTTAACATTGCCATCAATTGTTTCAGGATGTTTGAGAGTGGTTCCAACCTCATTGGACTTCATATGCAAAAAGTGGAATTTTAGATCCCATTCATAATTCAACAGACTTAATAGTTTTCAGGATTTTAGGATTGCCACGTTTCCATTGGATCCTATCATGTATGAGGGTATGGGACTAGCATTTAATCAAGCATATCAACCCCTCTATGTACCTTGATATTGTTGGTGTTGATTGTTGAGCACCTCTATCATGACCTTAAAAAAATGTACCCTTCACTCAAGCAAAATACTTATTAAGCATGGGAAGCATTTTCTACCTTGGTTTAACGATTGGATTAGGAAGTTTCTTCAAAATTGTAGGTCGTTGAGTCTGTTGACTAATGTTCTTGGAGGATCAACTTCGAGATTCGAGGTAGACGCAAGGGCGAGAGTATAGAGGAGGGGGGCATAGGGTGCTATTGATGAATGGGATCCTAATCTAAGTCACATGGTTCGAATTCGAATTCGAGTTCGGCAAGCATTTGATTCGATTCGAATTCGAAATTTCCATTGAAGTTAGATTGAGATTCGGCTTTAGATTCGAATATCTATCTATATATATATATATATATATATATCTATTAAATTTAAAAAAATATATATACTACAAACTACTAATATTAAATTTAAATTATAAAATGAAATATACTACCAACCCCTAATATATATAGCTATATTAAATTATTAATTTTAAAATGAAAAATACAAACCAATAAAAGTTACTATAAAATAATACAAGGTAATATAATTTAGAAGACGTGAGTCGCGACTCACCGGCCCGATTCTTACTCCTGAAAGTTTGAAACCTCAGTCCGTGACAGAGGGCTGACTGGCCAAGGCTTGAGCGACCGACTGTGCAGAGTCACGACTAATCGTCATTGGTAAAGTCCCATTATTAATGCATCTAGGTCTCGGTCGAGGGCCCGAGGCGTAGCTGCAGCCCGCAGGTGGTAAGCCTAAACTCTCAAACGGCGTCCGGATAGATCACGAGATCGATGGATTGAAGGTAAAATGCGAGGGCAGAGATCGACGGGAGTGGTGGCAGAATTCAACTTAAAAAAATGCCGGAAAACACACCCACGAGGTAGCCTAGGGCAACAAAACTGAGATGTGCCCTTAAGATGCGCTGAATGTCAACGAATTTTAACAAATTTTTTCTTCTTCTTTGGGATTCACCGAATTTCGAACCTCAAGGTTCAAATTCGATGAATCTTGTGACTTAGATCCTAATATAGGCAATGATTTTGATGATATGTAGTTATGGGAGGAGACAACTCACATTGGCTTCCACCTCAGCCCCATTACCTTCTACCGTAGCCCGAGTAGTTGGAGCTTCCAGTTCCACCCCAGGCTCATCCAAAGCACCTACAAGACCACCCATTGCTTCCAGAGAAAGAGTAATGCCCCTTGCCTGTAAAAGGGGTAGAGAGGATCGATGATTGCTATTATTTATCATTGTACTATGTACTATCTAAATGCCTCATGAGTCGTGATGATTCATCTCATGAGATACATTTATTTTGAACACTTGACGTGATTTTCTATCAATCTATTAGAAACATATTTCAGTATTTTCAATTTACTGTCGATATGTGATCAGGATCCACCATTTGACATCTTATGCATCTTATATATTAGTTGTATTTTCATATTTATGTAGCAATGTGTTTATTTGATGTTGTTGCTTTAGATGTTAAAAAAATTGGAAAAAATGGTTAATTTTGTATTTTTCTGAGGTTTCACGACATTTGTCGATATTTTCACCGATATTGCCGATAAGTTACATTCTGGACCCTCGGCGATATATTCGCCAACACGATATATGTAACTTTTGAAAGGATGATCTGAATCGATGCATCTCCCAAGATAGTAGGGTTGGTGCATGGCTCCAAGGAAGGAAGAATGTCCTTTGATGAGGCCATATGATTCAAAGCTCCTAAATCACGAACCCATGAAGGTGGTGGTGAGAAAAAGATAGCAAAAAGTGCATGACCTACATCTTGTGACTTTTCAAATTTTTCAGCAGAATTCTTGAGATAGTCAAGAATTTTTATATTTTCCTACAAAAGATGTTTCAGCTAATCATTCTCTTTCCTCAAGCACTCATGTTCTTCATGATTGTGTTTCTTCTAGTAAGCAAATAAGATTTTGTCCTTCTTGGTCCTTCTTGGTCTTCCAATATTTTGATATTTCCCTACAAAAGAAGATGTTTCAGCTAATCATTCTCTTTCCTCAAGCACTCATGTTCTTCATGATTGTGTTTCTTCTAGTAAGCAAATAAGATTTTGTCCTTCTTGGTCTTCCAATATTTGGAAGAGGAGGTCTCCTATGTAGATCTTTAATTATGCTCCTTGTTTCCCTGATTTGCAGCAAGGGCATGCGCCTTTGATGTCTTTAGGGGACCCAAGTGAATGAGTTTATCTTGTTCATTGGTAAGAAAGGCAGCAAAAGCATCTAGTGTAGGTTTCTTCCAAGCAGCTCCAAGTGCCAATTTGGTAGCATGAAAGGTAGAACAAACACTGAATATTTGAAAGTCATCTTGGATAGGATTGAGAGAATTAGTTGCTCATTCTTCTTATCTAATCCACATAACTAGAGCAACAGCAATTATGATTTGAATTTTGTGAAGAAGTCTGTGATAGTATCAAAGTCACTCAGCCTCAAACTTATGAGATTAATCTCCAGTTGATGTCCTCTCATCTCATCTTGCTTCCCAAAGAGTCCTCCCAGCTTGGTACAGACTTCATTAGGAGATTTTGCACAGTCGATGTGATATAGGAGGTCAAGAGAAATTGAGAGACATTAATTCAAAAGCTCCATCCATTCAGTTAAACCACTTGCTTTTCCATAGCGGAACTTGGCTCGGTTTCAATCCCCATAGTAACTATGTATGGGCGTTTGATTATCACTACCTGTGACTTCCATTCCTAGTAGTTGAAAGGAGTGAAGATTATCTATCAAGATTGATCCATCCTTACTAAAGCACTCTAATCTGTGTCTTCAACCTGCAAACCTGTATACAACTTCTTTAGAATCACCAAGGCTCTGATACCATGTGAGATTTTGAACCAATGGATCTAGAAGCTAAATGGAGTAGGAATACAACTGCGTTGCACAAGTTTCCGGTACACGGGGTACATGGACACGAGTATTGGGTACGGCTAGAAGCTTCGCCCAAATTTACAGGAAACGTCAGGTTGGGAGCAACAATAATATAATATATTAAATTTTAATATATATTATAATAAACATAAATTTATTAAATTATAAGTTTAGATTTTAACTTTTTGCCTATTTTAAAAGTAAACTGTAATGGTCCAAGATCAAATAATGTACATTGTCAATTAAAATTTAAAATTATAATTATGTATGACAAATTTTATAACACTCACTATGGTTAGTAAATGATATTAAAACTCAGCATTAAAAGCATTCAAATTCTGCCTTCTCTTATTTTGTCTAGCATGTTAAATTATGGTATTGGTTTCACTTAATGGTTATGTTATCACACAACTTGTAGTTGCCCCTAAAGGTATCCCATCCGGGACGGTAGAGGAGTCAGGCAACTAAAGAGGTGACCCAAGAGATGCCACGGTTCCCAATGCAATATGGGAGTCACGTCAACCGAGGCACTCTTCGCTTTAGGTCAAGGTGTAACTAGACCAAGGGGGAGACCCTATAACCAATCACAGTTGATTGGACCCAAACAGAGGTTTCTAAGGGTAAGTAAATGAGGAGTTGCGGAAACCAATGCAAGGCTAAATGGGCCTAAGAGTTGAGGTATGGTTGAAGGTGGTGTAATGGATAGTTAGTGTTTCAACCTATGTATGGTTTAGGCCACATTGTTTGGTATGATGTCAAGGTAAGGTACCATGTGTTTACACAAGTGGGTCTTGTTTTCTTGGGAAGTGTGAAATGGTTCTAGGTAGGCACACAAGGTGTGAAGTTGGTACTATAGGTTGGATAGAGACTAGATCTATGAATCTAAGTTGATTCTAGGAGTACCCACATACTAGATCTAGGGTTTGACACAATTCCCAAGGAGTGCGACTTACTTAGAGAAGGACTAGTGCCTTGTTGGATGGGCTAATGGGGTCAAAAAGTATGTCAAAGTGTAGATCGGGACACCTAGAAGCCAAATCAAGTGGGTTAAATGAGATCCAATGGTTGGATTTTGCTAGATCTAGGTTTTCAAGTAATAACCCTAAGTGGACCACAATCCCTTGAAACAAGGAATGCTACCCCCAAGGCGGATCGTGACAGAAAGACAGTCTAGACCTAGGTTTCAAGGTATGGGCATTCCAAATCCACGAAAATCTCAAACACCCACCTCCTCAAAGTGGGCAAACTCACCTTCCCCAAGGGAGTGCGACTTGCTCAAAGAGGGCTAAAACAAGGGTTAAGTGGACCGAATCAAGTCCAATGGCCACCAAATTGTAGATCCAAGTAGCTAGTACCCCGATCTATTCATGTCCCAAAAATCAAGTTAATCCAAGGGCTAGATCTTAGTAGATCTGAGTTTTGAGGTGCCAAGAAATTCAAAAGGGGGTTTTGACCCCTTAAAACATGGAAAGATGTCCACAAGGTGGATTTCACCAAAGTAAGAATCTGGGGGTAGGTTATCAAGTATCTAGATTGCAAATCAAGTGGGATCTCACCTACCCATGTGCTAGATCTAACCAAACAAGCCTCTTATTAGGAAGTGCGATTTAGGTTCAAGAGGGCTTTTTGCCTTGAAAAGTGGGTTAATTTTAAGCCAATCACCACCAAACTATAGATCCAACTAGGGGTGGATGCTATAGAGGTGGGTTTTCAATATTTTCCCAAGAGCAAGGCTAGATCTAAGTAGATCTAAGAAATACAAAAATTGGGGTTTTAATGAATTAGGGTTTTATGACCAATGAAGATAGAATGGATGAAAGAGGCACATACCTTGTAGATCTTACCTCAATTGCTTATGGCCACCTTGCAAATTGATAGCATTCTCCTATGTGTATATTCAAGAGTGAGATCCAAGAGCTCCAACCAAAACGCCCTTCTCCAAGATAGCCAAATCGTCCTCCTCCTACAAGACAAGATCAAAGAAACAAGTCAAGCAAGATGATTATGAAAATGGTAGAAAGATGTAATAGAAAGCATCAACTATGTCACGAAGATACAATAATGATACTCCCTGTCACAAGATCAACCCAAGAGAGAATATGTGGATCCCTCCAACAATAACCCTCATGAAGTCGCCCTCCTCTCCACCAATTCGACTTTCCTGTCAAAAGATTAGAAGAAACACCAAAATCCACAATGATACATAGAAGAGATACTGTATATTCAATATGCAAGAGAATCCATAATGCAAGAGAGATGTGCTCCACAAAAAATCTTCTATTCCAACATTCCAGAGCTCCAAAGGTGAGCTTTACAATGGGGGGTCTCCTCCTTATATAGGATAATAAAGACCAAAACCCTATACCACTCTACAATACTACATCAAATGAGTGGTTGAGATTAAAAGATCTCATCATACAATCAATGGCTAAGATGAACCATAGCAATATATCACATGGATCACTCAATATAACAATAGCGCCCCCACTAAATGATACAATAAGGGGGTGACGTCATCCACTAGAGAAACATAAGTACCAAAATCCACCTCATGGTGACTAGGACATGACAATATAAGCTCATGGTGGGGCTAGGAGGCATCAATCCTTACTAGCTCATCCCCAAGGCACAATAAAATAATAAAATATGTCCAATATAATATAAATGACCAAAATTGTCCTCAGAATCCACGACAGTCAAGCAGTAAATGTCCTCCTGTGATCAATCTAGGCATACCCACATGGTGAAAACTGACTGGAAGATAGTGATGTCACCCTGGAAGACCTCTGTGAAAACCAAATGCCAAAACCTTGCCTCAATTGCCCAAATCGATTTCCTCAGTGACCACTTTATCCCATTTTTTAACTGCCTCGGGAACTGTGAAAGTGCCAAAACTGCCTCCTAGGGTGCTAGCGCTGTCCATCTGAGCCCACCAGGCTCTCCAGAAGGGGGGGCTAAATGGTAAAAACAAGTGGCTGGACCACCCCCTCCATCATCAGCGCCCTAGGTGAACTGGCCTCTCGGGGCCCCTGCTGCTCAGGCTGGGAAATCAGCCCCAAATCTGGTCAACAAGTGTAAAACTGCATCAATCACTGTCAGAAGTGCCCGGAACTGAAAGATAAGTGTCTCAATGGATCCAGAAGACCCAAATCCACTAGAAATGTGTACTCATACACCATGGGTTGCCCTAATGGGCCAGCTGTAGGGTCCACCATATATGGACAATGCATAATCTACTGATCTGAAGAAGTAATAAAACCTGCTGAACTAGATCAATCATCTGTATCCTATGTCCATCATATGATATCATCATCAAACATGTGGGCTCATCAATCATCATCAATAATCATCCATACATGGTCCACATCATCACGGATCCCAAGAATATACAACCAAGGATAAATCACATCAGTAGACTAAGACAATGCTTCTCTAATCATTCTCACAGCTAGGCTCAAAGTATAACATCCATTCAGTGGCATTAATTAAGTTAGCATATTCCGTTGTTATATAAAATTACTTGCATAATAGTTCAAATGACAAACTCACCCATTGGACATGGTCAGACTGCTAGTGAAGGGTGAAGGCTAGAAACAAGGTTGGGCAAAGAGATTGACCTGTCTAACTCAACTCAAAAATACTTTGGACTGGGAGAAAGGGGAAAGCTACAAACTCTGTGTTGGACAAAATAACACGAGGGATGGCTGTGCCTCACAAATGGATAAGTTGTTTAGAGAGTGCTTATTCAACTTAGGCATCATGTCTACATCAAGTTGATCCAGGTTCATTAGGATCATTCAATTTTATTCCATGGCCTTTTTGGCCTACATAACCCTTCGGATTTCAGATGTGCTGAGAAGCACAACTAGTTGCAGCTTGCATCCAGGGCATGTTTTTCAAATATTTATAAGGTCAGCAATTGTTTAGATATAACTTTTAAGAACCATTGCTTTTTGGACCTTTCTTATACTCTTCGAGGAGTATTTTTTTTATATAGCTTTTCATGGGCGAATTTATTAAGTTTCCATAGGTAGAACATGAGCTTTCAGTTTTAGCCAACAATATCTCAAGTGACTAGGGGGAGTTCGAGCCAATGCCAAACATCGGGACAACCGACGAGAATGATTTAGGCCTACAATCCAACTCACCAAAGGCAAGTTTTGTCACCAACTCAGAGCCGAGACACTGAATAAACAGGGATGCGGTCCAAACACAGAGGTAGAAAAATGGGGAAGTCCTCGGTATCAGAAAGTCAAATGAGACAAGTCAAGGTTTAAAGTCAAACAAGAAGGTCATGTATGGATGGAGTCAAGTGAATATGGAGCCTACACTAGCAGACAACTGGTGTCAGGAAAGACCATATCTATGTAAGGTGAAAAACCAGTGAGTTTTGTTAAATGACCTAAATGTGCAAGCAATTGTCCATTTTATGATTTGCAGTTCATTTTAAATAGTTTGCCACATCAGGAATAATATACCAAGCACATGCTATGATCATGACTAAATCAACAAGATAATAATCCACAGTCAGTGATAACATATCCATAGATCATACAACATCATCATAATAATAATCATCCAGTATCATCTGCAACACTGCTGTAATACATCTCTAGGCACTGAACTGAAACTGTATGGGATAAGTAGTCACATCAGTCATCAAATCTAAACTCTCAAGGCTCAGCCTTGACACAAGGTCATATACAAATCTGAATAATATACTGCTCTGATCATGAGTGATCCAAAATATATAGCCATGCTCTGGAATAATGTAAGCTCTGGAATGTGCAGATATCTGCTGTACAAGAATAGTAGCCCTGCTACTATGGTGTGATAACAGGTTAGATGCTAGGCATAATGCATTCCTGAGGTTCAAATCTTTTAGATCTGATTAACCTACCAAATCGAACTTTCCATTGAGTTCTAAGTTGCCTTGAGGCACTTAATCCTAGAGTTGTTTAATCCATACAAAATAAGTTATAAATGCTATTGTTATTCCTGAGATACCCTAGTCATAATGCATTCCTGAGGTTCAAATCTTTTAGATCTAATTAACCTACCAAATCAAACTTTCCGTTGAGTTCTAAGTTGCCTTGAGGCACTTAATCCTAGAGCCGTTTAATCTATACAAAATAAGTTACAAATGCTATTGTTATTCATGAGATACCCTAAGTGAAATTTCTACCAGCCAAGTCAAGCAAATTTATAGATGTGTTTATGATCTTTGCATGAGTATTCTTGCTGGTTATTATCGTCATAACTAAGTCATATTTATTGTTGTTGACAAGACTGTCGGCATACATCAAATCTGAGTGTGTTTCATAAGGATCTCACTGTCTCACTGTTGGTTGTTGTCATCATACCCCAATTCTGTTGTAGCTATCAGATCTCTCCACATACTTTAAAGTTTATGGATGTGATCTTACTACTAGTTATTGACATCAATTCTTAGCTATATTATACCTCTAGTTGATGCAAATACCACAGTTTTCAGTCATCTCTTTTGCTGGTATATTTATGAGGAAGCTCCTCAGCAGGTTGGGAACTTGAGGAAGCTCCAAAACATGGGTACTTGTGATTGGGAGCTTGAGGAAGCTCCCGATCCGTCGAGGAGTTCCAAAAGTGGCGGGAGCTTCCTTGGATACTCGGGAGCTTTTCGAGTACTTCGCAGAGGTGAAATGGCCGCTCCGGATAGGAGTTTCCTGGGGATACTTGTGGTTGGGAGCTTGAGGAAGCTCCCGATCCATCGAGGAGCTTTGTGGGAGCTTGAGGAAGCTCCCGAGTATCCAAGGAAGCTCCCGCCACTTTTGGAGCGTTTTGTACTAGCTCCAAGATCCCAAGTACATCGGAACGCTGGGTACACCCTTCCTAAGGGCCAGGAGCGGTACCCGTGCAACATAGGAATACAATTAGCGATCCATAGAAGAGAAGAAGAAGGTATTAGAGTAACATAATCTTCAATAACCTAACAAAGAGAGCTCATCAAAGATGAGACTTCAATACAATTGCATAGATATCAAGAGAGAATTTAAGTAAAGATCTAAGCTAAGTAATCTCCATTAATCAATTCAATTCTCAATCAAATATATCAAATGAATGAATTGCAAAAGTGCCTGATCAAGGAGATGCAAGCTTACATATATAGGTAACTACGCTAGGCTTAATTACATGCACAAGCATAATAGTGATTGAAACTCAAGAGCAATGGCCCTGAATGATCAAGTGCACCCTCCTAATGAAATAATCATGATCATGCAAAAGCTGTTAGGGTTTAACTCGGCTTAGAACAACCAATTGAGGTGCTTTGTGCCTAAGTTTAGACAAGTGCACCCTCCTTAGGGAATTAACTTGTCCATGCATGAGTGGCTAGGGTTAAATGGCCCTAGACCTACGTCATGAGGTAGTTAACTTAGTTATGCATGTAAAACTGAAGTGTAATTAGCCCAAATTAGCCAACTAGGGTACATTAAGTAGTTAACTAAGCCAAAATAGCCAATTAGGACACATTACACAGTTAATTGAACCATAACGGCTAACTTAAGTGCACAAAACCCTAAAAATGGGGCAACTCATGCAAGAGTGCAATAATCCCTAAAAAAGGGCATTAACTAGTTGTAAGGGCACCTTTGGTCCTGAAAAAGGGGGTTTGACCATGCAATTGTACCCTTGACCCTAAATATAGCGGGAGAACTCTAGTAGGAGCACGCTTGTCCCTTAGAAATGCAAAAGAGATGCCAATTGAGTGTGCATGTACATGAACACTACTTGTGGATCAAAATTGATCCACCCTATTGTTGCTCAAGTCAACACCCTCAAACTTTGATGAATTGGCTAATCTAAGCATTAAAATCAGGCAGAAAGCTTAACATGCCTAATCAATGATTTTGGCTTGGGCGAAGGGTACATTTTCACTTAAGCTCATGACAGATAAGTTGAACAATCAATGCCACAAACAATGGGACACATAGAGGGCTTGCTGCTCTTCATTAAATGATACTCCCATGCCCTCATACATCATAGAATCTAGTCTTGAAATGCTGTAATTCCACCAATCCTATAATGCTGAAATCCTGAAAACTGTCGACTCTGCTGAATTCTGAATGGACATGAAATTCTATTTTCATCATATGAAATCCATTGAGGTTGCAACCACTCTCAAACATCATGAATAATTAATGGCAATGTTTAAAAAAAGATAAATGATAGAAAAATAAAGATAAAGGAGAACATCAACTTTTACTTTAAGAATTTAATATTACCAATAAGGGCTTATTGAATTTCATCGATTTTTCATTGTGTTTGGCATCACGATGTTAGCAATTTTACAGTGATTTTTTCATCTATGAACTTCTAATGGATTAAGATAATAACTTAAGAAATTCCCATGTTTACAAAACTTGCATGAATCCCATGTTGAATTTGCCATTATAACAATGAGAATTAGATTTGAGTGCATGTATTTACTTTCTTTGTGAATACCTGCTGATCATTGTGAATACCTGCTGCTCACTGAACTAGGTGTCAAGCAGAAAGTAATAATCTCCCACAGTTAAACATGTGAGCAGCAATGATAATTTCTTTACAACCCTCTGCTATATCAATTTCAGATTGTATTTTAAGTTCTACAAACATGTTGTATAAGGCTTAGCATGAAATGCTATACTACCCCAAATAAAAAGATACCTTAAGAATGATGTAGGCCAATTGAAAACTCTGGAAAGTATAATTGTAACTGCAACAGAAGCACTTAAGCCAGCAAATGCCCCTTCCAAAGTCTTCTTGGGGCTAACAACAGTCAGTGGAGTTCTACCAAAGATCTGCAATAGGTAAAAATAGAAAACGATGCTATCAGATGATTTGTAATCCCTTCCATTATTAACAGACTCTACTAGAACTCTTTTATTTAACAAAGATATGCATACAATCATTTTCTGTTGAATGGTATAGTTACCTGACACAACTGTGGATAAAACAGGTCAATATAATGTCTTCAAAGGTAACCCAATCACCATTTTTCCCCTAAATTGAACATAATCACTCATGATAATAGAATGCTTCTCAAGATCCTGAACTGGGATTCATGGCCAGTATTCTCTATAATTCTAGTCATACAATTAAAAGCCCGTGACGTTGAATATAATAACCATCTATCTATATAACTGGTTTATCCACACAATTATTTTGCATGAGTAGGACATTAAAAGATGAGCTTTTTAACCCCTGTATGCAGCCATTAAGTGCAAGGATGCAGATGATCTTTTGGGTTGTTGATTTTTAGAGCCCAGATCTGATTTAATGTCTCAAATAATTTACATGCAATTATTGACAGACAAAACACCGAGTTCACAACAAATCCCGCAGCGGAAACAATCAGGATATCACACACACTTGACCCAGATTTACCCTGGAAAACCCCAACTGGGGAAAAACCAGCAAACAGTTTGATTTTTATTAAGATAAAAGCTCTGGGCTCCCGTCCTGAGGATAATGGCCCATTGAGGAAAATAAAATGACAGACTGCTAGTAAATCAAACCTCAAGATCGGTCATTCGATCTTGCTGGCTACCAGCCCTCGGCTGCCCCTTGCTCTGTTCCTCTGACCTCTGCCCCCTGCACCTGCACACTTGGTGATAGTCCTTCGTCAACCAATCAGTGAGATCCACTCACTCTATGTGACTTGTGTATCTCCTCCTCTCACCTAGGCTGACTTTTATAACATTACAATATGCAAATACCTAGGGCCAATAGCTGGGCCCTCTAGTTCACTTTACATAAGGTAATTACAAAAGTACTTTCACTTTAATAATTCACTTAATTAAAGTAAAACTCCTAAGTCTAAGAGGTCTCCTAGACGACTCCTACATGCCAGACACTTGGCATATGCAAAAGTACCTGTCCGATGCTACAAAAGTCAACACTCCCTCTTAGTGAGGAAGGTACTTCTCCAAGAGCCACCTGTAACTAGTTTTCCCCTTGACTCTGGCACATTGTCACTCAAACCATCCTACACACTGGCATTCCTCCAACCCTGCTGGTTAGCTGCTCCCTGTTTACTGGAAGACACGGAATGGATGACTCTACATGCAGTACACATCAGTGCCTAAAAGTTTGAAAACTTCGTCAAAGGCCTACTCTCCATCACCGGGATCCTAGGAGCTGTCTCTTGCTCCTAAGCATCCATCAATGTCATATTGTACCAGCTAAGTCTCCTGTCAAAACTGGAAGGGGCCAACTCCCTCATCCCCTCTGAAGGTTTACTCCCCATACTGGAAGTCTATGAGCTATGCTCACCCTTCAAAGTTTTCTACTCCTTGACCTTTGACATTGACACTGATCCAACTACAAGCTTGCTCGTAACCTATAAACTTTACCCTCTCTAACACCAAGAACTCATGCTGAGTCTATGCCAAATCTTATCAGCCGAATGAGAACTCATACCCTCTCAAAAGAGAGTGCATAAGTACTCCTACATGCCAGACACTTGGCCTATGCAAAAGTACCTATCCGATGCTACAAAAGTCAACACTCCCTCTTAGCGAGGAAGGTACTTCTCCAAGAGCCACCTGTAACTAGTTTCCCCTTGACTCTGGCACATTGTCGCTCAAACCATCCTACACACTGGCATTCCTCCAACCCTGCTGGTTAGTTGCACCCTGTTTACTAGAAGACACGGAATCGATGACTCTAGGAGCTGTCTCTTGCTCCTGAGCATCCATCAATGTCATCTCGTACCAGCTAAGTCTCCTGTCAAAACTGGAAGGGGCCAACTCCCTCTTCCCCTCTGAAGGTTTACTCCCCATATTGGAAGTCTATGAGCTATGCTCACCCTTCAAAGTTTTCTACTCCTTAACCTTTGACATTAACACTGATCCAACTACAAGCTTGCTCGTAACCTATAAACTTTACCCTCTCCAACACCAAGAACTCATGTTGAGTCTATGCCAAATCTTATCAGTCAAATGAGAACTCGTACCCTCTCAAAAGAGAGTGCATACCCACTATCCTCTAATGCCAATACTGAGGCCAAGTTCATCCCGAGCTTTGGTAATGCCCTGATGATGAGCCAAGGATGGGTCGAAACGTCGACAACACTACTTTATCTACCGCAGACTCTCCACTAGATGCCAATAATCTGGACTACGGATTCTTAGCTAACTCTACATACAACACGTCTGTCACCTCCAGAGAACCTCCTAACTCTAGTTGAAACCTGATTGTTCCAACTCCCTTCACAACACACTTGGGCATGAGTGCCAAGCTCTACCTGCAAATATGGGTTTGTCCCTGACAAATTGGTGAAAAACTCACGTCTCCCTATCATGGGACAAGCAACCCCACTATCCACGAACCAGGCACTACTTGTGGTAGAAAGATAAGAGACTAACGAGAACACTTTCTCGAACTTCTCAACAAACTCTTTCTCTTGAGCTTCTACAGTAACTGCTACCTATTGAGACTTCTCTTCTTTCGTTCTGGACACTGTGAACCATAGTGGCCACACTTGTGGCACGCAAAGCACTTGATTTTGCTCATGTCCTCCATCTCCACTCCCTGTGAAGTTGACCCTGTACTGTTCTTGTTCCTCTTTGCATGATTGGCAAGAGCGACATTCTCCTCCAGATAGAGACTCATCTCGAATCTCCTCTTGGGTGAAGTCATCCCATAACCTCTCCCAGTCAAGAAGGTTTTACCATGCAACGATCCCTTTGACGAAAGTTTCCCATGGCTTGGTGAAGCCATTCAGTGCAATCCTCACCAACTCCAGATTTGTCACTTTCTCCCCAACTGCTACCAACTTATCACGAACATGTGCGATCCTAGTGAGATAAGAAGCTACAGTATCGGTCTTGGACATCTTGGTGCTTCTGAGCTCCTCCTGCAGCACCATCTTCTTGTTTTGATTTTTACTCTGATATAGACTTGTCAGAGCATCCCACATCGCCTTGGTTGACATCTTCTCGACTATGTGAGGGATCAAAAGATCCTTCACCACATCCAAGATAATCATCCTATCCTTCACATCTTTCAAGTTATGATCTAGCGAGTCCTTAGGATCTTCCGGCGCAGTCACAATTGAGTTGGTTAACTCCCACAGATCGTTCTCCATGAGAACCAATTTAAACTGCACTTTTCAAGGGCCATAGTTGGAGGCACCCTCCAACCTGTCTTCATAACGTATGCCTACAACAACCATTTTTTAACTTCTTGTTGTCGCTGCCCACTGCCCAAATCTGCAGCTTAATTTTGCCTGAGGGTTTTTTGAATATTTCTAGGAGTTGATCTGTTATCGCATAACTTGTAGTTGCCCAAGGTGATCCTATCCAAGATGGTAGAGGTGCTAGGAAACTAAAGAGGTGACCCAAGAGGGCCTCAATTCCCAAGAAGGATTGGTTGTCACACCAATCGAGGCACTCTTCACTTCTTGCTATCCAAGCCTGGACAACAAAGGGGGAGACCCTTACTAGCCAATGAGGGCTAGCGAACCAACACAAGGTACTCTAAAGGTTAGGAATGAAGCACAAGAGTAGAACTTGGTGGATAAGACTAGATCTAGGATAATGTAGTGTTGGATGGGAGTTAAGAGTAGGTTGAGGAGGCTTAGGAAAGATAGAGATTCTCAACCATGTAATAAATGTACCACCATGAGGTTAGGCTAATAGATCTAGATAGATCTAGTGTCAAATAGAGATACCCAAGTGGTACCCACCTAGGTTTTAGGCAAAATATGGGTATGTGGACCCAAATGAGGAATTAATGGATGAAATGACACTAGAATGGATGCTTGAGGTTAGATTTGTCAATTAGAGGGGTTCCAAGCAAGACCCAGATGATAGATCTGAAAAATTGACCAAAAACCCAAGGAGGGCATCCCACCTTGAGATGACTAGTGCTAGATCCGAGGGTAAATGGCATCGGTTTGAGTTGAAACTTTAGATCTAGTGTTTTTATATTTATTCCAAAGTGCGTTTTGATGGTCATACTCAAAGAAGTACCCGATCTATCATATCTATAAAACGAGGGTTTGAAACTTGTAAATTTAAATGACAATTGGATAGAATAAATGGAAACCAATAAGTACCTTGTAGATCTTACCTCAAATGCTTGCGGCCGCCAAGTACATTGATGATCCAAACAATTGGTTACAATTCAGGGAAAGATCCAACTAGTTCCAAGCTAATGCGTGTGGGTCCAAAGAGGTAATGCGCCTTCTTCAACCTGTAGAATCAAACAACCTAAGTTAGATTTGTCTACGGATGGAAAATAAATCATGTAAAGCATCTAAAAGCAAGTAACATCAATGGAAACAATTCACAATTGATCACTCCCTGATAGACAAACAAGTTATCCCAAGCGAATGGATGGAGGAAACCCTCATAATCCCCCTCAAGCAAAATTGCACCCCTATAGATGATGAATTCGGCCTCCACAAAATATGTTATGAAACTAAGAAAGATCTACTCAGATGTCCAAAAGAAAGGCATTCCAATCACGTACAAGAACATTCATCAAAGCACAAGAAGTAGATCTACAAAATAATATTTTATTCCAAAAACTCCAGAGCTAAAATTCACTTTACAATGAGGGGGTCTCTTCCTTAAATAGGAATGAGAGACCAAAACCTTAACCACTTTTTAAATGAGTGGTGGAGACCAAAAGATATAACAATAATAATCAACGGCTAAGATGAGCCGGAAATACAATACATGGATCAACTCACAAATAGAGGGGGGCGCACTCACTAAATCGCCCAAGGGGGGCGCACCACATGATAAGTGACTAAGACACATGATATAAGCACATGGTGGGGCTAAGAGGTAATCATATCCTTCACTAGCATGGACCCATGGCACAATGGCACATCATAATGTGACCATATGACCAAATCGTGGCCCCTCAAATACATAATCAAATGCCCAAAATGATGAATACTGGGATGTGTGGACCCCACTGATGTCGGAACAAGTGCTAGAAGGTGTACTCCCATCTCCCTCTGTAGCGCCCTAGGAGAACATGCTAGCTCAATGCAAGTGTCGGACAAGCGATTTTTGCATGGCAAACTAGAGAAAAGTGGCAATCTGACTATATCATCACCTGTAAGTGCCCGGAACTGATAACTGAGTGCACCAATGAGCTCAGAATGCTAAAATCCACTAGGAATGAGTACTCATACACCATGTGACCATCAAAAGATACCTCTGTAAGCTCATCCATGCCTGGAATAATAAAAATAATGGTCCGCAAATGATAATAATCAATAAAAATCCATCAAACCATCATCTGAAACTATTGTCTGAGGCATGGAACCATCTAATGGACACATATGGGCCATGGATAATGCATCTCAAACATAGTCTGCCCAAACTCATCTTGGACTCTACGGTTGACTTGGTCAAACTAGGTTGACCAGGTCAAGAATGATCAAAATAATGAACCAGACCATGAATAACTGTTGTTGCAAGTACAAATGGTTATGATATCCTCCTTCAATTATATCAGTAGCTAGACCAAAGCATAGAATGATGTTTAACTGGCTTAAGCATGTAAATAATAATATAAATAAGATAAGTCTAGATCAAAGTAAGTAGCTACTAATAGCAGGATTTTCAAGTGTATACTCGTTTACTGACTTGAACAATTTGCTAACCATGGGTGAGGGTGGAAAACAAAGGCTAGGCTAGGGGAATGACTCAACAACCTCAACACTGCAATCTCTAGGATGAAGGAACCAGGGAGACCACCTACACATATACTAAATAGAAGATAACACGAGGAATGGTGGTGTCTCACAAATGGGTAGAGTGATGAGAATGCTTCCAATAAATTCTAGACAAGCAACCTTTTATCAATTTATTATTTGTCAGCTTTCACATTTAAGATTTAACATTTATTTCACTTTACATATTTTCACTAGCCAGCCTCCAAGAGCAGGTGCCCTGAATAGCCTGGCGGGCCTCAGATAATGATTCGGTATGACCTCCATTGCCCGCCAGCGTCCATAGGTGTGATGGAGTGACCACCTTATTGCCCTGTAGGGGCAAACGGACTTACATCATACAAAGGATGAGTGTGCGTCCCTTGGCCGCTGACTAGCTAATATAGATATGCATGGTTAGTGTTTAGCAACATTGTTTTTGTTGACTAAGCATCCCTTAAATATAGCATTTAAGATCCGATGCTCTATTGTTTAGCAACACTGTTTGTAGGAATACTTGGTTTCGAGGACTATAGGAGAACAACCACTATGACTAAAATCACACACTCCAGAGCCGAGACACAATGCAAACTGGGAATCTATCCAACACAGAGGTCTAGGTGGGGGAAGTCCTCGAGATCACTAGCTAAGGTGTGAGTCGGGATAAAACCAAAACTGGAAGATAACAGATGGACGGAGAAAATGACTAATGGTGCCATGGATAGCAAAGGCCCTAAGATAAGGGAATGGACAAGTCAATACTTCATGGAGTAAGGGTATGACCAACGAGTAGATTCAAGAACATCCTACTAATAGTAACCAACCACTTCTATTCTAAACAGCATGTAAGCATCAAATAAGGTAGAGCCAGCAACCATCATAATATACCCAGTCATAAACTACCTAGATAAGAGGAAGAGCATATCAACAACCCATATGCACCAAAATATACCTGTTGGATCATATACCTGAGTCCCTGATCTGAACTACTTGAATCACACTGAAGCACTGCATCTGAATATAATATGGGCACTGTCATCAATCTGCTCTGGATGATAGAGGAAAGGCTATCTCATTCACCGACCTGGTGTCATGGGGCTCAGTCCTAGCATGAGACTGTAAATGTACAAGCTCTGGATCCACTGAATGCATAGGAGTGATCATCAAAATGTTGCTCATCATCAACTGATCTCATCAAAATTTGTAAAGGACTATCTCAAAAATATACTGGAAACATGATCTGCAATCATGGTAGCCCGGCTATTATGGATGACCGAAGTCTTCTTGGGTTGCCCAACTTATCTAGGCAACTACCCGAAGTCTTTTTTGGGCACCCAAAAAAAATTTGCAGTCAACCCAACTACTTTTTGGGCCTACCCAGAGGTTTCCTGCTTGCTACCCAAATTTTCTAGGCGATTTGTTGGCCTGCTTGAGTTGTTCTACAACTACACGAAATTTGTCTGACAACTGCCCGAAATTTGTCTGACAGCTTCTCAAAATTTCTACTTCCCATGGCTTGCTCGATAACTCGACTACTTGTTTGGCAGTTGTCTGCAAGTTTGGCAGCTGACTGGCAAAATCTTCCTAGCACGGTTTGTTCCACGTCCTGGAAGCTAGTTACTCTAGCTTTCTCCCTGTTTGTCGTCTATTGCACACAACTCTCCACGGATCTCCACATTCGGCCCTCTACTCAACCTCGTCTGCGGCCTTTATTGTCCTCGCGCTGTCGATTTCTAGCAGCCGACTCCTCCACGGGGTCTGCACACGCCTCCCTCTCAACCCAACCCTTCATGGCATCTACGTAACTCCGACCTGTCGCATCTCGCAACGTTCGTCCCCCCCCCCAATCTGCAGCTCGCAGATCTTGGCTCCACCGTGCCCAGCCACCACTCTGCCCAACTTCAATGCGGATTCACTCGGTTATCAACCCGCACGTTGTTTTGTTGTCCTCACAAGCTGGCTTGACCCTGCTGCTTCCGGTCCACAAATCTGCATAGTGTACCTGCCTACACCACCTGTCGGTCGGTTCTTACTCCAGTGGCTGTTGTAGATTGACCACCACAACTCCGCCACTCCGCGGGTTGGTCGATCCTACACTCTGTGCCAAACTCCACATGACCTGCGCCCTCGGTCGTCTATGCCCAACTCTCTTCCCACGCAACCAACTCAAACCAACACTCAGCACAGCCTCCCATGGACTATCTAACGACCGTACGAGCTGTAAGATGTTGTACGGCGAATGTACAATACAACTGATCCCCCTATTTTATTTCTTGTAAATCTGTCAAATAATGACCTCCTGCAAAGTGAGACCTTTTGCTTTGATACCATGTTGATTTTTAGAGCCCAAATCTGATTTAATGTCTCAAATAATTTACATGCAATTATTGAGAGAAAATACACTGAGTTCACAACAATCCACGCAGCAAAAACAATCAGGAAATCACACACTTGACACAAATTTACCTTGGAAAACCACAACTAGGGAAAAACCAACAAACAGTTTGATTTTATTAAGATAAAAACCCTGGGCTCCCATCCTGGGATAATGGCCCACTGAGGAAAATACAATGACAGATTGTTAGCAAATCAAACCTCAAGATCGGTCCTTCGATCTTGCTGACTACTAGCGCTTGGATGCCCCTTGCTTCGATACTCTGACCTCTACCCCCTGCACCTGCACACTTGGCTGACAATCCTTCACCAACCAATCAACGCGATCCACTCACTTTGTGCGACTTGTGTATCTCTTCCTCTCACCTAGGTTGACTTTTATAACACCAACATAGATCCATCTTAAACCTGGATCTATCAAGCACCAAGAGGGATCCAATTTCTTGAGGTGTAATTGTTTTTATCTTAAACTCAAGAAATTTGATCCCTCTCTCGCTTGATAGATCTAGGTTTAAGTTTTAATTTTTTATTTTATAGGCCGACATGGATTTTTTTAATTTATTTTCATAATTATTTTTATTTTATGAGCTGACATGAATTTTTTTAATTACTTTTTATTTTTGGTAATGTAACGTTACATTACGTTACCTTGCGTGACAACATCTCCCCCATACTGGGTTGTATAGCACCTCGCTCCTCTAGTGCAATTACAACATGCAAATACCATGGACTATCAAATACCATGGGCCCTCTAGTTCACTTTACATAAGGTAATTATAAAAGTACTTTCACTTTAATAATTCACTTAATTAAAGTTATACCCCTAAGTCTGAGAGGTCTCTTGAATGACTCCTGCATGCCAGACACTTGGCCTATGCAGAAGTACCTGTCCAATGCGACAAAAATCAACATGGGCATCCACACATACTCCCATCAAGCCTAAGGTGTAGGTAACTTCAAAACAATTTGAAGCCTGTGATGTAGATTAGAGTAACCATCTATAATTGTTCTATCTCCACAATAATTTACAATTGTCGATCAACGTTTTTACAAGGAATAAATGAAAAGCTGCATCCTTAGGTTTGATGGGAGTATGTGGATGCCCAAAAGATCATCTGCATCCTTGCATTAATGTCGTCTCCCCCTCTAGCTCACAATTAAGTATGATGATTTATACTCTAGTCATCAAAACAGTAGCTGGGATAGTAATAACTCCCCTCCCACAAGTCAATGTTAAGGTTTGAATTTCTATGAAAGTGTTCATCAAGTAATGGCATAATCAATTTTTGAAATCATCATCAAATTTTCCAACTCAACTGCCTTCCATTGTTCAGATTGTTACTAGTGGAAAATGCAAAATCCAATTTGCATTTTCATTGACGTTCTTTAAACAACATTGCACCAGGACGTGTATTTTGGTGACTTGCTTGAATGGTTGAGTTCACACATTTGGAGGCAGATTTGCACATGTGGCAAAGATTCACCTTTTGGAGCCCTTCCACATATTTTCATGCATATTTGTTCATTAAGGGTGCTTTTCACATATCCCTGGGAAATGTTGCATGCTTAGAGGCATCTCATACCATTGGAGATTCTAGGGGAGCGCATTGCATCAAATGATGAAACTTAGCATCATGAACCCTTTCTTGGAGAGCGCCCTAGCGTTAAGATGAGGATTTATGGTGTATTTGTTGGGCATATGGAGGAGAGCACTCTAGCTTTATGAAATTATGGGGGATAATAAATATTTCAGCCCACCTTTGCTTTTATACAGAGCTGCTGGGAATCGACCCCCCCCCCCCACGAATCGATCCCGAATCGTGCTCCGAAAGGAATCGGTGAGGAATCGATTATGGAATCGCGATTCCTCATCGATTCCTCTCGGAATCTATTTTGTAATTCACGCTTCCTTGGAGAAAAAAACGCTCCCTGGAATTTTAGGAATCGATCCGGAATCGCTCCGGAATCTACACTTCCGGATCGATTCCTGAGCGCTCCCGGGCAAAAAAATCGCTCCCGAAAACGCTTCCTGAGCGATTCCTTAATTTTTTTTTTTTTTTTTAATCTTTCTGGATTGACTAGGGTTAATTTGGGCAAATAAAGTCTATTGGACTCCATTTGGACTCATTCTATGCCCTCAGTGGTAAGCCTCTTTCCATTTTTAAGACTCTGATTTTTTTGTATTTAAGCTGAAAATCCTTGCTTGTGCATGTAGACTTTATGTTTCACCTTCCAGAAAAACTTCCTTCAGAAGATATTTTCATATTCTGGAACCAAATGATATGGAAAAGTCATCATCTATATTTCCCTGGGAATGAAAGTTTACAGAATCTCAATGAAGTATCAGGACATGAAAAGCCACAGCTTGGGAGTGTATGGATGGAAAGGAAGAAAAATAATCAGTGTCCATTGATATCCAAGAGTGGCAGATATATGAAATACGTGAATACAGTGACGATACATCTAAATAAAATTCTTCCCATGGACTGATACATAGAATATAAATCAATAGGTTTGGTGGTTGGCGGTGTTGCTTGGAAGCTCAGGTGACACATTAGGAGTCCTACAGTGAAGCATAAAGCTCAAATCATGTACGTTATTCATCATCTATATACATAAAGCTCCCAAGTGTTTGTTACATAATATCTTTTGCTCTAAACAAATGAATAGTTGGATGACAGTATTCTTCTGATATCTACTGAAGTGCTGGTGTTTCAAAATTTACAGTAGAAAGAGTTGTAGTTCTTTGAGTAATTGTAATACTTCTCAAGGATTACCTAACATTTGTTGTTGCTGCATGTATTTTTGCTTCCTTCTCTTTTTTGCTTCCTTTCCCAACACCATTGACATCATTATCTTTAGAATATCTTTTAAGCTCTTACTCATCACCTAGCTTCTTCCTATGAAAGAAGCGCTGGTTGCTTGTCTTCTATGTGAAAGCTTTGTCTATTATTCAACAAGCATTGAAATTGTTCACCATTTTTCATTTAATTTGAGCATTATAATGGTTTCCCCAAACACTGGTACCAAAAAAAAAGTTCATTTGATGCACTGCCTAATTCATAAAATAATCCTTGGTATGAAGTGAGATTAACTTCCAATGACAATTTTGGTGGAGCCTAATGAAATGAATCCTTGATCTTACTCGCAAGATACATACATTTTCATGTTTATTTTGGCAGTTAGCCTATTTTGTAAACATTATGGCCTAGTTTGATGGCAAATATTATATGTTGAAATTTGAAGGTTGATGTTGTTGATGATTGATGATTGATGATTTGATAATGATCATTTAATGACAATGTTATAAGTTATAGCTCCTAGAATCTAGAAGACGAGATGATTAATGTTATATCAATGTGTACTAAATGGTTATATGAATATCTAGATTCTATGTTTTGATGTTATCTATAGCTAATTTGGCATAATACATGTTTTTTTTAATTTATATGCATCAAAATATATTAAAATATATATTATATAAAAAATGCTCCCGAAACGGAAGCTTTTGAAAATTTCGCTTTTTGCTCCCACTCCCGCTCCCAACAGCTCAGCTTTTATATCTAGGGCACACTACCTTGAATGTGGAGAATTTATTATTTTAACCACCTTGAGTCCACCTTGCACATATGCCAAGGAAGGTGGTTGAACACTTCACTTTTCTTGGGATCTTCAATGCTAATTTTGGAAAGGAACTTACTAGATGATCTTTCTTAGAGAATGCCACAAGTAGGATTGAGAGACATGGCTGATTTGACCCTTGGTTGATGGATTCTGCACAAATACCAAGATCACACCACCTCTCAATGCAATTCATTAATATTTTACTTGGTCAGAGGGTTCAGGAAAGAGGGCGCTCCTCATAAAAAGGGTTTATTAACCACTTGGCACATATATTGATGGAGCATTTCAAACATCTAAGGGAAGCGTTCCATCAAAGTCATTTGATGACATAAGAACACTTAGCCATCTTTTTGCAAATTTACCAAAGCACACATCTGAAGAGTAGAGGAGCACTCAACCTTTCAAGGGGTATTTTAGTGTTCTATGGATGAAGACATGGTCAAAGCGGCGACCTCTTCTACACCCGATTCAAAGCACACATCTCAAGAAGAAGAGTGTCCCACTTTGTAAAGAGGAAGTTGAAGGTTTAATGGTATTGAATGCACAATTTTTTAGTGCTGCACCTACAACTATCTAGAACAGCTCTCTTATCAAAGAATAACCACTTTATGAAGAGGAATCTTTGGTTTAGATGATGACATGTGGCATACTGACATGGAAAAACCCTAATTCCCCAGGGTTACTAGAGAATTCTATTACTATTTTATTCCTAGGGTTCTTATGAGAGAAGCTATAAAAGGAGAACTTCTCACTTGCAAGGCAGAAGTTCAAGTGGAGATAATCCCCCATGGATAAGGGTATTATAATTTGCTGGTTAGAGGGAGGAAAAGCTTTGGTGAATTATGTTACTTGGGCTGCAACATCAAATTCTGCTGGTATATATCTATCTTTAAGCCTGTTCATACATGTTTTGGTGGACCGTTTGAATGTTAGAGAAGGGCGTTTTGGAGAAGCATCCATGACCTCTTTATCACTTGATGTAATCAGATTCAATACTGCTAATGAATATTAAGGCTTCTGTTCACTCTTATTTGATGACTACTGCTGTTCTCTTTGCTTTATTGGTTGCATTATATGCTGGTTGGTTTGAGTTGATGATGACATGGCATCTTATGAAGTTCATTGTATCAATATTGTTGATTTAATTGGTGATATTCATGTATAACATAATTTGCTGCTTTCTCCTTCCATAACTTGCTGAGTTCCTTGGCATTATGAACTTCATCAAGTAATGCTTTGACTCCATTTGCCTAAAGGACAAGGAACTCGGTCTTGCTTGTCATCTCATCATTTTATCTAAAGAAAATCATTAAGCACACCAAATCATTAATCTGATTTTCAGATCTATGTTAATGGGACAGATTAGTGATTTGATCTAGGGAATTCCCCCCTTGTGCCAGAGTAAAGCAAGCCAAAAGTGAGTAGAATGACAACCAAGGTAACAACAGGTGGTGTCCTCAAGTTCTTCTAGGGTTTCTCTTGGATGATTGGACTTATCTTTTGTGCAGATCCAGGAGTTACACAGATAATTGTTTATTGATAGAAATATTAAATCAAAATCCAAGTATTACAAGTCGTCTGCCAGAGTGTTTACCAGAAGCAATCATCTAAAAATAAATAGTATTATCTCATAAAGAAGCCTTAAGAGCTTGATTTTTAGCAACCTCTACAAACAACCAGGTTGACAACTGGAGACTTAGCAATGTATGGGTTGGAAATGAGCATCTCCCATCAAAGTAGAGCCAACTCATGCAACTACTAGTAACTAATATATGAAAGAAAGCATAAGCTAAAGGCCATTGCATACATGAAAATCTGTTACTTCAGGACAAGCTGCTCCTTATATGTCTTCAGTTGCTGTTCCAAATAAAGGTATCCCACATTTTTCAAGGAGGAAAACTTTGGTATGGATGATAATAACACATTTTTCGAGGACGAACTTTGGTATCTGTAAGTGATGGGCCATTCTAATTCAATTCAATCCTTGTGAATGATCTAGATCCTATCAATAAGCCCTATTATACAGAAGAAGCATTTCTCTAAGCAAAAACTATCTGCAAAGTTGAGATTACCTTTCCTCCTAGGAATGCACCCGTGTCTGCTGCAATAATACTGCTAAAGGAAATCAAAGTTGCCACAAGACCCACAGTCCATTGCGCTTGACCACCGAGCAATAGTGGCCATGATGCTCCTATTTCTGCAAAATATCAGCGCCAATTCAAAACTCTATCTCAGAAAGGTACTAAATACTGAGCACACAAGCTACCATTTAGTTTACAAGTGATTTCCATCTCATTGATCAGTAATGTTACTATAATCTTCAGAATCTCAGATTACTAAAGGATTGATAGTCCCTAGACATAAGCCAAATACCCTACATTCTGCATCTTTGTTGTTTTCACACATAAATATAAGAAAAGAAAATCCAGGACAGGAAGAAATGCTTTCAACAAGCACTAGCAGGTGAAACTGCTTATTTTGCAGCATGAAAGATTGATGAAAATGCAAAATGAGAAGCAAAGAGACAACTAAGGAGGTTTGGCAAAAACCAAAAAACTGACAAGGAAAATGATGAAAAACAAGACAAAAATGATCTTGAATAAATTACTAATGGTACATCATAGAGACAAGTATCTGAGCTATGGGGAAATGGGTACGAGTTTCCAAAACAGAAACACACACACACACACATATATATAGTGGTATTTTATAAATAGCACATTATATTGTAACTTCAAAGGAAACACATTATGAATAAATTATAATAACATTATATATATATATATATATAATGTGCTATTTTATAAATAGGACATTAATGATATTGTAGCTTCGAAGGAAAGGCATTATGAATAAATGAGAAAGAATATTTCAATGATAAAGATAAATGGCAAGCAATGTTCCGCCAATGCATATATGGGGATCCTCATCACTGGTACCACCCTCCGCTTCCTCATCTAGCCTATCCCTTTACCTCGATCTTCCAGGGACATCAGCTAAAGCCATCCAATTTTGATGAAACTACGTAACCCAAGCCTTAAAATATGATAGAAAAACCTTGACATGCCTAATCAATGATTTTGGCCTGAGCGAAGGGTACATTATGGCTAAGGCTATGACAGAGGAGTTCAACAATCAATGCCACCAACATCAAGGTACATGAAGGGCTTGATACTCTTGATTAAATGTCAATCCCATACCCTCATAGATGATAGAATCCAATGAAAATGTTACAATCTTGCCAATCTTGAAGTCCTAAAAACCATCAAGTCTACTAAATTTTGAATGGAATATGAAATTCTACTTTCTCCGTATGAAGTCCAATGAGGTTGCAACAACTCTCAAACATCCTGAAACAATCAATGGTAATGTTAAAAATTTAAGTAAGACATTAGCATTAATTACCATCATTTATAGTCAACCCTAGTACAAAACCAAGTCAAAATAAGTAGATTAATATTGGAAATGCATCGTATAGACACAGATACGACCTGGAAATGTGTTTCCGAGTGTACATACGCATCCCATGTGTGGGAAACACATTCCGTACAGTCAGAAACAACGTGTTTCCGCATTTTGGTACGGAAAAGCGGGGAGTACGACAATGTACCCCATGTTTCCTACAACATAGTATCTAAGAAGTATCAATTGAGTATTGTTATCTAGGGAGGTTCTGATTAGGTAAAATATAGAAAATAATATTCATCCAAAAAATACAAGGAAGTAGAAAGTCAACACTAAGGCTGTATAAGAAGAGAGCAAAAACAAGAACTCCTAAAGTAAAGAAGGTTGGTTGAATCACCGACAGAGACAAAGAGATGAATTAGATCCTCATGGCCTAGATTTAGCCTGAGGAGAGCCCTCCAACCTCGAATCAAAAAGGCATATGGCTCCTTGGCTCTCCTTGAGTGCTAGTGTTCTTAGAACCATCTCCAAGATATCCCATTCAAAATGGACCTCGTCGACAACATTGTCAGACCCACAGTCCTTTACGGCTCGAAGGTATAGGGCCCTAGCTTACAAGAGTTTGACTAGGTTGCGACAGAGAGGGTTCATGTCCTAATGCTCCATCGCATCATCAAATGCAAGAGGACAATCACGCAAGCCATTATTCAAGCAGAGTTCGCAGCCCACCCCTTCAAGATTGAAACAATCTTTGGCCTAGTTTCTCTTTTGCATCAAGTTTGTCGCTTCGTTGACTCATCCACCGAGAGAGAGCGCTACCCTTATCTTGCATATTGTTCTTCGAAGGCCGTTGCCACTAGCAGCTCCCCCGGTTGAGCTCATTATTGGTTTGTGGAGGTATCCCGACTTCTCCACTCTGTTGGCATCTCGGTGGACCGACTCCCCTCATTCAGCTATTCTCTTGATGCCCCTGGCAGCCTCCTACAAACCAAACAGGAGTTGAACAAATATATCAAAAACGGCATCTACATGCAATACATTCAAGTTACTTGGGTAGACCCACCAAGTGGGGCTAAACCCCAAGATGGCCTTCTATTCTGAGCATTTCCTAGAGTTGAGACAGCCTCATTGTTCGACTGACATACACTCTTCAACGTTGAATGCATGCCATTGGGATTCCTCTGGGACAATTCTAGGTTGGCTCACATCGACTTCAAGTCGAAACCGATCACCACATCACATTGGAGAACAAGATCTGGCAGCTCTGCCATCTTCAGGAGACCTAAATGGAGGAGCATTTCATTTTTCGTTGCCCCATCTATTATGATATTGAAGGATGTTTCTACTGTCTTTTCAGGGAGTCTCATAACTCCCTCTCCACTTTCTTTCAATTCTAGGACCAGAGATGTCTTGCCATGTTTATGAGGGAAGCCCTCAGACTCAGATCCCACTTGCTTCGACACCTTCACATAGATTGGACACCTCCAAACCGACTACCTCTTACTTCTCAGTACTTACAGCAAATAGAGGCACCAAGAGGCAGACAGATAGTAGCACTACATCAACGGTTAGATCTATGAAACCTAGGAAGGAGGCCACTCACGAGCAGCCAACAAGACCCTTACACATTTGTCGCCTTAGATCTCGAGACAAATCACACAGCACAAGTAGACTAGGAACCTCTTCCAGGCCTCGGCAACAGCTTACATTGTCTAGACAGTGAGATATATCTCAAATCTATGTTTTCGACACTACCAAATCCTCTGATTAGTCTTCTATCTGACAATTCCTCCTTTTGGCCTCTGATGTTAAGAGAGATACAGATACAGGTTTTGGGACCTTTATCTTGGGAGAGGGAAGTTTCCCTTTCCCACTCCCTCATCCACATCCTCCTCCACAAAGATTGGGAATGCTATTGGTTTTGGCTCTCAGCAGCTTTATCTATGGTTCCACTTTGCTTTATGTTACTTAGTTTTTTATTTTAGATCTTGTTTAGCATAGATTAGATTTGATCGCATATGCTTTTCTAGGAGTGTATTTGCCATTCCCACTTGGTACTTGTTATCACACAGAGTGTAGTTGTCTACTTTAAAGGTCCTATCCAAGATGGTAGAGGAAGACAACTAACCGGTGACACCTAAGAGGGCCACGATTCCCAAGATGGATTGGTTGTCACACCAATTGAGGCACTCTTCACTTCTTGTTATTTAAGCCACAGATAACAAAGGGGGAGACCCTGATATACTCTTAGAAAGAGAGATCTAACCTAAACACCAAATCAAGCAAATCAAACAGTGAATGTAGGGCAATGGGTATAGAACCCTAGATTTAAGGAATGGAGCTATTGTAGAGGCTTAGGGAAGATGAGATATGAAAGTTGATCAATTAAATTACAATAGCTCAGAATTAAGGACAAATCCAGGATATAAGTATTAGGGTAAATGATCAAAATCAACTACCTTGGGAAACGTGTACTTAAATTAGGGGAAATGGTCCCAAGGAGTAGATCTGAGTGAATTATGGCTTCCTAACACGGCTTGATGGTAGATCTGACAATATCAAAGTTCACAAGCCAAGATCGGGCAATCAAACAACTAAAAAAGGGGCAAACTCAGAGAGGGCGCAAGAGAGAGAGATTAGTGCCTAGGGATTTGGGCAAGAAGGAGTCTACAGAGGGTGACGCCCTCGGAAACCCACTTCTAGTTTGGCATAAAGTAAAAACCCAGAAATTGTTCGCCACGACCTGAAGTTGTTTGAGCTAGAGAATTTTTATAAATTTTAACTTAGGGTTTGAACTTTGAACAGTGAAATTTAATGGTGATGATTGGATTGGATCCCAAGATAACAAAAATACCTTGAAAACGTACCTGGATATGCTTGCGGCCACCTTGCAAGTTGATGATCTTTCCAAAATGAGGCAATCTAGAGTGAGATCCAATCTTCCCAAGTGAAATCGCTATCCCTCCAAGATGACTAGTGCACCCTTCCTTGCCAAAAACGTTCTGTAGTAAGAATCGATCAAGCATGAAAGCAACTATACGATAGCAAAGATGAAACAAGAAGCATCAAAATGACCACAAGATACAATAGAGATACTCCCTGAGACACAAATCGATTAGAAAGAGAGATATGGGGTTTCCCCACAATAGCGCCCCCTTCAAGTCGTCCTCCTTCTCTACCACACGGCCCCCTGCAGAAAAACGTTTGGAGAAAGCTAGATCCACAATGATATCACAGAGAAAAGATTTTACAATCACTTGCAAGAACATTCATCAAAGCATCCAACGGATTTGCAAAAGTATTCTTTATTATGCCGGAAATCCAAGAGCCCAAATGTGCCCTTACAATGAGGGGGGTCTCTTCCTTAAATAGGAATGAGAGAGACCAAAACCCTAACCACTTTTTGAATGAGTGGTGGAGATCAAAAGATAAAACAAATAATAATCGACGGCTAAGATGAGTCAGACATACAATACATGGATCAACTCACTAAAGAGGGGGTGCGCACTCACTAAGTGACCCAAGGGGGGTCACACCACATGACAAATGACTAGGATGAGTGAAGTAAGCACATGGTGGGGCTAGGAGGTAATAATCCTTCACTAGCATCACCCCATGGCACAATGATAAAAGATATGACTCAATAACATCGCAAAGTGACCAAGTGACCAAATCGTGGCCCCCTCAAAAGCATAATACATCGTCAAAATAATGCCCCGGAGTGTGTGTGGACCCCATTGAATGTTGTAAGTTGTGCCGAAAGGTGTGGGATGCATCATAAATGACCTCTGAACAAACCTCATGCCAATTCCTTGCCTCTTTTACCCAAATCGATTTCCTCAATGACCATTTTATTCCATTTTTAATCCTCAGAAAATCACCTGGGAACTTCTTCTCCCATGAACTTAATGAAAATATTATGGGATTCTTTGGAGAAATTGAGTATTTTTGGCGTGAGCTTGTGATTTTTTTTAGACGAGTGTGAGCATTTCCAGATTCTGCATTTTCTAGTCTTCGTGTAAGAGGCCATAGAAGGGTGACAATCCACCACATTGGAAGGTGAAGAACTCTTAGCAGCTGCCTTCTTCTTCCCTTTGGCGAAGAACTCTTGGCATCTACTTTCTTCTTCCCTTTGTGAGCGTGCAAATTCAGGTATTGGTCTTTGCATTCAAATTGATTATGCAATATTGATGTTTGGTTTACATAGCGCACCTCCCGCACTTAGAGAGGAAGAAGTACTCTTTCTGATCTGTCAAACACTAGACTGAGCAAGGCTTTCCCCCTCAGTCACATATGACACAAGGCCCTTTGATCTCTCTTTGACTCCATTCGCCCCTTCGATATACTGACACTGGCCTTTCCTCGAGGACTGATCCTCCCAACTTTCCCATCAACTATTTCAAAACCCATTTTTCTGTTACAAGCGTTTCTTAAGGCAACCTCTTCATTTCACCTTGCCCTCTGTTGCACCTGCCTTAGCGATCCTACCTTAGGGATACCCCCCTTGAGTTGGAGAAGAGCCAACCTGAAGCGAAGAGGAGAGGAGTGTGGTGACATTGGCCTCTCTCCTGAGAGTTGTCATCCAGCTGGTGTGTTACATTTTGGGCTTCAACACACGCATGCCAGTTTTGGGAGACAGCAAGGCACAACTAATCGCAGCTTTCATCCAGGGTGCTTTAACATTTCAATTTCCATAGCCCTCTTTCATTGTGCTGAGAAGCACAATTTTAATTTGTTTCCATGGGCTTGCACAAAAGATATGATAATAGTTTCCATATGCATGTAATGATGGTAGTACAATTTGCTTCATGTTTAGCCGACACAACTCAGGCAACTAGGGGGATCATCCACAATCAGGACCAAACATCGGAGGCAACCGACCATATAGGTCAAGGCATCAAACCCAACTCACCTAAGCTCAGGAACCAACACCAGCGGGTTCTCCTGGCCCAGAAGGATCGAGGCTTTGGTAAGTTCTGTTGCCAACTCAGAGCCGAGACACAAACTAATAGGGATGTTATCCAACACATAGGCAAAAGTGAGGAGGTCCTCCATATCACAGGCTAAGGTGTAAGTCAAGGTAAAACCAAAGATGGAAGAGAACAGATGGATGGGGAAAGTGAAAGGTGATGCCAAAACTAGCAAGCCATAAATGGTGGGAATGATCACGTCCATACTACTAAAGAGAGTAAAACCAATGAGTATAAACATGAACTTCTTATTCTAAGTAATTAGACCATTTAGATAATCATTGAAACAACCATGTCCATATAACATATATATATATATATATATATATATATATATATATATCGCCAGATCATGACCACTAGATACCAAGTCAAGCTACTAAGATGATCAAAAGAGAAAAACAATCATAACCAATAGTCACATAGTCACTGGACACTGTTGCTGTAAAAACTTTGGGCACTACACTACTCTGTATGGAACAAAAGTGGTCACCTCGGTCATCAAATCTGAGGTCATGAGGCTTAGTCTTGGCATAAGGTTCATCATGTCTAATCTGGGGCCGCTCTGGTATGTGAGTGATCACCAAAAGTACTGCTCATCATAGGATGATCTCATCAAAACTGTGTAAAGGCCTGGCTCAAAAATATATAGAAAACTGCTCTGCAATCATGGTAGCCCGGCTACTATGGATGTGATAACAGTACTATGCACAGTTGTACTTAGCAGTCCCATTGACCTTTTTGTGGTCATTCGTTGTGCATTAATAAAATTATCTTATCTTATTATCTGCAATCACAATTAAGTACTGCCTACAGCCCCATCATCCACCACAAAAGCACTAATGTTGGGCCGAATGAAGTTCATCAAAGAATGGCCTAGACTAGGATGGCAGGTTGGACTATCATGGGAGACACTAGGTGCTCCTCCTTGAAGCTCTCCTAACATCTAAGTTTGATGATTCCTTAGTGGAAGAGAGAAACCTAGCAATGGCATCTATCAAGATCTGAGAGGGAAAACAAAAGAGTGCAATTGTCCCCTAAATCAAGTGCCATAGTTAGCATGTCTAAGTGACCTCATCACATGTTAAGATGGTCTTAAGATAGCTCGAGAAGGGGGAAACACCTTGCTAATCTATTGTCATCAATTCCTATGACTAGAGTAGCTACTCTATGCTTAACACCTCCATTAGTTTAAATACTTGAAAGAAAGATGCAATTAATCTAGTGGATTTGGACCTGGAGGATGCTTTCAAAGCCTACAGTCTGAAGATAATTACCCCTCTAAGATAGAGAGCTAAACATCTCTAGTCGAGGTAATTCAAAAAGGTAGCAAGGGAGCCTCCCAAATCTCTATAAATATAGCAGAACCTCCCTGAATCTTATAGTAAATGGGAAACTTGAAAAAAATGTTCCACAATATCCACCTCGTGAAGAGAAAATAATACACGAACGATGTCCATGCATGAGATATGGTGGTTAATCTCAGCTTGCAACTAGCGAGAGTGAACCCTCCCTCAACAACCAATGTCTCAATAGGTAGTTTAGATGAACAATAAAAAATGATCCACAGAGTTTCTAGGATGAGCAAGCACAGGAGCTCGTCCTCTTAACTTGCAAAACGGTTTGAAGCAGATACCTTAAGCATTTTTGACAAGCGGATTCTCTGATGAAGATGATGACCCTATATACTTCGTCAAAGATTTTATGTAGACTGTGTCATCTTTTATCATTCAAAGAGATGAGGAATCATATATGAAGGCATTTGTATTGCATATAGACGATGAGGGTCTTGATTGGTTTCAACAATTGGGAAAGCGTACAATATCTTCTTTGGCAGAGTTGATACAGGTATTTTGTAGTCGTTGGTGCCCAACGAAGCGTGAGGAATGGATGCCCTATGTCGAAGAGGCTAAGAGTTGGTTCCAGAAAGAAAATACTCTTGAAGAGCACCAAGAGGTCCCTACTGAAGACATCCACGATGAATATAGAGTCTCGAGAAACTTACTTGAAGAAGTTATTGTTCAAGACCTTGTGGAGGACATCATAAGCCGTATGTTCCAAGATGAAGGTCCTTATGACAATGACGGTGATTGTGGTCCTGGAAATGTAGACCAAGAAGTCCTAGTTGAAGAAAACGAAGAACGGAGGGAAATGTTGAGTGCTCCTTGCCATTACAAAACAATTTCTTATGATATCTCGGATCACTTGAAGCACAATGACAAGATTCGTGAGGACGATGATTATTGGAGGTTTATGGGCCCACCACTTTATGACTCTTCTAGACCTAGCAGTGTTGTTTCTAGAACTTTTAGCGACACATGTTTTGAAGAGAAAGTAGATGAGTTCAGTATGCCATTCACAGAAGAACTAAAGGCCAATATGGATCAATTTGACACAGATTTTCACATTGATTGGGATGAAGAAGTCATGATCACCTCGAAGAGGAACATCGAAGACATAATCAGTTAAAATAATATGATTATTCCATTCCCTTGTGATGCTAATGATGAAGATTGGATTAACCCTTTTGCTCTTACATTGGATGATGACGTACCCCAGGATGGGGTCCTCTTGCCATTATAGATGATTGCCATATGCAGATGTCTTATTATGATAAACAGTTTGAAAATTTGGGGCCCCATATCTCTAGTGATATCTCCATGGATTCAACTCAGTCGTACTTATCCAGCATCTGGGACAGTGAAGCATGTTATACAGAGAATTCTCTTGCAGTTATTCAGTCCATGATGAGCCCGGATTATCATTCCCAGCTGTGTTCCTCAAGCAGTATTGAAGAAGTTGTTCAGCCTTTTCTGTCCAGTATCGGTAAGTTTCCAACAATGCATCTCAATAAAACCAATACAAGTATGACATTCTTTTCACATTGTCAAGATTTCTATTGTTTATCTTTTCGCTTGAAATGTGAAGGCATAGATTATGTGGCTGACAATTTCAAAATTTTAAAAAAATTTCGCCAGTGTTACGTTGTACCTGTACCAGTGCACCTTCAGATATGTGCCCAGGAGGAGAGGGTTGTTTTTTTTCAAGACCATGATGGGTGTTATCCAGCATTTTCTGAGTGGTGGTTATGGCCAGACCCTTTGGTCCTTCTCTTAGGAGTATTATGGCTTAGTGGCATTGCTGACTGCCTCATTATAGGGCTTGTAGCCTTGAGGTTGGCATCCGGGGCTCCTAGGGGTGGATCACTGGGTCACATGACCCCCGACTTGTTTTCTACTTTGGTGACAGTTCTTCCAGCTATAGAGGCTCTTGCCTCCTCTTCAGGTCACCTGACACACCCTTCCTGGTCCCTTTTCATCATAGCGCCCTCTCTCCTTGGGCCAGTTCCAGTGATGATGTCATCTTACCATGCAGGTTTTACTACTTGTTTTGGGGGGGGCGTTAAGGAATTATCAACATTGTTGGGGTTAGATGGGGCATGATGCCCCCCCTGCTTACTCCATCCTTCAGCTCGGAGCAATTTGCTCATTTTTAGCTATTTTAGTCATTTTGGGGTAAACTATGGGGAAAATGCCCCAAGTTACCCACAGATATGATTATTTTATATGATTTCATGTTATATTTTTAAGTTGACATGTTATATTTTTAAATGACATTTAAATGGCATGTCGACCTGGTTATTTTGTAAAAGTGAGTGTGAGAGGCTATAAATAAACTCTCCTCGCTTCATTTTCAAATTATAACACATGGGATCAAATTCAATATGTTACTTTTTTACCCAAGATAGCTCTAATGAAGTGATCTGCACCTCTTGGAGGGATTTTTCTTACTCTTGTGGATGAAAGTTGGATTTTCTCTTGGTTTGCAAATGCTTGGTGGATGCTAGAATTGTTGGAAGAACACATGCTCAAGTAAGTCTAGTCCTTTTAGCCTTGCTTGGTGAATGGTAGGTGAAATTTTTGCTTCTTGAATGGTTGACTGGTGGCCCTAAGGATGTATTTTTTCTGAATAGGGTCTTTTATTTACCTTCTATCCTCTTTGCATGGTGGAAACGCTCCCTAGAGAAGGTTTTCACAAAGTTTAGCCTTGGATATCCAACTTTGCCCTAAATTAGGCTCTTGTAACGAACCCTAGATGTTGTTACAAGAAGCCCTAATTTAGTAGACATGGAGAAATTACTCCAAGAGGAAGGCTGGTCACCTTCCTCTAGGGCTAGGGTTTAAGGGTCTCATCCATAAAAACCATAAGTTATCATCTTTTTACCAATTTACTTTTGCTTGTACATGTGTAAATATTAGATTTTATGCTAAATTAGGTCTGCAATTTTATGCCAAAAACCCTAAAAAATAAAAAATAAAAAATAAAAATTGAATTTTTGGCATTCCTAAAATTTCGGCCCTCTCTCCTACAATTTCGAGCTGCCTTCTTTATCCCTAAAAACCCTAGGGCGAAATTTTAGGAAGCCCTAAAACCCAAAAAAATATAAAATCCTAAAAAACCCTAAAAACTACCAAAAATCAAACCTAAAACTAAATAGTCCTAAACTGCCCTAAAAAAGCCCTAGCGGCCTCCCTTCCCTTCCTCCCTTCCTTCTCTCTTCCCTTTCTTCCTTCTACCCAGGGTTGCCAGAGCGTGGGAGTGAAGCGGTAGCGTGGGTGCGCATTTTTCAAAAAATGGTCGGAAGCGAAGCGTCTCAGGAGCGTTTATATATATATATATATATATATTCAAAAAAACATGTAGAATACCAAACTAGATGCAAAATTTATGAAACATGTATGTTTGTGCTACATCCAATATATGAAATGCCATCTAAATTCCATAATTCATGATTCCATTATAAACATACAAAGTTACGAATTGAAATACATTTTACAAATACAAATACAAACCATCTAGATTATATCAATTACAAACATACAACCTTTAGAACCATATAATAGGGAAGTACATCATTAACTTATGGAAGTAGTAGTACATCATTAAGTAGTAAAGTACCAAATAGGGAAGTACATCATTAAGTACCAAATAGTTTTGTTTACAAAAATTGGCTATCTGCATGTGCCATGAAGCATAACTTATAAGTACCAGAATGAAAATTTGTTCGGGTACACAGGGTACTACCAAAGGACCGAACACCAAGAGCAACCACTTCACACAAGCAGATCACAGACCAACACACCGATGTTTTGACGTGGTTTAAACCCTCTTGAGGGAAACACTCCACGGCCCCGGCCAAATAGCTTCTACGGGACAATTTATTATGCAAAGAAAGAAAGTTACAAATGAGCTTCTCATAATCGATCAACTAAACAATGACCCTCCATGCTCTTTAAATAGAGATCATGGACCAATCGGGTGTTAAGCCACGAATCAAGGTTAGGTTTGATCTAAGAGAAGTTGAGCCGTCGGATCACTCTATGTCGGGAACATATCGTGACCGTCGGATTAAGTATTTACAAATGCATACTAAAGAAACACACTATCCCTAACGGATATATTACACAAGTTGATCTTAACTAACTCCTAAGTGTCTAAATATCCTAACATCCCCCCTTAAGAACAACTTGGAATAGGATTGAAGGATTTACAAAAGTGACACTATTAGGAGAAGGAAGGAGGCATTAGAGCCTATCCCCCCTTAATGACAAGTTCCTGAACTCCTAACATAGATCGAAGTTTAGAAAACTTCGCTTCTGTAAGAGACTTGGTGAAGATGTCTACAACTTGATCATCTGTAGGGCAAAAGAGCACTTCAAGAACACGATCATGAACATGATTTCTGATGAAGTGCATATGTAGCTCAATGTGTTTGCTGCGTTGATGTAGAACTGGATCTTTGGCAAGCTTGATGGCACTTTGATTGTCGCACCAAAGCGGAGTAGGCTGCTGCTGCTCGAATCCAAACTCTGAAAGGATCTGTCGAAGCCATAAAGCTTCCTGACTGACATTAACTGCTGCTCGATATTCTGCCTCTGCTGAAGAAAGAGCAAGAGCTTGTTGTTTCTTACAAGCCCAAGTAATAGGTCCAGATCCCAGACTGAAAACATAACCTGCAGTAGACTTTCGATCATCAGGATCGCCGGCCCAATCTGAATCAGTGAAATCAACCAACAAAGGTTTCCCCCCTATACTGTAATGAATCCCAAACTGAACTGTACCTCGAATATATCAAAGTATTCTTTTAGCTGCTTTCCAGTGACTTTCATGAGGTGTCTGCATATAACGGGCAACACGACCAACGGCAAAGGAAAGGTCAGGACGGGAATGAGTCAAATATAAGAGACTACCAACAAGCTGACGATACAAGGTGGCATCGACTTCAGGTGAAGTACAAGTGGCAAAAAGTTTGACTCCAGACTGGAAGGGAGAAGGGGCTGGTGTACAATCTTCCATGTGAAAGCGACGAAGAAGGTCACAAGCATACTTAGACTGAGAAAGAAAGATTCCTTCTTTGGTTTGCAGGACTTGGAGACCAAGAAAATAATGTAAATGTCCTAAGTCTGACATTTCAAAATTTTGTTTAAGACTGGATTTCACATGGGTTATAAGCTTAGGGTCACTACCAGTAAGAATAAGGTCATCAACATATAGAACAAGTATGATGAGATGGTTTCCTACTTTCTTGGTATAGACATTGGGGTCAGAATGGCATCTAGAAAAACCAGTGTCAAGGAGAAAGTTATCCATTTTGGCATACCAAGCTCTAGGAGCTTGCTTAAGACCATATAAGGATTTCTTAAGGCGGCAGACAAGGCTAGAGTTATTCTGAACATAGCTAGGAGGTTGTTCCATGTAAATTTCCTCCTGTAAATCACCATGTAAGAAGGCAGACTTGACATCCATTTGATGGACTTCCCAGTTGTGTAAGGCTGCAAGGGAAAGAACAAGGCGGATGGAATTCATTTTTGCGACGGGAGCAAAGGTTTCATTGTAGTCAATCCCTTCAACTTGGGAAAAACCTTTGGCAACTAACCTTGCCTTAAGTCTTTCAACACTTCCATCTGATGCATACTTAGTTCTGTAGACCCATTTACATCTGACAAGTTTTCTTCCTTTTGGAAGAGGTACAAGATCCCTAGTATCGTTCGCCATTAAGGAACGATATTCTTCATCCATGGCTGCATCCCAATCTGGATTCCCTGAAGCTTCTGCAAAAGTTTCTGGATCATGATTCTCGGAAACTTGAGCCAAAAGAGAAGAGGCTCGCTGAAACTGAGAACGTGTTCGACGTTGATCTCTAGGATCACCAGCAAGATCACCAGCTGCTTCACATGTTGAACGGACCCATCGAGGAAGCACTTGTGCTGGTGCAACTGGAGGAACATGAGCAGGCGGAGGTGGATTTTCATCCTCACTGTCATCATCAGAAACTGGAGTTGGAAACCTGTCAAGGAAGTTGGAAGAAGAAGAAGAAGGCACAAACGCCGAATCAGGCTCGCAGGCCAAAGATGGCACAATCGCCGAGTTCCGCTCTTAGGCCAAGAGATTTTCATCAAATTTAACATCTCTTCTAATGATTATATCATGAGAATGTGGTTGAACAAGTCTATAACCTTTTACATCTTCAGAATATCCAACAAATATGCACTTTTCACTTTTAGGCTGCAATGCTTTCCGTTTTTCATCCAGAATGTGAGCCCATGCTTCACTACCAAACACAAGGAAGTGACTTACATCAGGCTTAGTTTTACTCCATGCTTCTTCCGGTGTTATACCTTGTAATGCTTTAGTGGGGGTGCGATTAACTATATAATTTGCACAATTAATGGCTTCAGCCCAAAATTGAAGACTTAGTCCCTTAGATTGGATCATACAATTAGCTATTTCTTTTAAAGTGCGGTTCTTCCGCTCAGCTACACCATTTTGTTGTGGTGTATATGGAACAGTGTGTTGTTGTTGGATGCCTTGTTCAGTGCAGAAAGTAGTGAACTTATTGTTAACATATTCTCCTCCATTGTCAGATCTTAACTTAATAATTTGATGACCAGATTGTTTTTCCACAAGGGCCTTGTAGGCCAAGAACATGTTAAATACTTCGCTCTTAAGTTTTAGGAAATAAACCCAAGTGCGTCTGGTGTAATCATCAATGAAAGTTAAGAAATATTTGAAACCAGAAAAGGAAGCAGATGGAAGAAGACCACACAAGTCACTATGCACAAGCTCCAAGGGAACCGAGGCGTGCCAAGAGGCACGTTTGTCAAAATTGTCCCAATGATGTTTTCCGAGTACACAACCGGAGCAAACACCATCCCTGCAAGATACCATCGGAAGACCTGTCACCATATTTTCTTTACATAGTTGTTGCAATGAGCGATAATTTAAGTGACCAAATCGCTCATGCCAAAGTTTGCTCAAGTTATCACTATGAGCAACAAAAACTGAAGGGAAAGGTGATGACCCAAAGTTGTTAAACTTGTACAACCTGGTAATATCATCAACAATTCCGGTAGCTAGGACCTATTGAGGATCTTTAAAATCCTTGATTACAACTTGGTGAGGTGTAAAGGTCACAGTTTTACCTTCACCAGAATGAGTGATCTGATAGACTGATAACAAATTGCAGGAAATTCTTGGAACACATAGTACATCACTAAAATGACCATTATCTACTGGAACTGTTCCAGCTCCTACAACACTTAGAGATCTATCATCACCAACAAATATTTGTTTGGTGTTACATTCATGCATAGTAGAAAAGATGGCTTGATCCTTAGCCATATGATAAGATGCTCCAGAATCAATGAGCCATTCATTTGAAGTAGAAGAAGAAGATGCATTATAAGAATAACCAGAAGCACAAAGTGCATGTCCATGAGAGGCAGATTCTGAAGACGAATCTAGGCTGATGTGGTGCTTCTTCATTGCTGCTTCCAAGGCTGCCATCTTCTTGAAACACTTAGATTCATCATGATTATCTTTCCCGCAATAGTTGCATGACGCTCAGTCTTCTTGCCTTTTGGCTTGGATCCTTTGTCATTTTTTAAAGAAGGAGCTGACTGAGAGGGTTTGGGACCCTTGTTTGACTTATTATTGCGAAAATTTTGTTTCTTGAGAGGCTTGGACTTTTCTTTCTGTTGGGACAATAAGGCTTTCCCAGATGTATCTGCATTGTTGATTATTCCAAGATGAATGAGTTTATCTTGTTCTCTAATCAAGGAATCACAAAAAGATTCAAGACTAGGCTCTTGATAGCTAGCTGCATTCAAGGATGCTTTCATGGAGTAAAATGTAGATACAAAAACAGAATATGCAGGTCCAAGTTTGGAAAGAATATGATAAATGCATTGTTTGTCTTCCCTCTCAATCTTACATTCTGCACATAAGAGTTTAAGAGTTTTGTACTTAGATAAATAATCTTGAATGCATGAAAAGTCACTTGGATTTAAAGAAATCAACTCATTTTCGAGTTGGTGACCTCGAATTTCATTGTGTTTACCAAACACAGATTCCAACTTGTCCCAAGCAGCATTAGGTTCATCAATTCCAGATATGTGGAATCGCAAATTAGTAGAGATTGACATCCCAATCAATCCATGAGCTTCATCACATCTATTTGCCCATTTTATTTTCTTATCATCATCAGTGAGTTCTTTTTCTTTCCCTGTTGTAATTCTGAAGAGTCCCCTACTTCGTAGAACATCCTCCATACGAGATTTCCATGAGAAATAGTTGGAACTGTTAAGTAGAATATCACAAGGGGCGGCCATATTTGTAAATTAATGGCTGTAAAAGCAGAAACCAATAGTCTGGATGTGAAGAGCTCGAAAAAATAGGCGGTTTCAAAAAAAACGGCACTGAAAACTGACTCTGTATGATGAAGTTATGCTTGAACAAAGAAACTATTGAAGATGTCCCCAATAGTGACGTGGCAACTACTACTTATGGAAGTAGTAGTACATCATTAAGTAGTAAAGTACCAAATAGGGAAGTACATCATTAAGTACCAAATAGTTTTGTTTACAAAAATTGGCTATCTGCATGTGCCATGAAGCATAACTTATAAGTACCAGAATGAAAATTAAACTGACATACGAAGACTAAAAGGTCTCAAAAGTTCAAAACACTAAACTAAGTTATGATTTAAATCCTATCTAGTAAAATGCAAAAACAATCTATTTCTCCTAGTTCCTCCTTCCACCACCACGATTGCCTCATGAGGGTACGCGTGGTGGTAGTGAAGATAAAGCATGTGTATCTGAGTGTGACTGTGAAGGTCCTTCTAATGCAGGTATTGCTGGAGTGCTAGTGAAGGGGCCTCGTCCATGGGACCTCGCACTGTGACTGGATGGAGGTGGCATCTCAGCACGCTCATCCTCATCCAAAAGGGCATTCTCCAACTCCAAAACCAATGCTCCATCCTCCAAGTTGTCCTCCTCTGGATTGTAGTCCCACATCTTATTTGATTTGTCTATAGTTGGATCCTCACAGTAATGCGACAACAATCGCAAGTTGTAATGCACATAGACCAAGGTCTCTACCCGTTGTACATTCAACCTGTTTCTTTTGACATTGTGGATGAAACTGTATGTGCTCCAACACCTCTCTGCTAAAGAAGTGTTCACCACCTGTGAAAGCACCCGCTTTGCCATAGTTTGTAGTTGTGGGCAACTAGTGCCATGCATGTCCCACCACTGAAGAGAAGGCAAATTCCCTTGATCTCTAGTTGCATGGTTGCTCCCAAAGGCACCAGTGCAACTAATGTACTGGCTCAACTGTCACCGAATGCTATCACACTCCTCAACATCTGGGTACATTTTTTCCAATGCTTGCATATAACCAGCTTGAACCTCTGTATCTTGGTGTGGTTTTCTCTTTACCTCACCACCTGGTGCTAGGGTTGAAAGCCATGATATATGATAGTATTTTGGTGTAAGCACATACGCTAAGGCATGTAGTGGAATATTCAGCTTCGCCCACTGTTTTTCAACCTCTATATGGATGAAATCATACAAATTCTCATCTCTAGGCTGAACAATGTCCTTAATTTGTACTAGCATAGTGTCCATTTGCTCATACACCTTCCCAATGACCGGTCTATCAGAATCCGCAAACCAAAGCATATTATAAATTGGCTTGGTGAACTGTAAAACATACTTGACCCGTGTCCAGAAATAGTTATCAAGAACAATGTCCTTTGCTACATCCATGCCATCTCTATCAGTGCTAATTTCATCCCATTGATCACTCATCACCATAGCACCCAAAGCCTGTCTTACCCTCAATAGGCGCCTGAAGGTGAGGAAATAGCTACCAAATCTAGTCTTTGCAAGCTTAAGTAATTGCAACTTAGAGTAAGTTCCATAAAAGGCATTGACCCTTGAATGCCCAGTGATATATTTAATGAGTTTCTTCCCTCGCTTGTACAAATCATTTATCCATGTGCATTCTTTGTGCTTGATAATATCATGCATTAAAAGGTTCAATATGTGCACCAAACAACCGGACAAAAAGATGTGAGTATATTTCCTCTCAATGATTTTTCATGCTCCTTTACAATTCGCTGTATTATCAGTGATTACTTGAATCACATTAGTAGGACCAACCTCATCAATAGTTTTCAGTAAGATGTCTGCTATGTTCTGAGAAGAGGCCATGAGTGATGAGGAGTCTTGCGCTCCAAGAAACACTGCACCACTAGACGAAACACCAAGGATATTTATCAAATGTTGGTTTCTAACATTTGTCCAACCATTAGATACAATTATTACCCCAGTATCTGCCCACCCATCTGTAAACCGTGCAAGAGCTCTTTTGACTTTTCCTTTTTCCTTGTCAAGTGTTGCCGCCTGGTTCCACACCTGGGAAAAACGCAGCAGAAGTCTTCAAGCTGTTGGTGTGGCCTTGGGGGCAAGTCAGAGTCAAGTGTTGTCACTTGGGACTCGACTCCTCCATCTTGGCTTTCCTAGCGAAGCCAAGGGGGGTGGACCCTAAAAATGAAAAGAAGCTAAGGTATCTAATCTAGGAGCTAGAAAAATATTTTTTGATAACCAAGATAAAAGCAGCATATACTTATATAAAGCTAAACAATCATTCATCAATACATCATTTGCTCCCATTCACTATTATCATCATTTGCAACATTTGTCAATAACATGAAAGAAATATCAATATAGACCAGTGCCTTATAATGGAGTCGAAATAGATGCATGAGCAAAAAAGTAAATGTTGTGCAAGTATTCTTGGTGTATTTTAAGATTAATGTGAAAGTGATCTTTTTATTATGGCTGGTGGGTTCCCAATATACGCAAAGGTACGGGGGAACATGTCCGGAATTTTGATCTGTGGCTTCCCTCTCAGGCTTGGGCTGAATCGGAGTCTCAAGGAGGTGTTCAGATGCTGTACCAACGAGGGCAAGCCTAACGGTTTCCAAGAGGTCACTACTCAGTTTTGTCCCAAGCCTTCTGAGAAATTTCCCCACGACAACAAAATACTCGCGATGTGTCGGATTTTCAAATAAAGGTTTTTTTATTCGAGGCAGTGTTAGATCCTATTACTAGTCATCTCCTCCTTTCTGATGCGTACCAACTGGATCAGACTGAGCTGCAAGTCGGCCACAGAGCATACGAGAGAAGACCTTGGTATTTTTAGAAAATTTTATGAACCAAAATTTTATATTTTTTAAAAACCCCAAGAGTCTCTTTTCAGGTCAATACTTGGGCAAGCCCTTGTATTGGAACCCTACTTCGAGAAAGCAAGGGGGGTGTTTGAGTTTGTAAAAAAAAAATGAACAAATCTACGTCCTGAGTGAACTTGTGGCCCGCCAATGGAACGGACCAACAAAGTTAATTTTAATCCTAGTTTGATTTTATTAATTGCAAAAAAAGAAATCTAAACTAAAAAATGCAAACCACAAAATTTGAGTCGACACAGTTTTCCCCCTGGGGGGATAGGGTGTGGGCGCTTGTTTAGCGCACTTGCTCTCGTTTAATACTTTAGTTACAATGCAATAGAAATCCCCCGGTCTTAATTGACTCGGTGGCTTACAAAATTTGGAGAGAAGAGGGTATCCGGTTTGCAAAAAATCAATAATGGTCCTCCGGATTGCCTAGATCTTTGAAATTTTGGCAGCACCTCCCCCTACCTGTTCGTCTTTTGCTGCAAACCAGCAAGCAAATGTCAGTATAAGATGCCCAAAAACACTTTAAGAGTGTCTTTGGAACACGTCCTAAAAAACCCAGAAAAAACTAAGTGTAAAAAACTAGTTAAAATGACGGAATTTAACCAAGTAAAACAAATATTAGGTCCTTGTTACTTGGGATCTTTGCAAGCTTTTTAAGGGCTACAAATTACAAGCTCTAGGACAGCCAGATATACTAAAAAAAATCAGAACTAACACTACTCAACAAAACTTTGAAAAATTTAACAATTCTTTGCAAGTCTTGAAAAAGTATGATGCTAGATGTAAGAAAGATCTAATCAGTCAAAGATAGGAGCTTTAACAAACAACTGGACTAGATTTTTCTGAAGTAAATCCTGATCTATTTAAAATGTTAACAGCAGTATATAAATCAGAACCACTTTTTGATTAGTAACTAGTAACCAGAACATTTGATTTTTTTTATTTTTTTTTAAAGAGAGAGAGATGGAACAAATCCTTGTTGAAATCTGAAGCTTTGAAGATGGTTTAGTGATGTTCGAAGGGACTATATCTGCAAACAATGAATAGAAAAAAGGGGAAACAAACAAGATCCTCCTTTTTGCCAACTCAAGAAAACACCTGCACATCACAAACCTCACCAACAAAAATTTAAGTGTAGATATACACTCACAAGAAACTATTATTGCATGTCCATAAACAAATGAAAAATACAAAAATAATCTCTTACCAAGCACACATCACTAAGCTGCTGCAATAAACAAATTGAAACAACTTATCTCATAGATTGGTAACAATCTTTCCGATGAGCACACCACACCCTTGAAGAATGAAGCTTATGCACAAGTCATCTTGGAAAAAGACACAAGATAGTACATCCACATATGACAAAACACCACAAGCTGAACTCCAAAGTCTTTTTTATTCACACTTAAAACCAAAATGAGTATTACAATGATATGTCTCTTGCTCCAATTCTCACTAGTGAACAATGGAGAGGAGCACACAATTTATAGAAAAACCATGAGGGAGTGCGCCCATGCTAAGTGGAGGAGATGGTGGAATGGGTGGAGTGAATGGGGGAGCAAATGGGGCTGCCCATTCCTTGATTCACGCTGCCCAAAATCAGCACCAATAGAGCCAACGCAGCAGCACCATATCTGCTGCTCATTCCTCAATTCGTGGCTGTCCACTCTCATAAATGCGCCCAAGCTAAGTGGAGAAATGCGCCCAAGTCAAGGTGGGGACACACTCCTATCATTTGGGGCTGCCAACTCCCTTACAAAACAGCTAACATTGCTCCCCTAAAGGTGCTGGTCGAAATCAGACCCATAACTTACTCAAAAATTTAGTATTTTTTTAAGTCATTTTTCCAATTTTTTGATTTTTTATGACTTTTTTTACTTTTTTGGGGTTTTTTGGCCATAGGTAAAAATTTAAGCACCCAAACATTAGGAAAAGTGGGTTTAGGGGTTAAGGGGGTGCTCTGAGTTAGAAAACGAGCACCTCTAAGGCAAAAAAGACCTCCAGACGCCACTTCTAGGCCAATTACAAAAGTTTTAATTGAACCATTAAAAAATGGCCCAATTTACGGAAAAAATAAACTTCGCCGAAAAATAAAAAACAACCTAGGAGGACTTAGCACATGTCCATATGACTCAAAAATAACGCCTAGCATGTTCATATACATTGACCCATAGACTTTAACAACCCCCTAAGGCCCGTCAGCCTCCCCAAGCATTCCAGCTTTGGAGGAGCAGGAGAAAAACCCAAAAATTATGTTATGCACTAATGCAAGACATAATAACTAGGTGAAAAAACTCCTTGGAATACCTGACTTAGCCAAAAAGTCCTACGGAACCGAATCTTTTACAAAACACCATGCTAGTACGTTTTATTACAAACCCTACAGGGCCATGGACACGTCGAAAAAAGTTAAAACAGGGGCCCTTTAAAAGGCCAGCTGGATATCAAATCATCAAAAACGAACATGTATCATGTTCAACTCTGCCCGCTCGCTTGATAATCCAACCAAGTACAACTTAGTTGGCAACATCAAGTAACACAGTTCTAGCTTTTTCATACCCATGGGCCTTGTATCCAGCAGGGGCTTTGTTAATGGCTTTAACCATGGCATGCCAATAAGGGGAGCAGAGAACATTGAATGGCACACCACATGCATAAAGAAACCTCACCACTTTTGCATCCACATCCTCCCTGCCAGTAATATCAAGGAAATCTTCTATGGTTCTCTTACTTCCACTACCAGTTGAGGACCTTACGCCAGGTGAAGTAGGAGATGAAAATGGGCTCCCAAAGCTAGAAGAAGCATCAGAGTGAACCTTTTGTTTTTTAGCATTCGTTCTTTGTGCAGCTTCCTCTATCTTAATGTAGTTTTCTCTCTCTACTTGTGTTATCCTAGGGCAAATTGAAATACCAAGGGACCCTTTGTTATCATCACTGTCTAATACCCCACAAAGATGCCTCCTCACACGGGTTTATGAACCGCTATAAGGTTTATTTGGACAACAACCATGTGGGCATAAAAACTTAGAGGTTCCACCACCTCTACCCTCCTCAACTTTTGTGACAAACCTCCACAAGGGGGTTAATGAAGCTTTGTCACTATCAGCTTCAAAATCACCCCCTTCACCACCCTCCTCTCCTTCATTCATTGGGTCACTACGAAAATGACCACTATCTTCTTCTGCATTCACATGCCTATTCCCAACCAACACCATGAGAACCAAAAATTGAAGCAAACACCACAAGAACAACATTTTCTTCAAGTTTTAGATGAACAACCTGCAATAGAATGAGGAGGAAGAGGGAATGGGAAAATGTAGGAGAAGATAAAAATACAACAATAAACAAGACATTTTGTGAACAATATTCAACAAAAATACACATTGGGCATACCTATTTTGATCCCCTTTGATTTGCAAGAAGATGGAACCCTTTGTTGTCTCCTCCAAGCTCTCTCAAATCCTCTTCAAGCTCTCCAACTTTGCTCCAACACCAAGCCAACACCAACACCAAGAGCTACTTCCCTCTCCACTCCAACTCAAAGATGAAACAATGAGGAAGAAGAGGGAGAGATTGTGCTTTATCTCCCCTCTCTAACCCTAAAAACGCCCTAGGCCCCACCCAAAGAGCCAAAAAACAAAAAAAACATAAAAAAGACTTTATTTTCCGTTGGTTTTCGGGTTCAACGGACTCTCCGCGGAAGCGCTCGGGGAGCGATGGCGGTTTGACGGCGAAGCACGGGCAGAAGGCGGCGCTCGGAGCTCTCGGAAGCGCGAAAGCTTCGCACAGTGGCAGGAATCCTTTTTTTCCTTGCCGAAGCGGGCTTCCAAAAACGCTTCGGACGCGAATTCGCTCAAAGAGCGGATTTCCACTTCGAACCATGGGGGGGTGGACGATTCGACAACTCTGCTTCTACCTCAGCCTTCCCCTTGCCACGGTCTCGTTTGGGCTGTCCAAAATCAGGCTCCAACAGCCATGTATCAGCCCTCTTCTCCCTGCTGCAAAAGTCTGCTAAATATTGCAGACTGTCAAGGTTGATAGTCTTTCCATCCTGCTGCACATTTACACCAAAAACCACCATAAAAGTCAGCCATCACTTGCATTATACTACTGTTCAAAAGAGATAGAGAAGGTCCAAAAATACCTTTCTTTATTAGTTTACATACAGTTTGAAACGCTTACTTATTGTATAAGTATTGACTGTCCTATACAACTGAGTAGTGATAAAAGATTGAATTTAATTGCATGGTGCACTGTTTGGTTGGGATGAATGCAAACTATATCTGATTTTACATCTTTACATTGGTAACCTAACTGTCACAAAACTGCCATAAAGAGGACTGTCATACTACTATCATTGTATCAGTTATTTAGTTGTCATTGGAAGTGATGTGGTATACTTCAATTGCTTAAAACTATATTTCATACACATCTTCCTAGAGGGTATAAGAGCTGCTATAACCATATTAGTCCTCATATTTGTTATTTAGAAGTGATTGGTTGATTACATAATGTTGATTGAATAGGTATATGGTTACATGTTTGATATTTATCATCAATGGATGATCTTTCGAATGCTAAAGTGCTAATAAACGCCATACGCCATTAATTTTTGCGTATCTTGTCTTGAAATACTTTGAGATATATATATTGATTTGATACATTTGTTATTAACCTCTACAAGCACTAAATCAACTTAGTATGTCTTCTCCATTCATAGAATTAATTGGTTAAGGCACTGGTCACTAACTTGGTCATCTAGAAGGCATAGTCTCTTTGTCCTTAGTGTCTTGCAGATCATAGAAGAGCTCTCCCCTTGGAGGTTACGACACTCCAAAGAAGTTGAATGTGGGACTAAGGTGACAGTGGTCACATACTCCATACATTTGTTCATCGGAAACTAGCCCTGCTAGTTCATCCAATAACAGGGGAGCATGGGGGCACATTTGTTAGTTTTTACTTGTTTAGCATATAACATTAAACAATCTATCACTGAAAGAAATACAAGCACAGCAAGAACACAATGAACACAATATTTCTCTCGGGGAAACCACAAGGGAGAAAACCCTGGAAAAATCTTCCTCAATATAGAATTCACAAAGTACAAATATAAACCCCAAGACAAAATCAGCTACTCCTCCACTTGTGCAAACTTCTCTCTCAACTATGCAAACTTGTGTGAGTGAGATGAGTGAATACAAATGAGAGACTCCTCCTCTATTTATATTCTTTCGTTGAGGTGACTTTTCCCCAACTGGGCCGACTTCACCTAACTGACTGGGCCGACCTCTCAATTACATAATATAATAATATTTTTTGGGTTCTTCTAGGCCGACACAAGACCTAGGGTTTACATTGACTCTTTCAATGACTCTTACATTATTAATTACATCAATGACATCTCCCAAAGGTGGCATACAATAATACAATAGACAAGTACAAGTAGAATATCTTCCGCGGTTACATTTCTTTAACAACATTTCCCACCCTAGGGGAACACGTCCCTGTGGAACACTACAATAAACCATATGCAAAAAATGCCTAGCATAGAAGAACATCTTAGCACAAAGTGGCTAGAGGGGCAACACAAGTACCATAGATAACCTCCCAAAAGATGTCTTCCCTCGTGCCTTATTGATCTCCCCCTCTAGAAGGGGGGATGACAGGTGACATCCAATAACTACATGTAGGAGTGACGATACATAATGAGGCAACAAATAAACTAAAGAAGCGAACAGGTCTCACAAAGAAAGCATTGTCTCCTTGCTAAGAGACCCATGGAAGAAATCTTCTCTAAGGAACAAAGACAATATAGGTACCTCTCCCAGCCCAAGGCTTAGCTAGCTAAAGAAAAAGTCTATGAAGAAAGGAAATTAGCACAATGATGCTCTTGAGACAAAGGGGTCGGGTGCCAAATTCAACTTGGACATTTGTTGGAATAGAACAGTCTAGACTCTCTCCACCCATACCCAATCAAGAGGCTCTAAGTTAGAACCCCAAACCTCAGAGCCACAAAAAACACAAATAATGGTAGGTTTAATAAACATGTCAAAGAAATGCATTTTCAAAAGGATATCCTAAAAGTGTAGATGAAAGCATTGGCACTCAAGCACAAATAAAGATGCATACCCTTTATAAAGTTGTGACTCAAATGTTGGCCTCAAGTTGAATTTAGGAAATGTAAATTGCACTCACAAATAAGTGTGGGCCATAGTAACCTCACCTAGCTCCCCATCGAAGAAGAAATAAAACCTAGATAAAGTGTCTTTAGAGGTCTCAAAGACCATAGCTTTCATCCTCCTAAGGTTAACCACAACCTAGTAATGATCACAAAAGCAAAAGCTAGTGCATATACCTATCTCTATAAGCCCGTAAGAGAAGAAGCTGGGGGGACCATGTAATCTATAAAAGGAAGCAATGTGGACAAGGTAGGTGTGAGCTACAACAATCATCCGCATGTGTTCACCCAAAGGAATTCATTAAGCTTGTTGACGAAAAATCCTAAAAACGCCAATGAGGGGGTATCCTTGTTTAACTCCAATAGTACTCTTGATAAAGCAAGAAAGACCATGAAGTGCCCGAAATTGGCCCATTTTTTTCTCATAGAGGCTCTAGCAATGATAATGAATGACTTGGAGTTGCCAATATCATACAACCCCTGAAGCAATAATTGCCTATGTAACATAAACCCCATTGCTCTTCTATGTTCAGTATCTTCTCCATGAGAAAGTAGAGACCACACCTAGACTCAAAGACCATAATGAGAAATGTATGATTGATTTTCTCTTATGTGACTAAAATGGAGAGGCAAACAAGAAGCGGCCAAACTTTCCTAGTAGTACTTGCAAGGGCTAACATTTTCAAATGCAAAAACCAACATTTTGCGAGGGTCGACTAGCCCTAACGGGTCGGGGTTTTTTAAACTTCTAGGGGGTTATTTGTTCAAGTTGGGCATCAATTATCTCATGGGTGTCTAAGTTTGTTTGTATTTCATGGGCATTTTTCCCTCATTTCTTGTTGCAAATTGGGCACTTAAATTTATCTTCATTTCAGGGGTGTTAGGGCCTTGACTTCCTCTTGCAAATGGTTGCAAATTGTGTTCCTTCATGGGCGTCTCAATTTATCTATATCTCTAGGTATTTTGCCCTCATTTATTGCAAATCATCTGCAATTTGGACATATGAATTTGTCTACATTTCTTGAATGTTTTGCCATTGATTTCTAGGTGCTAATCATGCTCCTTTTAGGTGAACGTGTTTCTTGATGGATGTTATCTACTATAATTTGTGTCCCTTCTTCTCATGCAAGTTTCTAGTTGGCCACTTTCCCCAAACAAAGACTCCCCAACTCCGAATGAAAACTCCTTAGCCTTGAACAGACAACCCCTTATTTCAATACAAGAGATTGCCAAGCATAATGATAAAGTTAGAGAAGTTGGGGGTTGACTTGCTAGTCCTTGCACAAAATCTGCAAGACTAAGTTGTCAATGACAAAACAACCCCATCACTGATTTAAAAACCCAAACTATGTCACAAGGGTAGAACGTTGCTAACCTAGAAAGGAAATTTTCAAATTCAGAATAGTCATCTCTACCCTTGTTTAAGGCATCAAACTCCCCTAGCATGAAATTCCAAACATTAAAGTAAGAAATCCAACATTCTTCTTTAGCAAGAAAATTCTAAACATGGGATCATCGCCCAGCAACAGTCCTTTCAGAGGCATAGTGATGAGCATAGCTCATGAGTAACGAGTGCAAGTCGTGAAGGGGAACAAGATGCTCCCTATCGTGGAGTTGGGCATTCAAAAAAACTTGATGTTTGCAGGATCCCCCCCTTAATCTTTTGTGTTCGACAACCTCTACATGAGAAAGTAGATACCACCCCTAGACTACTAACATAGACCACCTTGAGAAAGACATGATGGATTTGCTCTTCTATGACCAAATTGGACGAGTCAACACTTATAGTAGGTATGTGTTGACGTTTGCAATAGCAAGGAGCCAATGTTTGACAAAAAGGGACCAACATTTTCCTTTTGCAAGGGTCAATGTTTACCTCTTGTAGGGATCAACAATTCCCACTTGTACGGTTCAACGTTATCCATTGTATTGATCAACATGTCGAAGTAACCAACATTTGTAGTGTGGGGTAGTCAAGAAGGGCCAAGTTTTTGAATTTCTAAGCTAGGAGTCAATTCTCTCATGGGCATCTAAGTTTGTCTACATTTACCATGCCTTTATGTTAAACTATGATATGGAGAGTGTGTATGGAGACAAGAGAGACAAATAAGAGATGTAGTATAGCAATGTGCTACAAAATTACATAAAGTGGTGTTGCATATATATCTAGCAAGTTTGGTATTCCCATTAGGAACTGCTCACCTTATTACATAAGTACATTAACTTAAATGCCATTTATTATATATGACTTATTTCTCACTTGATGTCATTACAACATTACTCTAATACATAACATTTAGTATTCCTTAGATAAAATAAACATTACAATATCGAACACCCCCTTTGAATGTTTATTTCATTTCCTATAACTCCTGATGTCTCTCAAAATTTCTTGAACTTTTCCTTGTTGAGTGCTTTGGTGAAGATGTATGTAGTATGCTACTTGATCTTGGGACTTGCAATAAATCGATTCTATCTCTTTGCTCTGCACCTGTTTTTTGATATAGTGATGATGAATTCGATGTGTTTTGTTTTCAAATGATCGATTGGAACCTCTGTCATCTTGATGGCACTTCCATTGTCATAGTGGAAGGTTGTTGGTTGTATTTGTGCAAGCTTTGGATCACATAAAATTCTATGTAGCCACATTGCTTCAAATGTTGCTCCAACTATTGCTTTGTATTCTACTTCTATTGTCAAAAGAGCTAAAGGTTTCTTTTTACTTGCCTTTTGAAATCACTCTACTACCAAGAATAAAACCATAACCTTTGAAAATTTTCTTTCATCTATATCACCTGCCCAATCTGCATTTGAAAAACTTTTCAACATTAAGTTATCATTCTTCTCAAGTACAATACCAAACTGCGAGGTACTATCTTTGATATACTTAAGTACTCTCTTTGATGCATTCCCATGTGTCTCCCTCAGACAATTTACAAACCTTGATAGCATTACAACTGCAAAATTTATGTTTGATCTAGTTGTGGTAAGATATATCAATACTCCTACAAGTTGACGAAACAGCAATTCATTAACCACTTCCAATTTATCATCTTTCGAAAGCTTTAAGTTTACCTCCAATGGTGTTTGCTACGATTATGATATTCCATTCTAAACGTGTTCAGCAATTCTTCATCATACTTTGCCTACGAGATGAAAATCCTATTTGGTTGTTGCCAAACTTCAATGCCCAAATAATAATGTAATAAATTAATTTTGGGACGAGTGTCACACTTGCACCAAATTCTTTTATCAATTCCTATTGGACCCATGGTTCATTTAACTTTGTATAAAATTAAATCACTTAAATTATAAAAGTAACTTATTTGTAAGAGTGAACTTATAGGTTTAAGTTAGAAGGGGGACAAAAGTTTATTTACTCTTTGCAACTAAGTGACCTTGTTGTGCACCCATGACCACATGGCCAACCTCCCCCTACTAAGTGGCACCTTGGTTCAACATTTTGACTTTATAATTGTATGCACAACCTAAGTGGCAACAAAGGTTGCTCGTCACTGTCACTTCAACTCACAACCTCTCACTTCAGGCTTTGTCTTTAAACCTAAGCCTAGAGGGGTATCCCAATTAGATTTATTATTAATTTATTTATTTAAGTCTAGATGAAAGATAAAACAATATTAAAGTTAATCTAGACTCTTTCTAAGCACATTATATAATGTAAAGTTGGCTCATGTACTTGGGAAAAAGTTAAAAAAACATGTGAAATAGTCATTAGCAATGGATGTTTAAGCTTGGCTAATAAATTTACTTCTAATATCCAATAACAATGGTAAACTCACTAGCAATACTTCTCAAGATATTCAATATGAACGATAAACAATGAAACAAGACAATATCCCAAATCCACAATAATAACAATTAGTAATTATTGGTTTTAGCAATATGTCCTACATATTCCACTAAATCAATTATGTCTTATCTATTAAACACAACAACCACTCACTTAGCAAAATATAGCAATAACCACTTGTTAGATAAATCAAAATGCCAAGACACAATCAATAACACTTAGATTATTAGTTCTTAGTGATTAGAGCTCAAAGGGCTTAGTGGTTAAAAACTTAAAACTTAAAACCACTGGAAATTTTATCCTTGTATTTATGATTTAAATTATTAAATATAAACAAAGAAAACTAGTACTGGAAATTAGTAAAAATATAAAAAATTGCAGAAAATTCTAGAATTAAAATAGCTAGGAAAATTACTAAAAATAGTACTTTAACTTGTGAACTTTTCCCAACTAGCTGTTGCAAATTGTAGGTTATATATATTGCTGGAAATGCAGAAAATTGCAGCACTGTAATTCTTTTTAAATCTTAAATAAAACAGTGAAATTTTCCATATTACCAAATCTGGAAATTTTCCTATTTTTTAAGAAAATTCTAGATTGCAGTAAATACCTAAAGAAAATTTAGCAATAGTGTCAATCATGATATAAATATTAAATCTCTCAATCTAGATGATATTCAATGAAGTACAAAAAAAAAATTAAGGATTTTTACGGAAAATAAATCTGAAAATGAAGGGTAAACAATAATTTCCAGATTTTTATTTATGTTAATTTTCCCAAATAAAATTTATCTAGACTCTAAGAGACAAATAACAATTTTTTCTATATTTTAATATGAAAGGAAAAATTCATAAAATCAAAAGATATGCTTAAGATATTCTAATTCAACCGATAGATCTAAGTGAAATCTAAAATATTTTTGGGGTTTTTCTTTTAGGGTAGTTTCCACCAACTAAAACAAAGAAAATAAAAGAGATTTGCTTTTAATTTTATGGATGGTTGCAAAAGAAATAAGAGAGACAAGTGTTGTAACTTTTTGGGGGAGCTATGGAGAACAAAGAATTTCTCCAATGGACTTGTTCCACAAGATTGCCTAGAAAGAGTAAATTCTAAAGGCCTCCAACCCTTCATAGATGTATTAGAAGATATAATCATGCAAAATCACAAAGGGAGGATGGACTCCTCCTCTACTTCCTACTTGAGTGAAACCCTACACTAGAAGGGGCTGGATTTGCAAAATCTTAATGAGGATTAGTACAAAGAAAAACCTCCCTCTATGCAAGAAAATCAATTGAACCTATAATAAACCCCTACCATAGATCCAATCCCTTTGGACCAGTGAAGCACCACTCGTTTAAGACTCGCGAGTACTCGCGAGTCTCGACGAGTGACTCCTGCTCCCGCGTAACCGCATCAAACTCGGCAAGGAACTCGCCGTCAGCAGAGAACTCATTGGAACCGTTGCCAACTTGCCGGAATCGCGGTAATCGCCCGCGAAATCGCCGGAATACTCGCTAGAATCGGGTTTTGTCCAGTGTCTTCGACGTGCGTGTAGGGTTTCGTCTAGTGTCGGGTTCGATTCATGTTCGACGGACGGCTAGCCGAGCTGCTGTGTTCAACGGTCAGGTTGCTGTGTTCGCTGTGTTCGACAGCCGAGCTGGTGTATTCGACGGTCGGCCGGGCTGTTGTGTTCAACGACCGGTCGGGCTGCTGTATTCGACGGCCGACCGGGATGCACTCTTTATTATATTGTTTTATAGTTTTTTTTATTTATATTTTAATTTTTTGTTATATATTTTATATATAATATATATTATATATGTTGGTTTTTTTTATTTATATTTATATTATTATATAGTTTGTGTTCAACGATATTTTAGACAGTTAGTTTATACAAATATTTTATTTATGTTATGTTTATATAGTTTTATTTATTTATATTTTAATTTTTTGTTATATATTTTATATATAATATATATTATATATGTAGTTTTTTTTGTATTTATATTTTTATTATATAGTTTGTGTTAGATAGGTTTGTTTATTTAGATTTTTGTTATAATTTTTTTATTATATATATATATATTTTTTTTTTTTATTTAATTTGTGTTATTTTTTATTTTTAAATTTAAATTTTTATTTATGTTATATGTTTTAAATTTAAATTTATTAATTTTTTTGTTATATATATATATATATATATATATTTTATTTTTATTTTTATTTTGTCCAGTTTCGTTTTTTATATATTTTTTTCATTTCCATTATATATTTTGTATATATATTTTTTAATTTGTGTTTATGAGTTTATGAGACAATGTTATGATTCATGAATTATTGCATAAATGGTAGTTTTGTAGCTTATATGGATTGGAAATGCTTTAATCTCTTTTTTCCCCCAAATGTACAATTTTTTTTATTTTTTTTCCTATTTGTCGAGTCTGTCCCGAGTCTGTCCCGAGTCTTTCCCGAGTTTTTCCCGAGTCCACGAGTCATATGCTAGCCGAGTCTTTGCCGAGTCCGAGTCGTGCAACATTGCTTTGGACAATATCGCCCCTAAAGAAGCTCAAAAGAAATAGAACACAATGCTAGCACAATATTACCTCCAATAGAAGAACCATGAACAAGAAAAATACCATCACCAATGAGAAGCCCCAAGATATGACCTCCAAAGCCAAGACAATTTTATTATAGAAAAAATGTATTGTACAAAAATAGCTCTCTTGTAGCACCAACAACCAAAAATAAAATAAGAGATGAGCTTTCCTTATATAGCTTTAGAAGTTCAACCTCTCATTAAAAAAAAAAATCACTTCTCGAAGACTCAAAACCCTAACTAAAAAACTAAAAAACCTAACAAATCCCTCTTACATGAGAAATAATAATAAAAATACCACAAAATGGTTGAGAAGGGCCAAAGGGAGAGGGCGCTAGCTTAAAGAGGGCCAACGATTTGTTGAGAGGGACAAATGGTCAAAAAGGAGGGGGGCGATTTGGGATTTCAGACAAACTTCTAGCCTTTCTTGGCATGTGTGGGCCTAAATAGGAATCCAACGTTCCTAACCAACCTCACAAAGGTAGGTATGGGTCCAAGCAAGGTAAAACAAGAACCAAAACCAAGTTAAAGCAAGGTAAAGTGCCACACATGTGAGGAAAGAGAGAGTACGGCTCACACATGTGAGGAAAGGAGGGACGATTTGCTAGTTAGAGGAGGGTGTTTGGGGTTTTAAGGGTCTAGGTGGATCTAGGAGGGTTTAAGGGTTAAGATAGACATAAAATTAAGGGGGGTGCTAGCCTAGGAGGCTAGTTTAGGAGGGTGCATTGGGATGCGTGAGATTTGCATGAAAATGTGTTAGGGGTCTCACATTAGAAGGGAGAAGTTTAAGTTATAAAGTTAATGACAAATTAGAACATTTAACATAAAGTTAGACTTCGGGAAGCCATGTCCTAACCTTTTAACTTGTTTTTAACCACTAAGATATTAGAATTATCATGTAACCATGTGCAAGAGGGACTCCTAAGACTCTAGACTCTAACTTAACATTACATAAGTGTCCATGGTGACCATATACATGAGATGTTTACATTACATTGACCCATAGGGCTCAAGTGCTCTAATGTATGGCAAATTGCACCTAGGAAATGTCCCCATCTTGGAGGATTTCAAGTGAAAAAACCTTGGATTATTTACGGTCGTGAAGATGTAAATAATCCTTGGTAAAAAAACACTCAAGAGACATTCCATTTATGCAACTGTCATAGGGGAGCTGAGTATGTGTTATGTATGTGTTATAACTGGCCCTGTACATATGCAAGATACATCTCGGTCACATCATTACATTACATCACAACCATGTATCACTTGATACAATGACACAGTTTACATGATTGGCTTAGGTAAGCCATACATTGAACATCATATGGATGATCTACATCTATGATCTTTACCCCTGGATACGTCCTCGTACAATCTGAGGGGTAGCACTGTGTATGTGAGCCATTGTTAATTCTTTTGTTTTAGATTTTGTTTAGTATTGTTTTTCTTACAGAGGTTTATCAAACTCTTCATCTCACACATATGGTCTCAAAAAATTGTGGTTCTTTGGCCCACTTACATGAAAACTCAATCTCACGAGATTGCCATAATATATCACTCATAGACTCACTATCCAATCAAACTAACTAACCTAGCTCAAGCTAGCACCTTCAAACTTATAGCAATAGGTCGATCATTAAAATTTGCATTGGACTTGATCTTCACAACAAATAAAGCATTAGGTTACAAGTGTGTTCAGGACTGCTTCCCTAATTTATAGTTGGTGCACTCTTCTCAATGCTCAAGTTTGATTTCGTCTCAGATTCATGGACTTGGTAAATACTTACTCAACCATCTACACCATGTCGACAACTATCTGTTATGTCACATGTATACCTTGTCTACACATGTCAACCGCAATTCCACGTTAATGCAAACTACAGCTCACAAATCTGCGGGCTTGCTTTAACACTTGCTCAAATCTTTGTGCTTCACCATTTGCACAAAGTTGCAATCAACTCCAGGAGATGCTTCCCCGATTCCAACAAATACCCCCATGAAATGTAGTTAATATGGCCCTATCTCAACCTAAAACTACTGAAATAATTTGCATCCTTGACCTGCAAAATACTCCCTGGCAATACCTTCCCATTGCTCTCTATAAACTACAGTAGTATAAAGTCATCTATTAATTTGAGGCACCTTTTTTAATATTTATTAGTTATGTGGGGGCAATCCCTTTAACCGAATGTCAAAACTTTGCATGTTCTAGTACATGGGCCCCTTCAGCATGTTAATATTCACATGCCAATGGCTTTCTCCCTGCACGATCTTCCATTCTTATCCTAGAAGTTGTACAAGCTTCACTATTGCACATACACCAATGTAAGAGTAAAGCTATGTGGTTTCAATCAAGTGGAAAATAGAAAAATCCTAATTTCCAAAAGGGCATTAGTTCTATGTTCAAGTTGACAAATATATTTGGAAATTTGGAGCTCAGAGATTTCAATAGTGAGTCTAGTTTAAACAATTCCCAAGTAATTTTAATTTTAAATGCAACTACAATTAGTTTTCCATATCTGCTTCATGATATAGTTTACAAAGCTAATACATATTACAACCACAAAAAAGTTTACGAGGATAGATCTAATTTAAGAAATGTAGCAGTGGTGCAACCGACCAGATCTGTTCATTATTCTCTAGTGTGGCATCCCAGCCAATGCCACGCCTATGTATCTAATAAAATTCAAGCTAAGGTTTAAGATGTGGAGAAAGCATTCCCTGTTCATTAGCTCTAGCATATGACAAAACCTTCATTTTAAGAACTTTCCTATAATGAACCAAGTTACCTAGAATCTAAGTTGTGGGAAATGCCCAAATTAGTCACGTCCTAGTCCCTGAAACGCCAGGAAATACGGAAACCAGGATGGAATGGCTTGTAAATGTTGTCGATTATATTGGACAACGTTTCCTGATTTGGAAATGTTGTATGGTACAATCGGCGACGTTTTCGTACCATTTCGGCGATTTCAAGCTGCATTTCAGGCAATTTTTAGTTTGTATGTGGGCCAGTCCAAGCGCCCATGAGGGACATGGGAACCTTAGATAGCATAAAAACACTTAAATAATGACTAATGTAGACATCTAATCACTTTATAAACTTAATTAATTTATTTTTACATTCATTTGAAGAAAACAAAAATTAGAATCCTCTAGAAACCCTAACAGTCTCTTTTTTTCTATAAGCAAGCCCTCCATTTCACTCATTCCTCACACTTTCTTCAACAAAAAGAGCTTCCTACAGCAGCAACATGCAATTTACTTGTGTTTCGGAGCAATGGAAGCATGCTTTGGTGCATTTCCAGCAAAAGAACGATTGTGGGCAACAAGAAGGGTGTGGGCAGCACGATATTTGGTGAGCAGATTTATTTCTGCTTTTGCAACATTCATGGCTTCTCAAAGTGTCATTTCTAAAGCCCCTAGAGCTACTCAAGCATGTAAGCAACAAGAATACTATCCCCTTTGGAAGTATGCACCAAGCTAAATGGGTGGTGGGGATTCATGTGTATGGAGGTGTAATTTATGTGACAATGGCAAGACAAGAGTCAAGGCTCACAGTTTGTATGAAGGGGTAAAGGGTATTGATGTTTGTACACATACCAGAAATCTGGAGGTGAGGACTAAATTTGACAAAGAGCAGAATGATGCTCAAAAGTTGATAGAGCAAAGAAGCTAAATTGGTATTGGTAGCAATACTCACTTGGCTGCTAGCAGTGAGCCAAATATTGTCCACGTCCATGAAGCAAGGAAGAGGAGGTCATTACAGCTTGAAGAAGAGATATCAAAAACTCCAATTGTAGGTTAAAATAGCAAATTGTTGAAAATGCTCAATAATCAAGGGAGAGAAGCAGCCGAAACAAGAGTGACAAGGGCTATCTATGCTTGCAGTATCCCTTTTAATGTGGTTCAATCCCCCTATTGGCAGGATTTGGTGAGGCAACTAACACAGCCCCTCAAAGTTTAGGGGCCAAACTATGAAAAACTCAAAACAGTTTTGCTCAAGAAAGAGAGGCAGCTTCTCGAGGATGTTTTAAGACCAATTCATAACTCATGGAGTAGCTCGGGGGTTTCCATTATTCCAGATGAATGGACTGATACAAAGCATAGGCCATTGATCAATGTCATTGTATCATCACCAAAAGGAGCAATGTTCTTGGGAGCGGAAGATTGTTCAGGTCAGGTAAAAAATAGTAATTTCATTGCTGAAATTTTAATTGTTGCTATTGAGCAAATAGGCCCAGAAAATGTGGCACAGGTTATCAGAGATAATGCACCTATTTACAAAGTTGCAGGCTTAATTGTTGAGGGTAGATACAATCATAACTTTTGAACTCCTTGCATTGTCCATAATTAAAATCTGATTTTAGAAGAGATTTAGGACTAAGGAGATCACAGGGCAAGCTAGGACTAAAACTGCATGGATTGAGAACTAAGGAGATCACAGGGCAAGCTAGGACTAAAACTGCATGGATTGAGAACTAAGGAGATCACAGGGCAAGCTAGGAGTATCATAAAATTCATCACCAACCACCACCAGTCTGAAGCAATATTTCAAAAATACTCCAAATTAGAGTTTCTCAAAGTTGCTGAGACAAGATATGTTTCAAACTCCATCATGTTGCGCCACATTGTTGATGTCAATTGTCAAATCTGTATTAATGCGTATGGTGGTGGGTGTGACTTGGGCTGAGTGGAGATAGGCAGATTCAAAGAGGGGAAGTATGGTGCGGACAGTGTTAATTGATGAGCAAGGGTGTTGCAAGATAGATTTATTCCTCGAGTTCACATTACTTGCATTTGAGCTTTTCCAAGATACAAACATTGACAAACTTTACTTGGGAGAGATTTATGATGGCATAGATACTATGGTTGAGAAAACCATGGAAATAATTACACAGGAGGCTCCCACTTTTTTTTTGTTGATGATGATTTTGCAGAGCATGTGAGATCTATCATTGTTGTGGGCTAAGCAGCTGGGAATCGCTCTAACCCCCTCGATTCGCTCCCAATTCGCAATCCGGAAGGAATCGATGAGGAATCGATCCCAGAATCGCGATTCCTCATCGATTCCTCCCGGAATCGATTTTGTAATTCGCGATTCCCTTGGCAAAAAACGATCCTTGGTTTTACAGGGATCGATTCCTCATCGATCCCTGAGCAATTCCGGGATAAAAAATCCCTCCCGAAATCGCTCCCACGGGATTGGCGGACTCAACCACGAATTTTTTGTTTTTGCATTTTTTTTTTGTTTTTTTTGGATGGGCTAGGGTTACTTTGGGCCAATAAAGGATGTTGGAGTCCATTTGGACTCATTCCATTACTCATTTCATTGATTGGGAAGAGCTTTGAGCTTTGAGTGGGTTTGCTAGTTGTTTGAGAGCTTTGAGCTTTGAGTGGGAGATTGAAGGGGAGATTGAAGGCTTCTATTTGGGAGAGCTTGCAAGGGAGATTGCAGCTTCCATAGAGACATTCAACCACCATTGAAGAGCTAAAAGATAGGCTCTAAAAACTCAATCTTTGTTTGTTTTTGAAATTTTTTTTCACTATGTTAAAAAATTTAAACCTTGCAATGTTCTCTTCTCCTACTCTTTCCAATATCTTCTTCTCCATCATTCCATTGCAGGCAACAAGTGACTCTCATCTTGAATCAAGAAACATGATGGGTATGTGGTTTTGGCTTTTCATTCCACTTCTTCTCATTATGATGGTGTTGGGAAGTAGATATGGCGGTGGTAGTGATGAGGGGGAAGAGGTAGAGAGTGACACATAACATGGAGAAGAGGAGGAAGGAGAAGAGGGTGATGATGATGAGAATGAGAGTGATGTGGGGCAAAAACAAAAAGACACAACACCTTTGTGGAAGTATGTGACAAGGCTTGGGGGAGGGAGAGGGGGTGGATCCACAAATTTTATATGCCCCCATTGTAATAAAACTTACATAGGTTCATATAGCCGGGTGAGAAAGCATTTGTGTGGGATTATGCCATGCGATGAAGGTAAGTCTACTGGAGTCAAAACTTGTGACAAAGTGGCAGCTAAAGAGAGAAGCAAATACAAGATGGAAGAAGAGGTCGCTCAAAACAACTCCAAGAGATCAAGGGTTGAATCTGAATCCCCACAGAGAATGTTTGGTAGTGGAGCTGGATCATCATCGGCTCGATCGGGACCCTCATCTCCCCATGGAATCTCGCCTATGCGAAGAACATTATCGGATTTCCTTGACCAAGGTTGTAGAGATGATGTGGATTCAAAAGTTTATAGGTTTCTCTATGCATGTGGTGTGCCATTCAATGTTCTTCGCTCACCCTATTGACATGAAATGGTACAAGCCATCAATGGTGCCCTTCAAGGATACAGAAGCCCTGGGTATGACAAAGATAGAACCGTGGGACTTGACAGGGAAAGAGCAAAAATCAATGGTGCTCTTGGAAAGTTTACAAATGATTGGTCCAACTATGGGGTATCCATTGTATTTGATGGGTGGACAAATGTTAAAGGCAAGCCATTGATAAATATTCTTGGCGTTTCTGCTAGCGGTGCGATCTTCCTTTCAGCCCATGACTACTCAGATCGCTACAAGACCGGTATTAATATTGCACAACCTTTACTTAAAACCATTCAGGAGATTGGGCCATAGTCACACAATGTCATTCAAGTCATCATTGATAATGCTGCTAATTGTAAGGCAGCAGGAGCAATCATTGAGGATAAGTATCCCAACATATTTTGGTCAAGGTGTTTGGTTCACACATTGAACCTTTTGATACATGATATTTTTAAGATGAAGGACCCTAATTACCGATGGATTGGTGCCTTGTACAAGAGAGGTAAGAAAATGATCAAATTTATTACCAATCATAGCATGGCCCACCACATTTTTCGCAATCACTCTAGGTTGGTGTTATTGAAGATTGCAAAGACTAGATTTGCCAGCTACTACCTCACCTTCAGGAGGCTTTTGAAGGTAAGAGAGGCATTGGCTAGTATGGTCTCAAGTGATCCATGGCAAGAATTAAAAGACAGTTGTGCAAGCGCAGCTGAAAGACGTGACTTTCAGGAGGTGGAGAACACCGTTCTTGAAGGTCATTTCTGGTCACAGGTTAGGTATGTTATGCAGTTCACCAAACCAGTTTATAACATGATTCGTTTTGCAGATACAGATCAGCCGGTGATTGGGGAGGTATATGAGCAGATGGATAGCATGCTTGGTCAAATCAAAGACATTGTTGAGCAAAGAAATGCAATCTTGTATGACCATATTCATAAACATGTGGTCAAAAGGTGGGATAATCTAAATGTTCCACTCCATGCCCTTGCATATGTCCTTACCCCAAAATACTGTTCTCCAATTTGGTTGGTCCAACCTGCACTTGGGGGTGGAGTTAGGAAAAAAACCCACACAGATCCAGAGGTGCAAAATGGGTATATGCTTGCATTAGACAAGTTGGTCCCTGATGAGGATGAGTGTGCTCAAGTATGGAGTGAATTGAGCGAATACATCAGTGAGCATGGAGCCTTTGGTACCCTGCATGCAACCAAAGATTGAGTCAGATTGGATCGTATCCGTTGGTGGAACATGTATGGCTATGGAGCCACATATTTGCATAAATTGGCGATGAGGGTGCTATCACAGGTTGTTAATAGCTCTTCTGCAGAGAGGTGTTGGAGCACCTACAACTTCATCCACACTGTAAAGAGAAACAGTCTGAATGTAGAACGCGCAGAAAGCTTGGTTTATGTGCACTACAACTTGAGGTTGTTGTCCCATTATTGTGAAGCGGCCAAGAATGATAGAACATTTTTGACTGGGGACAACAATCTAGAGGAGGCTAATGTGGAGGATGGAGCCATAGCATTAGAGCACTTGGAGGCTGAACTATTGGGTGATCATGATGATCCAATTCAGACTACAGGTACCCATACAGAGATGCCACCCCCAAGCAGAAGCAGCTTTCCGGATGCAGAAGTTTTGCCTTTAGCTTCACAACATCCAAGTTGAGCCCGTGGGGGCCATTCATCTTCTTCTCATGTTCCACGATCACTTCCAGCAGCTCCTATTCCACCTAGACCACAATAAAAGAAATTGGAAGTTTCTCGTGGCAAGCAGAAAGCTTAGTAGATAGTATCATAGATTCATAGTACTTTGTATTTCATTTTCATGTTTATTTTGGCCTATTTTGTAAACATTATGGACTAGTTTGATGGCAAAGATTATATGTTGAAATTTGAAGGTTGATGTTGTTGATGATTGATGATAGATGATTTGATGATGATCATTTAATGACAATGTTATAAGTTATAGCTCCTGGATGATTGATGTTATATCAATGTGTACTAAACGGTTATATGAATATCTATGTCTTCATGTTTTCTATAGCTAATTTGGCATAATACATGTTTTTTTTAATTTATATGCATCAAAATATATTAAAATATATATTATATTAAAAATGCTCCCGAAACGGAAGCTTTTGAAAATTTTGCTTTTTGCTCCCGCTCCCGCTCCCAACAGCCTTGGTTGTGGGGTGGAATGGTTTTAACACTCCACTGCACACTTTGATGCATGCTATGTATCTAAAATTTGAATATGCCACATATAAAGGTGGAGCACGAGTCCCAAGTATAATAATGATGAGTTGCACCTGCAACTCTTAATACAATGGGAAATATCTCACAATAACCCCAAAGGTGATTATCTCCAACAATCATATGCATCTGTCATCTGTGTGTGTGAATGACTATATTAATTTCCTATATATACTAATTTCTCACTAATTACTCACATGGGCTTAGTTACAAGCCAACATAGCATGCACTTAATACAAGTGATCCCTTACATCAGTTAGAGGGACAACATTTCCTCTATGCTGCACAGATGGGGAAATAAGTCTATCTTTTGCAAATTTACGCCAACGAGGATGTTTGAACCATTCTTCAAATATTTTGGTTTAGTTTTGGCCACAAACATTTCCCAAGAATTGAGGTCATGAATACAGGCTAGAGAGTGTAGGGCACATTATTTGCCACCCTTTCTTGGTCCTAGAAAAACAAATTTCCTGCTATGCACATGGAAGACTGAGATGAAAGGGTATTAGAAAACAAATTACATAAAAAGGATAGCAAAAACAAGAGGAAAGAAAAACAACTGCCAATGGAACAAGAGGTCATGTATAACCTTCCCTTATTATATTCTTCATTTCCTACAGAGGAATACGATCCAGATGGAGGTAAAAAGAAACGCATATTAAGCTGCAGTCAATTACATTGGACATCATAGAGGTAAATAAGGAAACTAATCTCTACAACCATTCAATCCCCTATTCATTCCACCTTTCCTTGTTCCAAATTTTTGCTTGATTAAATTCTTTTATTGTTCAATGGCTGCTCCTCTTAAATTTTCAAAAGCAAACTACCAGGATAAGGAAGACAAACGTACTGGTATTCAATGCAGGAGCTGCAAGACCACATCGGAGTTTAACCCAGAAACATGGAAGATACCCACAGTAAAATAGCCCAAATATTGCACTGCTTAGCTGTGCAAAACGAGGACTTCCTCTTTGCAGCAATAGAACAATTGCTAGAAAGAAAGCAAATGATGTCACAGCAACTCCCATGCGACCTCCAAAATACCTGACATATATCATACCTCTACAATTATCCTCCAAAATTCACATTCAAGTTATGCAAGAACGTGATTATCTAACATAGTTTCGAATTTTCAATCAACTGATGAAAGAAATAGACAAAATATAAAGTAATAAAATATGTCTGCATTCTTGCTGATTTAATCAAATATACTATCGTTCCAAAGAAAGTTCTTTAGGTAACAGTAAGCTTTCTTTCTGACCATTGAAAGTTAATAATAGAAGTGTAATGCATCTCAGACGAACATTGTAAACTGTTAAGACATACAAAAGCAAAACACACAGCAAATTAGCAGATGAATGGGACTTACAGTGTCATCAAAGGCATGAGTGCACAAACTGCAGAACAAACTCTTGATACATATCTAGGAGGGGGGGTCATGCCTGCAGCTATTCCATGGCTTCTAACTAACTCAAAATACTCTCGTGTACCAGCCAGGATTGCCAAAGCTAATACAACTGTAAAAATCCAACCCCCAGCCAATACGACTCCGCCCACACCAATACCAATGGCCAAACCAAAAACAATCCGCTTTTGCAACTGACTCTTTTGATGTTGCTGTTCCAGTTCTTGGCTTTGTATGCCCTCTGGCTCCATGCTCACTTTGCTTTGACCATTCCCTCCAGCATCCTACATAACAACTGTCTAAAATTTTCTCTTAACAGATCATTGCATAGCACCGTACCAGTTATGGTCAACAACACACATCCTTTATAGGACCACAAGCAATGGCAATTTTCAACTAATAATAACAGCATTTGCAAGAATAAAAGATTGAAACATATCAACAATATTATAAGGAAAAAATTCGATTGATGTTACCTGAAATGGGGCACAAACTTGACAAAAACATGCGAAGCTTTTAAAAAAACGAAGATTTGTCATTCAAAAAGATAACTGCAGAAAAAGAGAGAAACAGCTCTGTTTCTTTTAACAATTTGTCCATATGTTTTACGTTTTACGTTGTGACTGGGCCAAATAAGGGTGGATGGCCTTTATGTTGATACACCCTTAAATTTTTGTGTATAAGAACCGAAAGTTGCAACCGAAAGAATGTATCACAAATGTCTGTTGCTGCATAGTTATAACCAATGCAAGAAAACTATGATTCTAATTTTCTTTTTAAGTGCTTCAGGAAACATGCCCAAGGGGCTGCACTGCAAATAATAGACTTCCTTGGGCTTAGGTGCCAGATCCGAGGGGTCTCTATTCCACCAAATTGCCAATCCAAAGAAAACGATAATCTCAAATTTTTCATAGATAATTCCAAAGTTATGAATGAAACTGCAGGATGTGTGTAGATTTCTTGCAATTATCAACAGCGAGTGTCTTTCAGGCCACTCTTGAAATCAATATAAACTTCAAACCAAACATCGGGAAAAAAAGGACATACCTCTTGAGAATGTTCTTCATTGAGTTGTTTTGCCTCGGAGCCAGCAGCATTGCAGAGATGCCAACCATTGGCAGTGTCCTTGTTCAATCTTCTCGCCGATACGCATATTATACTAGCACCGTTAGGCAATGTTGAAAATGGAACTTGGCGATTTATTCCCAATTTCAATTTTAGGAATAAGGGAAGAACGGGCCGGCGGAAAAGCCGAAAACCGCCTCCCGGCTCCACTCCCTGTGTACCTACGGAACTGTTTTCACAGTTTCTGGATGCTTTGAAAGGACCACTCTTGGGGCATGGTAAAACCGACATTGGGGAAAATTTGCATTGGCTCATCTCCATTGAAGAAGAAGGGGCACCATGTTCAAACATGGCAACACGGAATGTTTTCCAAGTCAGCCCTTGTTCCTTCTACAGACCAAACACAACCAACAACCTTGAGACTATAGTAAAACCTGCCCACCTCAGCCAGTATGCCCTTTTAAAAACATTTTAGTCAATCCAATCTTAAATACAAATTGAATGATGCCCGCCTCAGCCTGTATGCCCTTTTATCAAAATTCCAGCCATCCCAATCTCAAAAATACAAATTGGATTCTGTCCACCTCGGCATGTATGCCCTTCTATCAAAATTTCTGCCAATCCATACAAATTGAACGACACCCACCTCGGTCTGTGGGCCCTTGTTTGTCAAAATTTCAGACAAACCTATCCCAAATATACAATTTGTATGATGCCCACCTCAGCCTATGTGCCGGTTTATCAAAATCTCAGCCAGCACAATCTCAAAAATTCAAATTGAATTATGCCCACCTCGCCCCATTTATAAGAAAAACAACTTAACCTGTATCAAGTGCAATGGATCAAGCCAGGGCCAACTCAAGTTCTGCAACTTTCAACTCACAAATCCGCTAAAATGCTAAAAGAAATTAACCAAAAGGCCTGGAACTCACCAAATCCCTTAAAGATCCAGCCATAAATCGACTGCAACCTCAGGAATAGGCCCAAGATTATTTTCTTTCATATCAACTAAGCAATCTACATACCATATCAGTCTCAGCCAAACAACGACCAGATAAAACTGAAAGGAGATACGATTAAATTTAAAGAATATATTTAGAGTATAAAAATCAGTCGTGTTATTGCAGGATGGTCAAGCATGGCTTTGATTTCAGCAGTTTAATATATATCATGAACTGAATTTGTGGCTTAAAAAATAGATAATCCATTTGGAAATGGAAGTTTCCTTGATTCCATGTGTTTTCATTTTATAAAATGATAAATTAAAGATTGATGTGTCATGTGTTTTCACTTATAATTTGAATGATGTGAAAATATTTTATAAATGATAAATTAATGAAAAGATGGATGGATAGATAGAAAATTAGCATACCACATAACTTTGAGAGTAAGTTTAAATGTTTGATGATTTCGTTTTTGTAGACAATATTATTTTGTTAGAAGAAATTTAAGAAAATAAAATAAAATTTTAAAAAATAATGTTTAAACTTGTATAATATGGGTGTTCTGAAGTATTTGAAGGCGTTGAATTTTTTATGTTTTTAAAAGTATAATTTGAACAACACATAATTAGGATTTATTAAAAAAAATCTTTGGATTCTTGTCAAAAAAAATCGTAGAATAGGCAAAATCGTGACATTTTTAGACTTGTCCCATAGTATATGATCAAACATTAATAGAGATAAAATGACAAGTGTATTCTTTTGATAACAATCTTGTAATGTTTTCAACAATGAAATTGGTGAGAATTCTTTAATGTTCATCACAAAATATGGATTGCAAGTTTAAATAGTTAAGCGAAATTGACTCCAAGTCCGTGAATCCAAGTCTTTTGTAAACAAACCTCCATCCCACAAATATAGAGAGAATAGTTATTATTGGGACATCTATGGACATAAAGAAAGATTCAATCATTGTAATTCTGCCATTCAAAGATAGTCGTCCATGCATTGACTGGACCTTTAAAAATATTATCACAATGATCACCGAACAGTGCACTGAGATCAGCAAGAGGAGAACAAAGAAAATAACACCTTTCTGCCTGCCACAACAAAAGGCTGTGATTTACTTTGATGGTGCCGCGACCGGGGGTTACTATGTTGCTAGAGGAATTATCTACATCAATCCATATCATTATTTTTCTCTAAAGTTAAATTGTGGTCGTGGAACCAATATGAAAGCAAAATTACTTGGTCTCTGGTGTGTCTTGACAGTTGCATTTCGCTTCGGGTTATCGGATGTGGCGATTTTTGGTGATTCCAGAGTGACTATCAAATGGGCCCGGGGAGAATTCAAGTTGGAAAACTTGCCTCTCTTTCACAGGTGCAAGAGGATAAAAGATTTATTGTTGCATTTTGGATCTATTACTCTTCAGCACATATATAGGCAGTTTAACTACATGGCAGACCTACTTTCAAAGGAAGCTTATTATGGGGATGAAGGAGTTATATATTGGGAGGAACATTTTAAGTCAGTCCTTGTAGACTCTGGCTCGACTCCGATCTTTGACATCTGATCAAACTTTTTTTTTGGCCTCCCACTAGAATCTCAGATATGCAGCTCGATTTCTTGAATCTTTTTTATGGAAACTTGTCTCTGGGTTTTTTTTAAGCCTTATATGTTTTTTTACTGGTGAAAACTGTCCTTCAGTTATTGGACAGATATGATAAGTCTATCTTCCTATAGATTTATGCATTTATGTACTATTTGATTCTCCTATGAATAGCAATAGTATGGGTTTTTTTTGCTGAAAAACAAAACAAAGAAGAAGAAGAAGAAAGATTCAATACAAATATACTTCTATAATTTATTTATTTTTACATAGAATTGAAAAAAAAATTATTGAAAACATTTAATTATAATAATAATTTATTATTTTATTTTTAATTTGGTTTTTATTGTAAATATATATATATTTTTTTTCTTCGTGAGAAAATATAAAAATTAAATATATAACAAAATCTAATTTGAAATCTTCAAATAATTTTTGCTTCTTCACCATTTTGAAATATTGTAGGTTTTGAATTTCAAGTTCTTTCTTGTTTCTCCATAAGGTATTTTCTTCTAATTGTGATCCAAGTTTCACAACGTCATTGGACACCATTAACACTTGAAACGTCACATAACCCTCGTAAATATAGGATATCGAACTTCCAAATCATGGATCTCCCAAGAGCTATTAGACAACAATCCTCACATATGTGTCTCATAACCCCAATGAGGTATAGTTTCTTTGATCCTCTAGCATCTCGGACAATCTAGACAACCATCCATCTTGAGTTGAAATTGAAATCCCCCCTCTAGCATTGCAAATACATTTTCTTTGGACTAAAAAACCAATTATGTGCTCTATTGTCATCATTTGTTTCATAAACCAAGAATAATTCTAGCATGCTTGTAATATTCGAAAAATTTGCCTACTATTACGATGGTACCAGTGCCAGTGCACCTGCAGAGGTGCCCCAAGGAGAAGGGTCATTTTTCTCAGCAGGAGGGTTGTTTAGCAAGCCTTTTATGGGTAGGAGTTATGGCCAGACCCTCTAGTTTCTCCCTTGGAAGTACTATGGCTTAGTGGCATTGTTGACTGCCTCATGAAAGGGCTTGAAGCCCTGAGGTTCGTGTCCGGGGCTTATAGGGGTGGATCACTGGGTCACATGACCCCAACCCTGATTTAGCATTCTGGTGATGGTTCTTTCAGCACTGAGGCATCTCTTTCTCCTCCAGGTCACCTCTAGCACCCTCCTGGCCCTCCAGTTCACCAGCGCCCTCTCTCTGGGGCCTCCTTCCGATGATGACGTCATCCTTGGAGCCAGGTTGTGATGCTTGATTTGGGGGGGGGGCGTTGAGGGATATTCACTTCTGTTGGGGTTAGTTGGGGCATGACGACCCCCCCCCCCCCCACCTCCATAGTTTGGCCTTCAAAATGGACCGATATGCTCATTTTTAGCCATTTTGCTCATGTATGGGTCAAATCTGGGGAAAACACCCCAATTTACCCACTATTTTGATTATTTTAAATTATTATTGTTTTAATTTTAAGTTGACATTTCTAATTTCAAATTGACATTTAAAAAGGCATGTCGCCCTGGATTTATTTTATTTTTGTAAAGTGAGTGTGAGAAAGGTATAAATACACCTTCTCCTCACTTCATTTTAACATCAACCTATGGGATAAAACTCAATTTTCTGATTTTCACCCTTCTTGGGCTCATGGAGTGTTGGCAGGTGGTTCGATGAGGAAATGTCGCAATACTGCCAACGTTGTGACACATTGGATGAGGTCGCGGAAGGAATATTTTGTGTTAAAGTATACCGCGGTTGGCGGGTTTTGGGGTCACTTGGACCACATGTTATGTAATATTGAGTTAGTTGTACCGCGGTATGCAGGTTTTTGGGTCATTTGGACCGAGTCAATTAGACATTGGGTCATTTGTCCATAGTGTCGGTTAGGAAGTCGTTAGTAAGTGGACAAACATTGTAATGGCAGGATCCTATAAATAGATGAGAGTTGTAAGTGTTAGGGGAGGAGAAGCAAGAGGAAAGGAGAAGGAGATGTATGCGGATAGAGATCTATGTTTTGCTTCTGGTATACAACTGTGACAGTAATATAATGATGATGTTTTGGTACGATCTTTGTGAAATGTTGCAATATATGAATGTTGTTATATTTTCTTGATGCAATGTATGCTTACTGTGCTATGATGAGAAATATTGCGATTAAGTAATATGTTATAACTCCATGTCGAATGTTTATGTTTAAGTACTGCAATAAAGCCAGTCCGTGTAGCCACAACTCGCCTCCTCCCTCGGCGGAAACATGGTTCTGTCTGCTCTTCCTGGACGCCTCGGGTGAGACCTCATCCGCTTTGCGGGTGTTGCTGGGCGGGCTCCAACCTACCCGGGCCGGTGCCCAGGGAGACTGCAGTATGTGTCGACAGTGAGGTGAACCCCTATCGACCGAGGTCGCGTTGGTCAACATGGAGTGATGCGCACCTCTTGAGGAAGGATATGCTTGTTATTTTGGGGATAAATCTTTGAAGTATTTGCTCTTATTTCTTTGCTAAGGTAATGCTAGGAGTTGTTTGATTAACACATGCACAAGGAGGTATCCAAGTCTCTTCTCTTAATATTTTCTTTGTTAAATGTTAGACCTGTACTTTGTCTAAGGTTGAATGGTAGCCATTGATGTTGCATTTTTCCCTATCATAAGTCATTTTCAGCCTTTAGTTACCCTAGCATTGTCAACTTGAGCTTTAGGTCTCCAAAGTTTGTCTTACCTAGGGAATCATCAACCAACTCTTGTAGTTGTTGAGCAAGCCCTAGTTTTCCAAACTTGGGAAGTGCCATCTCAAGAGGAGGCTATCCTCCTTGATGCCTAGGGTTAGGGTGATTTTCTCTTCAAGCCCTAGGTTGTTCTCTTACTTTTTTTACCTAATTTATGAGTTATGTTTATGTTGTAAAAATTATGTTAGTTTAATTTTACTTTTTATTCTTTGTAATTTAGTTTTTTTTTTTACATAGAACTAAATTTTAAAACCCTAAAAAAAAGGATCCCTAATTCTACCGAAACCCTAACTTCAGAAAGCTAAGCCCTAACGGCCTCTCTTTTACTTCCTTTCCTCCTTCGTTGTACTTCCTTCCTACCTCGCCTAGCCTCCCTCCATCCTTCTACATCCTTGGCCTCCCTCATCCACAACTCGGCCTCCCTTTTTCCTCCTCGCTGCCCCTTCCTTCATCCTTCGTTGCCTTCGCATTCCCTTCCTACACCCTCTCTTAACCTCGGCCAACACTTCCAAGACTTCGGCCTCACCTTTCTCTCTTCTTCAGCGCTCGATATCCACCATTTCCATCCCTTGTCCCTTATCTTCCTCTTAACCTTCATTCCCCCCTTCTTATCCTTTCCTCTTCATCCCAACCTTCCTTCTCCCTCTTAGCAGCCCTCTCCTTCCGCAGCTCCCTCCACAGACCTTTTCCAAGGTCTGCAATAATAGGCAGACCTCCCCTTTGGGATCTATCTAACATCTCCTACACACAATAAACAAGAGGAAAAGGATTAAAATTGAGCAGTATTTCAAAGGTCGAATTTTCACACACATAGGTTTTAAAAATGGTTAGTTACAAATTTGATATTTAATAACATGTGTAAGCTTAGAGTTCTTTTCATGGTTATTTGTCTACTTTTAAAGTCTGATTTTCAAGAGGAAGGTTACATACATACTAGTTTGGAAGTTCACTGTACATGTAAAGAAGTTACTTCATCTATTTGCAACCTAACTATATTCATTGGTACACTGGGTAGTACTTCTTTGACTATCACTTATACCCAAAACTAATCACATACACATAATTTCTTGCATTCTTATTGTGTTAGATTATCCCTATGAAGATCTGAAATACATATTTTAAAGAGGGAATAGTTCTGATCTTAATCATGATTTCAATTTTAGATTCCTTGTTTACATAGTTGATGGATAAATTGTTTAATTATTGATGCAAGTACTTCTTTATACACCAAAGTCAGTATTAATTATTATTTCCTTTCTGTCACATTGACTATTGGTATTGTTGGATGATTGTTGGCATTAAGAAGTGCATCCGATTCTTACACTTACATATATTGCTTTTTTCATCTTCAATGATATTATTGGCTTCAATACATTGGATTTGTTTACACTTAGATGATGATACATATTTGCATGATAAGAGTCGGTGAATGATTTTTGCATTAAGAACTCCTATATTTCATTGGTGGATGGTTAAGTTATTAATGAATGGTCTCTTGAAGTGTTGGCTACACATTGTTATAATACATGCTTATGATTTATTTGATACAAGTGGGTGAATGTTCTTTGATGAAATCATAGTTCGATTGGTTATTCTTTTGATCATACACTTACCTAAATTTGCACCCACTGACATTGGATGAAAAAGTGTTTTATTTTCTTTATTTTTATCTATTAGCTCCATTTAGGCACCGGTCTAACTAATATTTGCATAGAGAACATAGTCTTTTGGTTGCATAAGTGTTCTACAGGTTATCACAAGGGTACTTCTCCTTGGAGGTTCCGATGCTCCAAAGAAGTTAGAATTGTGATCGAGGTGACATTGGATCACTTTTCTTATTTTTGTTTATCGGGAACTAGCCCTACTAGTTTGCTCGGTAACACCTACCAATCAAAAAAACGACAATCAAATGAAACTAATATAATGACTTTATGTTCTGCCCCTTTTTTAGTAATGATGTGATTTATTTTTATTGCTCCAACTATCGATTATGTTTCTATATATGAATCGGTGTGTTGAAGGAACCTCCATAACACTTCTAGAATTCAAACTTCAGTTGGTTCCATTCATTAGCAAACATACTTTCAAATATGTGTGCCTTTATAGTGGGTTGCAACATCTTGACAATAAATTTCCTATGGGCAAAGGATAGTTGTACCTAGCAAGCTCCATCAATAAAACAATCGTTCCTGCATTATCTTTCTTCAATGAACAACTGCAAGTTTCTCCTTTCATATCTTGTTAATGGAGGCTCTCTTACTTTCCTTCTTTTCCACGAAGTATGCTCTATGTTATCTTCAAATGCCTCTCAATCATACCAACAAGATTCAGTGCAATGATCTAAAAAATGAGTGAGATCCATAATAAAAAAAGATAAGATCTCATGTTCAATTTGCATAGTCCTTACTCGTTTTCCTTTATGCTAGACAATGGCGCAAAAAACCAATCAATGGGACGATCCCTCGTGGACCTCGTCTCAAATTTTATTACTACATCAATGCACAAAATTATGTTTAAAAACAATATTGGCTCTCACACTTAACTTACTCTCCTAAGCTATCATCTATGTTATCTTACACCTATGAATATCATCTCTGGCGTGCTCTCATCCACCATAAGAAACTTAAGTCCAATCTCGCTTTGATACCATGATAAATTACTAAAAAAAATATTAATAAAAAAAATTTAAAAAATACTTCATTTATTTATACACAAACCAATTAAGAGAATCTTATTCATATTCAAAGACTCCAATTGCACTAGTGACTCATTGTCATATTTTTTAATCTGAAATTTACATTTAATTGGTTTTTAACCATGTGAACTTTTTGCATACACAACAAAAATCTCTAAATAAACTATAGTTAATACTCAAGCACTATTTTCTAACCATAAAAGTTTGGCACTTTTTCATATTTAAAACTTAGTTTCTCCATAGATACCTCGCAATGTGAAAAAACTAATTTAAATCCGAACACATAAGAAAAGCAATGTGAGCATTGTAAGAGATCTGGTAGGAACTTTGAGGTGAAAGTTTGTCCTTGGTTTAGTGTGGTTGCAACATACTTATTTTTACAAAGCATCATGAGGTGGAGAAATGAGAGTTATTGGTTAAGGGTGGGAAAATTAGGTGAAATTACGGTAACTACAATAATAATTAAAATGAGTGTAGTATAATAATTTGATATAAATGAGTGTAGTATAATCAACGTAGATCCATCTTAAACTCGGGTCTATTAAGTATCAAGAGGGATCCAATTTCATATTCAAGTTTAAGATGGATCTATATAGGTTTTTATTTTTTTATTATGAGCTCATATTAATTTTTTTAATTACTTTTTATTTTTTATAAGTTATGAGCGGACATAGGAACTTAATATTGTTATTATTATTTATGGCCAACATATAATATTTCTTATTTTATTATTATTTTGTTAGGTAAAAACGTTACAACATCTCCGCCATACTGGGTTGTACAGCGCCTCTCGATGCAATAATTTGATATAGATGTTTTTTTTTTTTTAATTATATAATATATTAAATGTATATTGGTGTTATTCAAATTTAGTATATTTAATTTTGTATTTTTGTCAACTTGATCAAATTAAATGGTAAGATATAAAGAATGTGAAACTTTATATAACAATAAATTATGAAGCCCGATAGACTAACTCGAGTGGTTGAGTGTTGTGAGTTGCCGAGGTTATGAGGTCAAGTCCTCAGACTCGTTATCTATGCAAATGTTGAAGGCCTCACTCAATGTCCATGTCGGGTTAGGTTGCCAAAATTGAAATTGAACGGTTTACCCTGAGCATCATCCTCAAAATGAGAGGAAGTGCTCAGAAGGTCTCTTGTGATGTGTATTCCATCAAAGAAAGAAAAAACGATGGATTAATTAGTATATCTAGTTTTAATATTGAGGTTATAAATAGTATACGAATTCATTTTCTATATAAGTTTTACAAAATTATAAAAGAGGGAGATGATTCATTGTAATTCTTTTGGTCTCCATGAACTACAATTCATATGTAGGAAGAGACAAAGAGAAGAAGATGACTCTTGGGCTTCAATGCACTACAATGTGTTGAGTTGTCAATCTACATCGACATCCCTATATAGAATTGGATTATGTGTTTGCAATAAAGGCTAGCATGACAATATATTAGTGTGACCAAACTTTGCAAATGTACAATGAAATCATAGTGTTGACACTACTGGACTAGAATATTAACACATCTTCAACATAGTACTGAATTGCCAATTTAATGTGCATTACAGTTTCCCATTGTAATGTGCATTCTATGTTGATGATTTTGCATTACCCTACACCTCTTATACAATGACCAGATCTACACACTTATACACAATTTCTTGGGGTGAACCTCTCATTGACCTAACTCTTCTACTTATGTACTTAGTTTATCTCTAACACATTTTAGGATCAAACCTCCCTGTGTAGAAGTTGTTAACCCACAACAATTGTTTTACCAAGTGAGAAACTTTGCTTCAATTTGCTCTAAGGTGTACCACTTGATGCAAAGTGGCAATTATCATTTCATCCTAATGTGATAAAGTTGTAATTATTGTTTCATCCCAATGTAACCACATGCCCTTTACACTATCAAAATTTAGTTTCCTCCAACTACATGTTAACTTTGCCAACAAGATTTTTAAGAGTCAATGCAACATATTTCTCCTCATCATCACTCAACATCGATGGATCGTATAGATTTAGGGGATCCACATAGAAAATTGGAAGAATGTCGATGCATGTTGGTAGTATAGATTTGGGGATCCACATGGAAAATTGGTATAATGTCGATGCATGTTGGTAGGTCCAACTTGAACTCGTTTTATTCAATCTACTCTATCATGGTATAAGGGCAATATCTCAGTGGCTCAATCTTCTTAAATTTTGTCTTAATCTTCTCTTTCTAAAGATAAGCCTAGACTCTATATATTACACACAATTGATGACGTGTGTAGTGTTGACCATACATGGCCTTATGCCTCTACCAACTTTAATAAAACGTTGCTTAAATTTGGTCATAAAACCGATGGATGTGGTCTATAAACCCTCATATAACTTACCCATGTAATAGATTCCTTGATCATTATTGCCACAAAAATGGGTCCAATAATGGTTAATGTATCATTTAATAAAAATACAACACACGTTCAAATGAAGTGTTTTATGTTGTGAATTGCATAGTTATAATTGTGTTGCACATTTGGGATGTGTAATCCCATGCCTTTAAATGCATCCGATTGAAAAAATGCAATAATTGACCTTGTTGGAATTTGATATTCACAACAATAAAATCATATACAAATAAGTAAGGCACATTAAGTTACAATGAAGAAATCCCCTAAGGGGAAATTCTAAACAATCATTCCATTACTTGTTTGCCTTTTTTAATGTACATTAAGTCCTTTTATATCATATTAAGTGACCATAACAATATGCCATATTTAAGATATTGTGATCATAACAATATTCATGAATATCTCAAAATCTTCCATGAATTTGTCATCTCAACTCTAACTTCTCTAAGTCTCCTCACCATTGTTTCATACTTAAACTAATCTATTTAATTACATTTTACAATGCAATGATATAGTCTATACATTAATGATCACAAGTAGGATTCAATCCTTCATACCACCTCTTAACAAATACTTTTGATCCAATCTTTATTTCATCTAATCTCTTTAATAAGCGGTCCTATCATTAGTCAATTCAATCTCTAGTCTTCAAGTTACATCTTTTATCTTATGCAATCTTTGTAGTCTTCAAGTTACATCTTTTATCTTATGCAATCTTTGTCTTTGGTCTTCTGCATTCTTTATCTTCATCTACTTTCATTTGTCATCTTTTGTCATCTTTTTCATCTTCATAATTATTCTGCTATTTTTTTAATTAAATTCCCTACACAAAAGATATTTCTTCTTGTGGTGACGTCTCCATCCAACAAGATACCTATGATAATGGTTTGGAAAACTTAATCACCACACCAATATCAAGAATATTGACTTGACTTTGGCATTCACTATAGCTACTCAACAAAGGCTTCATTACATAACCACGATCTTTCGACTCATACTTGGACTTGACTTCAACTTAAAAAGAAAAATGGATGTTTATTTTTGAAGGCTACATTGAATCCATGTAATAATGTAATCAGATAAATGCTCTAATCGCAAGGAGAGGTTGGTGGTGTATGATTGGTTGTAGTCGACACCCAAAGATTTTTTATTAAGAAAGACTTTGTTCACCAAGTTTGTGGAAGTCACCTAGAGACCATTTGAGAAAGATAAATGTGAAATCCGAATCAAATCACGAATGTCTTTGTAGTCGAGAAGCGAGTCTTGGAGTGAATAAATTGAACACATAGAGCCTAACTAACTCAATGTGGTAGTGCAATGTTTTTTTTGGTTAAAATTAGCTACTCTAACAAATGATAGATGCAAATAATAATAATAAAAAAGATCCAAGATAAGAATTGAAGAAGGATGTTGAGTATGAAACACGATGATTGAGTGGGTGAATGATGCTAAAAGAACAAGTGTGCAGGAATGTGACTACCCCCATAATTATGGTTTGCGGTAAACATAAAATTGTGAGTGAAACTTTGGTTAGTGGTAAACCAAAAACCACATGTTAAAATTGAATGGTTTGTGGTAAACCTGCTTGTGAATTTTAATGATTATTGGTAAACCAAAACCAATGATGTTCTAATGGTTAAGAGTAAACCACATGAAACCTAGGTTGTGATGGTTAAAGGTAAACCAAATAAAACCTCAATTAAGGAAATTGTATTGGTTAAGGGTAAAGTTTGAAAATTGAAGATGTAATGGTTAAGGGTTTTAGAAAAAAGGATATGGTTGAGGGTAAACCACAAAAACATAAGAGGATTGGTTATGATTTAGGGGGGAGTGATAGAATGAAGAAGCATACACAGAGTATGGGAAGCAAACAACAATGAAGAAAAATGAAGGAAGACCAAAGATGAAGATGATGCAAGTATACTAGAAGACCAAAAAACATAAGCAAGCATGCATATTGAAGATCAAAGTAGAACAACAAGTACTTGTCAAGAGGAAGTATGTTGGATTATAAATCATGCTTGTTGCAATGTGAACATGTGCATGACATGTTGTATATGGTATTGTGAATGAGTGGAGCATCCCCATTCAATAATACCTATGCATGGGATAAGAGACCATGATTAGAGCACTAAAATTCAAGACTTAAAGAGACCATTTCACCATAATAACATGAAGGTGGCATTCCATGGAGGTTCAAAATTCATTTAAATGCATACATAGGTACAGTATGATAAAATGCATCAAAATTAACAAGCATGGATAAACCAATTCATGGAAACCAAGAACCCATGCTCATAATTGAACATAACCACACACATCATGCACAATCCATGTAACTATATAAGAATAAATAACATTCAACTTCATATTTATAGACAAAGACATAGAGCTTATCTTTTAAGCAATAATGGTCTATGAAACTAGTTGTGTGTGAGAAATTTTCCTCCCAAGCATAGGTGTCCAGTGAAATTTCCACCCCCAACCTGAGTTGTCAGACCACCATGGTGAAGGAATCTAAGCTACAAGCTCACAACTCACTCAACCCAACCCATTGCTCTCATGACTCAGTGAAATTTCTTATTCCAAAGCACTCCGGGCATCTCATCTAGCCATCAAACAACCATGACACTCTCTTACATTGGCCTACACAACATAAGGAAGATATTATATTTATGTTCTAAATAATCCCTTAGGGATATTCTTCCCTTCCAATGTTCTTCAATTGGATGGATGTTTTATTGGAATAACCTAAAATAGTAAATTGATTCTTCCAACAAATAATTTGCAACAATAAACCAATGGGTGAAGGCTTTCTAACTTGCCCAACCTCTATGTTCATCTATAACCTATTTTGTCTCTTCCTTAAGGTCTACAAATTCCTCTTTCAAAACGTTGATTTGGTCATGTTAAGATTTCTAGTTCATTAGCTGCAAATGGAGAACAAAGCATGAGAGATTTGGGGAGCCTGAACATGATAATAGTGAGAATAATGGAATGAATGGAAAGATAGTTGGATTTCTTACATTCCCCATAATCATTATGCTTAGCCCATGCTCTAATAACTATGTGAGGTAGACTTCCTCACCAACCTTTTATTTGCAATTAGTAATTAGATTTCTAGGTCAAGGAGGAGGATAGATTCATTTAAGGCACATGATGGAAAATAGATGGGTTCATAATTGTCAATTGGCATTAGAGAATTACTTCTCCATGGACCCCCTTTATTCTTCCTCCTTGGTGAAGCGATCACCCCTCTCATGCTCTTTGAAACCATCCTTGAGCATTATATATTATATTCCAACAATAATATTTACATAGCTTGAGTTTACCATGGCAATCCTACAATGACCTCACTAGGTCTTTCCCTTGAGCTTCGAGCTAGGAATCCATACAAACATATTCACATCACTTACACATGGGACCATTATAACTCAACCCAAAGGGATTGACTCTCATCATATAAACCAAATCATAAAAACAATACATAAGGTTGTTATAACTAATCACTTGACTCTCGTCACATAAACCACATCATATAGGAATACATGATTTATTACATTATGATTCAGGAGTTAAAATCAAGGTATTATGGACCGAGAGTGTTAGTCAAACAGAGAACCGAATACCACCTGAAATGGGCTCCAAGAAACTGATTATTACTCTGAAAACTCGAGTACCCAGGAAACTCAAGTAATACCCAGGAAACTCGCTCACCCTTGATCGATATCAAACAGCGTGCTGAACAGTGAGAGAACGGTGTTGAGCCAATCCGAAATGGATGCTGGAGGGGGCCCCGAGGCCATCCCTCCCCTGCCCGAGTTAGTTGCTTTCAAGAAGCTGGTGGCTGCATGTGGGAAACGTCCTCCGAGCGATCAATAGCATAAGTTTGTAAAACGCATGGCAAGCATCCCCACTGTTGACCTACCATCTGAAGATTCATGTAGATCAGCATTGAACCTTGCAGAGAGAGGTCTCATAGGGCAATTTACTGGCCTATGGCCTTCGCCTAAAGCAGTCGACAGCTGGGTGCAACGAAACTGGCGACCATTAGTGTAGGATGGGATCAGCAGCCATTTAGTGGGTAAGGGATTCTTTGTGTTTGTTTTTACCAATGTAGAGGATAGGAACCTAATTTTTAGGAACGGACCTTATTTCATGGGCCCCCAGGGGTTATATTTGAATAAATGGACACCGGACTTTGATCCGATGCAAGATGTGCCCTCGACTGTCCCAGTCTGGATCCGCTTGCCCCATCTACCACTGCATTGCTGGAACCCCAAATCACTGGAAGCCATAGGCAATAAACTTGGGTAATACATTGACCGTGCTGACAGGAAGGATCAGTACACCTACACCAGAATTTGTGTGGAGGTAGGTCTGCCTGAAGCAATCAAACTCACGGTGGCGGATTGGACGTACATACAAGAGTTAGACTACGAGCAATTACCTTTTAAATGCCGATATTTCCATGGGTATGGGCATTTTTCCAGGAATTGCAAAAAAAGGGAGAGGAGGAGGTTGAGAACGTTAAGGGCAATCAGTGGATCGCAACTCAAAAACCAAACGCAGCAAAACAAGCTAACAAATCAAAAGGCAAAGGAAAAAGTACAGGGAATGAAGTCCCATCTTCTGGTCAGCTGCAAGGGGAAGGGAGCTCAAGTCCACCAAGGATGGAGACATCTATTAATCTGTTTGAAAATCTCAGAATTCCAGAAGAATCTCCAGCAATAAGTGAAGAAGAGGTTGAACAACAACCCAATTCAATGGTGGAAGACAAAATCCAAGAAGAAACTATCTCTTTACAGGATGGATCTCCTATCGGAGCTTCGAGCCCTCTCTCCTATGTTGAAATGACAAGAAAGAAGTCCCAGGAGATATCAGGCTCTTCGGAAGATGAGACCTTTGAGAGGCCAGCGAAAAGAGTTGGGAGAAAATCTCATAGAGAGATAAGGGCCGAAGAAGCCGAGAGACAAAAAATGAAAGGTAGTCAATCAACGATCGAGATGTCCATTAATAGAAATACCAGAAACAAACCTCCCAAGGGAGGAGCTACCCCCTCATCATCCAACAAATAATTCGTTTAGTCTCTTGGAATTGCAGAGGCTTAGGGAATCCCGTAAAGTTGAAGTAGTCAAAAACCTGGTAAAATCGGAGTTTCCTGAAATCCTCATGCTCCAAGAGACTAAAATTGAAGGGGAATCCCTCCTTCTGCTCAGTAAATTGAATTGGAAAAAAAATGTAGGGAAGGCTATTAGTGCTAGGGGATCCTCCGGTGGTCTTGCTACTCTGTGAGATGAGGATAAATTTCATCTTGAAAGTTCTTTTGAGACTCAGCACTGGATTTATATCGAACTCAGGCATAAGGTAAATAAGATGTCCTTAGCTCTTGTCAATTTATATGTTCATGTATATTATGTTGAAAAGAGAGAGTGTTGGAAAACTCTGTCCGTCTTTCTTGAGGCTCGCTCACCTAAGAATATAATCCTTGCTGGAGACTTCAATCTTGTGTTTGAGCCTAAGGAGAAGCGTGGTGGAGTCATCAATAGAGACCATATTCTTCCTGCAGTTGAAGAATTAATTCAACAGTGGGATTTAATTGACTTCAAACCTAAAAAAGGATTGTACACCTGGACAAATAATCGAGTCGGAGACTATCATATTTCTGCCCGATTGGACAGATTCTTACTCCAGAGCTCCTTTCTGCTAGAAAACAAGATCATATCCTCTACAATTCTGCAAAAATTGACATCGGATCATAATCCTATTTTACTACAGTTTGAGGAAACTGAGAGACTTGGGCCCATTCCCTTCCGATTTAATCCTCTTTGGGCAGAAAGAGAAGGATTTTTGGATACTGTCATCAATGCCAGAACGCCCCTGTCAATGGGTTGCCAAGCTATGTCTGGGAGCAGAAAGTTAAGGCTACTAAGGTGGCCTTGAAGTCTTGGATTAAAAATCCTTCTGTCTCACCCACTAGTAGTAGAAAGCAGGCTACCAACCAGCTGATCGATCTGCAAGTTGAAATGGAATCTAAAGATATCACTTACGCTGAAATTCAGAAGGAACAAACTGCCCAGCTTAATACTTTTCGATCCTACAGGCACGAGGAAGAGCACTGGAGGCTTAAGTCAAGAAGTCTCTGGCTGAAATTGGGAGACAAAAATACTCCATTCTTTCATAATCAGTTTAAAGCCCACCTCTCTCGTAATCACATGGATGAAATCACAGCCTCTGATGGGACTGTCCACAAAGATATTTCTCACTTAAAAGAGGCTACAATAACTCGTTTTCAGAAGCTCTTTAATGAAGAAGGAATGAATTCTGAGGAGGAATTTCCCAAATTTCTCACCCACATCCCGAAATTGATAGGGGTGCAAGATAATGAAAGCCTTGTGAATCCCTTTACTAAAACTGAAATTAGCAATGTTGTTTGGGCAATGGAGCCAGACAAATCCCCAGGGCCTGATGGCTTTTCCATTCACTTTTACAGAATTTTCTAGGATATTATCAAGGTGGACTTAGTTTGAATGATCAGGGATTTCCGCCAAAAATCCAAGGTTGGTGGCAGCATCAATTCTACATTTCTAGCTTTAATCCCCAAGGAATCAAACCCTGGTACCTTTGATAGGTTTAGGCCAATCTCGTTGTGCAACGCATCTTATAAAATTTTGTCAAAGCTCATCGCCAATAGAATCAAAACACTGCTGGGTAATCTCATCTCTTCAAATCAAGGTGGTTTTGTGAAAGGCGGGCATATCATGGATAATGTGACTCTTGTGCAAGAAACCATCCATTCAAGCCATCAACGCAATGAACAAGGTATGATTATAAAGCTTGATATGGCTAATGCCTTCGACCGGGTAAGACACTCCTTTTTGTTCCAAGTCCTTCTTTCTTTTGGCTTTAGCAATGATTTTGTAAGGCTGATCAAAGCTTGTATAGGCAGGCCTTGGATCGCTCCTTTAGTGAATGGTAGGCCAACCAATTATTTCAAGGCGCTCGGGGTATAAGGTAGGGCTTCCCTTTGTCCCCTTTCTTATATATTTTGATGGTAGACTCCCTTAGTCGTAAGCTGACCGCAGAGAAGGCAGCAGGAATAGCTCCGGGTATTTGTGTGATGAAAGACCTCGAACCCACTAACCATGCCTTATTTGCAGATGACTCTCTCCTGCTGGGAGGTGCCTCTGTAAAAATTTCAAGGGTATTCAATAATGTTATTCAAACTTTCTGCAGAGTCTTGGGAGCTTTGGTCAATAAGAAAAAATGTGCGGTGTATGGTTGGAATGTTCCTCATTCTACCATTCAGAGGATTGCCCATTTCTTAGGCTATGCAAGTTTTGCAGATTGGGAAACTTTTAAGTACCTTGGTCTGCCTCTAACCCTGGGCATCACTAAGGCTACGCACTGGCTTGAGGTCATAAGCAAAATCAAATCTAAAATGGCAGCCTGGGGAGGACAATGGCTCACCACTGTTGGAAAATTAACCCTTATCAAAGCAGTTATCTATTATCTGCCTATCTATCTGGATTCATTTCTGTTGGCTCCCAAGATGATCACTGAGCAGGTAGCAAAATTAATTCGAACCTTCCCGTGGCAAGGTGGTAAGGGGAATAACAAAAAATTCCATTTAGTGAGTTGGGACATTGTGAAAAAACCTCTTTTTGAAGGAGGTCTGCAGGTCAGAGATCCCAGTCTTGCTAATTTTTCTCTTGGTGGCAAGATGTTGTGGAAGATTTTCTCCAATCCCAGTCATCCGGTTAGCCAAGTAGTAATAAAAATATATATATGAATGGTGTCTCAGTGAATAGTATGGATGAAGGAAGTGCCACTAAAGGCACCACGCTGTGGAAACTTTGTAGCAATAGCTGGGAGTTCTTCAAAAAACATCTTTATCGTATACCTGGCAATGGAAGACAGATTTGTCTATGGGAAGATAAGATTATGGGTCACCATCCTCTCGGGAACAATGCATAAATCCACGAACTCCGTTGTTGGCTCACTTAATGTGGCATTTTGAAACTTGCTGACATCTCTCAATGGGACCAAAATGGAAATTGGAAAGAATGGAATTTTCCCAGGCCACCTGACAGATTGCAATCTCAGGTGTGTGCTCTATTTGATGCTCTTGTCGGATTAGCTCCGGTTCATATGCGCGTAAGAGATAAATGGGGTTGGGGACCTACGGGTATCTACTCAGCTGCTCAGGGATTTGATGCCCTTCAGAAGCAACAATTTAAGACTCAGCCTATCGCTGTGTGGAAGCGGGCGTGGGATTCTTTTGGTATCCCAAAAATCAAAATTTTCTTTTGGGTTCTCATGCATGGCCGAATCTTGACTAGTGAGAATTTAGTTAAACATGGAATTCTCGAACCGCACAGGTGCCCTCTTTGTCAAGCAGCTCAAGAAACCATTGAGCACGTCTTCATGGATTTCCCATTCACGTAGGAGGTGTGGCAGCAGGCTTTGCAGGGGCTCAATGCTCCAATTCCTTCTCAAACCAATATTGTCTTATTATTTTCCACCTGGACAGAGCGTTATCCTCTGGAGATCAACAGTAAATCATTATGGGAAAAAATTTGGATGGCAATCCCAAAATACCTATGTTGGGAAGTGTGGTTAGCCAGGAACGAAGGCATCTTCCAAAACTATTTGTGCACCCTCGCAATTGTAGTGGCGAAAACCAAAGCGTTGCTGTTGGAAACGGTGGAAAATCGTCCATATAATAAAGATAACCTGCTTCTTCCGGCAGAGAATAGCTGGATTGGTGTTCCATTGCTGCGGACTAGGAATAAAATTTCTGCTCGTCCAACCAACAATCCTGAATGGCGGCTTTGGTATAATGATTATGAATTTCATCAATGGTGGAAGAATCAAGGTAAAGTCACAATTTTTTTTGATGGAGCAGCGAAAGGAAACCCAGGGATAGCTGGAGCAGGCAGGGTATTCTATGCCCCTGAAGGGCACTTTACGGGAAGCTTCAGCTGGGGATTAGGGCAGAGTACAAATAACCAGGCTGAAATATTAAGACTGCTCAAAGCTTGTCAGATATCACAGGGGAACGGAGACCAAGATATTCAAATTTTTGGAGATTCGGAAATCCTAATAAAACTTTTAAACAATGAAGATCATTTCAATAACGCAGCGCTCAATAAGACCTTGCAAAGGGTTCAGAAACTGCTGCAAAATTTCAACTCTGCCTCCTATTTCCACATTCTCCGGGGTCTAAACTAGGAAGCTGATACTAGGGCCAATGTGGGATGTCTTCTAGCCCAAGCAGACCTGATTTTGAATGATGAACCTCCTCTATGCTCTCCCATCCCGTAAGATGGCAGCTCCATGAGTATTGTAAAAGCAAGATTAAGAGTTATGTGTTTGGTAAACTTTTTGGATTTTGTAAGATGGGTTGATTGGCGTTAGCCCAGCCGTGTTCTTCCTATCAATAAAATATATATATATATATATAACCGTTTTTGTTATAAAAAAAACAAGGTATTACACGAGTGACCTATTATAACAAGTAATTTGTACATCTCATGTAAAGGGATAACTATGAATTATTATTGATAAGTGGAAATCTTATATTATCACTTGAGGTGTATTCAAAGCCCTTGATCTGTTAGCAAGATTAGGGGAATAGATTCATTCATGTACCTATACTTATCCTTTGATATTTTAATACAAGGAATAGCCTTTTGGGTGCATGTAATCTATGTTTGTCTCTCTAACTCATTTCTCAACGTACCTATAATAAGATTTACTACCTTTGTTTGTATATTTTTGTGTGCCTGGAAGGAAATGCTCCTCTTTCACTTGGTATCCCTCAATCCCAACAATTTTTGACAAAAAGAAACGAAGAAACTTATTGTTGCAACCATAAACAATAAATGATGATAAATCAAAGTGCACCCAAACTTCATCAAAACGAAAGCATGTCCTATTGCATTAGAGATATTTTCCTACAAGGTATCATCACAACTATTTTGTTTAAGTAATCCATAATCTATGCATTCCCCTATTGGTTTTCTATGAGCCCATGAGGAAGTCCATTGATATTCACTCCCATGCTCTGCTCGAGATTGGAGTCAAAATATATTTGCTTATGTTCTAATTTGTTGGTTTTGATATTCTACAAAGGGACAAGTCCTGATGAATTTCGCCACCACCTATGTCAATCTTGACCATCTAGAGTACCTCTACGAATCAATAGTAATCACTGTCACTCTTAGTGTTTTGAAATGGTGTGCCTTGTGGAACAATTGTAACTTCTGATCTCCTTGAGAAATGCAAATAACACTCGAGCTATATAGGATTTTGTCCTTCAATGGGTAGTCAATAAATTCTTCATTCCACAAGGCCATTGTGGAGTTCTATAACAATGCATAAATATATGTGAAGCTTGGACATTGTCTGTAAACTTCTTTGAAAGTGTTAAAACCAAACTATTTAAATTAAGCAATCATCATCAATTTATCAATGGACATGATAGGAAATTTGCAATTTTATATGTGCTTCCTTTTCAATGTTCAAAATATTAAACTGATGCAAATATATTGTCCATTTCATGTGATGGGAATTCATAATGGTATGTTGTGTTTGGAGGAATTGGAGAGGTTTATAGTAATTGTGAATAATTCTCTCTTTTTTGACCAACTAGTGTCACTAACTCTAAATAATTAATTCGAGGCATAAATTTCTCCATCGCATGCTACGTAATTCATGACATTCCCTTAAAAAGTCTCAAAAGTAGCATGTGACGAGTCTTTGGTGCTACATAAAAAACTATGCCCATTACAATGCTAGAGGCATCCAATTCAATCTCAAAGTCTTGTTCAAAGACAATTAAAGTGAGAAAATGCTTAGTCACTAATTGACACTTGATCTCTTCGAACATTTGTTGTTACATGGATTTCTAGCTAAAATAGACTTGGTTGCATTTCGGCAATTCAGAGAGTTCATGATAAGGGGAAAGTGATGATAAACTTTCTATGATAGTATATCTTTCCCACAAGACTTCATAGGTCACGAATTTTCCTCAACAATGAACAATTGAGAGTGTTTAAAATATTCACTAAATAAAAGCTTACTATATCTTGTTTCACATGGAATCCAAGAAAAACAAGTCTTTGATCTTGAATTTATAGTTCTTTATGTTCACTAACAAGTTTCCTTGTTTCAATGCTAGAAATAGCCGGTACAAAAGTTGCAAATGGTACTTCCAAGTCTTGCTAAAACGATAAGGATCTCACCAAACCATGATCACAAGTGTCAATATACAATCTTGGCACTTCATTAATGATTGTCATAAATGTCACAAGTGCATTAGTAAGATTAAACAACATCAACGACCATTTAAAATAATCCTTATTGTGTTTTGAAGGTTTCTTTCCATATATATGTTACCTTGATTCATATATGATGACCAACAAACCTCAAATCAATCCTACTAATATATTGTTTCTCCGTGAAGTTGGTATAACATGTTATAAATGGGCAAGGACAAATATTAGTGCTTGATGTTGAACATTTTCAAGAGTGGATGATGCACACTTATTGTCCATGTTCTATCTTTATTCATTAATAAAATAATAACATATCCATGAGGTAATGAATTGGGTTGAATGTGACCCTTATCAAACAACTCCCAAATCTACTTCTTAATCTCCTAGTTATCTAACAAAAAATACCTACACAAAACCTCATTCAAAAAAATACCTTGCAATTTAATTTGGTCCTTTGTTATGTGGTTGGGAGGCATTTTATGAGGTTCCTGAAACAACTTGGAATAACATTGAATCAACTGGTCAAATTGCTTTCACTTTCATTGAATTTGCACACAAGGCCTCAATTGTCTTGATGTCAATTATAGAGTGACACTCTCTACTCTTTCTTTAGTCACAAAACTAACAAAACAAATTAACATGTGCCTTTGACCAATCTACGAGATTCAACGATAGAAACAAGTGTTGAGGTTGCTGGATCTTTTCGCATTGCTAGTAAGTAAGCTTGGCCATCTTTAACAAGCCTGAACTAATTCTTTCACCACCAATAATAACATTTTGATTACATGGATATGAATCTCCAAAAGTGACACCGCACACATGTAATGGATCAATGTTAGCCTCTAATTCGTCAATGTAACGATAAGGGATGGCAAGCTTGATTTTACAATTGTGTTGGATGCATAAAACCTTGTTTTTCAATAGTCAACCCAGGGAGTAGGGTTTAGGGTTTAGGATGTGTGTTTATATATATATTGTAATTCTTCACTACTTTCTTTAAGGTGAGGTCTCTGTTGATGTATATGTAACTTCGAAATGTATTTCACATATATGTATATTGTATTCCTATAGAGATGGTATTATTCCTCTATAAGGAAGTGTCGTCATTTATATTGTAAGTGTCGTAACTTATACTTGATGGGTTATTAGACCACCTTGTTTGGGGTCGGCCCTGTATAAGTCATGTGGGTCGAAGGGTTATTAGACCACCCTATTGGGGGTCGGCCATGTGGGTCAAAGGGTTATTAGACCATCCTATTGGGGGTCGGCCCAGTCAGCATTATATTATGTGGTTAAGTTCGAGCCTACATGAGTTAGGTAAAAAGGCAAGTCAAGTCAAGTATAAATAGAGTGCAGGAGGCACTCTATTTGCTCACTCACTTCTCACACATGCACTCAAGGAGGAGTGGCGCACTTATGGAGGAGGAGGATCTGCTGCTAGGTTATGGCTATCTCTCTTGGTTGGTTGTATCATTGCTTTATCTATCTCTGAGGAAGTTATTGGGGTTTTTCACCTTTATGGTTTTCCCCAAGTAAATCTTTGTGTCTCTTGTGTGCTTGCATTATTGTCTCCATGATTGATATGCTGTAGATATGCTGTACATGTTGTTCTCTCAGTTAAATATTGAAGTAAATTCAGAAAATTTAACATGGTATCAGAGCTAGCCTGAAAGAAGGCATGATATGGCATGTATGACACTTGTTGCACTTACGATGCTAGGGCTTGATATAGCAAAAACCAGTCATCGTAGCACTTTCGCTATAAATCCATTTTGGCGAAGTTTTCGGATCTGAAATTGTTACAGGCCGAAGATAAGATCTCCAGGTACCTTGTGTCCAAAGGAAAACCTCTAATTCGTTGTACTTTGTGATTTATGATCTGTACAATATAGGGTTTCTGCCTCTTCCAGATCTGAGTCAAAATCAGGTGACCTTGGGAAAAAGGTCATATCTTGGGCTAGGAAGCTCCAAATGAAATTTCGTAAAAATTGACAGGTAGTACACAGTCTGTACTATCTCAGAAAACTTTTTCAGAGGCCGAAGTTGAACCAGTGACACGTGGCACGCCGTACAAGTTCGCTCTCCTGTATTATCCCATAAACAGGTCACGTTGCGACATTTGGCATAACTCTCTCTCAGAGAATCCAATTGAGGTCAGACCTATCAGGATGGAAAGATAACAGGTCAGGCTATCTCAGGAAACTTTTTCAGACCCTGTGGATCAAAAATTTCGGAGTTACACCAGAAACAATCAGGTACATATTTCTGTCAAAACAGAATTATTTTTTGGTACCTTCATTCATGGCTTCCGGAATTTAGGGCTTTGGAGAAAGTTGGAATTTTTGTAATCGGAGACCACGGCTGGATGCTACTCATCAAAATAGAAATTTAGAGACCAAGATCAGAATTTTTGGTTGGGCAGAAGGCCGAGCTTGATTAGACCCTAGTTCGGGACTTTGATCAGAAAAGTGGAAAATTAGGGCTTCTGTAAAAATGGGAATTTTTGAAATCAGTGACCACGGCTGGAAGCTCCTCAGAAAAATAGAAGCTTAGAGCTTTGGATCAAACATTTTGATGGGGAAAAAGAGTGGGCTTCATCAAACCCCAGTTCAGGGTCACGTCCAGTGAATCCGAAAGTTTCAAAGGCAAAATTGAGGAGTGAAACTTTGCATTTTTCAAATTCTGAATATACCAGTTTGATCAGCTCATCAAGGCGCATATTTCTATCCTTTCGGAAGTTTGAAATTCAAAGTTTGAATTTTTGGGGTTTCTCTGACAAACCCATATCCAGCTCCAGGTCCAGTTCTTGCAAATCAAGTGGATAGGGTTAATCCTAGAAGAAGATGGATTGGTCGCCTGCATAAGTGAAGGAGTTCTTGTTTCAGAGGGAGATGAGGCTAAGGCCTTACATAAGAATATTACAAGCGATCTCGACAGGTATGACTCATCGAGGTATGTTTCGATATTTGTCCATGATTAAGTTTATGGTATGTTTGTTTTCATGTTATTACGGTTAGTACAATTTTGATTTTAGATTTGTCGTATCACCTTAACAAAATTATGAATGCATGATAGAAGATATTCATTGGTTAGGGTGTTGACACATATGATTGTACTAATGCATTATGGTGTTGTATGAGATTTATGTTGTCTACTAACATGAAAGGTACACCAAGAAAGACAAATCATGTTCTGGTCCAAGAACATATGATCATGATAACATGAGGACAAAGATTCATCCATTGTCATGGATCTCATAGAAGATCCATTTACGAGGTATGTATAACTTGGTTTTGTAATAGTTAACCTATGAGATATACAGGTTACTAGCACAAGTCATTGAAGAAGAACAAGAAGACATCATGTGAGTATGTTAGACATAAATAGCTAGCATGCTAATCCAGGTATGTTTTTCCTATATCAAGATAGAATCCTACCTTGTGTTAGGATCTTATACTATTGTTGATAATGATTATTCATGAAGTCATAGGTTTGAATAATCATGGTTGTATGCATATTATGTTTCTTACCATAATTGGTGATATGACTAACCAGAAGAATCATGATGGTATAGGTTTGAATAATCACAGGTTTTATGCATTTTATATCTCTTATCTTGATTGATGATTCAACTAACCTGAAGAGTCATAGGTTTGAGTAATTACAGGTTTAGACATGTTATGTTTCTTATGATTTGACTAACCATAAGAATCCTACATAAACCTTGAATACTAATGCTTATTATTTCTGTTTGAAATGATCATGACTATACATGCTTGAGATTATTGTGTTTTAATAGTATACTAATGAATGTATGATTCTATATGAGATCACAAGGATAACACATTAATGATACTAATAAGCATGCATAGGGACCAAGGATGAATATGAGATTCAAGAACAGGTAATCCAGGAAGCAAAGATCAAGAGGGAGCACACTCTAGTTGCTCCTGCCAGAAAGCAAAGGAGCACACTCCAGTTGTTCCTGCAATAAAGAAAAGGAGCACACTTCAGTAATTTCTGCAAGGATACAGATATTCAAAGGGAGTTGACCATGTTTCTACATTCCACAACATAAAGGTGTAGAAGAAGCTACTTCAGATTAGGACTCCAGCATCTCCTACAAGGAAGCAAAGACTCAGAGGGAGTCCACCCAACGAACAAACAAAGATAAGTATTTTAATTATCATTTCTTGCATATTTGTTTGTTTAAGTAAAATTGTTCAATAATGTATATGCTCATGTTCCTAGACTTAGGATATGTCTTGTGCATATTAGAATAGTTGCATTAATGAACAGTATACTACTAATATACATGGGTAAGTGGCCTATGGCACTGTACAACATTCCATTGCTACTTATCTAGAATGAAACCTCTTTGGTGACATGTTGGGAGTTGTGCACACTCTTAACAATGTTCTGGTAGAGATTGGAAGGCATCTAGAAAGTTACAGGATATGGATAAATGTTGTATTGAAGCATTGGCTAAGATAATTGCATGACTGTATGACATATTTCTTTATGTGTAAGAATTTGTTCTGAAAACTATGAGATGTTTTCTAATCATGCAATTCAATTTGTTTTGTAGGAAAGACCGTATATCTTCACCTACAAAAGGACTACAACATTTGTTCCAGCAACAAAGATATCTATTGAAGATATTGAAGTTCCCAGGATCTGGGATGAAGAAATGGAATGCCATGATCCGTCGATCATGAAGAATGATGTTTGGGATGTAGTCCCAAGACGTGAAGGGAAGTTTGTTATGACTTCCAAATGGAACTATCAGATCAAGCATGTTGCAGACGGCAGCATTGAGAAATATAAAAGTGTTGAAATAGAAGATGCACCAGATGGATTTCAATACAGCATGGTGTAGTCATATATGTGTGCAGAACTTGGTATGGTAGGATAGACATCTTTCTATCCAGTTTGGGATTTACCAATAGTAAAGCGGATTCCAACCTTTACTACAAGGTTGAGGAAGGAAATCCAGTGATACTACTTTTGTATGCGGATAACCTGTTTGTTACAGGTGAAGATAGATTGATTTTCGACACGCAGCGGAAGCTTACTGCCGAGTTCGAGATGAAGAACTTGGGGATGATGCACTATTTGTTTTTGGTATGGAGGTGTGGCAGAGTGATGTAATCTTCCTTGGACAAGGGAAGTATGCAGTAGAGATCCTGAAGAGGTTCGGGATGATGGACTGCAAGGCTATGGCCACACCTATGGCATCGAACCTGAAGCGTCTGTGTGATGCTTCATCTGATCTGGTTGATGTCACGATGAACTGTCAGATGATTGGGTCCTCTATGTACCTGAATAACACGAGACCAGATATTTGCTTTGCTGTGAACACATTGAGCCAATTCCTGACGGATCCGAGGGGTGTTCACCTGGTTGCTGTAAAGCATGTTCTGAGGTACCTGAAGGGTACAGTGGATTATGGGCTCAGATATGAGGCGAATCAAAAGTTTAACCTGCAGGGTTATGTTGATTCAGATTGGGCTGGCAGTACTGCAGAAAGGAAGAGCACATCTGGGTGTTGCTTCAGTATGGGATCATGTGTGATCTCTTGGTTTAGCAGGAAGCAGTCCTGTGTAACACTGAGTTCAGTTGAGGCAGAGTATGTTGCAGCTTGTTCAGCTAGTTGTGAGGCAGTATGGCTACGGAAGATACTGTCTGAGTTATTTGATCTCCCGTTGGAGGCTACTGGTATCTTCTGTGATAACCAGAGTTGTGTGAAGCTGTCCGAGAACCCAGTGTTTCATGACAGGTCGAAACACATAGAGATCAAATATCACTATATTAGGGATATGGTGCAGAGAGGAGCTGTGAAGCTTCTGTATGTTGTGACGGACGAGCAGATTGCAGATGTGCTGACGAAGCCACTAGCCAGAGTGAAGTTCGAGTACTTCAGAGAGAGGCTTGGCGTTCTTCAGATCGAGGACACTTCGAGGAAGAAGTGATGGACACATTTGCTGAAGCCATTCCAAGCATGTTGGAAGGAGGATCCTTCACATGGCTGTGGATGTAAGCGTTGGATAATGTGCATCAGGATGATGTACTGGTTTCTGCTTGGATATGATCAGTTGGATCATTTATGTATGTATGCATCATGTTGGATGCTGGATATGATCAGTTGGATCATTTATCTATGTATGCATCATGTTGGAAGCTGGATATGATCAGTTGGATCATGTGTATGTATTTTGTATATGCATCATGTTGGATGCTTGGACCATGTATCTGTATATGTATCAGGTGGATACATTGTATGATCAGGTGGATCATGTATGGTGATATGTATCATGTATCAGGTGGATACATTGTATGATCAGGTGGATCATGTATGATGATATGTATCAGGTAGATACTTGGTATGCATCAGGTGGATGCATTGATGATCAGGTGGATCATGCAGCAGGATGTTGCAGTGATGATCAGGATGATCATGGATGGTGAGCTACAGGATGTTGCTCCAGATGACATGCAGCAGGATGTTGCAGTGATGATCAGGATGATCATGGATGGTGAGCTTCAGGATGTTGCTCCAGATGACATGCAGCAGGACGTTGCAGTGATGATGATCAGGATGATCATGGATGGTGAGCTTCAGGATGTTGCTCCAGATGACATGCAGCAGGACGTTGCAGTGATGATGATCAGGACGATCATGAGTACATCAGGATGATGTATGGTGAGTATCAGGTTGATACTCTGTGGCCGTGGATCAGGTTGTGCAGATGAGCATGTCTGGGAGATCCTATAGGTCGGAGTTGTGTACCCGTAACAGCCTGGGATGCTCTTTCGAGACATTGCTCTGGGAGGACATGTAATTTGTGCCCTGGGAGATCTCAGGTCGGAGTTGTGTACCCGTAACATCCTGAGATGCTCTTGCGAGGTTTTGTCCTATGGCATGTAATTTGGGCCCTGGGAGATTTCAGGTCGGAGTTGTGTACCCGTAACATCCTGAGATGCTCTTGCGAGGTTTTGCCATGACCACATGTAATTTGTGCCCTGGGAGATTTCAGGTCGGAGTTGTGTACCCGTAACATCCTGAGATGCTCTTGCTAGGTTTTGTGGTGGACCACATGTAATTTGTGCCCTGGGAGATTTCAGGTCGGAGTTGTGTACCCGTAACATCCTGAGATGCTCTTTCGAGGTTTTGTGGTGGGGTCACATGTAATAGCGCCCTGGGAGATCCTACAGGTCGGAGTTGTGTACCCGTAACATCCTGGGATGCTCTTTCGAGGTTTTGTGACGCACGTAATAAGTCCTGAGGATTCCACAGTATGGCCAGTGATGACGAAGACCTGCAGGTGGTGGGCCTACATCCAGTATGAAAAAGGACTGGCTCTGTAGAACTTCCTATGACGAGTAGATTCAGAGATTGATTGAGATAGCAGCAGCAGTGATGATGATGATGACTCGATGACGATTATCCAGTGACGATGATCCAGAGAAGATGACTTGTGCTAAAAGAACTGTGCTGAGAAATACTTTCCTAGTTAAGAGGGAGTGTTGATGTATATGTAACTTCGAAATGTATTTCACATATATGTATATTGTATTCCTATAGAGATGGTATTATTCCTCTATAAGGAAGTGTCGTCATTTATATTGTAAGTGTCGTAACTTATACTTGATGGGTTATTAGACCACCTTGTTTGGGGTCGGCCCTGTATAAGTCATGTGGGTCGAAGGGTTATTAGACCACCCTATTGGGGGTCGGCCATGTGGGTCAAAGGGTTATTAGACCACCCTATTGGGGGTCGGCCCAGTCAGCATTATATTATGTGGTTAAGTTCGAGCCTACATGAGTTAGGTAAAAAGGCAAGTCAAGTCAAGTATAAATAGAGTGCAGGAGGCACTCTATTTGCTCACTCACTTCTCACACATGCACTCAAGGAGGAGTGGCGCACTTATGGAGGAGGAGGATCTGCTGCTAGGTTATGGCTATCTCTCTTGGTTGGTTGTATCATTGCTTTATCTATCTCTGAGGAAGTTATTGGGGTTTTTCACCTTTATGGTTTTCCCCAAGTAAATCTTTGTGTCTCTTGTGTGCTTGCATTATTGTCTCCATGATTGATATGCTGTAGATATGCTGTACATGTTGTTCTCTCAGTTAAATATTGAAGTAAATTCAGAAAATTTAACAGTCTCATCAACTACCAATATCTAAAAGTGTAGTCATAAGCTCCTTATTTATCTAGATCTCACTGGAATTTTTTTTTATCATTCTATGCGTTCATGTTAGATGATTGACATAAATGAAACATTTTTTTATTGTAGACTTAGGTGTTTCTATTTCTATCCCTCCCCGCTCTATCTTTGTAGAATATTGGCATTGTTATGGAAATAGTGTAAAATAATCATATTTCGCATGTATCATGCACTTGCAATAATAGCATGATAAGGGTGTGCTCTTCTTCTTTGATGCATTTTGTTTGTCATTTAATAGTTTTGAGTTAGTCTATTTATAATTAGTAGTACCATTGAATGGATTTTTTATCACACTATATTTTAGAACAGTTTCTTTGTTTTAATTAGAATCGGAGTCAACAACTTTAATAGACTGATTCCAAATATTATTTAACTCCACTAACTCTGCTTTATGAATACATATTCTAAAGTGTGTAAGTTTAATACCATGTGATCCTTATGAGGATTACGACTAGTAACAATGGAGTTAAGATGAAATATCAAAAACGAACACACCAGGCATGCGAAGAGTGGGCTCCAAGAAACTGAAGGAAGAAGTACGTTGGTTTTTAAACTGAAGATTTTGGTGGCATCGCAGATGATGGAGGTTAGCACATGTAGCAGCGCAAACTCCAGGCTCGTGGTTGGATCGATCTCTACATTTATTGTACAGACTGGAGAATTCTTGTTCAAGGTCAGCGTTTCTTTGGTAAATCGGGCGATGGTGGTCATCTCTGGCAGCGAGAATATCTTCAGGCATTGAACAATGGCTGGGTTTGACGCAGATGGTCAAATATTTTGAGTCTGGGCTGTATTCGGGTCGCAGTTTAGCTGTTCGATGCTGAGTAACCATTGCTCCTGGCTTCTTTTGGGCGGGTGTTTGGGTTCCGGATCAGATTTGTAGAGGCTCATGGAGGGGTGGACGGTCTGAGCATAAACCCTGTGGATGTGTGCTGGGAACCGGGGGATCAGGTGTTTCGGTGGATAGGGGACTGGGCCCTATTTTCGATTAGTAAGCTGATTGCTCGGTCGGGGTCAGATTTTGCCTGAACTGCTGGAGTGGTATGGGGAGCGGATATGAGCAGGAGGTGGACTACACCTCGGGTGGGGATTGTGACATAGGGATATTTGATCTTGGAGCAAAAATTTCGGCGGATTATGGGGCGGGGGCTTTGACTAGCCCTTTCTTGTCTGGCAGGGGGACAGGGGATCTACCTGGGTCCGCGGGAGCGATGGATTCGCCGGTCATCTCTTTTGGGCTGGAGGGTTCTGTGGAGGATTTAGCTACCTCTCGGTCTTCTGCTAGTTATCTGGACAGGCCAGATTTGGCGGGTCTCCTGGGGCGGACGCTGCAACCCCAACTGGGGTCTTATACAAACTTTCCTATTCTTTCGGAAGGTCGTGATCACATGCGGTCGGGTGGCGGACCAGCTTCTCTTTCTTTCGGAAATCTGCTACAGTCAGTGGAACTCCGTGATGTGGAGGTAAGGGGACCGGCCAGTGGTGGCTAGGGAAACACTACTAGTGCATCTGCTGCGGTGGCATCTGGGGTGGGCGTCCTCCTACCTGGTAAAGAACCGTTGATTCCTCGTGCAAGGGATCCTGCACCGGCGGCAAAACATTCTACAAACAAGGTCAAGGAACGGAGAAGGAAGGACAAACTGGTGTTGGGTGTGGATGTCTCGATGGAGGAAGCGGAGGAATTCTCCCACATAGCTGTGGTTGGACATGCCCGTGGAAAGAGGCTCGGGCGGGGCTACCTACAGCGATGGGGGACCGAGAATTGGCAGGATCTGGTTGCTGCTGCACCGGAGATTAGGGTACTGACGAAGGGTTGGTTCTCCTTTATATTGGCAAATAATGGAGAGGTTGAAGCTGTTTTAGGCCGTCAATGGAAGATGCTGGGCGTCCCCATTGTGCTGAAACGATGGTCGCCTTTTTTCGACTCCAAGACTGAAAGAATTGACCGTGAACCGATTTGGGTGAAGCTACCAGGGCTCCCCATGCATCTCTGGAATGAATCACGATTTGCTGCCATTGGAAATTTTCTTGGCGATTACATATGCGCTGACCATTCCCATACTGAAACTGGTAATTATTCGGTGGCTAAGATCTTGGTCAAACTCGATCTTAGGCTGGGGCTATCGGCAGAGATCTCCATTCAGACAAAGGATGGGGATTTCACACAGATTTTGGACTATGTGGGGGTGCCGTTTCGTTGCCACCGATGTCACGCAATTGGACACCTGGTAGCAGGGTGCACGCTACCATTTCGGGGAAGAAAAACGCCGATTGTTCCTGTAGCAGATGTTAGGACTGATACTGTGCAGAAGGGGAGTCCACTGAAGGCAGGGGATCATGATCTTTTGAACACTATTGCCACTGAGGCTGTAGTATCATTGCAAACTGAAGCATCGTGTGGCATACCGAGTTCTGGGATACCCTTGTCTTCTTTGGAGAACATGGGCTGGGAAAATACTCAAAGATTGCAGATGGATGGAGTGGGAACTACTTTGGGCTCTACGACACCCTTAACTCGAGCAGCCTGCAGAAAGATTCTGGATCGTCGGGGCTCATCTCCCCAGGGTAAGACACAACATTACTCTTCTATTGATCCACTTTTTTCTGTCTCCACCGATTTTGGGGGGGTATGTTTAAAATCACATCCTCCTGACAGCCCTGTATCACCTTGCATAGTAGCGCCTTGTGTATTACCTGTCACAAATTGTGCATACACGCCATCTTTAGTATCCACACTACCCTCTCCCAATTCTGTGGGTCGTAGTATTCGGTATGCTCTTAGAAATAGAGTGATCTCTGCTGATGGATCGGGAGGTAGGGGACTTCCTGAGTTGGCTGCAAATACTATGGGGAAAGGTCGGGGACGGAAATCACACCTGTCCAAAGCACAAGATCGAGCAAAAGTTGATTTGGTAATGGGCACTCAATCCACTATTGAATGGGCACTTAGAGCTGCGAAAACCCTGGAAGGGGGTTTTATATGAAACTTTTGTCATTCAACTGTCGTGGGTTGGCGAGTCCCATTAAAAAATCGTCTCTCCGGAGGTTGGTGGATTTAAATCAACCTGATATATTACTACTACAAGAAACTCTGGGCGACAGTGTGGAGGTGGTTCGGGTATTGGAAACTCTGCTACCTGGCTGGAAGTTTGTGGGTGTGGATGCTCGTGGTCGCTCTGGAGGGCTGGCAACGGGGTGGAAGGTGAAAAACTGCAGATATGATAGCTCTTGGGGTATCTCTTCTGGTATTGGTTTGGAAGCTTGGGATGCTGAGATTGGGAGGATGATCACGATTCTCAATATCTATGGACCCTATCTTAATAGGGATGGATTCTGGGACTCATTGCTAAGCATGGATCTATTTGACGGAAGGGATGTGATCTTGGGTGGCGATCTAAATCTATCCCTGGGGTCATCTGAAGTATGGGGGCCTCGTGCTGCTCCGGATCCATTGGCTAACTTTTTCATACAGGCTTTTGCTGGAAAGGATCTACTGGACATACAGCCTACTAGGCTAACCCCGACGTGGAGGAATAAGAGAGCAGGGGAACAAAGGGTGGCAAAAAGACTGGATAGGTTTCTGGTGGCAGATGTGTTGGCACTGGGGGTTGATGTTGTAAAGCAATGGGTTGGGTCAGGGGGGGTCTCTGACCATTGTCCCATCCTTCTGGAATTAAGAGGCAGTCGTAACAAACCTCCCAGTCCATTCAAGTTCAATCCTAACTGGCTGAAGGAGGAGGATTACCTGACATTAGTTCAGCAACTGTGGGTTCATCGACCTTTGGAGTCACTGGAACATGCGGGCGCTCACTTTCAACTCAATCTCAAGCGGATAAAAGAGGCCACGATAATCTGGGCATCTGATAAAAGGGTTAAAGATGATCAGACTCTGAGGGATGCTGAGCTGCATATTGATAGACTACTACATTGTCGGGGTTTGGGATATCTGGATGAACAGCAGAAAGGCGAGCTGCTGGACTGGGAGAGCAGAAGAAATGTGTTGCTGTGTGAGCGTGAAGAGATGTGGCGCATGAAAAGCAGGGCGATTTGGCTGCAGTGCGGGGATGAGAATACAAAATTCTTTCAAGCATATGCAAAGGGAAGAAAATTCACTAACTCAATCTGGGAACTATCTACATCTGAAGGGGAAAGGGTCTCCAGCTTTGATGGCTTGGCTGAGATGGGTGTCCGACACTTCGAGGATTTATTCACCGCTCAACCTGGGGCCTCCATAGCTGAGGTTATCAGAATGTCTCAGCTTTTCCCACGTTTTGTGGGGGAGGAAGAGAACAGACTCTTGATGGAGGAGGTGCAACCGATTGAGCTCTTGCAGGTTATGCAATCTTTCCAGAAAGATAAAAGCCCGGGGCCTGATGGCTGGCCAATTGAATTTTATTTGGGATTCTTCGACTGTTTTGGGGAGGAGTTATTGACTGTGGTGGAAGAATCTAGAAAGGCTGGATTTGTACATGGCCCCTTTAACTCGACATTTATTGCTCTCATTCCCAAAACAGACAAGCCTGATCGTTTTGATGAATTCAGACCTATTTCACTGTGCAATTGCATTTATAAGATCATATCAAAGGTTATGGCCAGGAGACTTAAAATTATCCTGTCTCAGCATATCTCTTGTGAACAATTTGGATTCTTGGAAGGGCGCCAAATTCACGAGGCCATTGGTGTAGCACAAGAAGGTTTACATACCCTGAAGGTTCAGAAACAAAAGGGTGCTGTGATAAAGATTGACCTCTCTAAAGCTTTCGATCGGGTGAGTTGGCTTTATATCCGGATGCTTCTCACACATCTGGGCTTCTGCTATGAATTTGTTCGCTGGATTATGGCATGCATCACAACGGTGAGTTTTGCTGTATTGATCAATGGTTCGGCTAGCACATTCTTCCATGCAGGCAGGGGGCTACGACAAGGTTGCCCACTATCACCGTTGTTATTTCTCCTTGTCGCAGAAGGCCTCAGTCGTTTTATCTTGAAAGCAAAGGCTGATGGCTCCTTTCGTGGCATCTCTATTACCCAGGTAATGCATATCACACATCTCCTATTTGTTGACGATATTCTTATATTTTGTGATGGCTCGCAACAGGCTATTGATAAGGTGGTCGAAGGACTCAATCTTCTGCAAGTCGCAGCGGGCATGCTTGTGAATACTGATAAATCAACTATCTCATGCTCGCAATTAAATGAGCAGGAGATCCATCGACTGGCCATCAGACTCCCATATCGGATTTTGGATATTGATGAGGGCCTTAAGTACCTTGGATTTCGCTTAAAACCAAATGCATATCATAAGGCCGATTGGCACTGGCTAATTGCTAAATTGGAGCTGAGACTACATGGATGGAGTCAAAAATGGCTCTCGCGGGCTGGGAGATTGATTCTGGTTAAATCGGTGTTGGAAGCAATACCGGTTTACTGGATGTCACTTGCTTGGATCCCCAGAGGCGTCTTGGAGCAGATTCGACGGTTGGTTTTTGCCTTCCTTTGGAAGGGTAAGGGAATGAACCGAGCCTTGGTATGGGTTAGATGGGATTTGATTGCGATTCCCAAAGCACTGGGTGGCTGGGGTTTAAAGAATATCTTCCTATTTGCCAAAGCTTTGGGGGCTAAGGTGGCCTGGCGTATCATCCATACCCGGAGCCTCTGGACAAAGGTGGTATACCACAAATATATTGCTCCATTAACCATACTTGATTGGATTAGGCTGGGAAATAAGTCTAGGGCAAATTGCTCTGTGGTATGGAAAGCGGTGGTTCAGCATTTTCAGCTGGTGGGATCGGGATTAGTGTGGCGAATTGGGAATGGGCAATTTCTCCGTCTTGGACTGGATCCTTGGGTAGGATGCAGGGGGGGACATGTCATGCCTGTGGACTTAAGGAACTATCTGGATGCTAGGGGATGTCTGTTCTTAGCGGATATTGCCCAACCGGGCTTATCCACTCTTATGCACCAGGGATGGACCTCTGCCCAGCGACTGGAGGTTCCTGAGAATCTGACCGGGGATTGGGAGGACTACATTCGGACATTAAGATTCACACATATTCGGCTGACAGATAGGCCTGATGAACTTATTTGGGATCACCATCCCTCTGGACGATACACACCAAAATTTGGATACATTCAGCTTAATTTGGAGGTGCAAAATCGGGCTTTGGTGTGGTGGTGGAAACACCTGTGGAAATTTAAATGCCCTGGAAAAGCCAAACTACTCTTTTGGGCGATTTTAGAACATAAGGTTCCTACATGGGATACTCTGAAAAGACGATTTCTACAGGGCCCGGGTTTTTGCCCACTTTGTAGGGAGGCGGACGAGACTCTATCACACTTATTTGTCCACTGCCGATTCACACAGACGGTATGGACACATATCTGCAATTACTTGGATATCAATACACGTTGGTGGGGCGCAAATGTAGATGAGGCTTTCAAAGAGTGGTGGACTGAACAACAGACTTCTACCATCTGTGTGGTCCCATGCATATTTGCCTGGGGTATATGGATCACGCGCAACAAGATTATATTCCAGGATTGCAGAACCCCGATGGAGCAGATTGTGGCTCAAGCTGTGGCCATCATTTTACATTACAAGTCTGCCATAAAACCGATTAGTACTCGTCCAGTGATCGCTGAAACGATTGATGCTACATTACCGTGGGCTTTCTTCGATGGCGCATCAATGGATCAATTGGTGTGCGGAGGGGGGATCGTATTACACTTATCTGATTCACATTACTTCCACATCGCGGCAGGATTGGGGAGCGGTACAAACAACTATGCTGAAATCATGTCGCTTAGACTGTTGCTGATTTTTGCACTGGAACAGGGTTGTCATACATTACAGATCTTTGGAGACTCACTGATTGTTATTGATTGGGCCAATGAGCATACCCGCTGTAATGTTATGGTTCTCTTACCTATTCTGGAAGAAGTTTTACGATTAAAGCAAAATTTTAATCTCATAACATTTACACATGTTTACAGGGAAAGAAATGGTATGGCAGACCATCTTTCCAAAGAAGCTACTCAACAACGTCTTGATCTCGGCACCTGGAGAATTACATTATATAACACTGATACATACTACAGTTATTACCATATGCCCTTCAACGTGGCATTGGAGGACAGGGTGGGCGATTGATTGGTCACTACTGTTTTGGTTACTTGCCTGACAATCAAGGTTCTGATGAAACAGCTGCCTTAGTCTCGGGCAATTGACTGATGCTGTGGGTGACCTGTGGGTGTATGATATTACATAAAATGCTACTTTTGATGTGGAGCGGTGGCTCATGAGAGACCATGCAGATTCTATCATGTTATCTGGAGAAAAAATTTTGATCTGAACCTGCGAGGGCTGTGTCAAGCTGAAGCACAGGATAATGCTGAAAAAGAGGGCTTACCTCACATGGACACTTCGTCTACAGATTTTAATAACAGATTGGTAGAAGATCGATTGCAGCAGAGGAGGCAGTCTCTGCTGTGCCTAATCTGGGAACTCCATTCAACGTGGATGATGCTGAAACATGTGCATAAGTGGCAGCGTATTAGTTTCTCATTTTTTCTTAATACATTGGTCTAAATAGTTTTGATGGAACTGTGAGGGAACATCTGTTCTGTATATGATTTAGGGCAGATTAGAATGAGTATAAGTTTTGAAGATAATACTGTAATATGAACCGGCTATTGGTGTGCTGTTATATACAGCAATTTTTTGAGATTGTTTGGGTCTCTTAGACCTGTAAGTTACTTGAACAGCAATATGTGACAATGTAGGGATCACTATGATTCTCTTACATGTGCAGAATGTAATTTTTTCAATCATTTGAAATAAAATTACGAATTTTTCCATGGAAAAAAATACCATGTGATCCTTATGAATTGGTATAAGTAGCTTGCCAATAAACTTGGCGACCAACTTTTCTTCGTTGCTTTGAGACAATTTTTTTTGGCTTTTTAGTTAATGTAACTAAATCAAATGGAAATGAATACATACATCAAAGATGCATCGACACAAGTGAATTTTGGAATACAAACTTAACTTTGAAATTTCATCAACAAAATAAATTTGTGCATCATACCAATTTGAAGCTCTACAACTATCAACAAGTTGAACAATTCGTAAAGGCATCGTAAAGCATGGAAGAGGTCTCTAAGCTAGTTTCTGCCATAGATGTCACATTATTATCAAGTTATCCCACATAGCTTTATACATGCCCGATGACCAACAACTTTCCACTAGACTCCCACACATCTCTTAGTTGCCTTTGTTAGTTCACAAATTTTAGATATGGAAAATGTTTATTAATGTCCATTGACTTCTTTCTATATGGCTTGTCTTCCATTGACTTAACCCTATCAAATCTTCACCTTCCATTCAATCATTCACAAAACACAACATCTTAAATCTAAATAAGTATCTATATTTCAAAATAATGTAATTAACTTCCATAAATTCCTTAATTATACTAAATATAAGCATGCTATTAACTTCCATTAATTCAATAAGTGTGCTAAATAGAGAGACATTTTTTGCTCTTACCATCCAACTTTAATTGTTTCTCTGTCAACAACACCATTACATAAGCTTCATAACTTAAACAATTCTTATATATACCACATAAAATTTTCTCAAGCTCAACACTTAAAAGATTCTCCCTTTAGGGGATATCGTCAAGAACATAACAATATTCTAGCCCAAACTCAATGTGCCAAATGTCAACACATCTGGTTTGGTATATTTTGTCCATAATATCATTGAATTTAAGAACTCAGGATAACCACATGTTGCAAAAGAAGACCATTGAGATGTCTAGTATAGGTGGTGTGAAATTGAGGTGTCTAGTATAGGGATAAGTAGGCTCAGAAACATGAGACTTAAGTAGGTTGGGAAACATGAGGAATGAGGAAGAGGTTGTTGTTGAGGACATCCGGGCACTAAGAATATTATGCATTATAGAAGGGATGAGTGCTTGGTTCAAAAGGGATTTAAATGACAGTGATTTTAACATGTATATTTAAATTTCGTTAGTTTTTGACAAAGTAGAGAGTATAGTTTTCAGTTATCGTTAGGTAAAAAATATTCTAGTTTCAATTTTTGGTTACAGTGAGACCATTTTTTTTTACTTTTTATTATTCTATCTTAAAATTTCATTAAAATTTTAATTTAAAACTTAAAAAAAAATGATTTTTTGAATTTGTTGTGTATTGCCGTCTGAGGGGAGTGGATTCAATATGTTGTGTATTCTATAAATCATAGGGTCTCACATGTTCCATGCAACTTTGGTGACAATTCTATTCTCGTTGGGCAGATCGTTATTCCATCCAAACTAAGGTTGGCATTGGCCCATGGTTTGCAGCATCGCAAAGGGGCCTCATCAGTGATCCCTAGCGTGAATTCCATGGTTAAGAAAAAAAAACACTTGATTATGGCAAAGGTGACATGACCCAAAATATTAACTATAATGATGCATGGTGGTTGAGAAATAAATCATATAACATTTAAACCTATTATTCTTATTAAGTTTATTATTTTCCTTAATTTTATTTTAATGGTATATTAGTTTTATGTTTATTATAAATTTACCCATAATTTCAAGTACTTCAATAGCTTAAATTATTTTCCGATTTTTTAACTATTTAATTGTTATATTTAAGTTTGACAAATGATTATCCATGAGTATTATTTTTAGATATTTTAATTTAAAAACATCATTGTAGTAACATTGTCTCTTATAATAGAGGTGGTAGGTGTAGAGAGGATCATTTTTAATTTTAAAGGAAATCACGAAGTTAGTTTTAAATGGGGTTGGGTGAAACTACCAATAACTAGGTTGAGGTGTTTTCTCTCTTCCAAAGGTTTAAAATTCAAGAATCAAGGCGAATTAAGAACCTACCTATCATTGGTGACTCAACAATAGTTATAAGACTCATGAGCATTTCCCTTGCTCTATTTGATGTCAAACTTGTTAGGCTCATTCTGACAATTAGAAAGGAGGGCAATCACTTTGAACCTACATGGTATTTCCATGTCACATGAGATCACAATCATCAAGTTGATCGTTTGGCCAATGCAACCTCTCGTTTGGAAGGTTGATTATTAAGAACAAAAGGGGGGTTATCCTTCTCCCTAATTTCTTTGTTTATTTTGGAATAATTACCTAAAGTTTTGCATGTCATCCACGATCCAAGAAAAGTTTCAATGTGAACTTGATATGGGAGAATGAATACCAAAGGCCATGATACCCCTTGTACCATTGTACACTTTGATTTTAATAGAGGGCCAACAATTTCAATAGGTTTTTGTTATGACTTTGAGCACAAGTGGGATGATGGTCAGGTTTAATGGAGAAGTGTACTTCACTAGTTTTTCGTAGAGTCCTGGTCTAAGAGGGGTTGCTTTCAAATAGGTTTTGGATGCATTTGGTGGCTCATTCATTCTCAACACTCCCCTTCAGGTCTCCTCCAAGTTGAAGGCACCTTTCGTTGTTGTGGAAATTAAGAATCAACCCTTTTCAACATTGTCAGTTGTGTAGGTTAGTTATAGTGATTTTGTGTGTAGCTAGAGTTTTGATTGGGTCTTAGTGTGGGTTGAAGGTGTTAAATAAGGAAATTGGAAGTCATTTTTTTGTTTCATTGGAGAATGGATAACATGGGAAATCATTCTCATTCTAGGTGTCGCCCATTCTATGAAATCCTCAACATCCCTCATGTCATGTGAAGGCGTGAATACCTTATATAAGATAACAAGACTTCCATTTTCTCAATTATAGGGAAAATTCATGCTTAGGAGGAAATTCACAATAATATGTACATGGTTTTAATGAAGACTCTACTACAATATAAGATGCAAATTCAAGCCTTGGAGGTTGAGTGCAATATTTTACACCATCTAGTTTCAAACTTGGCTAGGGGCTCACAAGTTCTTGCTTCCAATTATATGATGTTAATAGGTTTAGATCATGGGGGATTTAAAGAAGAGGAGATTGTTCATCAAATTCCTAAATATGTGGACATGGATGGCATGACTCAAGATTTCCAACCTTCACCTGGTTATCAAGAGGAAGCTTACAACAAGCATGCTTTTCATAAATCTTGGGTTACATCATGTTTTGCAAAATAGTTGATTTGAATTGGATCCGCACGAAAACAATTGGCTTTAGGCTTAGGCTCTTTGATGATCAGCACAAGCAAGGCTTGAAGCTATGGACAAGGTAGGAGACATGGTTGATGGTGTGAAGGGACCCATGCCATCCTAACCAGTGTCCACCCCAACATCAATATAGTACTCCAAAGTTAGTATGTTTAATGTCATAGCTAAAAAAATGTAATGAAGGAATTTTTTGTGCATTTCAAAAAATAAAAACATGAGACTATTATTCAAATGAGAAATGAAGAAAGGACAAAAGATGAGAAGATAATTGGGCTTGGGGAAGCTAAAGGGTTGGAAACTCTTGGTCTTCTAGCTACCCCCAACTAAACTATTCTCTTATTTAACCTTTCCCCGCAAAAGAAGAGGGGTTCTTTGGTTGGGAGTTAGAGTAAATATTGCACAAATTCCCATATGGGGAAGGGAGAAGAACCAAACAAACTGAGGGTATTGTAACTTGCATATTGCTAAGAAATAAAGAGCCATGTTGAAACCAATTGAATGTTGGTTTTCCTATTTGAGTTTCTAGGGTAAATAATGTCTCCATGTGCAATGAATTTCCTCTGTGTTGTTTATTTTGTTGTGTTATTTTGCATATGTAGTTTAAGAAAGATATTATGTGATTCCAATGGTTGTGAGTTAGTGTCCATGGTGTAAGAGCTGAATTTTTAATGAAAATTGTAGATTCATTACACTGCATGGTTATCCCTATCCAATAGAAAGTGCAAGAACTCTATTAATCCCACCGTCAAATGTTTTTATGAGCTCAAAGAATAATGGTTGTCATCTTAAAGCTATTGTATTTCCATAGGAGTTTCCAATTTGGTTGTTAATTAGGTAAATTTTTCCCTCTAAGTTGGGTGTTTCCATTGTAGGTTCGACATTTTCCCTCTCTAATGAGTGAAATTCTCCCCCCCCACAAGGGTTGTATGCTGGTTAGAGAATGTTTGGAGGTCCTATGATGGTCGTATGGATATGTGATGGGACGTGCATGCTCTTGTGAAGTTGTATGATGTAAAATGTTAGGCATATTCCTTTCATGGGCATTGGTTGTTTGAAGTATATTGAAAATTGTGCACCTAGAGCCTCTACAGGTATTAGGGTGGCTTATGTACTTGGGTTTAACTTAATGGGTGGAGCTTGGCAAGAGATGACATTGTCCCACTCTTTTTTTCTTGTATGGAGAAAACTTTTTATATTTTATTGAATTGCCATCTCAAATACTTGTTAAGCAGAGTACATACCTTTATGCTTATTAATGGTGAAAATATATCTAGATGTCCACACATTACACACTAGTATATCACCTAGCATGGATTGTATTAAAGACCACTTTATATATGAAGCTAAGTTAGCTACCAATTCACCTATGCATGATTAAGTGGGAGTATTGGAATGGAGTCGTGTGTGTGTGTGTGTGCACATAGGTAGTGTAGGTTCTATTTTTTTTATTGAAAAAGTTGAGGAACCTTCTATTAATTGAAGAAAAAGTTACATACTGATAAAATGTTGAATCTGCCACTAACCAGGTAAACAAAGAACAAACTATCCAACCCTAACAAAATATATTACAAACCATCACCGTACACACCCTATGAGCAAGATATTTGGTCACTAAGAAGATTGACGCGGATCCTTTCTCTTCTTCTGGACAACAATCCACCCTGATGAGTTATCCTGAGCAAGTGAATTAGCGGCTACGACCAGCTGATGCGACGAGCCTTCAGAAGCAATCAACCTATGGACTAGGTCTGCTTCCTTGTCACTATTTGAACTATCCGTCTCATGAGGGCGTTTCTGGCCACCCAAGAACAAAGCTGTAACTACTACCATATCGTTCCCTTCTTCGTGAACAAAGGCCTTTTCAGGGGCCCTTGGAGGTGGAATTGACACTGGGGGCTGATGAGACTCAGATGAAGGTTGAGAATAGGCACACTCAGTAGTGGCTGGATTAGTAGGAACATCTCCTCCCGGCTGAGATTCTGAGTTCTTCTTATGATTCTTTTCCTCCTACCACCCTTTAGGACGTCTTTTCACTGAAGGGACCGGAGCTATAGGGAAAACAACTTGAAGGTGCCCCGGTTTTTACAATATCTACATCTAAAAGTTGTTTGTTCATAATTGATGATCTGCAGGTGGGGTTTTGAACCGCCCCAATCGATAGAGATTTTATCTGGAAGCCCTTTGGTCAAATCCATCTCAACACAAATCCGACCAAAAGTGGCTAGGCCTTTTGAGATTCTATGTGTATCACTCTTGATAAACCTTCCCAAAGAGTTGCCAATGGTAGCAAAAGAATCGAGAGACCAAAGGCGCAAGGGGAGGTTCGGAAGTCTTACCCAGACTAGTGTAACCATTGCTAAGACTGACAATGGATCAAACTCAGGGAACCAGTGCTACATAGACATTCCCAAACTTCCCCAGAAGCACGACCCTTTCTCGATGACTTGGTCACAATCCTCCTCCGACGAGAAGCGGGCAATGAAGAACCCCTTGGAGCATAAAAACAACTCGTGCTCCACAACCCATGCTTGTTTGATCCACTCCCTTAAACCAGAAGCAAAGGGCCAAAGCCCATTGAATATGCAAATGAGGGTTGTTCCACTGAATTTATACCCATTGATAAGTGCATGGGAGTCTTCCAACTTTGTTGTAGGTGTTTCTTCCGAGTGTTCGACAATGAAGGTTGAACCTGACAAAGGCTTTGGCCTTGAATCCCTGGGATCTTTGGTCTTCACGACATCTCTGAATGAATGTTGCTTTGAAGAATATGATCCTAGGGCTCCCACGTCTCCACCTCGCAATCCATATACAAGAGATATGGTTTCATCTTTGGATAAACCATAATCTCCTAGCCTAGCCCCCATCTGAAGAAAACAACCATGAAAGAAAAGGTGCAGGTAGCTGTTGGAATTAGTGCAACTTCAGAAGTTATTCTTATTATATTTTATTGTATTGATTTGTACCTCCTACGGGAGATGATCTTGATGTAATTAATTATGTAAAACCTTGAAAGAATCAATTTAAACCTCGAGGATAAATTACCTAAAGAAAAGATTCAAATAAATATTATTTATTTACCCCAGGTCAAGTCGGCCTTATCAAGTTAGACAAGTCGGCCCAATTAGGGAAAAAACCAGTTTGGCAAGTGTATAAATAAATAGGTTGTGTTCCTCATTTGACACACTCACTCATCACAACAAGTTCGCATCACTCGGAGAGGAGCTCACACCTGCAGCTAGGAGAAGCTTATTTTTGGGATTTATACTTAGAGAGACTTTCTACTTTCTCTCTCATCTTTGTACTTTGTTCTCATAATTGTTCATCTCTATACGAAGGTTGCTGGGTTTTCTCCCTATTGGGTTTCCTAGGATAAATTCTCGTGTTCTTTGTTTATGTGCTTTGTCTTTCTTTTAGTGAGCCTATTGTTCATATGCATTTAAATTATACTACTATAATTGTATGAAAAACTAACATGGTATCAGAGCAGTACTAGAAGAAGCCATTACCGGAAGCGAGGGATTCATCTTCTAAGGCTTTCTCTCAGAAATTTGGAAGAAAAATAGCCTTGAAAACTTCGCCCTAGGGAAGGCGCATCTTTTATTGAAGGTAGAATCCTTTTTTGAGAAGTTTCAATTTTGACCTAATTCTGCAGCTACAACAGTTACTGTAGAAATTAGGGTTTCAAGTTTTGTGATGTTCCCTCCACAGATTTGGCTCGACCCTACCTTTTCTCAACTTGCCTTGCTAGGGCACATCTTCCTATGGATTCAGTTTCTCAAGAATCCAACTTTCATTTTGACCTAGCTCCTGCTAGGTTTTCTGCTTCAGATCTGCAGTCAAGATGATTGGAATGAAGGTTGAAGATCGTTTGGATGGGGATTCCAATTTCATCTCTTGGAAGTCTAGGGTTCTTCTTGTATTAGAAGAAAATGATCTCTTGAAGTTTGTCAATGAGAAGTTCCCAGAACCAGAAGCTGAAGAAGACAAATCTCACTGGAGGAAGAATGATGCCAGAGCAAGAAGGATTTTGGTGGACTCAGTTAGAGACCACTTGGTTCCCCAAATACCAGGAAAGAAGACTACTAGAAAGATGTTTAAAACCCTAAAGAATCTATTTGAACATAGTAGTATCAATGTGACCCTCACATTGAGGAACCCAACTATTGAATATGAAGATGTCCAAGTCAGAATTAATTGCCTCATACTTCGTGAGGATCACATAACTAAGGGACAAGATAAGTACCAATGGAGATCCGATTGATGATAAGGAACTTGTCATTACGACTCTAAATGGTCTCCCACCATATTGGGAGTCATTCATTCAAAGCATAAGTGGTCGAACCAAGCTACCCAAATTTGACAAGTTATGGGCAGATTGCACTTAGGAAGAGACAAGGATAGCATTAAGGCAGAGATACCATGGCACTCAACCTGAGGAGAATCAAGCATTCATGTCCCATGCCAAGAAAGGAAAGGGAAGGGGAAGAAAGTTGTACGATCACATGCACGAAGGTAGGAGATCAAGTCCTCCTCTAGATCAGAAGAAGAAGAAGAATGATTGATCTCATATACAATGCTACAGGTGCAAGGCCTATGGTCACTATGCCAAAAATTGCTCAAGCTCAAACAAGAGGAAGCATGAAGCCTCAACTGTTAATGTGGAAGAAGACCACCATCACAAGAAGCAAATGAATGAAGATCGTACATAATTCTTTTTAATATCAACATTATCAAGTAATGTTCCCACCACTAGTGATACATGGCTCATAGATAGTGGTGCTTCTAGACATATGACTAGTTATAAAGAAAATATTTCAGAAATAGTTGAGAAAGAATCCCATCTCCGTGTTGTATTTGGAGATGATGCAAATTATACTGTGAAGGGTTTTGGGGCTACCTCCCGTCAACTAGAGTCTAGTGACACATTACTTTTGAGTGATGTGCTTTATGTACTTGGTATGAAAATAAATCTTGTCTCCATCTTAGCCTTGGAGGACAAGGGATATAAAGTTGCATTTTTAGATGGGAAAGTGCTTGCTTGGCACAAGAAATCAAGCATGAATACAACCAAAGAAATTGGTGTAAGAGAGGATAGCTTGTATCGATTGAACACTCCACCATCTCAAGCACTTTTTCATTATTCTACCAGCATGGGTGCCACTATGGCACATAAGACTAGCTCATCTGAACTATAAAGCTCTTCCAACATTAAGAAATATGGTGACATGTCTACCAGTACTTCATGTAGACCGTGATGGAACATGTAGAGCATGTGCACTTGGAAAGAATGCCAAGGGATCCTTCCCGAATAGTGAGAGCATATCTTAAGTAATTTTGGATCTAGTGCACTCCGACTTGTGTGGACCCATGACTATTGCTTCACCGGGTGGTTATTATTACTATGTGACATTTCTTAATGACTACTCACGAAAGAATTGGATATACTTTCTAAAAACCAAGGAATCCAAGGAAGTGCTCATCAAATTCAAAGGATTCAAAGCACAAGTAGATAATTTGTTGGGAAAGAGGATTAAGATCTTGATATCGGATAATGGTGGAGAATATACCTCTACAGAGTTTAATGGTTTTTGCAAGGAAATATGAATTAAGAGGGAGCTTACAGTTCCCTACAACCCTCAACAAAATGGGGTTGCAGAAAGGAAGAATAGAACAATTGTGGAGGCATCCAAAGCCATGATACATGAGCAGAGTCTACCAATGTTCTTATGGGAAAAAGCATCCATAACAACTATCTATGTACAAAACAGATGCCCACATAAGATTTCATAGGAGTGAAACTAGAAGTGGGCCACCTTTGTATCTTTGGTTGTCCAATCTACATTCATGTTCCCAAAGAAAAGAGGATGAATTTAGAACCTTCAGGTAAGAAGGGAACTTTCATGGGATACAACGAGTCTTCAAAGGCCTACATGATTTACATCTCGGGATCAGGACAGATCGAAGTTAGCAGGAATATGTCCTTTGAAGAATAGATGGCTATCAGGAAAGGCAAAGGATCTGATATGGAGATCGATGATGAGGAGATGCTAGACCCAAAGGAGACGAGATCATATCCATCTTCGGTAGCTCAAAGGGAGTTAACAGAGAAGGACGAACCGATCGATCCCATTGATCCAGTTCAGCCAGCTAATGCTCCCACATATATTGGAGTAGGCCGGAAGACGCCTAGATGGGCACAACAAACTTTACATGATGCATAGGGGCATGAAGCTCCACATGGTACTTTCCAAGAAAGCAAGAGACCTCAAAGGTTCTCGAGTTATGTTGCACTAATGAGTCACATCATTGAATCAGAACCTACCACCTATGAAGAAGCATCTAGACATAAAGTCTGGAAGGATGCCATGATGGAAGAATACCAATCCATCATGAAGAATGATGTGTGGGAGGTTGTACCGAGACTTGAGGGGAAGTTAGTAGTGACTTCCAAGTGGCTATACAAAATGAAGGATGGAGCAGATGGTAGTGTTAAAAAACACAAGGATAGATTTGTTGCTAGAGGATTCTCTCAGAAAGAGGGAGTTGATTATGATGACACATTTTCTCTTGTGGCTCGATATAGTTCCATCAAGACTATTATTGCTATTGCTTCAGCTATGGGATGGAAGCTACATCAAATGGATGTCAAGACAACCTTTCTAAATGGCATTATTGAGGAAGAAGTGTATATTGAACAACCATAAGGGTTTGTTGTCCATGGAAAGTAGTATCACGTATGTAGGCTGAAAAAGGCCTTATATGGACTCAAGCAAGCACCTCGTGCTTGGTATGGATACTTGGTGAGCTTGGTGAGCTTCGGATTAACCAAAAGTGATGCAGACCCCAACCTTTACTACAAGGTTGTGGATGATGAGACACTGATTTGGGTTCTTTATGTTGATGACCTGTTTCTCACAGGGAATGAGAAGCTTATTGTATGGTGTAAGAAGAAACTTGCCTCTGAGTTTGAAATGAAGGATCTTGGATTGATGCATTGCTTCTTAGGAAAGAAGTATGGCAGAGGCAGAAGGAGATTTTCCTAAGTCAAGGAAAATACACCATTGATATTCTGAAGAGATTCAGAATGTTGGACTGTAAGTCCATGGCCACACCAATGGATGCAAATTTGAAGAAGCTGAGGGACTTTGCTTCATATTCAAATTTGATTGATCCCACTATGTATCGCCAGCTGGTTGGATCTTTGATGTATCTAACGAACACCAAACAAGATATATGTTTTGATGTGAATGCTCTCAACCAGTTCATGTGTGAGCTGAGATAGATTCACTGGGTTGCTGCAAAACATGTGCTCAGATACTTGCATGGCCACTGTGGGATATGGCCTAAGATAGGCTTCAAAGTGTGACTTGAGATTGCAAGGATTTTCAGACTCAGATTGGGTCGGATGTGCTACAGATAGGAAGAGTACTTCCAGATGTTGCTTAAGTTTAGGTTCTGCGGTGATTTCCTGGTGTAGCAGGAAGCAAACCTCAGTAGCACTCATTACTACAGAGTCTGAGTATATGGCTACTAGTACAACAACTCGAGAAGCTGTATGGCTTCAAAAACTCCTTGTGGGATTGTTTGGCCAGATTCTAGGGCCAACTGTGATTCATTGTGATAACGAGAGCTATGTGCAGATGTTAGTGAATCCCGTATTCCATGACAAGTCAAAGCATATAGAGATTCAATATCACTTTATTCGTGATATGGTGTAGAAAGGTTCGGTCGAGTTACAATATGTTCCGACATATGACCATACTGCAGATGTTCTTACCAGGCCTCTTCCCAGGATAAAGTTTGAATACTTTCGTGGAAGACTTGGAGTGGAAGAGAACGTATCCCTCCTTGAGAGGGAAAGATGATATGGAGATGTTTGGTTCCACCCAGGTACCTCTACTCATCTAGGTTCTCATCCAGGTAAGGGAGGATGACATCGCCAGATGAGACAGATAGGTAGTAGATGGTCAGGTGAAGTTTAGTTCCAAACAGGTGCCTCTACTCGTCCCGGTTCTATGCAAATTTGATTGTTGTGCATGATTGAGAATTTGAAAAAGTTGAAGGGACTTTCGAAGTGTTAATGGATATGTTATCTCTATCTAGGATTAAATTACATCATGGTTTAATTTTTCATATTATATCCTTAAAGAGAGAAAGGTCTAAATGCCTTACCCCCTGAACACCTAAGAATGCATTGCATAGTTTAAGGTGTAATTGGCATGCATGGATTCAAGGATTGGTTTGAGTAATTTACTAGTGTATATGATGAATTAGACCAAGTTTTGTTTCAAGACTAAATAGTATGTATCTTAAGGTTTTAAAATCCCTACAAGTGTCCATCTATATGAAAACCATGAGGCGAGAGCTCTGTAGGTTAAACGATCATTTTTAAATGACGTCGTAACCTTAAAGAGTGGTGAATCACTCTTTTAAGCAAGGAACGAAGTGCTTCATGCATGACATTGGGATTGTTGACCTCAAAGCCTAAATCTAGTATTTTGAGGAGGAAAGAAAACCTAAATTGTGTGATATGCTATGTGACTGTCATGATGAGATATTGACAGGCCTTTGAGGCAAACTTAGAATGATATATGATTTCTCATTTATCAGTGAAGGTATGGTGCCAATCATGCTTAATAAGCAAAATCATGAAAATGTGTGATGAGATTCAATATCACTTCTTGGTTTTGCTTTGCATGAAAAACTTGAATATGTGTTGTGTTTTATAAAGGAATGTTTATCTAGACTATGCCTTCAAAGACTGAGAGCATGTTTATGTTGTCTAGGGGAATGCCAAACATTGTCATTGTATACATGAATTGAAGGGTTTATTATTGATATGGTATAACAATGTGGAAAATTTTATAACATACCATTGCCTAAATTACACATTTAGATCGATAAACTCTAATTTTGTTGATTGCTACAAAGGTATGTTACATCAACTAATAATAATGTTGTTAAGAAGCAACCCTACTAACTATATTTTTCCCAAGATAAGAGCAAATAAATATTGGCAATCTAAAAATGTTTTTCTTTTGGGGTTGCTTGGTTGTGATCCTTTTTTTTGTAACTTAGAGCTTACATTATATCACAAAAATAATTACATATCGGTACAATCCATCTGGGCCTCTCACCAGGAGAAAACAACCCAGGTACAAATTCGTTTGAACAAAGGACAAAAAAACATAAAACTCCCTAAGATTTCTACTAGACTTCATATAGAATTTTAGAGTCCAAAAGAAAGCCTGGTGGCTATTGTCCAAACTGAAAATTGAACTGAAACAGATAACTAGAACAAATCTGGTTTTCCAGCTGAACTAAAACATAATTAAAACGAACTTGGAGGCAAGAAACTACTGAGAGGGTCGAATGTCCCTATGCATTTTGGTTCGAGGCAGTTCATCGGTGGTCATATATGGGCTTGGAGCTTTGCGTTTGATGCTTGTTGTTGCACGCGTTTGATGCTTGTTGTTGCACCATCACCCACTGCACTACCAGTCACTGCACCACCAGTCGTTGCACCATTGTCCTTCGTTGCACTGGGCGTTGCGTGTCTATTAGTCTTCACTTTAGGTTCCACGCCCACATGCTTTTCCTCTTCCTTGACCTTGAGAAGATTGGTTTCCTCCAGCTGCTCTACATTCGTCATGTCCACCTCCGGTGCCCAATGAATAGCACCATCCTCTCCAATGACAACGAGCAGGGGTAAAGGAAGACCAAATAATTATGCAATATCACCACACCAGTCTAGAACTATTTTGACTCGGTATGTAAAGTCTTGAATCCTGGCCCTAGCTTCTTCCTCAAACTCCCTTGCCTCATTCCGGATATCTATTAGAGTATCCATCATCGCGGCCAGATGACGTCCAATTCTCCTGCTGTACGCCTCCTGCGAGCGTTCATGGCGACCTCTTCCCCATCTACTAGGGGCTCTATGTCGCTCACGAACCATAATGCGACGTCTTCTCCCAATTATCCACACACAACTTAGACACAGATGAGTTTTCCCGGAATGCACTGGCAAGGAAGGGTTGCAGGAACGCAAGACCAGCGAGAAGAGTCAGGCAAGAATGAGCTTGCAAGCCTTGGACAAGGGGACATAAAACCGGGTTCGTTCACCGCCCTACGCAATAAATGCATCATGATGGTCTCTGAACCAACTTGTCATCTCAGAGCACGGAAGGAGAGGGAAGTCAATGATGCACTCCACGTGAAGCTCCCAACGCCATCAGGTTAATCTCCACATCGATCTATGCTCAACTCCCTAAGTTGGCACCATCAATGCACGTCTCATCAACATTTAACACCCCATTAGGGATTGCTTGTGATCCTTAATCTATCTTAAAGCCCCACTTTTCTAGCGGTTATTAAAATATTCACCATAAATGAAGCCAACAACCACACAACAAAAACCAATGACAATATAGAGAATACTAGTTCGAATGTAAGACTTTCTACTAACTCCAACAATGTATGAAAATGACATGAAGAAAAGGATGCACGATATTTTCTTTGTTCAAGCGTTAATATCATCATGCTATTCAAAGCAAATAGTTATGGGTCACGGAAATTGTAGAAGAAAGCAATGGGCACCATGAATTTGGTCAATTGGCATTTAGTTTTAGCTTTTTGCAATTTTGATGTCCAATCAATTCAAAGCAAATAGTTATGGGTCATGGATAATAGACAGCTATAGGCGATCAGAATTTGGTCAATTGAGGTATACAATTTTGATGTATTTAAGGTATAAAAGAACAAAAAAATGATCAAACTATAATGGAAACGATTTTTATTTTCGCAAATGTATAGGCATAATATAATATTATAGTGTGAAAGTGTTATACAAATCTGATTTGATAGAATATGAATATATTTATGTTTTTTTATATAATATTAATAGAATTAGAAATATTTGATCTGAGAGGGAGAGTTTCAGAAGATATTTTTAAGTTTATTTTATATATTAAAAAACAAGTACAAGATAATAAGAGTAATATGGTTAACATGTTAAATGGAAAGAAAGTGGTGAAGGAGAAATGGTTGTAATGTAGAGTATGTAATGGATATTTATATTAAAAGGTATTTTGAGTTTGATTAATTGGGGATGGTTGAACATTTCTTTCCTTAAATCTAGGTTTCATTAATCACAGTTTTATATATATGGTGATAGTTTAAGGAATAAAGAAATGGTTATCTGTCAACCTTGTCTTGAGAATGTCACCACTCGAAGAGTGGAAGAATTGCAATAAAAAGAACTGATCAACTCAAAATAAATAGTGCCATCTTTGGCTAAATTCTTCTATATGCTCTAATTATGTTATTTACTTGATCAACTTAAAATAAATAGTGTCATCTTTGGCTAAATTCTTCTATATGCTCTAATTATGTTATTTATGTGTTAACTAGTGTGAGCAACATGCATTAATGTTATTTTCCTCGAGTTCATAAATACATATACTTCATACTCTCTAAAAATAATTAATGCAATAAATTGATTATTGTATTTATATTATTTTATCATCTGCACGCGCTATCAATATAAGGGGAAACAACACCCCTAAGGATATCCCATTGTATAGTCTAGAGTGCAAGATCATGCACCCCTAGTCTCCTAGAGCATTTGTAGAGCCATTCCAGGGAGATGATATATTTTGGGTTTTGATTAGTGGTAGTTATAATGAGACCAGAGTTTGGTTTGGAGTAATAAGATACCAAGTGAAGCTTTCCAATACTTAGACCAACTGTCGTTCGAGTGTGATTCAATTAGCTGCCAAATATGTTAAGGTCATCCTCATGACTACTCCGGGTGCAATGCACATGACCCAGTACATGCTTGAGTCAACACAGGAAAGTACGAAAACCCTAGTTGGGGTGCATTAGAACTATTGACGCACGAGGAAGGGAGATTTAGAACCTATCTCTTTAGACCTCCATAGGATGTGTATTCTCTTCTTCTTCTCCACTCTTCTTTGTTTTCATACTAGTGATACGGAATTGATTATATTATGCATATGCATTTGGATGGTTGAAAATGATCGGGCATGGTTAATTAATATATGTGATTGATTTTTAATAGGTGTGTTTGATTCCTAAAACCTATACCATGATTCTTAGTATCTCAACTATAAAGTTCCAAAACTCATTTAAGGATTCTAAAGAATAAAGAAGAAACTTTGATTCTTACCTAACCTTAAAATTCATAAGGCAAACTTGATGATTCTCAAACATATGGTAGGAAGGATATGATAAATATGTTGTCTTAATCATGGAATATAGACACGAATCTCCTCTCCACGTATGTATGCTAGATTAATACAATGTTACAAAGAAACTCTTATTCACAACATCGATAGGAAGACCTACACATTAGGGATGCAAAAGCAAAGAAAGGCATGAATTAGAGAGACAGCAACTCTTTAGAAAAATAAGAAAAATATAGTTGGTTTAAGTGGAGTGATAGAACACTTTGATAAACACCTTATTACATGACGTAGCAAGTAATTTAAGTAGTGACAAAATGCTATTGACATACAAAAATGTGTGTGGGGAAGGAATCAACATGTATCTTATATGTTTCCCCTAGGCATGACATTTTGGAGCAGTAATCTATCCTAGAAAACGGTGAAAGATTTCTAATTTTCACGAGAGAATAATCATGATGAGGTAGAAGGCATGACTTAACACTATCGAGGTATCTCTTGAACAAGTAATTAACTCTATTGAATTTTTTTAGGGTTGAATCATAGAAGTAGTCCTAGATAGGAAACATAATAGGAACCCTCATAAGGTTTAAGGGCAATACCTATCAAGAAGAAATTCTCATAATTAATCATGTTAGAGTTAAATGATTGGGATGGGGGTGAAGATCATTATAAGGAATTTGGAAGGTATGGAGACCTTAGATTAAAGAGGCAATAAACCATGAGAGCATCCAAGATCATAATGAAAGAACACAAATTAGAAATTGTGAAAAATCCACAAGGAAAAAGGGAAATGCACCTGATCATAAAGGCGATTCTTATTTTGGCCATCTAAAGATTAGTTGAGAAAAGGGCTCATTCTAAATAACAATTGTAGGGAATTGTCATTATTAGAGTGATTAATTAAAAATCATACTACTCCCTTGGGGTGTATACCTAATGGACTACATCGAAGCAATCTAGGGAAACTTTATGTAACAAAGAGTTGCCTCTCTCAAGTGGCAAGCTCTGTTAATTAATGAGTGGATCAAACAACATGAAGGGTGACTAAGGGTCATGAATCATCTAATTTTAAGGTATCCAAATAGGAAATCATGATGTTGAGCAGTCATAAATGGCGAGGAATGACAAGTTGTAGATAAGGAAAAAAATTTAAAGGTTAAAATGTTTAAGTATAACAATTATCTACTTTTGAATTATAGGCCTTCAAAGGAAAATAAATTATTTGATAGGTTTGTCCTTAGAGACTGCTAAGAAAACACCTAGCATAAAGAGTAATAAGGTTGTATCCCAATGTTTGGTTGTGTACTTGAATTGGGTGAGCTAGTCCTTCTAAGTGTTGGCAATGGTAGTACACGTGATGGATAAATCACTAGGGCTTAACCATTCCTTCATGCTATTGAATTAAGCATGATGACTTAGAGTCCAACTCCTTACATCCTATTGGTTATGGAAGCCCTTGTAATGAGTTGAGCCATAAATGCAAAGAGACATTAAAACCTTGGGTGATGATCAAAATATATAGAAGAGAGGGAAAAGAGATGGTGAGTAAAACAATAGATGCACTTATGAATGTTATGATAGACAAAGAAACTTAATTTTGATATCAAGAATTTAAGGCATGCTAGTGAGGATAATAATAGTTGATTTTGAATTTCATTGAATTTCACTATGTGGAAACAAATACACGCCTAGAGATTATCTCTCTAGATGATGAGGGTTACTCTAAATTTTAACAATACACTTTGATGATGAAGTATATGATAAGGTCTCTACATGGATGATAAGGTTTAGGGCGATCTATCATAACACATGATTCAAAGAGAGGACCATGTAATAATCAAGGAGAAGGGAGGCAACCAAACAGATCAACTGAAGCTTGAAGAACCAAGGCCCATGCAAACATACTATACCTTGCAGAACATTGTCAGGTAAGGGCGAGTGCACAAAGTTGAGGGAACTTTTCGATGCAATGGTAGATTCAAGACACCGATTCAAGTTCCATAAAAGATAATTGATCCCAAGCAATCCCGACCTTGCCAAACCTAGTCCCGAGCCTGCTACATTGAAGGCCAAGTAGGATAGTTAAAGAGAACACATACGCGTTATGTAGTTATAAAACGCGTACGCATTTTGAGCTAATAAACGCGTAAACGTTATGATCTGATAAACATGTACACATTTTTTAAAACATGTTTTATGCCCGAAACGGGCCGAGCCCGTCATTTCCTCCATGACAGTGACCGAGCAACGACAGCGACGAAACTAGTAGTGGTGAACGCGTTTTGAAGTATAGGGCCCAAATATTCCACCTTGGGCACCAATTTATTCGACCTCGGATACTTAAACCAAATTCCACCCTTCTAATTTCTATATTTTTTTGTTTTTTATGCCCTAAAATCAATTGAATGCATAAATTTTTATTTTTGTATGCCCTAAAAGAAATTTAGACCATAACTCCAAACATTTGTATGCCCAAAACAAATTAAAACCTAAATTAACTCGTAAAAATCAAATCAATTTCAATAGATACATATATATACATTCAAGCATCCTTGTGAATCCAAACCAATATTCACAAATATCCAAAGCTTCTCACGTATATAGCAAGGTTGCTTACAACTAAAAATAATTTCAAGTACAATTGATATCTTCCCCAAAATACATAAACAAAGACACTAAATGGCCTATAGAGTACAAAAACCTTCATGCCACAACAAATAATAACATATCAAAATCCTTGCCAATATTGATATTTTATCCATCAATAACACTGTTTAACCCTCCTCTAGGCTCTAGCCCTTGCCTCTACCTGGAATATCGAAGTTGGTCCTCCAAGGACATTAGTCAACACCTTATAGTTTTGATGAAACTTCCTAATCCAATTTTTAAGATAGGCTAGAGAAGCTACCCATGCTTAATAAATGTTTTCACATGAGTGAAGGGTGCATTTTGGTTAGGGTCAAGATAGAGGAGTTCAACAATAGGCTCTACCAACATCAAGAATCATAGGGAGGTTGATATGTTTGATTACATGTCAATCCCATAATATCATACATGATAGAATCCAGTGGAAACCTTGCAATCCTAAAAGATTGAAAACTGTTAATTCTATTGAATTCCAAATCCCAAACCACTATAAACAAATATGCAAAGTTTCTCATGTGTATATAGAAAGAATGCATACAACTAAAATAACATAAGGTGAAATCCATATCTGCCCCAAATTAAACATAAAAAAGATGCTAAATGGTCTATATAGTCCAAAAAACTTCATGCCACAACAAATAATTACATATATCAAAATCTTTGCCTATATTGGGATTTTATTCATCAATAGCAGCATGTGCCCCCTGCTCTAGGCTCTAGTCCTTGCCTCTAACTGAAATATCGGAGCTGGTCCTCCAAGGGCATTAGTCAACTTGATGAAGTTTCATAATCCAAGCCTAAAAGTAAGGTAGAGAAGATTCCCAATCAACATATACACTTAGGACATTTAATGTATGTATCTCAGTGTAGTCAGACTCTTTTGATACTTGCGAGTCTTGCCGAGTCTTGTCGAGCGGTAGGTGAAATGAGTACTTGCTACAAACTCGTGGGGTGAACTCGGCACTCATTTCACTCACTAAGAACTCGTCACACACACCGGAACTCATCCTACTCATCGAAACTCGCAGATACTCGCCCGATCAGTCACCGATTAGATAGTTGACCACATAGATTTTGCTTTGGAGGGAAAGTTTGGGCTTTGGAGGGAACCCGTTCCCTGTGCCTTTTAGAAGGCATTTCCACTGTTGCATTCACATTCCAGTTCACAATTCAGAGTGAGTTACGAGTCTGCTTTCACATTCCAGTGCATTCATGGTTGACGATTGAAGAGTCTGCATTCAAGTGGACCATCATTTGCATGGAGGAGTTCATCAGGCCATCCTCTGCCATTGAGTGGAGCATCATCTGCATGGAGGATTTCATCTACGTGGACTCTGGAGGAGTGGCAATCAGCGTGGAGAAGTTCATATGCCATCGACGGGCCATCATCTGTGTGCGCATGGAGTTCATCTGCCATCATCTGCATGGAGTGAAGGTTAGTGGTGTTAACTGCTTTGTTTTTTTTTAAATTTTATTTGTATCTTTTATTTTTCACGTTATTTATTTATGTTTTATTTTGATCATTTTATGTTTTGGGCCTTGGTAGCCTATGGAGGCTGCCATCACGACCTAGAGGCCTATGGGTAGCCTCCATAGGATGCCAAAAGGCCCAAAACCTAAAAAATTTAAAATAAAACTTAAATAAATGTCATTATGTATGTTTTTTTGCACAAAAGATACTATATTTTTAATTTTTAAAACTTTTTCATATTTGCCAAGTCTTTGTCGAGTCTTATCCGAGTCACTGAGTCTGCCGAGTCCTAATCCAGTTGAGTATTTAACGAGTCCGAGTCTGACTACACTGATGTATCTAGCAATTGAAATTAATACACAAATACGACATGACTTTAAGATGGAAAAATGTTAAATGTTTAGTCTTTAGTGTATAATTTGTTCAATTTTAAATTTCAAATTATAAATAGTTCATATTGTTATTTGTTGTACACTAGTTTTACATTTTCCATTGCTTAGAGATGTCATTATACCATATGTATTTTTATAATGATATTTTTTTTGTATTTATGATTGCAGTGGCTATTATGGATCATAATGTAGAGATATTGAGAGAGATCGCTCATTTGAGAGAGATCGATACAACTTGGAGGGGTGGAGATGAACTCCGCCGCTCATTGGCAGCATCACTAGATGCTATTGTGGATACTATCAGTCGCTCAAACGATGCATTGTACAACATAACGTCGCATAGAGAAAGAAAACGACAAAATATGCCAATGGATTGATTTACAATGAGGTGAAGAAACTAAAAATAACTAAAGAGAAAATATATTCACTTTTTTAGTGCCTTGGACAAATGCCATTCCAGAGACTACCAGAGCACATATGTCAATTGAGCGGTGTGTTTTTCCACCAATAAGAGATAACTGGATGGATCGATGGTATATGGTATTTGAAATTTCCCTACACAACAACATGGAAGTACCGCTATACTTCCTTCTAAAACTTTATGCTGAGTTTGTGATGGGTAAACATGTCAACTATTTCGATATGTTGGGGTTCCATGGCGTTGGTATGGGGATTCCCCAAAATCGTCCCAATGTTAGACATAGAGATGCCAATCGACTGATACCTCCACCTCGTAGCTAACTAATGAGGCCAGACATCCCTCCTAGACATACGATGATACCCCAGACACAGGAGGCATTTCTGACGCTGGCTTAGGTCATTGTACGCCACAGTACAAATATTGACCAAGCATGGACCTCTTCCTCTGGTGGGGTATAGCCATCAAATTTCGGTGGCAGAGGACCATCCACTAGCGGGGATAGACTGACATCACATGAGCCACAAATTGAGCCACACGTGTGCACAACGTGTGTCCAAACTTGCTATGGTCGTGGACCAACACATGGCACCTCTACAATGACTTCTGGTCAGGTAAGGACATAGTTTAAACATTATTTTGTTGTTCAAATTATTTTTTTCCATATTGTACACATTAAAATATTGTTAATGTATACAATTTTTAATCTTGTAGGAGCTTGATTCCTTTGCAGCGTTTGGTAGTGTACTTAGTGTTTTCGTATTTGAGGCGGCAACAACCAACATCGAGGTCATATTTTCAACATGTCATTTTGTTAATACATGTCAGTTCCTTAATACATGTTAGTTCATTAATTTATTAGATGGTATAATATCTATAATTTTTGAAGTAGTAGGCACCGCATTGTCAATAGGATGTGGGAGACATTGATCTGAGCGAATTCCCCACGACAAGCTTGTATGAGTTTTTCAGGAATGTAACTACATGGTTAATGACTTAATCTTGTTCAAATTATTTTTTCTTAGTGTACTCGTTTATAGCTTTCTAACATTTATAATCTTTAAACTTGCATACCTTGTTATCTAGCTCTGCAGAGGGGCAATAATTTGGTAGTAGTGATCCCTCCCATGGGGGAGATATGTCCCAAGTAGAGGTAAGTATTACAACATGTTAGTTTATCAATACATCTTATTTCATCTATTCATGTCCATGTCTAACTATGACAACACTCTGTGACTGCAGGCATTAATGCAAATCAATCCACCGCCGCTTTGGTTTGGCTCTCCATGCAGTCCAAACGTAGAGAAGGGTCTTGTCTACACTAGACGCCCCTCTTATGTAAAAGGAGCGGGTGGACCTACTGATTCCACAGTAATTTACATAGCCTTCGATGATAGTTGTTGGTTAGATTTCAATTCATTCCACAACTTGTTTTTATTAATGTTTTTTTGGCATGTTTACAGCATCAGGATGGAGAGTTGTAACACCCCGTTTTGACATTTCTACCTGAACTACTATTATATGTTGTATTTGTTTGACTGTGAGACCTCGTCGGTTGACGACACTGTGGACATATGGTTCTATTATTTTGCCGATATATATATGTGTGTGTATGATGATAGTATTATGATCGGTAGTCATGTTTAGATATGTATCATGTGTTGATTATGTCAAATATATGGAATTTACTGAATGATGGGTACGTGGATACCGTTACAGTTATATGTTGAAATAATGAATGTTATGCCAGGTGCATGGCGAATGAATGAGTTTATTGTTGTTATGTTATGATGAAATATATGTGTGTACATATCAAGGATTTATGCACGATATTCTATATTGTATGTCGAGGACTGACTTACAGGTTGAAACGGCTAAGTGATAGCTGGATCCTACGAGGTGGGAGGGCCTCAGGGACACGGACTTCGAAAGATAAAATGGTATGCGAGTGATGCATTATTTACTTTCGTATGGTTATTATGCTGTTTATTATGATGTATGTTATGACATGGATGGGGTAGGGTTTTAGGAAACTCAACCGCCCAGATTGGTTATACAATGACAGACCGAGTAAAAGTGCAACGCTGTTGTTATGTCGAGTAGACATATTCCCTTGTTCCATTAGGGGGGTGGAGGCTTTACCCACCGTTTATCCCCGAAACCCAAAGTCATGGGAGGGTTGTGCTACGACGCGCTCCCCAAGGTGTGTGATGATGACTGGTGGTTTCCTGCTGGGGAAGCTTGGTCGATGTAGTCGACACTTCTGCTTACGGGTTCTAGCTGCAACCGATCATGACCTCACATTTCAGGGTAGTCCAGCAGAGGACAGGATAGGATGTGGAAGTTAGTGATGATGTAGGAAGATAGGTGTAGCGTGAAGTAGGGGTGAAAACAGGATCTAACTGTAGGTGTGTAAAACCCTTGATTAGTATGTGTCAAAATCAGTGATGTATGAATTGTCGTAACTTGGATTTCAGTAAGCTAATGGATTGTACCTTGTAAACTATGTTAAAACATATGTCGGTAAATAATAAGTCCCTTGATTATGATTGATGTATGTGAATTATTACTTTTAGTGTACTTACATGAGGAGTATAAGCAGTAGCTACGCTTACATAACTCGCCTACATATTATGAATTACATGAAATATTGTTGAGTAATAATGTCAATTAGTGTCGCTTAATATTAATTACTGTCATTTAGTAATTAACTATTGTTGATCAATGTTAATAATGTCGATTAAGTTAATAATGATGATTAGGGTTAATAATGTTGATTAATGGTTAATTATTGTCCATTAATAATTAATTATTACTGATTAATAAACAAGTTACGGTTAAAACTAGGTGTAAATAGTGCAATTTGGTTAGTAATGCTTAATTGAATATTAATGAACTTGATCGATTAAGACCTTGGTTAAATATATTAAATGTGATTGTAATGTTAATTAAGGTAGTAATAACTTATAGGTTAATATTAATTGCGTCCTAAACAATGTTAATTAATTAGTTAAAATTATAAGGATAAGATAGAAATTATAATTTCTTAATTGTAAAGGTTGTGTCGAGGTTATATAGGACAGGGCATAAACTATAAATGTTGTTGTACACCATTATTAAACAAAGTGTTAAAAATGTATTTTAAGCTAATCAATAAACAAATTAATTAATAATAAATGAAGCTTTGAATTAGGAAACACTAAGGGATGACTAGTAATTAATGTATTAAAATGTGTAAGTGTAAAACCACTTACAGGTGGTGGGTGAACCAGCCGCAAATTTAAACTATATAATATTTATGTAACATTTATTATTTATTAATTAAATGGTTAAAAATTGAAATATGAGAAGGGAAATGTTTAAAACTATGAAATAAAATAAAAGGATTAAATTAATGAAATTGGAAGTTACGGTTGGGAAGTGACCCCAACCAACACCTTTTAATATTATTTTAAATTATTAATAAAAGTCCAAGTTGAGGGCTCGAGGAATTACATGGTAGATGAATGGGTTGGATGAAATTTATGATGAAGATATGGGTAGTAATGGGAAGAAGAGTCGGCAAAATTAGGATAAGAGGGAGAAAGGAGGAAGGAGAAGGGGGATCTTTTTACCTTAGGATTTTGGGAGAGTTTGACAAAGCATAATTGGGAGAGCAGAAAAGGAGAGTTCTTGTTGGAGTTTTTGGAAGGGATACAATAGCTTGGGCTTGTACTCAGTTTGGGATCGGGTGTCCAAAGGGGTACCTTTGGAGCTGGGTGGTCGGCGAGACCTCGCCAGATGGCAGGGTGGCAAAACTGTTTTGGCTGGTTGAGTTTCAAAATTGTGGGGAAGGCTTTTGGTTGCAGGGAAAATCAAAGGGAATCAGCAAGGCATTCAGCAAACGGGGGCAGCAACCAAGGTGGATCTACTAGCTTCCAACAGGTATTTTCCAGCAGGTATGTTGGTCATTTCTACCTTGTTAAATTCAGATTTATGTTGGGTATTTTCCAATTATATGCTATAGGTTGTTGCACCTGCACATGAGAAGTAGATGTTAGAATTTAAATGTAAACTTGATATAATTTACATGCATAGAAATGGACGTAAGTAGAAAATCAAAACAGAAATTTGAAACAGTGTGAAAACAAAGAAAACACAGATTTCATTAAATTAAATTAGAAAATCTAGGACGGAGTTTTACAAGAGTCCTCCATGCCAGACATTAGCGGGGTTGTTGATGTTATTGTTCAGGTTGCATGTACAATGGGAACAATCCATGCAGAGGTATCTACTTGAATATTTGTACATGTACAGTTCATTTATATTGTGTATGCACATGCATGATGTCTTTAACCATTTTACTATTTGGTGAATGTAGCCCTAGTCTAGTCCTGTAGAGCATGTGACCCAGGTTCATATTCAACCTATAGCTCCACTCGCTGTAGATGACACTCAGTCTCTTGTCCCAGAGCATATTTTTTCGGTGAGACATGTTCATCAATTATAAAATTGGTTAGTACTTTATCACACATACATGTTGATAATTGTTGAGCTAATTGACATAGGATATTTTATTCGTAGAGAACCATTGCAGAGAGGCTTTCAGCTAGGAGGAGGACACCACAAGCCTCTATTCCTCAGATGGATTCAGTGAGTGTTTGTAATAAGAAATTGAGTCGTATTTTAATTTTTTTTAAGTTTGTTAGTGATTCGGTATTAGTTCAGTTACATGATCAAGAAATATGATCCTTGACTTGCAGTCGCCAGAGATGCACAACGGTCATAGACAGAGGCACGATGCATCACAGTCTAGAAAAAACAAGAGGAAGTTAGAGTTTTGATTTGTAGTCTAGGATAGACATACTTTACTTTAGAATAGGTAGTGAGAGTTTTGATGTGTGATCGTGGACAAATGTACTTTTGTTTACATGTACATCATTGACCTTTTTTATACATGTACATTTGAAAGGCCATCTAAAGGCCTTCTATTTTTCTATTAAATGATTTCCATGATATATTATATATTTCATATTGTCTCTTGACATCTTCACAATTCGGTCTTATGTGTGATCATACATGTGTGGCCAAGAATGTTTATCTGTGTAATGTTCCCAATTTTTATAGCTTGGACGATTGCATGGAGATATCACTTACAATGTTGAGAAAAATGCACAATTACAACATTGCACATTTACAATGTTCTTGACAATGATCCAATTGCGTATACAATGTTAAATTGTATCCACAACAATGCACATTTACAACATGTTCTTGACCATAATCGAATTATATGAAATTGCATGTGAAATGATGTGAGTGATGCACCTTGTGAAATTTTCAATTACTAGTAACTAGATTCATAAGACAATTTCACCATGGAATATTTTAGACAATGAGAGAAGAAGAATAGAGAGAATAAATTATGGAAAACACTCTGTATCTTATTCATTGATATTGTAACAATATATAACACATCCTCCATGGACAAAATCGAATTGCTTTGAAGCAATATGGAAAGAGCAAAAAGAAAGGCTTAGAAAAAGACAAAAAAACCCCTAGGTGGCAAAAGTAGTTTCCAAAACTGTGCTAGAGGCTCACGAATTTGGAAAGTATGGTATGGCAGCTCATGAGTGAGGTAAATAGGATGTATTGGTGGCTTTAGAAGGTTAGATATGATGTGGAGGTCGAATTGGTCAAGTGGCAAAAGATTCCAAGTTAACTAGCTTTATCTTTTCCACTAGAAAGTAGAAAAAACAGGACAAAGCTAACTAAAATTGGATAGTGTCTTTCTAATTTAGGAATAGAATAAAATCAAACAGAATCCAAGGAAATCTTATCCAGAATCTATCCAAATTTGTTTTTGTGAATGAGGATAGCATGTGGTCCACTAAAAGACAAAACTGGCCTATTCTACCTAGTCAAAACTCATGAAATTAATCATAAATGATTAATTAATTTTATCCAAAGTCTAGAATGACATAGTGGGTTTTTTAAATGTTCCAACACCCCCCCTTAAGCCTGACTTTATGTGATGGGAATCAGAAAAATATCAAAAATATAGGGCCCAAGCAACAAGGCTTATGGTCACCCCAATACAAAAATAACTAGTCCATGTAAACCGAGGAAACAGGGAAAACCTCATGGGAACAAAACCATCCCCCAAAAATGGACATGCTTGATGTCTTCATACTGTCATGTTGCTCATTTGAATGAGATGAATGAGTTGAATGGGTTGCTTCTGAGTAAATGACTTGATGAAGAGATTGTGGATGTCATGATCATGCATCAATGCATCAATGTTGTGTAGGCAAGAACCAAGTGTTGAAGCTATATGAAGCTCATCTTCTGATGATGGAGGAGCATCAAATGAATTTTTCTTGCTGCTATAACATGCATAATCAAATTTGAAAACATAATCAATGATGGAAAGAAGATCTATGCATACTCCTTCCCAAGGAGAAACAATGACCTCGACATGATCAATTTCTCCTGTAGCTGCAATATGGTGTACTAGTTCTTGTACTTTCTTCTCAAACTGATGTAGAACCTTTCTGATATTTAAAATGAGATCATGCAGCTCTGAAATATCAAAATGTAAGTCATATGGAGCAGCAACCAATAAAGATGTGGAGTCTCCATGATCGAACACAATTTCAGTAGAAAAAGTTTGAGAAACTAGATCACCCGGATAGCTGAGCGAGCCTGGAGAGTGTGAGGACTTGACTTTTGAACCATGAGTGATGGGGTCAGGTCCATATGTGTGGAATATCAGTACAAATAATGCCAAAACAATGTCTGTCCAACCAATGAAAGATATTCAAGACAAAAGTGCAATAGAGGCAACTGACACAGTGTAGGAAAACATAGAATTGTGTAGTTTCTTAACTAGAGAACTTGGGGTTTGTAGGGTATTTTGTGCATCCAAAGGTTGGGTAAATGGTGTGGGATATGTAATGACCTTCATATCAGACTGTGAATCATATTCTAAATCAGAATCTAAAATATTTGAATGTTGGTGAAAAGAGCTTTCAAAAGACAAGTCAGAAGCTAGTAAAAAATGACTAGTTTTGAGAGTAGACTTGGGTGAACTGACTGAAGAATGTATTGAGGAAGAAGTGGAGGTTTCTGATTCTGATATATCAGAATGTGAATCAATATCAAATACATCAGAATTATATTTCACTCTAGCACTCAAAGCATAAGCATGATTACCTTTGGGAGAGGCTTGGAAACAGTGTTCTTGTTCTACAGCAAGCTTGCCTTGTTATTTCTTTGTAAAGTCAAGAACATCTATGTTATGCTCTTCAAGCATCTTGGCCATGATGTCCAATTTCTTCTTGAAGCAAGATTTCTCAGGATGAGCGCCTTTGCAGCAATAAGAACACTTGGGATTCTCCTTCTTCATCTTCTTGGATTTGGAATCTCCATCAGAATCCTCTTCATTTGACAATGTCTTTTGTTTGGATTTGTCATTCTTCTTTGCTCCATGAACAACAAGTGCAAAGTCTTTGGAGGGTGATTGATCCCTCATTTGGACCAGCTTATCCTTTTCTTGAGTGAGTGAAGCAATGAATGCATCCAAGGTTGGCATCTTCCACTTTGAAACTGCAAGTCTTGTAGAATGAAAAGTAGACACAAATACTGAGTATTCAGAACTCAGTTTTGACAGAATGGTAAGGATTAATTGCTCATCCTTCTTCTCTATGCCACATTGCTTGAGTTGAAACACTAGGTTCTTGAATTTTGAGATGAACTCCTCCATAGAATCAAAATTACTTGGACTAAGAGAGATCAGCTCAATCTCCAACAAATGACCTCTGAGCTCGTCCTGTTTTCCAAAGAGAGACTCTAGCTTTGTCCACACTTCATTTGGAGTTGATAGAGAATCGATATGGAATAGAAGATCTGGATATACAGAGAGACAAAGTAACCCATAAGCTTCATCAAGCCTATTGAACCATTTGGATTTTAATGCAACAGCTCCTAGCTCAGTTTCAAACCCCATAGTGACTCTATACAATCCTTTGCTCTGAAGTTGGATGATCATATGTGCCTTCCAGTCAAAGAAATTGAAGGGAGTGAGAGTCACAACTTTGGCTTGATTTTTCTCCATACTGATGCACTCTTGGTGATGGAAATACCTGCAAAAAACACTCTTGGAAATTGCTTTGAATCAAGCTAGCTTTGATACCATGTGAAATTTTCAATTACTAGGAACTAGATTCATAAGACAATTTCACCATGGAATATTTTAGACAATGAGAGAAGAAGAATAGAGAGAATAAATTATGGAAAACACTCTGTATCTTATTCATTGATATTGTAACAATATATAACACATCCTCCATGGACAAAATCGAATTGCTTTGAAGCAATATGGTAAGAGCAAAAAGAAAGGCTTAGAAAAAGACAAAAAACCCCCTAGGTCGCAAAAGCAGTTTCCAAAATTGTGCTAGAGGCTCATGAATTTGGAAAGTATGGTATGGAAGCTCATGAGTGAGGTAAATAGGATGTATTGGTGGCTTTAGAATGTTATATATGATGTGGAGGTCGAATTGGTCAAGTGGAAAAAGATTCCAAGTTAACTAGCTTTATCTTTTCCACTAGAAAGTAGAAAAAGAAGGACAAAGCTAACTAAAACTGGATAGTGTCTTTCTAATTCAGGAATAGAATAAAATCAGACAAAATCCAAGGAAATCTTATCCAAAATCTATCCAAATTCGTTTTTGTGAATGAGGATAGCATGTGGTTCACTAAAAGACAAAACTGGCCTATTCTACCTAGTCAAAACTCAGGAAATTAATCATAAATGATTAATTAATTTTATCCTAAGTCTAGAATGACATAGTGGATTTTTTAAATGTTCCAACACACCTAATCCACACAATGTACTAACACACTTAACCTACATATTAAGAAACTAATACAACTAAGTGATGTACATAAACTCCTAACCCACATAAAAACTTAACAAGTGGGACAAACACACATAGGCTATGCATCTAGACTTTCACACACATGTGATGCACTCATGCAACCCATATAAGCAGGTTAAATTTTATTGTGATGACACTCATATAAAATAATGTACATGGGCATGCACATAAGTTCAATGTGACACTATCCTATTAACATGCCCCTTGACACCTAAATCAATAATCCCTTTATCGTAAGCCCCACTCACAACTCACCAATTACACTCAAATCCTTTTTATCATAACACACTAACATTGTTAATCATAACCACCTAATGCATCTCATGTTTCACCTCAGTCACATAAGCACCCAATGTACTCAAGTGACACACATAAGGAACAAACCAATCTAACTCAAGCATATGAATACCTAACCTACACAAGCACCTATTGGACATATTAAAGGATGCACATAGATGGCACACCTCTGAAACACACTTATTTTTTCCACATATGTGATACTTATCTTTTACCTTGACCCACACAACCCTTATAACAGTAATCCATATACCACAATACCATTTGTGGCTAACCCACTAGCCCCAAAATTCCCAACACACAACCTACTAATGATCCTAACACTAACTGCCGAAGTCACTCTGCAACATACCTAACACACATAAGCACCCAACACACCCAAGCAACTGACCCAACCAAGTGGAACACATAAGCACCTTACCCACATAAGAACCTAACAAACATAGAGGATGCACATAGTTTACACACCCAAGTAATGCAACTGTGTGGCCCACACAAATGAATAATTGTTTACCCCACAAAAATTTACAAATGACTTGAATACTTCTCCAATTCAAATGAAAGAGATTAGCAAGCCCGACAAAATATTTTTTGCAAGTGGCTCATAAGAAACCACAAGGACAAGTCAAGGAAAGTGACAAAGCTACAAAGGATTGGAGTGGTATCATCGATGAAACACCACCTCCCTTTTTTATTTAGAATTTTGAATTCTTAAAAATGACATTAATTGCTCAAAATGCAAATATAGTGGAACACTAAGGACATGTCAAATAACGTGGCACACTAAGGACATAGAAATCTATTAAGAGTGCAATGTGGTGGGTTTGAGTGCCACTCTTTGAATGTCTAGTTATACCATCAAAATCAAAATATTGCAAAGCTGACCCATTTGTGCAAAAAATGCATAAACCCTTACCGAGCAAAACCCTAGTTTCCAAAATCGTCCTATAACGCAATCTCTAGGCCTTGTACCTAGAGGGGAGGTGTAACTTTAGCATCAATTCGATGTCCTGAATCCAACGGAGTCAACAGTTCATCGATATGAGCCACGGTAACCATTATATGGCCTGTTTCAACTCACACCCTAAAGGCTTTCAGGGACACCTATTCAATCCCTATCGAGGGCATAAAATTCCAACCCTGCAACAAAAATGGGTTCTGGGAGGTCCTGCAAGTGTTTCTAGGAAGGTTCCATGTGGGAACGCTAGCCACAAGTTCTCGGTCGAGGAATTTGCAAATTTGATCCCTATATGCAATAATTGCAAAGTCCCTTACTGAGCGAAACCCTAGTTTCCAAAATCGACCTAGAAGATGATCAATGGGCCATGGACCTAGAGGAGAGGGGCACCTCTAGCACTATCCCGATGTCCTGAATCCAATGGAGTCGATGGTTTATCGATCCAAGCAACGATCATCATTATATGGCTCATTTCAACTCCCACCCCAAAGGCTTTCAGGGACACCTATTGAATACCGACCAATGGCATAGAATTCCAACCGTGCAACAAAGACGGGTTCCCGGAGGTCCTGCAAGTGTGTCTAGGAAGGTTCCACATGGGAACGCTAGCCATAATCTCTCAGTCAAGGATTTTGCAAAGTTGACCCCTATGTGCGAAAATTGCATAGTCCCTTACTGAGAAAAACCCTAGTTTCTAAAATCGACCTACAAGATGATCAATGGGCCATGGATCCGGAGGAGAGGGGAACCCCTAGCACTATTTCGATGTCCTGAAGCCAACAGAGTCGACGGTTCGTCGATCCGAGCCACAGTCACCATTCTATGGCTTGTTACAACTTGCACCCAAAAGGATTTCAGGGACACTTGTTCAATCCCTATCGGGGGCATAAAATTCCAACCTTGCAAGAAAATTGTGTTACAGGAGGTCCTGCAAGCGTGTTTAGGATGGTTCCATGTGGGAATACTATCCACAAGTTCTCGGTTGAGAATTTTGCAAAGTTGACCCCTATGTGCAAAAAATTGCATAGACCCTTACTGAGCGAAACCCTAGTTTCCAAAATTGACCTAGAAGATGATCAATGGGCCATGGACCCAGAGGAGAGGGGAACCCCTAGCACTATCCCAATGTCCTGAATCCAACGGATTCGACGGTTTCTCTATCTGAGCAACGATCATCATTCTATGGCTCGTTCCAATTCACACCCAAAAGGATTTCAGGGACACTTGTTGAATACCGACTGGGGGCATAGAATTCCAACAATGAAGCAAAACCGAGTTCCAGGAGGTCCTGCAAGTGTGTCTAGGAAGGTTCTACATGGGAATCCTATCCATAAGCTCTCGATTGAGGATTTTGCAAAGTTGACCCCTATGTGCAAAAAATGTATAGACCCGTACTGAGCAAAACCCTAGTTTCCAAAATCAACCTAAAATATCATCAATGGGCCATGGACCTGGAGAAGAGGGGAACCCCTAGCACTATCCCGATGTCTTGAATCCAACGGATTTGACGATTTCTCGATCTGATCCACGGTTACCATTCTATGGCCCATTACAACTCGCACCCTAAAGGATTTCAGGGACAACTTGGTGTTTTAAAGATCTCCAAGTTTGGTAGATCCCATTGAGTTCAAAGGGATACTAAAATTGATGTTCAATGTTTTAGGAACACCAAACTTGTATGTTCCCATTGCCCTTAGGTTTTTTAATAATAATAGAAATAATCTAATTCAAGGTTATATATTTTAGGTACATGTCAAATACAGATGTTCGAGACATTCGAGATTTAACTATAGATGTTTGAGACTTTCAAGATTCAATAGATGTTTGGGCTACAAATTAGGGTTTATAGGCTAGGATTTCTTGGAATGGGGTTTAGAGTACAAACTAGGGTTTCTTGGACTCTTGTACATGTCTGTAGCACAATCGCTTATAAACAAATGGATGCACTTGAATATAGGAATATTTTTGGCATGCATATATAGTTGCAGCATGAAGTTTTTTAGACTCTTGTGGATACTTGTCCACAATGGTTTGGATTCTTACTGATGCACATGAATGCACAAACTATGGTTTTTTGGACTCTTGTGCATATTTGTAGCATAATGGTTTGGATTCAAATGAATGCACATGAATATACAAATATTTTTTGGCATGCATATATAGTTGCATCATGATGTTTTTTGGACTCTTGTGCATAATTGTGCACAATGGTGTGGATTCAAGTGGATGCACATGAATGCACAGACTAGGGTTTTTTGGACTCTTGTGCATATTCGTAGCACAATGGTGTGGATTCAAATGGATGCACATGAATACAACATGATTTTCTGGCATGCATGTATAGTTGCATCGTGAAGAATTTTTTACTCTTATGCATAATTGTGCACAATGGTGTGGATTCAAATGGATGCACATGAATGCATAGACTAGGGTTTTTTGGATTATTGTGCATCTTTGTAGCACAATGGCGTGGATTCAAATGGTGATGGACATTTCGAAGGATTTTGAACACAAACTAGGCTATAGGCTACAAACTAGGGTTTATAGGGATTAGAATTCAAAATAGGGTTTAGGCTACAAACTAGGGTTTCTAGGGATTAGAATTCAAATTAGGGTTTATGCTGCAAACTACGGTTTATAGGCTTCACTCTAGGGTTTATAGGCTAGGATTTATATGCTACGATTTCTAGGATAAGGGTTTATAGTACAAACTAGGTTTCTAGGATAGGGGTTTAGAGAGGAGATTTTTTTAATTTTGTGCATAATTGTGCACAATGGTGTGGATTCAAATGGATGCACATGAATGCACAAACTAGGGTCTTTTGGATTATTGTGCATCTTTGCAACACAATGGTGTGGATTCAAATGGATGCACATGAATGCACAGAATAGGGTTTTGGGACTCTTGCGCATATTTGTAGCACAATGGTTTGGATTCAAATGGTGATGGAGGTTTCTAAGGATTTTTAACACAAACTAGGTTCTTGGATACAAATTAGGGATTCTAGGGATTGGAATTCAAATTAGTTTATAGGTCAAGATTTATAGGCCAAGGTTTACGGGCTAGGGGTTTAAAATACAAACTAGGGTTTTTTGGAATCTTGTGCATATTTGTAGCATAATGGTTTGGACGCAAATGGTGATGGAGGTTTCTGGGGAGAGATTAGGCTTACATTCATATAGATTAAGTTGCTAGGGTTATATTTTTGTTCCTAGGGTAGTTTACGTTTATAAGGCTAGAATAGGTTTTTATGTTTGTGATTAGGTTTCTATGTTCGTGATTAGGTATCCATGATGAAGCTTGTGAAATTTATCAATCTATTGAAAGCTGTCAATGTCCAGTTGCAATAGTCAAAATATTAATGTCAATAATCAATGAGACCATAAAACAAAATCATAATATGCATGCAAAACATAAAAACACGGTATACCCTACAAACCACATACCAGATTACCTACCTATGGTTATTCAACTAGACCATCGGGATAATATCTAATACCAACGGTCTCCTTTAACCTATCATGCTCGGAGTTAGGCAATAAGTATCGTGCCTTTGATGAGTTCTTCCTTGGCATTGTTTGCAGCTGAAGGTTTGTGACAATAACTAAGTGTGTGTAATGGTATACAATATGACCCGGTCTATAATCTTCAAATACATACCCTTTTCTAGCATCTGAATGGGAAACATGGTTGAAATACTCTCCTTTGATAACCATCGACCCAATCGAAAAATTATTGTCCTCACAGTCCCTTAATGGGACATTGAGGGTCTGCGTCCCCTCCAAGCAACGTGGCAACCAATAATCAGTACGTTATGCATTGCGTCTCAGGGAAACCACTGCATATATGTGCCCTGCAGAAAAAATAGTGCCAACATTTGAGTAAACTAACTAGACACAAGAAGTAGTCAAATTTTCAAAATATTAATCAAACATGGTTGTACGAGATCTGATATGTGGTCATAGTATGTTGAAATGCTTGATTGGTCCTCCTCCAACTGGGATAATTCTGTAGCTATATGTCGACCAATTGGGAGTGATATATGGTCCCAACTATCAACCCAATCCGTAAATTCACATGACTCCCATTCACCACCACAAAAGCAAGAGAGTTTCCTTGTCCACATTTCAAGTATAGCATTGTCCGACATTCTAACTGAATGAAATGCAGGAGTTCCCTAGACGGTCTTGCACTCATATAACTGTGATCGATCTACATCCACCACCTCCCAAAAATATCTATATACATGTGCTTTCTTAGTTGACTGATATTCATGCCTTCTTGCTCCCTCCCCCATGACTGAAGAGCACCATTCAACAATGGTCTTTGCATCTCGGATGAGTGATACATTTATGAACTTCATTTATTGCCTGCGTAATGCAGTCTTGATGCACGCACCCCGCTCCATCATGTTCACCTTTTCCATGTCCGGTCTCAAAATAGTTCCAAATATGTGGCACCTTCAGCCTTTTGTGGAGCATACACAACCATTGGAAGACACAGACATTTTTGAATTTCCCTACACAACCGTTATTTCTATCACAGCCGTTGTATACACAACTGTTGTTTCATCTGTATATTGTTAACCTTCGAGTGATTGTAGAACATTTGAAAACTGTGTTGTACAAAATACAAGTCATGACACCTGTCATCACTTATGTAGAAGTGATACTCCTCCAATATAACTATGTTGGCTTCAGTACTATCTGCCCCATGTCTATAGGTGATATGGACCATTATACTGACCTGGTTTGAGTGATAGTATTGACTCTGAATCTTGTTTTGCAGTTGAAGGGTATAGTTTTCCGCAAAATTGACCATTGATAAGATAGTCTCAACGGGAAGTGTATCCCTGCACATTATAAACTGTTCATATTGCCAACGAGCCACATGTACATGCTTTACATATTGTTTTGTCTTTTCTAAGAATCCATCCATGAAGTTGCAAACCCGTACCTAGTAGATCAACAATAAAGACATATATTAGTAGATTATTAAATATGAAATTGCAATCCAAAGAAAAAAATAGTATTCAAGAACTCATTACTAACCTGAGAAGTGACTAACTGTATTTTTTTTCTTTCATTCCCTCCATCAATATCATATGTGACATATTTGAATGACTGTAAGTTCACCTCTTGCCTCCCAAGTTCATGCTCATCGGTCACATGTATGCATTTTTCCAATAATACCATTCCACCGCACACTTGGCATGTCCCATCTACATAAGATTCCCATCTACATAAGATTTTTGATAAAATGTGCAACCTTCTGGCCTACTGCACAATACACTATGAATAAAGTCTCTAGATGACATTGGAGGCAATGTAGTTGAGCATTCCTGCACAAGAGTGTAATGCAAGACACACACACACACACACACACACACACTATATATATATATATATATATATATATATATATATCTGTGTGTGTGTGTGTGCCATAATAATAACCGTACTCAATGTGGTATCGACAACAACATGTGTTAATATTTATGTTTATTTTAGCATACCATGATTGGCATTTCTCGAAATATGTTTGGCCCAAGACAAGTTCATTATGTTCATGCCTAAATCTCTCATATAGTTCTATTTGTGTCATGTCAAGAAAAATGTTTAATGTGGGGTTCATGATCCCTTGGATCCCTTCTCAATTTTAGTACATCTTTTTGGTTGGAAGAAATTCTAGTGTTTTCATGCCAAAAATTGTGCACTAGTCCCTTTACCACATCAATGAACTTCATATCAGAGCATTGCAACCGGCCAATGAAGGCCCATACATCTATTTGACCAGTTTCAAGTTGCTCCCTTCTAACACAATACCTACGGAGTGTTTTGACATTCAAATTAATATGTTTGGCTGTAGGATGAAGAAGACGAAGGGCTCTAGTGCTTTTGTTCACGATTGATTGTGACAACACACGACGAGCCGCACTGCGATCCTTTGAATGAGATTTATTTCCAATTGTACCAAATGCATCTACTAAAATTTTAACAATATGAGAACTTGGTTCATAACTGTTTACCATTTTTACATTTAACTTTATCCTAACAATAGTCATACTCCTAGATTTTAATAATGATAAAAATAATTTACATTTATCTCCATCACATTTAGAATCAAAATAGTTAACAAGTATTTGTTGAGTTTGATATGCAATATTACTTTTAGATAGTGTACCGTCAAGTGAACCAATAAGACTTTCATTAATATGTATGCGCTTTGGAGTTCTTCATAGTGAACTTGCTAATGGAGCTAGGGAGGTTGGAGCTTCATCACCTGGTCGGTTTGGCATTTCAACAATAACTCAATGTCCTTCTTTCTCTTGCTGGCAGCTGGATTATGGCAATAGGACATCCTCTTGGATGGTCTCAATGACATTGTCTTCTTCGAGCATATATTTGTCATGCAATGCCTCTCTAACTTCTTAACCTGTATAAACAACGCCTTTCAAATAGCCCATTGTTTCAGGTGGCCTTGACGTGCACATATGTTTTACTCTTTGATCAGGGCCATGGGGTGCTTGTTGTTCAACTGTTGTGGAAATCGAAGGCCCCTCAAAGTGAATGCTCCGGCCGTCTTTCTTGTTGTGGTTTGGTTGGAAGAATCATGACATCCTCTACAACTGGAATTGGTCGAGTGTCCATAGAACGTCTTCGATTGGTCATGCCATTTCTTCTATTTTCTCTTATTTCTTCAATGATCTCTTCGGGTAGCTTTTTCCTTGTGGATTTTCTTTTTCGATTGTGTAGATTTCCCATGACCACAATGATCAATGATCTACAGTTCTCTTCAATTGAATATTATCCAAGCTTACTTTTTGTCTTACCCAATTGTGTTATACTCCACCACAATGATCAATGAGAAAAATTGCCTTTAATACAAATCAATGGTGGAGATGGTTTATGGTGCTTCTCAATTGGATATTCTTCAAGCTAAGTATTTTCTTGCTCAATAGTTTCTACACTCCACCTCAATGATCAATGAGACGATGCCTTTGATGCTCCTCAATTGTAAGACCATCAATGGTGGGGATGGTCTATGGTGCTCCTCAATATGACATTCTCCAACCTTGGTGTTTTTGTTGCTCAATTGAATCTATTCTCCACCACAATTCTCAATGAAATATTGCATTTGATGTTCATCAATTGTAAGAAATTTAATGGTGGAGAATTGGAGATGGTTTTTCTATTGGACTCTTGAAATTTGTGCAATGTCTTTTTCCCCTCCAAGCAATCCTTGTAGCACTTGTGATGGAGATGGTCTTAATGAAATACTCAATTTGTGTTCAAACTTTCTTGTTATTATGAGTTGTACGCTATGTATACAATCTGAATTTGCGTGCATTGTGTTGTTTATTCGTGATCCTGTTAGACTGTCTCTTGGACATCGACGCACACTGTCTATATAGGCGCGAAACATGCACGCATTGTGCTTGTACAAAAATTGTGCACGTTTTGTTCTACTAATGATCAACAACATTTAGGAAGGTATTTCCATGGCTAACATTTCATTGAAAGTTGTCCGCACCCCCTATGTCTTAACCCCCTAACACCCCCCCATGTCTTAACCCCCTAACACCCATAACACCCCCAACTCTTAAATTAGTCCCTCCTCTCTCACTTTACATTCAACATATTTCCTAACCCCCACCCCTCTACACACACACACATCCTTGTGCCTCCCCATACCACTAAGACCCCCCTCCCATCCCCCCCCATCTGTTGGTTGTGGAGCGTGATCTTCTTAATTCAGAGATGTTATTCTTTCAGTTGTGTTTGTACTCCATTTTTATACAATATGCAGGTGGACTGTACACTCATCCTAGGTGGACTGTACACTCAACTATGTAATGTATTGTAACATTGTAAAGATATATGTGATTGTGTAAGAGAGATTAAGAGAGACTAAAGAGGAAGATGCAGCGGATGTGCTGCAAGTTGTATCCCTTCATTTGTTGGATGGTATAATAATAAAAGGATTGGAAATTTCTTCATGGACGTAGCCCAGATTGGGTGAACCACGTTATATTGGTGTCTCGTATTGTGTTTATGTGATTTATATTTGCATCTTGTTTATTTTTATTGCAGGCTACGATCTCGTTTTTTTAACAATTGGTATCAAAGCCAAAGGTCTATTTGGCATATAAACTCGCAGGAAAGAAGGGTTCCTGGTTCGAGTGTGAGAAATGGTGGAAGAATGAAATTTTAAGGTTGAGAAATTTAACGACCAAAACTACCAGTTATGGAAGATGCAAATGGAGGACTATCTGTATCAGAAGGATCTATTCGTACCGTTGGAAGGAAAAGCAAAACAACCAGCGACTATGAAGGATGAAGAATGGGAGGTTCTTGACAGAAAGGAACTGGGAATAACACGATTGTGCTTGGCTTCGTTAGTGGCTTTCAATATCTCAAAAGAAAAGACAACGGAGGGTTTGATGAGCGCATTGGGTAAGTAGTATGAAAAACCCTCGACCTCCAACAAGGTATTTCTAGTGAAGCGTTTATTTAATATGAACATGTTCGAAGGTGGATCTGTTGCTGATCATTTAAATGAATTTAATACGATTACAAATCAGCTAAGTTTTGTAAAAGTGAACTTTGATAATGAGGTTAGGGCTCTTCTAATCTTGTGCCCATTTCTAGAAAGCTGGAATTGCTTGGTCATGGCTGTAAGTAACTCTGTCTCTGGTTCAAACACTTTGAAATTTGATGATGTTGTTGGTGTTATTCTTAGTGAGGAAATGCGAAGAAAAATCACAAGTGAGACATTAGGTAATGCATTGATCATGGAGAGCAGGGGAAGACAAAGGGAGAGAGGAAAGAGCCCAGGTAATCACAACAAGTCCAGGAAGGACAGATCCAAGTCCAGACTGGGAAAGATAGAGTGTTGGAACTGTGGAAAGAAAGGACATCGGAAGAAACACTACAAATCTCTAAAGAAGAAAGGAGATGGATAGCAGGAGACTACTTAGGAAGTAAATGTAGCAGGTGATGTGTTACAAGATGCCTTGATTCTTGCATTAGATAATACTAGTGATTACTAGGTAGTAGATTCAGGGGCTTCGTGTCATGCTACACCCCATAGAAATTTTTTTTATGATTATGTTCTAGGCGATTTTGGACATATTTTATTGGGTGATGATGAGCCATGTAAAAATGTTGGAATGGGTAAGGTACAGATAAAATTAAAGAATGGAACTGAATGGCTATTGAAAGATGTAGGCATAGACCTTCTATGAAAAGAAATCTGATCTCAATAGGGCAGTTGGGAGATGGTGGTTGTTTATCTATGTTTGGAGAGACGTAGTGGAAGATCATTAAAGGATCGATGGTGATAGCAAAAGGAGACATGACAGGTACATTGTATTTATGTCCTCATAACATTGGCTATTCTATCTCTTTAGCTTCCACAGGAACAAATATAACAGTGTTTCATCATAGGCTTGGCCACATGAGTGAGAAAGAGATGCAGATTCTCCACTTAAGGAAGTTGCTGCCAGATCTTAAGCAGGTAAGTTTAGAATTCTGTGAGAACTGTGTTTATGGAAAACAAAAGAGAGTCAAATTTCTCAAGGTTGGGAAACAGAAGAAGAGTGAAAAGTTAGACCTTGTACATACATATGTATGGGGACCAGCTCAGGTACAATCTCTTCGTGGTTCTCATTATTATGTTACTTTTATTGATGTGCAACTAGAAAAACTTGGGTTTATTACATTAGATAGAAATATGACGTGTTTGCTACTTTTAAGAAATGGAAAGCTTTGGTTGAGAATGAGAAAGGAAAAATGTTGAAGTGTCTCAGATCAGATAATGGAGGTGAGTATTACGGCAATAAGTTTGATAGTTACTGTTCATACCATGGGATTCGTAGAGAGAAGACAGTCCCAGGAACACCACAAGAAAATGGTGTGTCAGAAAGGATGAATAGAACAATCATGAAGCGCGCAAGGTGTATGAGATTGCATGCAGGGTTTCCCTTACAGTTTTGGGCAGATGTTGTGGATAATGTTGTTTACTTAATAAATAGAGGGCCTTCAAGCGCTTTGGGTGGTGGGATTCCAGAGGAGGCATGGACAGGTAAAAAGGTAAACTACTTGTTTATGAGAAATTTTGGTTGTGAATCATTTGTCCATATTGATAAAGAAAATAGAACAAAGCTTGAGGCTAAATCCAAGAAATGTACCTTTATTGGATACGGGGTTGATGATTTTGGTTATCGCTTATGGGATTATGAAAGCAACAAAATCATTAGGAATAGAGATTTGGTATTCAATGAAAATATCATGTATAAAGATCAGTTGTAGGGAAAGAAATAGGAAAAGGAAAACACAGAGTACATAGTGCTTGATGAAATAAAAGAAAATGAAGTTCCAAAGGTGCCAGAAAATCAAGAACAGCAGCAGGTACCTCAAACACCTGCAAGTGTTAGAAGATCTACTAGGTTAAGTAGACCCCCTGAACGATATTATCCTTCAATGTATTATTTAGTGATGACTGATTTTGGTGAACCAGAATGTTTCGAAGAAGCAATGTAGGTGGAAACTATAAAGAAGTGGGAGCAAGTCATGAATGAGGAGATGGAATCACTGGTAAGAAACCAGACTTGGGATTTGGTTCAATTGCATGCAGGTAAAAGAGCATTGCAGAACAAATGGGTTTACAGGTTGAAGGAAGAAGATGGAGGCAAGAAGCGGTACAAGGCCAGACTTGTTGTAAAGGGGTTTGCACAGAAGAAATGTATATATTTTGATGAAATATTTTCTCCTATTGTTAAAATGACTTCAATTAGGACTATTTTAGGTCTAGTGGCGGTAGAAGATTGGCATCTTGAACAGTTAGATGTAAAAACAACCTTTATCCATGGAGATTTGGAGGAAGAGATTTATATGCAGTAGCCACAAGGGTACGAGGTCAAAGGGAAGGAGAATTTATTATGCAGGTTGAAGAAGAGCTTACATATGGCTTGAAGCAAGCTCCAAGGCAGTGGTATTTGAAATTTGACAGGTTTATGACATAAAAAGGTTGTAGTAGATGTCATTCTGACCACTGTGTTTATTTCAAGAGGCTAGATAATGGAAGATATATTATCTTGTTATTGTATGTGGATGGTATGCTTGTTGCAGGGTCTAACATGCTGGATATAAATGTGCTCAAGAGGAAGTTAGCTAATTCATTTGCGATGAAGGATTTGGGTGTTGCAAAGCAAATCCTTGGTGTGAGAATAACAAGAGACTAGAAAAATCGCAAATTGACATTGTCTCAGGGTGAGTACATAGAAAAGGTGTTGGAGACGTTTAGAATGCAGAATGCAAAACCAGTTAGTACACCTTTGGCCAACCATTTCAAACTAGGTAAGGATATGTGTCCCAAGACACATGAAGAGATAGATTACATGTCCAGGGTTCCCTATTCATCAGCAGTTGGCAGTTTGATGTATGCCATGGTGTGCACAAGACCAAATATTGCACATGCAGTGGGAGTTGCGAGAAGGTATATGTTAGGATATTCCTATACTCCATCCTAGTCCTACTAGCTTTTCAGTGATTTTCATTTTCAGTCTTTTAGGGTTTGCATGCACTTTTAGGGTTTTCATGCATTCTAGGGTTTGCATGCATTTCCAGTCATCAGTCCCAGCACCTAGCCCTCAGTTAGCTAGCCCCCGAAGCTTCTTCCTAATGAGTTTCATCCCTCCTAGTGCCTAGTGGGCCCTCCTTTCACCTACTGCATGAGAGAGGCGCACTTCTTCACCTACTAGTCTAATTATGTTCAGTTAACAAGAGTTCTCTCCCTGATTTTAGGCTTGACTCACTCTTTACTGACCTTATCACTCCGATGGACCTCCAGTGTGACTAGATAGGCTATTCTGACTCCAGTTAGCTCCATGAGCGCCCTCCACTGAGCCTCCTTCACTACATCAGTGCTTCCATGTGCCAGTTACACCTACCACATTCAGTTAGACTTAGTTTGACTGCTAGTTGACTATTACTTATGCATTGATGACTTCAATGATGATGAGTTGGACTCCTAGTTATGACTTGATGACACTCCACTGATTATGGATTTGTCCATGCAGGCTAATTTGAATCTCACCTAGTGTATTCGAATCCTGAGCATTGTATATTTACCTGTTTACTATTCAAATTAATGTAACATGTGTAATTATTCTGCCTCTATCTGAGCTACTTTGGATATGTGTTCTACTGCTCTATTCTTCTTCTATTATTCCTAAATTCTTTCATTGTGAGGTTTACATCATCTCTTTGGATCTTCCGTGAGCATCTTCACATGGTATCAAAGCCATTAGAGAGTATATTCTACCTCCATTCTTGAGAGTTTTTTGCAGGTATTTCGAAGTTCCAGCAGTTGCAGTAATAGTTTCAGCAGTTTCCTTTTGCACTCGTTCAAGTAGTCAAGATGAGCAATTCGAATGCTCCTTCTTCTCCTATAATTCTCACTCCCTTCAATTACTTTGAATGGAAGGGTAGGATGATATTACACTTGCATAATAGACAGCTAAATCGAATAGTATTTGAAAAAGATGCCATACCACATCAAGCTGTAGAAAGAATCAAGCATCTAAATAGAATGGATGAAGCTTTTGGATTCATATGCCTCCATATGTCAGAATATCTACTATTTCATGTTGAAGGATTGAAGTCTCCCAATGAGTTATGGATAAAATTAGGTAGTCTCTTTGGCAAACAAGATGGGCTAAGAGGCTACACTCTCGAAAATGAATTGGCTTCCCTACAACTTAGCAATTTCGAGAGCATTCAAGCATTCATCTCAAAATTTCAGAATTTGGTTGTACAAAGCAAGCATTGTGGCATCACTCAAAGTGATGAGCAATTGGTGCTCTCCATTTTGAGCAAACTTGGATCTCAATTTTCTATTTTTGTATCTACTTTCCATTCTGGGCGAATGTCAATCCCTAGATGGAAGTTTCCTACCTTAGAAAACTTTACTGCAACTCTCATTCAAGAAGAGGACAAATTGATTCAAATGGGTGCCATCAAGGCCTCCAAAGATCTAGCTCTTCTAGCTGGAGAAGCAAGTGGAGCGAATGCAAAGGGGAGGAAAAAATACAAGGACAAGAAGCCATCCAAATCCAGAAGTGACAAACACAAGATACCTAATTTCTCCTTGCAAGAGAGGAAACCATGCTGAGAAAGCTTGCATGCACAAGAAAATAGATCTACTAACCAAGCTTCTTGAACAAAACAAAATGTTTGATTCTCAGCATGTTTGAACAAAGAAGCAAAGATGTTTGATTCTGGAAGTGGATCTGATGATTGCCATGCATTGATGGCTGGTTTTTCAAAGTCAAAATCCCTCCTCATAGATTCTGGAGCCTCCAACCACATGGTTTCCTCTGAAGAATCTTTCTCCTCTTTAGATCTCAAAGATGGGCCTACTATTCACATGGGAGACAACTCTCAGATTTCTGCCAAAGGATTGGGTACAATACATATGGAGCATGGTAAGTTCAAAAATGTTTTATTTGTTCCTTCTCTAACAACAAATTTGTTATCAGTATATCAGATGACTCATACAGGATCACCAAAGTAAGTAACTTTTGGTCCAAACATAGTAGCGATTACAGAGATCTCCACTGGAAAGGTTATAGCGAATGGGGTTGCTAATCATGCCTCTAAGGCATATGAGTTCTCTCACTTCATGCCCTTCTGTCCGACTATTCCTTCAAATTCTGATCAAGATCAGAGTGACTCCTCTTCTGATGAAGAAGAAGATCAAGATCTTGATGTTGAGATCATAGTTCAAAAAGATTCAGATCCAGAACCAACACCTATTCTCAGTCCAGATTCGAGGTTAATATGGGCTGACACAGTCCTTACTACTACTAAGAACACAGTTGAGGATTCATCTGTTCACCGAATTACCAGACTTCAGCATCATGCCAACCTTGCATTATGCCATCTACCTCTCCATGAGAGATGTAGTATGATGATGGGGTTTTCTCTTCCATCACATGGGAAGACTCCTCATGTTCCATTCACTCCAGTTGCAGAAAGAATTCCTGAGAGACTTGCTTCGTCCAATACATCCTCTACACAGTGGAAGGCACATTAGAAGACTAGATCCACATCTAGCACATGTTTTGGCATCCTACAGGGGATCAACTTGTCAAGTTTTTTGCAGAAGTTTTCACTGATGAAAGCTTCCTTCTTTTCTGCTTAGTATGATGGTTCTTTGAGTTATTTACTGTTCTTTTGAGGGGGGTATTTTTCCCATGAGGTTTTCCCCATTTCCTTGGTTTATGGACAGTTCTTTATTTTTCTATCTTACTTGATTGTATGGGTGACCTTTGGTCCTAGTTATCAGGGCCCATGATGGATTAAGGGGGGGTGTTAGGATATTCCTATACTCCATCCTAGTCCTACTAGTTTTTCAGTCATTTTCATTTTCAGTCTTTTAGGGTTTGCATGCATTCTAGGGTTTGCATGCATTTCCAACCATCAGTCCCAGCACCTAGCCCTCAGTTAGCTAGCCCCCGGAGCTTCTTCCTAATGAGTTTCATCCCTCCTAATGCCTAGTGCACCCTCCTTTCACCTACTGCATGAGAGAGGCGCACTTCTTCACCTACCATTCTAGTTATGTTCAGTTAACAAGAGTTCTCTCCCTGATTTTAGGCTTGACTCACTCTTTACTGACCTTATCACTCTAATGGACCTCCAGTGTGACTAGATAGGCTGTTCTGACTCCAGTTAGCTCCATGAGCGCCCTCCACTGAGCCTCCTTCACTACATCAGTGCTTCCATGTGCCAGTTACACCTACCACATTCAGTTAGACTTAGTTTCACTGCTGGTTGATTATTACTTGTGCATTGATGACTTCACTGATGATGAGTTGGACTCCTAGTTATGACTTGATGACACTCCACTTATTATGGATTTGTCCATGCAGGATAATTCGAATCTCACCTAGTGTATTCGAATCCTGAGCATTGTATATTTACCTGTTTACTATTCAGATTAATGTAACATGTGTAATTATTCTGCCTCTATCTAAGCTCCTTTGGATCTGTGTTCTACTGCTCTATTCTTCTTCTATTATTCATAAATTCTTTCATTGTGAGGTTTACATCATCTCTTTGGATCTTCTGTGAGCATCTTCACAGTATATGAACAGTCCAAGTAAAGAACATTGGAAGGCAATACAATGGATTCTCAGGTATTTGAAAGGTACTACCACTCATGCATTATGTTTTGGAAGTTCATGCAATGTCCTATAGGGATATGTTGATGCATATATGGAAGGTAAAAAAGATAGCAAGAGGAGCACCACAAGGTATGTGTTTACTGTAGGTGGAACATCTGTAAGTTGGATTTCGAAGCTACAAAAGGTTGTTTCACTTTCAACAACAGAAGCAAAGTATGTTGTTGCTATAGAGGTTAGTAAAGAGATGACTTGGTTGTAGAGGTTCATGAAGGAATTGGGTAAGAAGCAGGAGGATAGCAGGTTGTATAGTGACATACAGAGTGCCATTCATCTTGCAAAGAACTCAGCCTTCCATTCTAAGACTAAACATATACAGCTGATGTACTATTTCATACGGTTTGTCCTAGAAGATGAACTATTGAAGCTCGAAAAGATACACACTAGCCAAAATCCTGCAGACATGTTGACAAAGGTAGTAACAAGAGAGAAACTGAGTTCCTGCTCAGTTTTAGTTGGCCTTCTAGCATGAATGTGAAGAAGAGAAATTTTCCAGATCCAAGGTTCAAAGCATAGTCCATCAAGTTCAGCAGCGGTGGAGTTGTTGTGATCAGTCTCAAAGTGGGAGATTGCTGGTTGTGGAGCCTGATCTTCTTAATTCGGAGATGTTGTTGTTTCAGTCGTGTTTGTACCCCAATATTATATAATATGCAGGTGGATTGTACACTCATCCCAGCGGGCTCCCGAAAGAAATTTTATGGGTTGTTTTGTTGGCCAACAGTTTATGGGCCCATGGTATTGAGTAGGCCGTAGTATTTTCCCATGGTAATTTCCTTTAAAAAGAAAACATTGTCAATACGGTTGTGTAATGTGTTGTAGCATTGTAAAGATCTATGTGATTGTGTAAGAGAGACTGAGAGCGATTGAAGAGGAATTTGCAACGGATGTGCTGCAAGTTGTATCCCTTCATTTGTTGGATGGTATAATAATAAAAGGATTGGCAATATATTTGTGTCTCTCTTGTATTGTGTTTATGTGATTTATATTTGCATCTTGTTTATTGTTATTTCTCTGCGATCCTGTTTTTCTAACACCATCTTCCTCCTAACTCTTACTAACCCTTCTCCCACTCCCCTACTCCTCCTCCGACATCTAACCCTGACCCCCTCCCTCTCTCTCCCCTCCACTCCCTAAATTTTACTAACACCTTCTCTATATCTCTTTCGCCCCTACAGGATTACTCCCTCCTCTCCCTATGGGGGAAAATGAGAGTGAGAGAAGGGGTTAGTAAGGGTTAGGGAGATAGGGGGTAGAGAGAGAGTGGAGGTCAGGCTTAGGTGTAGGTGGATGAGTAGGGGTGTGAGAGAGAGTGGGATTGTTAAGGGGTTAGAGGTAGATATGAAGGGGGATTGTTAAGGGGTGGGGGTTGGAAATGGATAGGGAGAGAGAGAGAAGGCTAAGGGTTTGGGGATGAGAAGGGGGATTAGGGAGAAAGGAGATATAGGTGAGGAGCGTGAGTGTTTGGGTTAAAGAGAGAGAGAGAGGTAAAGGGATAGAATTTAGGGGGTGGCAAGGGGTTAGAGGTAGAGATGGAGGGGGATTGTTAATGGGTTAGAGGTAGAGACAGAGGGGGATGTTAGGAGATTGGGGGTAAGTAAGAGTTAGGGGGGCGTAGAGATATAGGGGGTTAGTAAGATTTATGGAGAGAGAGAGAAATTGGGGGGTGGAAAGGGGTAGAGAGAGAGAGAGAGAGAGAGAGAAGGATAGGGGTTTGGGGATGAGAAGGGGGATTAAGGAGAAAGGGGAATATAGGTGATGAGCATGAGTGTTTGGGTTAGAGAGAGAGAGGTAAAGGGAGATACTTTAGGAGGTGGTAAGGGGTTAGAGGTAGAGACGGAGGGGGATTGTTAATGGGTTAGAGGTAGAGACAGAGGGGGGTGTTAGGATATTAGTGGTAAGTAAGAGTTAGGGGGGAGAGAGATATAGGGGCTTAGAGAGAGAGAGAGGGAGGGAGAGAGAGAGAGAGAGAGAGAGAGAGAATGCTAGGGGTTTGGGAATGAGAATGGGGGATTAGGGAGAAAGGGAGATATAGGTGACGAGCATGAGTGTTTGGCCTAGAGAGAGAGAGAGAGAGGTAAAGGGAACTTTAGGGGGTGGTAAGGGGTTGGAGGTAGAGACAGAGGGGGATTGTTAAGGGGTTAGAGGTAGAGACAGAGGGGGGTGTTAGGAGATTGGGGATAAGTAAGAGTTAGAGGGAGAGAGGGATATAGGAGGGTTAGAGAGAGAGAGAGAGAGAGAGAGAGAGAGATTGGGGGGTGGAAAGGGTAGAGAGAGAGAGAGAGAGAAGGCTAGGGGTTTGGGGAAGAGAAGGGGGATTAGGGAGAAAGGGGGATATAGGTGAGGAGCATGAGTGTTTGGGTTAGAGAGAGAGAGAGAGGTAAAGGGAGAGAATTTAGGGCGTGTTAAGGGGTTGGAGGTATAGACAAAGGGGGATTAAAGGGGTTAGAGGTAGAGAAAGAGGAGGGTGTTAGATATTGGGGGTAAGTAAGACTTAGGGAGAGAGGGATATATAGGGGGTTTGTAAGAGAGAGAGAGAGATTGGGGGGTGGAAAGGGGTAGAGAGAGAGAGAGGAGGCTATGGGTTTGGAGATGAGAAGGGGGATTAGGGAGAAAGGGGGATATAGGTGAGGAGCATGAGTGTTTGGGTTAGAGATAGAGAGAGAGAGAGGTAAAGGGAGATACTTTAGCGGGTGGTAAGGGATTAAAGGTAGAGACTGAGGGGGATTGCTAAGGAGTTAGAGGTAGAGACAGAGGGGGGTGTTAGGAGATTGAGGGTAAGTACGAGTTAGGGGGAGAGAGAAATATAGGGGGTTAGTAAGAGAGAGAGAGAGAGAGATATTGGGGGGTGGAAAAGGCTAGAGAGAGAGGGAGGGAGAGAAGGCTAGGGGTTTGGGGATGAGAAGGGGGATTAGGGATAAAGGGGGATATAGGTGAGGAGCATGAGTGTTTGGGTTAGAGAGAGAGAGAGGTAAAGGGAGAGACTTTAGGGGGTGACAAGGGGTTAGAGGTAGAGACAGAGGGGGATTGTTAAGGGGCCAGAGGTAGAGACAGAGGGAGGGGTTAGGAGATTAGGGGTAAGTAAGAGTTAGGGGGAGAGAGAGAGATATAGGGGTTTAGTAAGAGTTGGAGAGAGAGAGAGAGATTGGGGGGTGGCAAGGGGTAGAGAGAGAGAGAGAGAGAAGGATAGGGGTTTGGGGATGAGAAAGGGGATTAGGGAGAAAGGGGGATATAGTTGAGGAGCGTGAGTGCTTGGGTTAGAGAGAGAGCGAGGTAAAGGGAGAGACTTTAGGCGGTGATAACTGGTTAGAGGTAGAGACAAAGGGGGGTGTTAAGAGATTGGGGGTAAGTAAGAGTTAGGGGGAAAAAGAGATGTAGGGGGTTAGTAAGAGTTAGAGAGGGAGAGAGAGATTGAGGGTGGTAAGGGGTAGAGAGAGTGAGGGTTAGGGTTTTGGGGATGAGAAGGGTAATTAGGGAGAAAGGGGGGTATAGGTGACGAACATGATTGTTTGGATTATAGAGAGAGAGAGAGAGGTAAATGGATATAATTTAGGGGGTCGTAAGGGGTTAGATTTAGAGACAAAGGGGGCTTACCCCCTCCGCTCCCTGCAGGGGAGAAAGAGTGTGAGAGAAGGGGTTAGTAAGGGTTAGGGAAAGAAGGGAAGAGAGAGAGATAGGGGGGTTCGTGGGATCGTTAAGGGGTTATAGATAGTGACAGAGGGGGATTGTTAAGGGGTTAGAGGTAGAGACAAAGGGGGGTGTTAGGAGATTGAGGGTAAGTGGAGCAAGGGAAAAAGAGTGAGATGAGGAGTTAGAAAGGTTTAGGGAATGGAGGGGAGAGAGAGAGAGAGAGAGAGAGAGAGGGTCAGTGGTAAAGGGAGGCATATGGATGCGTGTGTGTGTGTGTGTGTGAGAGAGAGAGAGAGACAATGGGGTGTTAGTGGGTTGGGATGTGTTTATAAATTAATGTGGGGGTCTTTGGGAGTTTTAGGGGAGTGTATTAGTGGGTTTGGGGGGTTATGAGCATAAGTAAACATAACGTGTACGCGTTTCTGTTAACACAAACATGCACGCATTTTTTCTGATCAGAACGCACACATGAATTATGTTCACCAAAACGCGTACGCAATATGAAACATCACAATTCTTCCACGATATTTAACATTACAATTTTGTCGCAATATCTAACATTACACTTTTATCACTATATTTAACCTTACAACTATATTGTTTGGTTTAGTGAAAAATATATTCAAAGGAATTGGGGGGTGGTAAGGGCTTAGAGGTAGAATGAGAGGGGGGGTGTTAAAGGGTTAGAAGTAGAGACATAGGGGGGTTAGTAAGAGTTAGAGAGAGAGGTTAGAAGTTAGGGGTTAGTAACATTTACAGAGAAGAGGCAGAGAGAGATATGGGGGGGGTCAGGGTGTATTTTAAAATTTGTTTCCCACCCTTATCCCTTTTCATGGATTTCTGCCGTCAACACTGTTTAGAGGGATTTATCTTGCCCTTCAAGTGATAAATTCTGCAGCCATTTTCCGTTGGATTGTGTGCATCAAATTAGAAAAATTACAGTATTTCAAAGCATGGGAAACAACACGAAGATTGAATTTTAGGGAAAATAGCTCCGGAATATCTACTACATCAAGGTGTCTTCAAAAGAAAGGAACCAAACCATTAACTGAATACATCAAACCTCCTGCATAAGGTTGTAATGTAATGTGATCTTCAAAAAGGGTTTAAAATCCCATAGTAGTCCAGTGATTCATTATCATTAACTTGGCCTAGTTACTTGTGGATGCATATAGAAATTTTTTTTTGGAGAGCCTCATTCCCTCATTCAGCTACGAGGAGAATAAATTCTGGTGTAAATGGAAACATCTGATACACTTTCCAAATTTGTGTTGTTGGAAGAACTTACATACTTCAACAAAGGAGCGTTTTGCAGGTGACATGAAATTCCTTTTCAATTTCAGCAAAGAAATAAAAAAGTTCAATGTACATGTTTTTAGGCAGGCCTTTAAACCAACCAGATGACCGAATACAAGGAGAATACCATTTCTGTGGAAAGAAAATCATAGAGTCCTCTCAACCACCATATTTCCTCCTGTAAGTCGTTCTCCCAATGGAAAAGCAAATGTAATAGCCCATTTTTTGGCATCTTTCCTCTGCTCAACCCTACACTCGTCTTCCACAGGAAACCGTTGCCTCCACATGTAATAACTACATTTTGTTGTCGTAAATTGATCTTCTTCTACTAACAAATGCAGAATGAAGGATTCATTGTCATTGCTCGGAGAAATTCTAAGGTCAGTTTCTCGTAAAGCGGATATTGTATAAATCCTATTCAGATCCATATGTTCCAGCTCACAAACTGAGAGCTTCTTTATCTTAGACATAAACAAGAACTTCATGATGAAAACTAGAGAGTTATTGCTTTACAACTTCAACCTTCTCATGGAGTAGGGGTAGAACTATAACAGTATTGGGAAGCTAACATACGTAAAATTCTTCGAGTTGTGTTGTGCATGGCCTATCTTCTATTCATTCCAGAATAATATATCAAATCTTAAAATTGAGGGGGGTTCATTGAATCTGATCCTATATCCGTTTCTGAAAATGCAAGGTTGGCTTACAACTAAGAAAACGCTCTTAAATCTAATACCTGCAATGAAAACAATAATTGTTCATTCAAAACAGGAAAGAAAACCAAAGGGTTATATATTTGCACTAATATCTAATTTACCCTACTTCTAATCCCTTACCACCCCCCATTGTCTCTCCCTTCACTTGCCTCTCTCTCTGTTTCTCTCTAACCCTTTAACACCACCCCCCTTTTTCTCTACCTCTAACCCCTTACCACCCCCACCTCCCTTTCTCTACCTCTAAACCCTTACCACCTCCCAACCCCTTTTTTCTACCTCCAACCCCTTACCACCAAGAATTATTCTTAATGTTATAATCAGCGCAAAATAAAATTATAACCCCATTTCGGCAAAAAAAATTATATCGTTGAAAAATGTGCACGCCCTATGTAACTGCAAAACGCACACGCGTTATGTAAATATAAAATGCATGTGCGTTGTATTTTGGAAGGCTTTAAAATTTAAATTGAAACAAAACGCGAGCGCATTACTTAGCACTATGCCCGAACCTCCACACGAACTAGCATGGCATTCCTATGCCTATATTTCTGATGTGGACTTTGCTTCGGATTTACCATGCATGTGCCTTGGAATATGATATACCATGGCTAATTGAGCATTATATCCAATTTTTTAAGTGTGCCTGTATTTAGCCATTGGTTACCGTATGCTACACACCATCAGTTTTTATGAAATTTTAGACGCAGATAGCATTTTTTCTGCAGATTCCAAATATGTAATTTTTAAAAAGAATATATATATTTTTCTATTTTTTTCTTATTTTTCTTGTGTCATGACTCCTTAACTCAAAAAAAAAATTATTAGTGTTTTGTCGATAACTATTATGTTTCTCAACCATTTAAAAAAAAATTGTATGGTGCAGTAAAGGACATCGACCTCTATATGCTGTTAAAAAAACCGTTTCAAAATAGTTGCATTAAGACCTTCAAAGGCTGCACCCACAATTGGCATACTGTTTTTGAGGTTCGATCACTTAGATAATTAAAAACTATATATATATTTTCAGGGAGAGAATAGTGCTGCACTAGTACTACTTGTTCTCTATAGGTATACCAGTTTTCGTAAGTTGACTCCAACATTTAGGCACTCAAACGCTACACCAACAAAAGCATATACCCTATCATTTGTCCAAAAAATAAAAAGTGTTTGTTACAAATGATCAAACTTCAGATAGTTAAGAACATTTTCAATAGAAAAAAATTATATATTCGGAAACGTCATTCAATTTCCTACGTTTCATATTCTTTACTCATCACAAGATTCATTGTGTATGTGTCTCAAAAAATCCATGTTAGTTGATGGATGACTCATTTTTCAGTTTTCTATTGCATCTAACGTGTCAAAAGACACCCTCATTAGCTTGCACACACCAGTAACTGGTTGGAGCGACGTCCAACTATCATTGCTTCCGAATCAAGAAAATGGGTAGCTGGAAAGTGTTGGAACCTAATCCTGTTAGGTTAGGTGGAGATGATAAGTCATATTGAAAGTCCAAGGGACATCTTGGGAATCTGAACCCAAGAGTAATTCTCACTGTATAGAGTAATTCTCACTGTATAAATTGTACATTTGATTAATGAGAAATGTGCATTCATGCCTATCTTTTTGTCTTTTTGTGTGTAACTTTCTATTTACCATATTGGGAACCTAATAGTAGTATGAGAGCCCCTTTTGAGCCCTGTGGCTCGTGGGTAGAATCAGTTCTGTCATAAATCCAGTCTACTCCCTGCTCCATTCTTCCATACCTGCATTATTCTATGATGAAACCCTAACTTGCAAGTTACTTGTTGTCTGCATATTATGCTAGGCAATTATTTCTACGAGCGTTTCACCTCTGCAATGGTAATTCCACCTCTGCCATCGAAGAGTCTTCCTTCTGCCAGCCAAACGTTTCAATTCCTTGCACTATGTGAGGTGTCTACTCTATCTTCATTTCTTTGCGCGAGCTAGTATCACTGGTGACCTTTACTTGGCAAATGAAGAGGCCAATTTCACAATCTTTGTGAGCTTGTCTTTGCTGAGAGTTCCCAAGAGCTTCTCAGTGTCTTCTTTGGTGAGAACATAATATTCGACAAGACATTGTTGGGGTCATTGGGCTCCTGGATGATGGACTTCTTGTTAAAGGAGTCGAACAACTGTTTGTATTTTTTAGTGTCCACGACGCCCTTCAAAGTTGCATGGGACTAGAACGTGAAGCACCTCTACGTTGAAGTTGTTTCATTAAATGCAGAAACCCTGACTATTTCTTGGAGCTATGTAAACGCCCTCTCATTCTGCTGAATGAACTATTGAATGCGTGAGAACAACTACTCTCTCTCTCTCTCTTTGCGTGAAGCTAATCGTTGCTTTAGAAGTCGAGACCTATGAGTGAAGAGACCTACGTGAGGCCACTTTGAAGATAGGTGGAGCTACCATTTTATATTGCAGACTATTGCTACGCTGGAGTATTGTTGGACTGGACTATTGTTGCATTGTTGCTACGGTGAACTGGTGTGTGAGCTCTGTTGAGCATTTCATGGAAACACTAATTTCGTGAAGATTTGCATGTCTCTCTATGCATTGAGACTCCTCTGACTCAACCAATTTGCTGCAGAAATGCCTCAGTCAATAAATGTCGCACCAGAAGAACGAGAGGCAATAAAACGCCTTGAAGTTATGGGTTTTGATTGAGCTCTTGTCACAGAGATTTCTTTTGGCATGTGACAAGAATGAAGAATTGGTAGCAAACTACCTTTTGGAGCACGCGTCTGAATATGAAGACTGACAATTTTCTGTAAAGAATCTCTTATGAAGCCTTGTATCAATATCGATTGGATTTCCTGAATTGTTCAATCATACAAGTTACGGCCACAAAAGTTATCATCATCCTCCTTCCACTTCATTAGTTTGAAATTTTTATGTCGTTGCGTATTTCAGGGATCTTTCTCTTGTTAACATTGGCAATTAGTTTTCATCCATTGTTTCTTCTTGGATGTTTCCCAAGTCTTTTCATATTGAGAAACTTGAAGAGGTGTTTCCAACTTCTTCACGTCATTTGTTGTGGGAGTCAATAATAATATATATAGAATAATTTGACCTGAAGATGGTATCGTGGAGTGGCTCGTGAAGACTGGTAGAGTATATGATAGATGTGGATTCTCACATATGGAGCATGCGCCGCAGCAAAGCCAAGGGGTGGTCCCTAATAAAATAAAACTATGGTTGATTACTCTAATTTACGAAATAAAAATTAATCTAGGAGTTTGAAATAAATTATACTGAAACAAGATTTGCAAATATCACTTTAATAATTTCAACAACATATATAAAAATATCCCATTACACACATGAATTCACTTAAAATAAACAAGATTTGATGCAGGTAGACCAATGCCGAGAAAGATAAATAGTGTTGTGACGAGAATGTTTTTCAAGTGTCTTGTTGGTCAGTTTTAGTTTATTGTAATGAGTTGATTAAAGGAATGGGTTAATTTGGATATTGCAATTGATGTAAGTGCAATACTGAAATAAGCTAATAAATGATTGATGTATTCTCCCAAGCGAGTACTAAGCAGCAATACCAGATGACCAACGAGGAGAGAATATTCTTATTAATAAGTATCCTCGTGACTTCGTGGTAAGCTCAAAGTAACCCTTCGCCGGTAGTAGTAGATCTTTGATGGATTTCCCTATTAAGTAGCCGCTACTACCCCTTTCTGATTGTTAACCAAAACTCAGACAAGTTTGAGATGGTCACAAGAGCATAATTGGGGACAGAAGCCAATGTTCAATTACTCTCATAAATGCAATAATAATAATTGCAACTAACTAAGTGCAGTGAGTGCTAGAGTGATTTAATCTAAGAAATAAATTTGAATACTAAAAGGATACGGTTGTGTGTGTTATGTTTGCATAAAATAAAAACTATGTCCTGGATGAGTTTGTGGTCTGACGTTGGGTCAAGATACACAAACAATTAATTTTATCTTTAATTAAATTAATCTAAAGCAAAGCAAAGAAAAAGTTAGAAAAATTCACGCCACAACAAAGAGACGCAAATCTCCCTAGGGGGGATGGGATGTGGGTGTTGGGTAGCCCACTTGCATGTCATTTCTTCTTTATACTTATTACAATAAGGAATACTTGTGTTCTTTTATAACTTCAAGAACTACAATATTACAGGTTTCGAGGTTTTGAAAATGCCTGAAGAAAAGGTATAGAGAAAGGAGGGTTCCCGGATGGTTTGATAAATCAAAATTCTGCTAGCATTTCTCTTTACCTGTTCGCTAAGAGCTGCAAAACAACCAACAAATGTATGCCAAATATGTTGAATTAATCAATTAAATATTAAAATATTCAACATACTAATCAAGTACTTTGAAAGATAAAAAATATTTAATGTAAGCACTTGATTTTTTAAGAGTTGGATCTAGATGTAAGCATTGGGTCATCAAGTGGGCGAGAAGGAGCATCGGCCACAAGATTGTCCTTACCCTTCTTGTAAGTGATCGCATAGGCAGAACCCATGAGTTGGATAACCCATTTCAGGTGTGTTGGGGAGGAGACCCGTTGTGCCAGGAAATTTCCAGACTCTGGAGATCAATCTTGATGCAGAAATAATTCCCTAATAGGGATGGTTGTCACTTCTGTACTGCCAAAAAAATAGCCATCATTTCCTTCTGAGATGTAGATGCGACAATTGTTACCGGAAAGGTCTCTTGAAAGCAGCAAGCCCACTGGTTCAGCAAAGACACCTGCATATCTATCCAAGGAAGTAGTGGAGACCATTGATGGGTGCATCTGAATGGAATGGAGCTGAGCGATGACACCATGTGAATTCTTCGTAAGGATATTTTCCAGGCGATGTGAACTGATGATGCGAATAGACCTTGATTGTAAGCCCGTAAATTTGTGTTGTTTCCCACTGACTAAAAACTGCATCCAAAGTTCAGCAAAATCCCATAAAATGGGGCCAAGAGTGCGTAACCATTGAACGCCCAAAACCACATCACATCCGCCTAAGGACAAGGAAATCATGTCAGAGCGCAGGTTATAAACTTCCAGAGAGATATGTACATTGTGACACTTCCCCTTGCAAGGTAAGGTGCCCCCAATGGTAACCATGACTTCAAAGTTGGAGCAAAGATGAACAAAACAATCAGCCTGTTTGGTAATCCGAGGGTCAATGAAGTTATGAGTGCTACCAGAATCAATGAGTATGGGAAGAGGGAACTTCTTGAAGTAACCCCTGACCTACATTGTTTGTGGGGTGGTGACGTTGGTTACAGCATGGAGAGAGATATCTGGTGGGTCGTCCTGAGATGGGGGGTCAACAGGAGGGTGTTGAATGTCCACCTGATCATCTATTGTATCTAGAGCTTCTTCAACAAGTTCAGAGGCAGGCGGAGAACCCACATCCAAGAGATAGAGATTTTGCTCAACACATCTATGTCTCCGAGTGAATTTCTCATCACAATTATAACAAAGCCATTTTTCTCAGCGTTCCCGCATCTCTGGTTCAGACAAATGCTTGATAGGAGTTGGTCGAGGAGCTGGCGTGATGGGAGGATGTTGGGAACCCATATTTATGAAGGGAACAAAGGTGGGTTTGGATCGTTGTTGGGTTACGATCTTGTCCTCTGCCAACTTAGCCAACCCTAGGACTCCATCATTGTGTTGGGACATAACATTTTGACCTCTGATCAGATTTCATCCTTGAGACCATTGATAAAAAAACTCCTATAGAATTCATGAGACAATCCTTTTGTGTGATTGACAAGTTTCTCAAATTCTATCTGATACTCTCTCACTTTGTCAATTTGGCAAAGTTTAGTGAGTGCTCTTGTGAAGTCATCAAAAACACTAGGACCAAATCGTTGCAAAAGGAGTTGGCAAAAATCTATCCAATTTGGCTCATGATAAGCTTTGATGTACCAACGGTACCATTGAAGGGTTTCATGTTCCAAATGAAAGGATGCAAGTGGAACTTTATGGACATCAAAAGTATTATGCAAACTGAAATATTGTTTTTCCCGGTATATCCATCCAGTCGGATTAGTACCATTGAAGCGAGGAAAATCAAGCTTCAGCCCACAAAAATTATTGAAAGAAGAGAACCCACTGGCTGCAAAAGATTATGGTTGTCAATTATTATTCATGGCTGAATGCTGAAGATGGAGGCTAAGAATTTTTTCATCCAGATCCTAAAGTTTGGTTTGGATGACTGCAAATGCTTCCTCCATGGTTTTTGCTCCTGCGCGGGTGACAACCATAACCAAGAGTTTTTTTTTTTTTGAGTGGGTAGATAAACAAAAACAAAAACTGTTTTAGTAAAGGAAAATCTGGATGTGGAAAAAAAATTGATGGGTAATTTGGATTTGACTAGGTTTTGGACACTTTCAAAGAGACAAGGAAGCAAAAAAAAATAAATTCAGAAACGGAATGAAAGAATGGGAAAATTTGGCAGAGAGGGACAAATAAGCATAAATATGAAATGAACACTATGGTAAAATTTGAAGGCGATTGGGTGAAAATAAAAGAAGTTATGGCAAACCCTAAAAATAGACAAATGTGGAATTTATGGCGTTGGGAAGTGGAATTTGGGATAGGTCCTCAGAATGAAATATGCAGAATGGGATTGCAGGGGTGTCACAAAAGTTTCAAGGGAAACGAAGTTAAGACAAGGGAAATATAGTGGAAAAACATTTTTTTTCTTCCAGAAAGGGATTGGCAATAAATGGATTTGCAACAGCGCGGAAGTGATCAGAAACAGATGGATCCGCAACGGCATAGAAGTGATCGACAACAGATGGATCTGCAACGACGCAGAAGTAACCGGCAACAGTTCTGGGCAGACGAAATCTGCAGTTTATCAGCTGAAAATAGATATGGACCCGAGGTATGCTTGGATTCCTAACGGTTCGGGAGATTCACTCGGTCACCATTGTTGTCTGACGGCTTGCGTATTGGGAAAGTACCCCTCACTCCACAGCTCAGGTAAAACTGATAACCACTTTGCCATAAACGGCAGCTCTTGGTTTACCTCACGGATGGGAACTAGTCAATCGGGTAGGAATCGTTGCCCTTTTCGCTGGCAGGTCCTCTCAATGGGCCAGCTACTTTGGGGTTCCTGTGGTACTCCTCACAATGAGTTTTAGGGCTTATGCCCAAGTATTTCCCACAGTTAAGCGGATAGGGATTATTCCCAGGTCCGAACTTGCAATAGATGAGAAAAATATTTTTGGCAGAAATTCCACCCAACGAGCCCAAGAAAATGCTATGATACCATATGTGAGGAACCTTCAACAATTAATTAATGAAAATACAAGAGATAGCAGTAATAACAAAACTCAGAATCACTTTATTGATTGGAGGCCACTTCGAGGGGGCAACCTCCTTGAGCAAGCTCAATACAAATAACTTCACGATACCTTCATTGGCCTCAACACACACTTATATACTAAGTCTATGCCCAATACTATGGGTCAATACCATGGGACATATAATACTACGGGACAACTTACAAAGCATATGCGTCCAATACTATGGGTCGATACCATGGGCTAATATAAACTATGGATCAACAAAAACTACTGGATGACTTACAAAGCATATGTGTCCAACAACAATATACTAACAAAGTAAAGAGAAGGTTTGACACAGGTTCCTAATACCACTCCACATTGCTCCTCCTTCGCAACTCCCCCCTTATCCCCCTCACTCCTCCACACAACCCCTCATAGCCCCGTCCCTCCCACCAAGTTCCATTCCACCAGCGCGCTCCTCCCCCTCGAGCTAACTCCCTCATGCCTCTACAACCCTGCATCCCTCCTTCCCTCCACCTACTCCAACTCCTCGCTAGTCCCAAGCAGACCACGCCCCAACTCACTACTCTAGCGCTCCCTCTTCTCACCCATCCACCGCTCACCCACCTTTGCTCTCTCCAACAAATTTCCCACCTACGACCATCTCTGCCCTATCCTATCGCTTTCCATCGACCCAAGTCCCAATCCAACACCCCCCCGCCTACCATCACGCACTGCACCCTCACTACACTCTTCCCCCACTCTGCGCAACCTCTCTACTTACATGCCCCTCCACCTGCAACATCCCACCACACTCCAATCGAATCATCCATAGCCACGCCAAACTCCCACAAAACTTACACACGCTCTATCTCCACCTTCCGACCTTACGCACACACCATTCTCAACTTTAAAACCCTAATTTTAATAAAATTCAATATTAAACAATAATATTCATTGCGCTAAAGAGGCGCATTCTACAGCCCAATAGGGGGTATATGTGTAACTCATTCCGTGCTAATCCTAGAATTAACACGTGTCCTTTTAAAAAAATAATAAAATATTATAAAAAATAAAATGTCGGCTCAAATTAGATTTAAATAATTTAGGACAACATATATATAAAACTACATAAATTAGATAAATTAAAACCATAAACATTCCATCACACACTTGAATAATGCCTAGACTGCAAATGTTGAGGATGGGTTTGCACCTCAAAGAGATTTGATCTCTCTCGGCGCTTGGTAGATCCCCTTTAAGATGGATCTATGTAATGTTGGATTTTTACTATGTAATATTGGATTTTTATTAAAATTCTAGTTTTCTAAAACTTATATATATATACAATAATAACATTTATTATTATAAAATTACCCAATCCCAAATTTTTTAAAATATAATAATAACTATTGTGAAATAAAAGAGAAAAAAGATCAAAATAATATTTTTCTCAAAAAAACGACCATATTGGGAATTATTATATCTTTCATGTCTTCCCACTTTCGAAGGAAAGAAGAAAATACCAAAAAGAATCATATTGGGGATTATTACAACTTTTGTTGTCGAATAAGAGAAAACGAAGTTAAAGATGTCGTTCTTTGATATATCTTTGGATAAGAAGCATATTAAAATGGAGTCTCATAATGAAAAACGAGGAAGATTCCCACAAACTTTTAAAAAATATGCAGATCCCATATTAAAAACTTATGGGCGTATTCAAGGGAAGTATGTCTGCATCGCTATTTTCCCGACTACCAAGAAGAATTTCATAAACGTTGAGATAGCAAACCAATTAACGCTTTCAGAATCAGATATAATTGACAATAACACGATTCTTTTTTATAAGAAATATGAGCTTAAAAACCTACAACTATTTGTTGATGATTGCAAGGTCATTTCAGAGGTTTCAGTGGATCAAGACAAGGTTGATATAATTTTAGGGTCGCCTTGGTTAGATACATTGGGTACCTTCATGTTCAACACAAGGAAAAATTTTGTAACATTTCCTTACAAAAAGAAGAAAGTCACATTTCAGGATGTTACACTGAAATCAAGTTCAAGAGATGTGTCATCTAAAGACTTCAAAGACATCTTGAAAGTGCTTTCATGAGAAGATCAGAAATCCATATAGAAGATGCAGGAAGAATTCAGTAAGGTCACCATGGACAAAGAAGAAGAGATATCTCGTCTAAGAGATCATAATCAAAAATTGCTTCTTCAAATCAAGAAGATGAAGGATAAAGCACAATACAATCAAAAGCTAGAAGAGGAGAATCAAGATCTTCAGAAGAAACTATTAGAAAATATAGAGGAGAATAGTGACCTTAAGAAGCATAAACAAGATCTAATGGATTAGATTCAGAAGCTTAAAGATGATGAGAAATCGCAAGGAGAAATGGTCATGAACCTTAAGAATGATAAAGATTCGTTAGAAAACAAGTTGGAGAAATTTCAGAGAAGGACATCAAAACCCTTGGACTCAAAAATCCAAGTTGAGGAAAAAAAAGCAAATACAAATCCAACCCTCATCACAGTTCAAAAAGAAGCCAATCTAGTAAAAACACAAACAACAAGAACTCCTTATCGACACCCAAATTATAAAAGTCATTTTGACCAACAACAAGGTCAAAATGAACATGAACAAAGGAGTTGTGATTTCAGAAAAGAAAGAACACAAAATCGACAATCTAAACAGAAAGCGAGAAGTTCCATCCAACAAAACGATCAACAAACAACTCCAATGAAGATAGATCTCAGGTGGGCAACTTCAAAACGATGCGACATTTTTTCTTGGGAATTCGTAACTCGTATCATCTCGTTTTGTCAAGTGTCACAGTTACTAACAAAAACAAATCGAGAAATAACATTACAAGCAAAAAAAATCAGACGTAAGCCAATAAGCTTTGAGGACAAAATTTCCCTCAAGGGGAAGGCAATGTGACAAATAAAATATTAAAATAATAAATAATAAAATAAAACATAACATTAATTATTTAATAAGGGACATAACCCTTTGGTGAGTAGTCACCGTATAAGCCCTATATATATGCAGCTACATCTTCATTGTAATCATCATCTTTTATCTTTTTATCAATCATATAGTTGATTATTTTACCATTTATGGATCCTTTGTATTATATACATTAGCTATTTGAGAAAGAAACGATTTTATCGTTTCATGAAATGATAAATCCAATATAACCACCCTAACATTTTATCAATATAAAAAAAAATTCCCTTGTGTTTGGTTACCAGCTAAAACATGGATACCTTTATTGAGAAATGAAAACCTACGTGACAATTTAGGATGGGAGGCCTGGATGAGAGATCATAAGTATGTGTAATATCATCAAACTCTTCCCATAACTAGCAAGTTTTCCCGCGGGATTCTTCTATCCAAGACTGGATGGGACTTTTGAACTTATCTGTATGATGAGGCATGCGAACCACTCCTGTTGCACGAAATTGCAAGTAGTCAGCGCTCCCCGATGTATCGTGACAAGGGACCAATCGCCTCTCGTGGATCCTTGAAATCTAACAGTGATGAGTTTACCAATCACCTGCAGGTTTTGGTGTAACGACAACTGTACTACCAACAATTGGTATCAGAGCTAGAGGTCATGAGTTCGATACACACTCGGCTCGCGCTGAGGGGGAGATTGTTGCACGAAATTGCAAGTAGTCAGCGCTCCCCGGTGTATCGTGACAAGGGACTAATCGCCTCTCGTGGATCCTTGAAATCTGGCGGTGGTGAGTTTACCAATCACCTGTGGGTTTTGGTGTAATGGCAGTCGTACTACCAACAAATCCATCATACTCATCCAACTGGATTTTTGGCTGATAATTCTCTGTGTAAGCCCCATGATGCTCCAAATCATGAGGGACCTTTGTATGTGATGAAGAAGGTTGTGATTGAACCTCCATTGGTTGTACCAAATCTGATCCTTCGATGCACTGCTTCCCCAGGTCTTCACCACTAGTACTTGTGTATGTATAAGAATGATCACATGAATACTTTGGATGCTCTTCTTCCATATCATGATGCCAAAAGGTTTCTAAATCCACACTCCCTTCTCTGGATATATAAAAAATCAACCTCCCAATTGATACCCAATAATCATCCTCCAAATCTTTGTCAAATATGGGTGAGTTTTCATCAATAGCATCATACACGTGGCTATATCCATCCTCCTCATGTTCATAACAATCTTCTTTAAAAGGCTTGGTTTAAAAAATGTTACAAGGGAATAAACTTTCCAAACCTTCATCACCATGTGGAGAATATGGAGGAGTATCAACATGCATATCCCAAACTTCATGATGCATTTCTTTGTGAACTTATGTTAAGGCTTCTTTATGAAGTTGATATGGCATACAAATGTCATCACTTTCACTAAAATGAACTTGAGGTCCATCCAAATCTTCAACATTTTCTATTATTGCAACATGAGGAGGGACTTCAACAATATCTTCAATAAATGGCTCTTCAAATGCTTCTTCAATGGGGTTACTTGGTATGTGTTGCTCCATAGTGGAAGACGTGGGTTTCCTCGGCCCTGCCAAGTCTTCATTTTATACGAGGGCTTCCACATGATGCTCTTTCCTAGTCAGGATGGCAAGGGAATCTTTAATAAACTTTTCCACATCACCCTCGTCATCATGCCACTTTTTAAGAAAAATCCCAAAGAAGCTTGAAATGGAAGTAATGTATTTATTGGAAGATCATAATACCAATTCTAAGCATCTTCATCCAAAGTACTAACAAATATCTGCATCCACTTATCCTCATGCAATATATTGAACTTGGTTACAACTTCGATAAAGGATGAAATGTGAAGCACGGTTGAATCACCTTTTCCATGAAAGACTGGAGTATAATCAGATATATCTGAATCCAATCCTTCATTTGGGAATCCAGGGATGCCTCTAAAATCAATTGAAGGGAAACATTCTTGCATGAACTCGAAATGTCGCTCTTGGAGATCCATAGTAATGTACCAAACTCATGCCTCATACCAAATCATTCCAATGGAGCTATCAAACGATGAGCTTGAAAAAATTCAATGTGTCGCATGTGCTCATCTGCATACAACAAGTCTTCAAAAGATTATGAGAAATGGGGTTTTATCCCTTCAATGGAGTTGTCATGTGAGAAGAAAAAAATGCAATAAATATCTCTCACAAATTTTATATTTATATTTTTTTCTTTTCTTTATTATAAAATTGAAAAAAGGTTTGTGGAGTCGCCAGATGAAAACTTAAAGATCTACTATAAAGATACATCAAACAAAGCAAAAACAAAAAAGGAGAAAACAAAAGTAGTATTTCGGGAATAAAAATATTTATCCCCGGCAATGGTGCCAAAATGTTGCCACCTAAATACGCACCTCGGGTAACGTGGCAAAAATTTTCAAGCCACTGGGTGCGATCTTGGGGGCAAGTCACAAGTCAAGTACTGTCACTTGAAACTTGAATCCTCTGTCTAGGCCAACTCCTAGCGAAGCCAAGGGGGGTGGTCCCTAATAAAATAACTAAGACTAATTACTCTAATTTACAAAATAAAAATGAATCTAGGAGTTTGAAATAAATTATACTAAAACAAGATTTGAAAATATCACTTGAATAACTTCAACAACATATATAAAAATATCCCATTACACACATGAATTCACTTAAAATAAACAAGATTTGATGCAGGTGGACTTGTGCTGGGAAATATAAATGGTATTGTGACAGAAATGTTTTGCAAGTGTCTTGTTGGTCAGTTTTAGTTTATTATGATGAGTTGATTAAAGGAGTGGGTTAATTTTGAAATTGCAATTGATATAAGTGCAATACTGAAATAAACTACTCTATGATTTGGCCCAACTTGGATATATTCTCCCAAGCAAGTACTAAGCAGCAATACCAGATGTCCAACGAGGAGAGAACGAATCTCATTAATAAGGATCCCCCCTAACTTTGTGGTAAGCTCAAAGTAACCCTTCGCTGGTAGTAGTAGATCTTTGATGGATTTCCCTATTAAGTAGATGCTACTACCCCTTTCTAATTGTTAACCAAAGCTCAAACGAGTGTGCTATGGTCACAAGAGCATAATTGGGGACAGAAGCAAAGGTTCAATTACTCTTAAACAGAAATGAAATAATAATAATTGCAGCTAACTAAGTGCAGTGAGTGCTAAAGTGATTTAATCTAAGAAAGAAATGCGAATACTAAATTGATATAGTTGTGTGTGCTAGTGTTTGCATAAAATAAAAACTATGTCCTGAATGAGTTTGTGGTCCGACATTGGGTCGAGATCCACAAACGATTAATTTTATCTTTAATTAAATTAATCTAAAGCAAAACAAAGAAAAAGTTAGAAAAATTAATGTCACAACAAATAGACGCAAATCCCCCAAAGGGGATGGGATGTGGGCATTGGGTAGCCCACTTGCTTGTCTTTTTTTTATTTATACTTATTACAATAAGGAATACTTGTGTTCTTTTATAACTTCAAGAACTACAAGTTTACAAGTTTCGAGGATTTGAAAATGCCTAAAGAAAATGTATAGAGAAAGGAGGGTTCCCTGATGGTTTGATAAAATCAAAATTTTGCCAACATTTTTCTTTATCTATTTGCTAAAAGCTGCAAAACAACCAACAAAGTTATGTCAAATATGTTGAATTAATCAATTAAAGCATAAAATATTTAGCATACTATTCAAATACTTTGAAAGATAAAAAATATTTAATGTAGGCACTTGATTTTTTAAGAGTTAGATCTTATAAAATGAGTCGTTTATAACCAAAATCAGATCTAACTTATGAATGCATAATAAAATCATATTAACTTATGATCTTTATTGAAATGCACTAAGTTGATCAACTATGCATAAAGTAACCGAGAGATTTCTTTAGAAAAAAGGTGAGAGAAGGTGAAGAATATCAAGCCCCTTGAACTTAGGCAATGGAGTTTCTGCAGTGGGACTCGGAGGGACTACACTTGTTTCAAAATATGTTTGGAGAAAGGAGGATGCTAACACGCTCAACTTGTTCTCGAAACTTAGATAACTTGCAATACTCCACAACACTTGCACAAGATGATTTAAAGCACTGTTAATTGCAAAAGATGTTAAAAAAAAACATATATTTTAGCAAAAATGACATGTATCTCTAAAGTATCTTAAACAACTAAACAATAAGAGATAGATAAACAAATTTTACTCTTATCCTACTGGGAGGTAGCTCCCATTCAAAGTCCAATTATAACCACAACAAACACATTATCCTTCTAGGAGGTAGCTCCCCTTCAAAGTCCAATTATAACCACAACAAACACAAGTATGTAAACTACACAAGTTATCCCATAAGCTTGCTAAGCATCAACCATCCACACACATGAAAAGCCACACAGTTATTGCCTCCAAAGCTTTATTCATTAAAAATACTTCAAGAATATTATAGAGACCATAAGCATAAGTTCGACCTTCCATAATACACAATGGAGAATGAACTTGCTTAAATAGAGGAAGAGAGACAAAGAGGGCGCCTTGCTTTGATGGGTTGTCAAAGAGATAAGGAAGAGTTGGATTAGATTTGATCCAATCATCAAAATCACCTTTCTTCTAAAACTTAACTAAAAAAAAACGGCTTTATCTAATTAGTGACATGCTTTCCTTGAGAAACATCAACTTGCTTTTAATCGCTTGAGAAAAGTGCTCTTGTGTCTTCAGGAACTCATTTGATGTTGCCACTTTGCTTTGCCAACTCAAAAAACATGTTTATGGTATGTTTCCTTGCTTTTATGAGCTGTTGTTTTTTTTTTCCATTTTCTGGCCTCTTTTATTCACTTTTTGAGAAAAAATAAAAATAAGTGATAAATAATCACTAATTTTAATTTTAAAGTGGGTATATGGGTAAAGCAGGTGCTCTGGTTTAAAAAATGAGCACTCAATGACAAAAACCCATTCCTAATGCCACTTTTATGACTTGGTGAATTTTTACAATTAAAACATGTTGTTCCATAAAGAAAAATTTAAAACTAACGAAAAATTAAAAACACCTAGGGGGTCTTAGCACATATTCATGTGACTCAAAAATAATGATTAGCATAGTAATATATATTGACACCTATGTTTTAATAACCTTGTAAGGCCTAACCACCAAGCCAATTACACCAACTTTGGAGGATTGAGTGAAAAAACTCAAAAATTACAAGTCATTAAAAAACGATATATAAATAACAAGAAAAAAACACTCTAGAGTAATGTATTGATGACTAAGTCCTAAGTAAGCCAAACCTTTTACACAAGTTCACCATGCTAAGTCATTTATTACAATTCCACATGGGATATGAACATGTGAAAAAATAAAAAGGGCCAAGAAATGGTCTGATGGACTTCTGAACTCTGTTAATGAACAAGTAAGTTGTTCATCTTTGGTGGCTCAACTGAAAATCCACCTAAGTGCAACTTAAGAGGTAACAGATAGCAAGTATTCAATGATGAAAAAAGTGTTTCTCACCCTTATTTCAAGAATGTTCAATGTAAATGGTTAACCATATCAATAGCCTCTCAGTGTTGGTGGCCAGAAACACACACTTATATGCACCAAATTGCATTCATGGGCTTTGCACTTGTTTACTGCTATTGTCAAGGGTGTACACAAATGTTGACAAGGATTATGCCCTCAGTGTGGAAACCATAGTTCCCTTTCAAGTTCAATTCAACATCAAATTCCACATGAGTATGTAACTTGTAAATAGTGTTTTTTTGTAAGTTTGCTTGTGTGTTGATACTTGCAATAGTTGTTTGTAAGTGTCAAATAAAGAAAGTTACGTTGAATTGTATCAAGTGCATTCTTAGCAGAACCCGACACTCTCCAATTACTGTGTTGAAAAATTCAATTGTTGAGTCTATTTGTAAAAAGGCGAAGTTGCAAGAAGCTCTCAGTTTGTTGATTGAGTCAATTGGACCTACATGCACAAGGAGGCCTCAAACAATCCTCATCATGCCTCAAACTGAAGAAATATTAGAGTTACCGAACACTCTAATATTTACTGTTGTAGACAACTCAATCACATTCACCAAAGAAACTCTCCAAACTGTGATCACTCATTCGCAGGGTTCAAAAGCCAAAGAGGACGATGTATAACAAAGGAATCAACATTTTGAACTAGTATTTGTTCAGAACAACCCTCTCTTTGAATATGAAGATGATTCCTATCAGCTGCCAATGGATGACCTAGACAATGAAATAATGTCAGAAGATGTACAACTTGTTCAGAATTCGAGATGCCAACATTGTGATCAAGTTGGCCATAGGAAAGATCAATGTTTTGATCTTCATCCTTGTTAGCATTGGGGAAAACATAATCATTCTTTTGATAGATGTTCGACACTAAAGAAACTTGCAAGATTGAAGATATATTGAAAAACCAAGTCTCGAGTTCAAACACAAGTTGCAGCAAAAAAATTTCCTACTTCTCACTTTGTTCCTGACAAGGGAGAACATCATGAATAGTCAAGCTTCAAGTTTCGAAGCCTTATCAATCTGACAAGCAGTCACCAACTTCAAGCGAGCCGAATCAAGCAAACCTAAGCCAAAACCAAATTCAGATTCAGAGTTGTAACCAAAAGACAGACGTGGTATTCTGTGTCTAGTTTTGACATTCATAACCACCATGAGATTTTCCACTCTTCATTTTGTTCCTAACAGGGGGGAATGGTAGACCATCAAAAACAAGCGAGCCATAGTCAACGCTGCAACATTGAACCAGAATCAAATCCATGTTTCACTAAGCTCCAGAGTTTATGGTAGCTAAAACCACCCATTTAGTAGAAGACTTCAGGTTCTGGTAAACATCATATGGTGGTCCCCAAACCACCATTTTCCAACAAAACTGCTAAGCCTTCGTGCCAAGTTCTAGAGAGAACCTCTGAGCGAGAACCAGAGTTGTCGTCAAGTTCGAGAGTTTGTTATTAGCCTTAAACCGCCCACTTAGTAGAAGATATCAGCTTCTGCTGGCCCTTTTGGTTTGTGGTCAGCCAAAACCACCAATTCAGAGAGCACTTGTATTTGGCACAAGATGTTAGCTTCTACTGGATTGCTTGGCAAATTTGGAGTGTCAAATTGGAAATATTCAGCTTTTAGCTGCTATCCACTTCCTATTTTCAGCTCTCTACTTGGACTCACATACACCCCTTCAAATTAAGTGGGGGATTGTTGGAACCTAATCCATTAGGTTAGGTGGAGATGAGGAGTAATCTCGGAAGTCCAAGGGACATCTTGGGAATATGAACCCAAGAGTCAATCTCATTGTATAAATTGTACATTTGATTAATGAGAAAATGTGCATTCACGCCTATCTTTTTGTCTTTGTGTGTGTAACTGTCTATTTGCCCTATTGGGCACCTAACAAAAGGGATCAATGCTTTGAAGTCCTCATAGAGTAGGATTGATTTATTTCCACTAATGATCTCAGATGCTAAGAGAAATGCGTGTCATTTCCATTAGAAGGACGATTGCACAGAAAATAAAAGACCCACTCTGATGGGGTCTGGTTCAGGTACAGATCCAAAGCATGAAGTTTACTTTGCATCTTAAAAAGTCCAAGTTTTAAAGCCTATTACCGTTTCAGTCACAGCTTATCCCTTCAGGACCTCGCTATGCATCCTTGTCATTTCGAAAACCATAGTCCATACCAATGCATGTGCAAGAATGATAAAGAACTTGAGGATTTTACTTTTCTGTCTTTGCCATATAGATTTTATCACCAGCGGGCATAAATATTGAAGGTATTCGCATGTCCTTTTGTTTATTTGCATCTATTACTGATTACACTGTAAATTGTAAATTTTGAAGACTCCTTATGGAACGATATGCCTCTAGATTTAATGTTTATCAAAATTTATAGTTAATGTATATCAAAATTCGGAACTGACAACTGATACAGCCATGGCATGTATTTTATCCAGCTAGAGGAAAGCTTGATTTGATTGAATATTCAAATCAAATGAATACCCACCTTCTGCAAAAGCATTTATAAATGGATATAGAGACCTAGATCATTTTTATCTCTTCATGTTGTTCATGTTGACAGAGAGGAGGCAGGTTACACAAGCATCAACAGTCGCAAATCCAGGTGCAGAGTCAGTGTCAATTGTAGATCGAGAAACACTCACTAGTACAAAAGCATATCCCATAGGAGCAAGACTGGTAAAATAAGCAATATAGCACTAACATGTGTGTGATTCTAATGAGGATTATTCTTGAGGCGGTCCTAGTCTTGTGAAGAAAGTGTTTTTAGTCCCTTCCCCCTAAAAGATGAAAGTACTTTATAATCACTTCTTATTTCACATCTTTCCACAGAAGTTGCTTTTAGTCCCTGCAGCTTGAAAGACGAGCCTAAAAAAGTGTAATGCTACTTTTCTTAGAGTACCTGCACCCTGAAAGGTAGGGACTAATTCAAAGTGACTAAAAAGATGGATTAAAAAATTAAGAAAATTAAGCTAAAGATGTTATGCTACAAAGAGATCTAAACAGAATAGAACTCTTAAAAAAAAAGCTAAAGATGTAATGCCATGAAGAGATCTAGATGGATTAAAAATATTAAGAAAATTAAGCTATTAAGAGATCTAGGATTTATAAATTTTAGAAATTTAAGGATGGTACAAACCATATCAACAAATTGTCTCTTCATCCATTGGATGTAGCTTGGGTGGTTGGGAGGAATGACTGTTACCTTCCCCACCCAGGTTCAATTCTTGTAAGTCACATGATGCTCTTGTTGAGCCCCTATATATTTGACTATGTAATGGTTTGACTAGACATGTGACTCTGGCGATACCTTGATTCTCCAGAATAGCAGGTATTGGCATATTTCTCCGTGGAGGTAGCCCTTGAAAAAATCAGTGAACCACGCTTGAAAAAAAATTATCTTCTATTAAGAAGACGACCCAGCCGAGAAGCTTATGCAGGAGATGATTTTTATTTGCATTATCATCTCTTGGAAAGAGCACACAGCTGAAAAGGAACAAGGAGAGTATCATTGCCTCACCTAAGTGAGATCAAATGCTGCACGAGCCCAAGGAACCTCGCTGGATTCAAATATTACAACACAATCAATCCGCGAATGGCCCTTCCTTCCCACAGTATTCAACACTCCATCTTAGAGCTATGAATCCTCTACTAGTTTCTTCCTACAACTCCCCTAAGAGATCAAGACTAATGCCTATCATGTGAGCAAATTCCCCTACTTTTTCATCGCTAATTATCTTTCATTGACAATAGGATTCAACAATGCTGCAACTCCCCAAAGATATCAAGACTAATGCCTATCATTCGAACAGATTCCCCTACTTTCATTGCTAATTATCCTTCAATGATAGTAGGATTCAACAATGTAAAACAAAGTAAAAACCTTTCAACAAGCCGTGGATTCAACTTTTCCAGTCATCAATGCATCAAAATGTCACAAGAAAACAATTGAAGGGGAGCTTGAGTGTAACCAGCCTAGATCCAAATCCTAGGCTCTATCAAGTGCCGAGAGGGATCAAATCTCCCGATGTAGCTCCTTGAGTGCAATACCTGAATGCAATACCTGAGCCACCTAATCCTAAGCTCTAAAGTCTCTAGTTTAAGTCTCATATTTACTTTTTACTTTGTATTATTCTTTTTTGTTTATGGCCAACATAATATTTATTACATTTTACTTTTATATTATTATTTTATGTTTACTTTGTATTATTTTGTTACTCGACAAACACTCTAAAGTCTCATATTTGCTTTTTACTTTGTATTAAAAGTAAAAAGTAAAGTGTCTAGTTTAAGTCTCATATTTACTTTTATTTTGTATTATTCTTTTTTGTTTATGGCCAACATAATATTTACCACCTAATCCTAAAGCTCTAAAGTCTCTAGTTTAAGTCTCATATTTACTTCTTACTTTGTATTATTCTTTTTTGTTTATGGCCAACATAATATTTATTACTTTTTATTTTGTATTATTCTTTTTTTGTTTACTTTATATTATTTTGTTACTCGACAAACACTCAATTAACAAGATCTCCCCCATACTGGGCTGTAGAGCGCCTCTCAGTGCAACAAGAATGCAACAGCAAATGGCCCATGGGGCATAAATCCCCAAAACAAAATGTGGAAATATAAAATATTGAAAGGAACGACCTTGAAAGATGTGTATAAAAGCAAAAAAAAAAGAGAAAATAGCAAAATAAAACGAAATCACGTTCGACTTCAGGAAAATTCAAAATGTTAAAGTCATTACTGAGTTGTCAGGTCAGTGAAAGTGTGTAGTTGATATAGCGGCTGCCAAGATTCAAATCCTTCCAAGTCAAATGTGCATTTGTGCATGCAACAGAGGTCGGGGCAGGGGTGAATCCAGGGGCAACTTTGGCAAAGAAGATACCTCCTACTCATAGCTTCTTAGCCAAAGGTGTGTATGCGACAGTGATTGGGGCACGGGTGAATCCTATGGTTAGGGAGGGGGTGAATCCTGGGAAACTTTGGCAAAGAAGATACCTCTACTCATAGCTTGTTAGCCAAAGGTAAAAGAATTGAATGGTGCTAATGGTTCACCTGTAATGCTAAATCTAATCACGTTACTCTCATCATGATAAGAAGAAACCAGTTCAGCACATTAATCTCATCATGATAAGAAGAAACCAGTTCAACAAAAATGTTGACAGAATATAGACCCATCAGAACAGGTGCACTTCAGCTATAGAACGGGGATGAAACCAACACTTGCAAGCTCAAGATTTAACCTGCAAAAGAACAGTTCGAAATTCCATCTGTTTCATCACTAGCAAGCTCGAGAGCTAACCTGCAGAAGAACAATTCGAAGTTCCATCTGCAGATCCAAGTGTCACTGCTTGGACGACTGAGGAAACCACGACAAAATAAGCCAACAAATATATAATAGAGTGAAACTCTGTTTTTTGGAAGGATCAAAATAACACTGTACTTTTTTGGGTACGTAGAAACAAGTTCCATCTAATACAAAACCCCATATACCAATGAAATAGTTAAGCAACAGAAATTCCAGAGTCCTTAAAAGACCGCAAATCAGAAGTCTTTCAGAATTTGTTTGACATAGAGAAGAGAATCATATCATCGATAATACAACTCGTCTTGTCAGGTTCAGCTACCATAGCCATTCGAGATCCACAAACCATGCCTACCGGTGGTCAAAATTTTGTTGAATATATTCTTGAGGCTAGATATTAATGAAAATATCCAGCCAGAAAGTATTATATTTGGGAAATAGGAACATGAAATACTCCTTTGAAATAGATTAAATTTTTACCTTTTCCGGTCAAGTTCTTCATCATTCTCCCACCCACCACGGGTGGAAGACGGTTAATTTCCGTCCTGGTCATGGTACATATCATCACTCAGACATCCATTTAGAATGCATATCCCATTTCAAGTCATTGCAGGTTTTGCTTTGTATCCTTTGGCTAGCACAGCAACTTTACCTAGCATGCAAGTGTTTTGTATATATACATTGGGCAGAATAGTATCTTCATAGAATGCAATTGCAGCAACTTGAAACAACAGCGGCGTCCATTAAATGGTGATATAAAAGAATATCACAATTCAATAATAAGAAAAAAATATAAAAGAATATAACAATTCTATAATAAGGAAAAACAACTTGAGTTATCAAACAGAATAATCTCTCATGCCCAACATTTGAAACTGACAAACCATCTAAAATTCAATAACCCAATACTTGTACAGAACAAGAGGCAAAAAATGAAAATAAATAAATTCTTCATCCATAGCAGATTTGGCCAGAAGATATACAAAATATCTATATTCCAATTTTAGTTTCAAATAACAAACTATGTTACTGTCGCATACACAGCTCATCCATATAGTAGATATATGAAGTGACTGAACATCACAGTTATTTTTCAAACATGATCCAAGGACACGACAGGCCAGAGTAGAATATAGTGAATTTGTTCAAATGGCTTCCTATAATATACATTATGAATAACGTGCAAATCCAAACTGCAGATGCTCTCACAGATTTCAGTTAGAATCTCAACTGAAAAAGCATCCATATCTCAAATTACTATATTCAAGAGATATGCAATATGTTATCTAGGTATGCATATGCAACCATTTTATCCAGAATTATTTACACGTTCGCATTCATCAATCCATTCGGAATACCTGCAAACATATTCAGACATTCAAATGGCCACGTCATCCATATAGCCATTTATTGCTCCGTGTATAAAATTCCTCTTCTGCAAGTAACTATTCAGCTGTCTAATTACACTTCTAAAAAGGAAATGGTCAAAACCCAAACACTAAAATATATGGTTCAGGAAGCTTACACGTCAATGGGCTCGCTCAATGCTGTCAATTCAAATTAATCCAAGAGATAATTGTAAGTTCAGTAAAGGCTCAAAAGCGGAAAAACCACTCATGAAAAAACATAATCATACATAAAAAGTATATTAGGAAAACACCAAAAACTGCACTGACCATTTATTGAGGTGCTGAAACTCTCCTGGCATATCCTGCATGAGGCCTCCCCAATAAGATCTTTCCGATCCCTGAATGAATAGAAATGTCAGAGCTGGAAAATTGTCAAACTGCCTAAGGCTCATATAGCTAACCATACTTTCTGGAAAACCAAAAGATACAAGAAAAGAAAAATCTTTCAGGGATTCTTTCTCAAAGATTCGACCTGACTTACACAAAAGAAAATGACACTAAGATGTCAAAGGCAAAATGGTTAATTAAATATCTGAGTTCAACCACCGATCCATGGCCAATTTCAATGGCTCGACATTAAATGCATGTTAAAATAAGAATATCAAAGGGGAGATATTTAACTAGGCAGGTACACCTCTGAATTAGTGTCCATGCACCATCCGTCCTATTCACGGAAATTTGCATCAATATTAACAGTCATCACCATCCATTGTCATAGCATTGTTTAATGCACATATTCTGTACCAGCAACCGTAGGTTGGGTTGGGGTGATCTATTGATCTTTATGAATCAGAATTCCCCTTTTGCAGTCTGAAGTTCAACCAACAGAAATGTGCAGAAAAAGGTTTTTTTCCAAACGAAAACCTCATGGGAAACACCGAGCACTTCCCCACATTCTGTGCAGTGTGGATGGTAGTGCTTCCCACATTCTGTGCAGAGTGGATGGTACAGTGTAAATCCATCAGTGCTGAATACAGCACCTGAGTCAGTAGGAACATCAAGTTGATTATGCAAAAGAGGCATCCAACCAGGGATTTGCCCACAAAACCTCCTGCATGAATCTCAAAGTACTCAACCACTCATGCTTAACCCTCCAAGCTAATCTACACAAGATGTATTGCCGTTGTGATAAGATCATTCAGTGCACATGTTCTGCTGACGTTACAGTGGAATGGGGTGATGATAACCTCCACAAATCCAGCAGCAGCTTTGATGACGACTTGCAAGCAGCTAATTAATTAAGAACCAACACCAACGCACATGTTCTGTTGGCGTTACAGTGGAATGAGGTGATGATAACCTCCACAAATCCAGCAGTGGCTTTGATGATGACTTGCAAGCAGCTAATTAATTAAGAACCAACACCAGTGCGCATGTTCTGCTGACATTACAGTGGAATGAGGTGATGATAACCTCCACAAATCCAGCAGAAGCTTTGATGATGGCTTGCAAAAGCAGCTAATTAATTAAGAACCAAAACCTCAATGAACCAGGAAATTTGACCTCTTTTCAAACTGCTATCATGATACAAGATCAACTCTCGTTAATGTTCAAAGTTGTCAATGAACCCTGCATCAGCTAGGTAGAAAACTAGACATATGATGCCTCTAAAGTTATATTGATCTTCATTTGACTATTCCTTTGCTCTTACCATCGTAGTTTTAAATGATACCCGACAGTAGGTAAACTAAGGAAATATTATTTTGTCCACATTGATATAAGGATGTCGTACTAGCACAGCCGATCACCTATTGGTTGTTGAATGCCGATAAGAATCAGCAAGTCGAATTGAAGAAAACCTTGAAAGAGTAGAAAACGATCACAGTGCCATCCATTAATGGAAATAGAGACGGCAAGTCCAATTGACGAAAACCTTGAAAGAGTGAAAACAATCAGTGTCATCCATTAATGGAAATAGAGATGACCAGAATGGAATACATGACGACAAAGATGAACGGAGTGGAATACTGTAGCAGGTTATCCACAACAGTAGCGGGTTAAACAGAGCAGCAACAGTAGCAAGTTATGGGCAAAGATCTGATTAGTTAGTGGATTAATTACTGTTAACGCTCTAATTAACGGATTAGCAAGTGGAAGGATGTTAACAGAGTAAGTCTGCTCCATTGATATGTGTATACGACGAAGGATATTTGCACAATAATGAATCACACTCGTTCATCCAAGAGTGCTGATTAAAAGACCGCACCTCCCATCCAACTCCCATCCAAAGTTGAAATAGGATGACTATCAGCGTAATTAATTGTCATATGACTTCCTTTATTCCTCCATGTTTAATAAAGTTTCCATCGCATTTTATTCCAGTCTACTTCCATCAATTAGTAAACTTCCTTAAAGATAGTTTTGCAATATCCTTGGAATAGATTTGAAAGGATACCCAAGAAAATGTCAGAAATTTAGTTTTTTCGTGAAGATCAGTTATTTTCCACCCTTGACCAATAATACTCTCCCATCTCTTTCATGTGATCTAAGTTGCAGAAAACTTGGTACTAGGCCCCGTACCAATGCCATACCAGGCAGGAAACTCGGAAACGTGTTTGGTACTCCTTGGAAACGTGTTTCCAATCATGCCACCATGTTTCACGCGGAGGAAACATGGGTGGTACGGCTGGAAACACGTTTCCGTGCCATATCCGCATCTGTATGGCACGTTTCCTCCTCGAATTCTCACTTTTCCATCCAAAAAAAGAACCCATTAGCTTAATCAATGGGCTAAGTTGTTTCTTAATGGGTTAATGATGGTTTAGGAAACCTCTAGAAGCCTCTAAAAGTCATTTTTTTTATAAAAACAAGATTTTACTTCCCTCATCTCACACAGTGATTTGAGCAAGCGAGGGTTACTTGAGAAAGTTTATTTAAAGACAGTCAGCTACAGCACTGTGCAAATCGACTTATCTTGTGTTTTAGTTCTAAGTTGACTGTTCACATTTTGATATATGTAACATTGTAGACTCATACATAAAGGTTGATTTTGAAATTTTGAATATATTGTATTGCCAAGGCTGTTTTTGGATATTACTACTTGGCAACTTGCATTATGTAATCATCTATGACAATTATTAATGATGTAGAGATGGACTTATGAGTAAAATACTAAAATGTGATGTTAGACGTTTGAAATTATGATTTATCACTTGTCATTTATGTTTCACATTTTATTTTTAACGCCCTTGCTAATTTGCATATATATATATATATATATATATATATATATATCGCGTTTCCCCATTTCCTAAATTTGGGGGGGTCGCGTTTCCAGTGCGTTTCCGTATCGGATACACGTTTCCATTTCCCCGTATCATGCAACTTAGCATGTGATTACTATCTCATAATTACGATTTCTAATCTCCATTATGTAAGGTTGGCAGGAGCGGAGGGTAATATAATCTCCATTATGTAGGGTGTAGGGCTGGTAGTTGGGGGGGGGTCTCTTGAACCCCAATGGAAATTTAAAAATATTTTTCTTCTGGGTATAGGTGAGGCTTCCAACAATCAGGCAAAAGCCTATGCTTTATATCTAGGATCAGAATTTATAAAAGCCTTCATATTCAACAAGTGATCTTTGGTGACTCTCTTTTAGTTATCAAACAAGCACAGAAGAGGAATTTCAAAGAAGGGACCTTCGAAAGAATAAAGTGGAACCTTCGAGGCCTTGTTGACGTCCAGTTCTTCCATATTCAAAGACTCAAGAACTCTGACATTGATCGACTAGCCAATGTGGCTATGTCACTAGACAAGGGGGTCTTCATCAAAAATGGGGACCCCCGAAAGAAGGTAACTCCAAGTTATGGAATGATTAACACCAAGATGGCTTTAATTTTCATAACCACATTCCTCTTTGACATTAATGTGCTTCAACATTTGGCATCATTGAAATTGGCAAAGGACAGTGAATGGCTTCAACATTAAGCCATGAAAGGGAGCCACAGCACTCCTCCTCCTCTCCTCCTCACACTTAGCTCGGAGCATGTATTCTTTTATGGCTTCAGCCTGCATCCTCGACATCAAGGTGGGATTATTTCAGTGTTGGTTCTCCAGGATTTGAAAGGCTTTGGCGGTGAGGAGCACTTTGAAATTCTAGCCAGTCCTCGACTACAAGGAATTGCTCCTCAACGACTCTTAGATCCTCAGCGAGTTAAAGTTATGGCCCAATAACTTCACCAGTTGCTCAAGCACTGAAAGCCTGAACCAGCAAGTTGCTCAGCCTGTGAACCCATTTTATTTCTCCTTTATACCTGCACCCGTTGCTCAAGCACTGAACCAGCAAGTCGCTCAGCCTGTCATTTTAGCAAGTCTGCACTGGCTGCAAATCACTTTCTGTGCATTTATGACAGAGGGTACCAAAATGTTTACTCAATGGGATACGTTGAAGGGGTCATGGGCCCTTTAGGGTTCCAATTAACACCAATAAAATTAACAAAAAAACAATTTTTGGAAGTTATAACAGATGAAACGTGTCACGATTTGCTTGATATGTTTCAGTTTTTAGGTGAACCATATCACGATTTGCCTAATATGTATTTCTTACAGCCTAAAGCATATCACGATTGGTTTGAAACGTATCTGTACATTCTGAAACATATCCATAACTACTTGAAATGTATCACTGTCGTTTCAGTGTCGTATCCCCTCCGTTTCAGGATTCGGAATGGGGAACGGCGTTTCACGATTCAAATGGGGAATGGCATTTCACAGGCCTGCTAAGAAGTTTCCAGTAACTTAGGATATGGGTCCTTTGTCTAGTTTGATCTTGGAGTGACATCCAATTGGAAGTTTCCTGTTAAGATTAGTTAGTGAGTTTCAGGCGATGAGGTCACTATGGCCTCGCATTTCTGGCTTTAGAGCTTTTGGTTTGGCCCCTAAAGCTTGTTGTGGGTTTCCCTTTGCTGCTACTCTGTGTTCAGGACCTGCTCCCTTTTGTTTTGATTCTGTCTTGGCATACCCATTATTTCAAATGGACCCAGTTGGTAGAGAGGGAAATGGGGAGATAAAGAAAATGTTGATGTTCTCCATGGTTTCAGCATGAGGCAAACATCCTGCAGATCATTCTCCCACAGTGGTCGAGTGAATTGACCAATGGTCAGTAGAGAATTGCCCCTTCATAGCCCTCTGATATAATCATGTGAATTGACCAGGATGTGATATGTCAAGACAGACATGCTTACTCTCTGTCTTGTCATGTGAAGTGGCTTGAGTGATAGGAAGCTAGAGGATATAGTCATGTGAATTGACCAGGATGTGATATGTCAAGACAGACATGCTTACTCTCTGTCTTGTCATGTGAAGTGGCTTGAGTGATAGGAAGCTAGAGGTCACAGTGCATGCTCCATGTGGGAGTGCTTCGTGAAGAAGTGAACCATTCTAGTAGAGTGAGTTGACTTGTCTATGTGACAAGGGAATCATCCCTTGTAGTGAGACAAAGTCTAATCTAATGTTGTATTTGACATTGGCTCTAAGAAGTGTCCGAGACTTCTTAGAGTATGGTCAAATCTACATTAGAGCTCTACATGAGAGAATGGATAGACATGTGACGAGATATCAACAACGAGAAACTTTTCTATGATGAAGAAATATCCAAAGAAGTCAAAACAATCCATTGAAGAAGTCCCAAAGAAAGCAGAAGACAAGAAAAGGCAAAATACCCCGGTAAAAGGGAACTTGGACCTAGAAGACAAAATGGCAAGTCAGCTTGAAAGATAAATAAAGAATAAATAAAAGTTCAAGCCAACCTAATTGTGGAAACTTCTAGTGAAAAGAAGGATATAAATAAAGTGTTTCCACACTTCAATTTGATCAACACACAACATCTCTTTCTCTCTCAAATTGATGCCCACTTCTCAAGGAGGACTAGTGAAGATCACTAGAATAAATTTTGAGGTTATCTTATTATCTCTATCTCTCTCAAGGTTCACTAGGGTTTCTTGTCAATGAAGAGCACACTCTTGTGCTAGGGCTTAATCTTCATGTTTGGTATTGTTCTTGTATTGGATTGAATTTCTTCTAAGAAAAATTTGCTAGGTTTTCTCCCGTTTGGGTTTCCTATGATAAAATCTTTGCATCTCTTGTGCATGGTTATCTTTCAGTGACCCTTGCTTTTATTTCTACTGCAAATGAATAATGCTATAATTGTGGGATGAAGTGAATAATGAAATGAAGTTGAAAGAGATGAAAATTATACTACTAAAGCTAAAAATCTAACATGGTATCAGAGCAATTCTGCATAGATGCCATTGTTGGAGACCATTACTGCCCTAATCTGGAAACTAGGGCTTTCATGTTTGGACACTTCTCTTCATAAATTGACTTGAAAAGTGCACTTGTGAAACTCGCCCTAGAAGGGCGCACTTACTTGTGGAAGCAGATTTCAGTTTGGTGAATTTTCATTTTTGACCTAATTACTACCGGGATCAAAAATTAGGTTTTTCAGTTTCTACCACTTATGACCATAGATTGAGTTCGATCTTAGCATTTTGTAGCTCGCCCTAGGAGGGCACATCTACCTGTGGAGTCAACTTTCACATTTGACAATTTTCAATTTTGATCTAGTTTTTACTAGAACTGAGAAACTAGGGCTTCCAGTTTTGAGCCTTTCTAGCCACTGATAGGACTGAAAAATAGTGTTTTGGAATTCACCCTAGAAGGGCACATCTATCTGTGGAGGCAAATTTAAATTTTCCCCAACTTCAGTTTTCACCTAGCTCCTGCTAAGGTTGCGGAATCATATTTTCAGATTTTATCAAGATGGTGTCCAAAGATAAAGACAAGTTGGATGATATTGAGATTACAAATGAACTCCAATATTCTTTTGTCTATGCTCTAAATGCTACTATTTCAGATAGCAGTGATATCTCATCAATGGGCAGTGGTTCTGAGGACATGACAAACCAAGAACAAAAGAAAAACTTTCAAAACTTGAATGCTTCTATTGTCATGAATATGGACACTATGGTTTCCATTGTCCTCAAAAGAAAGGAAAAGGAAGAAGAAGAAATAGAAGAAAGTTTAAGAAGAAGAGAGAGAGTACAACATACATCAACAACAAATGTTGAAGAGCTTCCATCTCAGAAGAAAAGAAGACAGATTTGATGAAGATTGCAAAGAGTACTCCTAAGTACTCCAAAGGTTTAACATGAAAGTGTTTTGCAAAAGATGCCAAAGGAATTCTTTCCATAGTAGGTCCAAAGGGGATCTTGGACATAGTACTTTCAGATACGTGCAGGGGCATCCTTGGACATAGTACTTTCAGATACGTGTAGGGGCATCCTTGGATGTCTCCTTGTACTGTGTATGATTCTCTCCAAAAGACATGAAGATCCAAGATGAAAACTTCAGCAGAATCCAGAAGTTTAGAACTTAACGAAGAAGAAGATCAAGGTCTTCAGATCAGACGATGAAGCAGAGGCCCCTCCCATAAACTCCAGTGACTTCTACAAGGAGGCATAAATAAAGAGGGAGTCAACAATACAAACAAAGATAGGTATTTAATACTTTGTGTAACAAATTTTATTTGCTTGATTTGATTTGTTATTTTATTGATGAATAGCATAACTGTTTAAATAAGTATTGGTTAACCCATATGGACATTTGTGTCATGTGTCACAGAATAGATCCACAATGAAGATTGTGGAGACGATGATCCATGATCAAGAACTACCCATATTCTTATGGGAAGATGCATCTAATACGACATCTTATCCTCAGATCAAGTGTCCTCACCGATATTAGGGGACAAGCCTATTGAGGAAGCATTCGCAGAAGTGAAACCAAAGAGAATCCTTGGTTGACCAGCATATACTCATATGCCGAAGAAGAAGAAGACAAAGATCCATGATTGAGTAGACATTCATCCTTGGAGCTTGAGTCATATGACTAGAGATGAATGGCCCACCAAAGGGCATCAATCTCTCATTATCCTGAGTATATGGTGTGGAGAGATTGGCCCAAACAAGAAGCTCCAAAGAATGAGTATTCCTCTAGTACAATGATCATCCTTTTGATTATCAAGACGAGCCAGCAGAACCAATGAATCTACTGAGAAATGATGCAGTGATCAAGAAGAAAATAGAATGGCATCATGATCCTTGCAAGATGTAAGAAGGCATACATCTCCGAGTAATACTTTCAGAGGTTCTCATGTGATATAACATTGATGAGTCACATCATTGATTCCAAACCTTCCAATGGTAAGGAAGCAGCAGGCCAGCAGGTTTGGAAGGATCTCATGATGGAAGAATATTAGTCCATCATGAAGAATGATGTATGATAGTGTCAAGACCTGAAGGGAAGTCAATCTTGACCTCATCCATAAGATCTAACATGCAATCCAGATTAGCATTAGAGATGACTCATGAAGGACAACCGATTTGCAAGACTCGGAGGGAGTCTTGGATAGTATTCATTGTTTCTCAGCAAACTCACTTGATGGAGATGGCATAGATGAATACACAAGATCAACAAGTGCAGAAGGAAGCAAGTTGCTTCAGTTTAGGATACTCAGATGCAGAGAGTGCACAGTGTCCAGATGTAGAGGAAGCAAGATACTCAAATGCAGAGGGAGTAGTATGCTCCAACAAAGATTGAGTAGCTTGTTGATGATAAAAGAAGACTTTATACGGACTCAAGCAGGCACCCAGGATGTGATATGTCAAGACAGACATGTACTTGATGAGCTTAGACTTCACCAAGAATGATGTGGATTCCAACCTTTACTACAAGGCTGTTAATTTTATCTTGGTGATATATGATTGATGATCTGCTCCATTGCGGGAATAGTAAATTCCAATGTCAAGTGCAAGAGGGAGTTGGCCTCAAAGTTCAAGATGAAAGGTCTCAACCTGATGCATTAATTCTTGAGATAAGAAGTGTGGTAGAGACCAGATGAGATCTTCCTCAAATAGAGGGAGTACACAGTTGAGATCCTGAGAGATTCAAGATGATGGACTACAAGTCTATGGCTATACCTATGGAGATAAATCTGGAGAAGCTGAGTGATTCTGCTTCAGATTCAAATTTAATGATATACAGTTGATCAAATCCTTGATGAGACGGTTGCTTTGTAGTGAGCGTCCTGAGCCAGTATATGATTGGGTCGAGGCAAAGCATGTGTTGAGGTACCTACATGGTAGAATTGGATAGGGCTTGAGATGTGTCTCAAGTGATAAAGTGAAGCTGCAAAAGATATACAGATTCTGACTAAAAAGAATGAAGTGGACAGAGGAAGCATGCTTCTATGGCACTCAGTACAACAAAAGTAGAGTGGATTTTAGCCAATATCACAGCGCCATTTGATATAAAGATCAAATACTACTTCATCTGAGACGTGGTGTAGCTAGGAGCAATGAAGCTCCAATACATATCCACAAACGAGCAGATAGTCGATATTCTCACCAAGCCTCTATCCAAGGCAAATTTTGTATACTTTAGGGACAAGCTTGGCGCGATGGAGAATACCTCTCTGAGTGAGAGGGAGCATTGATGGATATGTGATGATGAGCAGGCAGACATTCATGAGAAATGAATGGCCCAAACACCAGATGAGCAAAGAGACATTCATGTGAAATGAATGATCCAAATGAACAGGCAGACATTCATGAGAAATGAATGGCCCAAGCACCAGATAAGCAGAGATACATTCATGTGAAATGAATGATCTGGATGAGCAGACAGACATTCATGTGAAATGAATGGTTCTGATGAACAGTATAGGGAGTGCAGTACCAAAGGTAGATGCAGTACAGGTAAAATGTATGAACGCAGATACAGGGCAGACGCAGTACTGATAGACATTCTCAACCATGCATGAAGCTTGGAGCATTGCAGAATGTCTCCCTCGTTGAGAGGGAGTGTTGTTGTTCTCCAGGGTTTCAGCATCGAGCAAAAATTTTGCAGATCATTCTCCCATAGTGGTCAAGTGAATTGACCAATGGTCGGTAGAGAATGCCCCCTTCGTAGCCCTCTGATATAGTCATGCGAATTGACTATATGTGTCTTGTGGCTCGGATGCTTAGTCTCTGTCTTGTCATGTGAACTGGCTTGAGTAATAGGAGGCTAGAGATCACAGTGCATACTCCACGTGGGAGTGCTTCGTGAAGAAGTGATCCATTATAGTAGAGTGAGTTGACTTGTCTATGTGACAAGGCATTCATCCCTTGTAGTGAGACAAAGTCTAATCTAATGTTGTATTTGATATTGGCTCTAAGAAGTATCTGAGACTTCTTAGAGTATGGTCAAATCTACATTAGAGCTCTACATGAGAGAATGGATCGACATGTGACGAGACATCAAGAAGGAAAAACTTTTCTATGATTAAGAAATATCCAAAGAAATCAAGACAATCCATTAAATAAGTCCCAAAGAAAGAGGAAGACAAGAAAAGGCAAAATGCCCCAGTAAAAGGGGAACTTGGACCTAGAAGACAAAATGGCAAGTCTGCTTGAAAGATAAATAAAGAATAAATTGGTGCACACTTCTCAAGGAGGACAAGTGAAGATCACTAGTAGAAATTTTGAGGTTATCTTATTATCTCTATCTCTCTCTAGGTTCGCTAGGGTTTCTTGTGGATGAAGAGCACACTCTGGTACTAGGGCTTAATCTTCGTGTTCGGTATTGTTCTTGTATTGGATTTCTTCTAAGAAAAGTTGGGTTTTCTCCCGTTTAGGTTTCCTAGAGGATAAAATCTTTGTGTCTCTTGTGCATGGTTATCTTTCAGTGATCCTTGCTTTTATTTCTATTGCAAATGAATAATGCATAATTGTGGGATGTAGTGAATAATGAAATAAAGTTGAAAGAGATGAAAATTATATTTACTAAAGCTAAAAATCTAACAGAAAATTATCCAGAGGATGCACAATCGGCTTGATGGCACGAAACAGGCAAATGATTATCTTAGCAATCAATTGGAGAGACAGGCAATTGATTATCTTAGCAATCATTTGGAGAGATAGGAATTTAAATAAGAAACAAGTAATTGATTATCTTAGCTATCATTTGAATTTTGAAGAGACAAGAAGCTAAACAAGAAGAAATGGAGAACACAATGTGAAGGAGCAAGGGGAAATTTGACAAGCTTGACGATGACACCAAGATGCATTATAACATGATTCTCAGCTTTGCTAATGGATCTCCGTCTACCATAAGGCAGCCTTTAATCTCTTTAGGTGTTCATGGAAGATGAAACAATATAGCAAACTGCCATGGCAGTTATGGAACAACCCACTTCTCAGAATATTCAGGGACCCGACCAATATGACCCATATATGAAGGTCGGCCCCAGTGGCCATTGTTTTGGTTAATTTTGCACTTTCTTTTAATGTATTTCACTTGCATATTTTTGCTCAACCAATATGTAAAACAATATAACTATTGGTTCTCTAAGAACTCAATGTACTTGGCACTATTTTTTTATGTGGTTCGCCATGATGAGCTACGTCCACGGTAAAGACCCGTTACTTGCGAGACGAGCAACCATTTAATGTTCCAAAGGACCCCAGCAAGGCAAGGCAACAATCACGAGAAGTGGCTCACCAACCTAAGTTATCATTACAATCTTGGCTCCCAGGGAGAAAATGTCCGGCGAGATTTGAAACCGAGTGGGGAGTGTAACAACACCAGCTCCCTACCACCCAATCTATGCCTCATGGACCTATACTCGACACCTGAGTTGCTGGGAATCGACCCCCCCCCCCCCTCGAATCGATCGCAAATCGCGCTCCGGACGAAATCGACGGGGGATCAATTTTGGAAGCGCGATTCCTCATCGATTCTGTCCGGAATTGATTTAGCAATTCGCGAATTGAGGAAAAAAAAACGATCCCTGCCTTTCTGTAATTCGATTGGGAATCGTCGCTCCCAGGTCAATTCCGGGTCGATCCCGAATCGAATCCGAATTGAACCCGACCAAAAAAAATCAATTTCGAGAGCGATTCTGCGGACGGGCGGATTTTTGAAATTTTTTTTTATTTTTGGAATTTTTTTAGGGTTTTTTTGGGTGGGATAGGTCACTTTGGGCCAATAAAAGGTGAATGAGTCCATTGGACTCATTCCATTACTCATTTGCTTGATTGGGAAGAGTTTGAGCTTGGAGTGAGTTTGCTAGTTGTTTGAGAGCTTTGAGCATTGAGTGGGAGATTGAAGGGGAGAGCTTGCAAGGGAGATTGAAGCTTCCATAGAGACATTCAACCACCATTGAAGAGATAAAAGGTAGGCTCTATAAACTCATCTTTGTTTGTTTTTGCAATTTTTTTTCACTATGTTAAAAAATGGAAAACTTGCAATGTTCTCTTCTCCTACTCTTTCCAATATCTTCTTCTCCATCATTCTATTGCAGGGAACAAGTAGCTCTCATCTTGAATCAAGAAACATGATGGATATGTGGTTTTGGTTTTTCATTCCACTTCTTCTCATTATGATGGTGTTGGGAAGTAGATGTGGTGGTGGTAGTGATGAGGGGGAAGAGGTAGAGAGTGATGCATACCAAGGAGAAGAGGAGGAAGGGGAAGAGGGTGATGATGATGAGGATGAGGGTGAGGGTGATGTGGGGCAAACAAAAAGACACAACACCTTTGTGGAAGTATGTGACAAGGCAAGGGGGAGGGAGAGGGGGTGGAACCACAAAGTTTGGATTACCCCATTGTGGGAAAACATACACAGGTTCATATACCCGGGTGAGAAAGCATTTGTGTGGGGTTATGCCATGTGATGTAGGTAAGTCTCATGGAGTCAAAACTTGTGACAAAGTGGGAGCTAAAGAGAGAAGCAAATACAAAATGGAAGAAGAGGCCGCTCAAAACAAGTCCAAGAGATCGAGGGTTGATTATGAATCCCCACAGAGAATGTTTGGTAGTGGAGCTGCTGCTTGATCATCATCGGCTCGATCGGGAGCCTCATCTCCCCATGGAGTCTCGCCTATACGAAGAACATTATCCGATTTCCTTGACCAAGGTTGTAGAGATGATGTGGATTCAAAGTTTATAGGTTTCTCTATGCATGTGGTGTGCCATTCAATGTTCTTCGCTGACCCTATTGGCATGAAATGGTACAAGCCATCAATGGTGGCCCTCAAGGATACAAAAGCCCTAGGTATGACAAAGCTAGAACCGTGGGACTTGATAGGGAAAGAGCCAAAATCAATAGTGCTCTTGGAAAGTTCACAAATGATTGGTCCAACTATGGGGTATCCATTGTATCTAATGGGTGGACAAATGTTAAAGGCAAGCCGTTGATAAATATTCTTGGTGTTTCTGCTAGCAGTGCGGTCTTCCTTTCAACCCATGACTACTCAGATCGCTACAAGACCGCTATTAATATTGCACAACCTTTACTTAAAACCATTCAGGAGATTGGGCCATACAATGTCATTCAAGTCATCACTGATAATGCTGCTAATTGTAAGGCAACAGGAGCAATCATTATGGCTAAGTATCCCAACATATTTTGGTCAAGGTGTTTGGTTCACACATTGAACCTTTTGATGTGTGATATTGTTAAGATGAAGGACAATAATTACCGATGGATTGGTGCCTTGTACAAGACAGGTAAGAAAATGATCAAATTTATTACCAATCATAGCATGGCCCACCACATTTTTCGCAATCACTCTAAGTTGGAGCTATTGAAGATTGCAAAGACTAGATTTGCTAGCTACTACCTCACCTTCAGGAGGCTTTTGAAGGTAAGAGAGGCATTGGCTAGTATGGTATCAAGTGATCCATGGCAAGAATTGAAAGATAGAGTTGCAAGTGCATCAGATAGAAGTGACTTTCAGGAGGTGGAGGACACCGTTCTTGAAGGTCATTTTTGGTCACAGGTTAGGTATGTTTTGCAGTTCACCAAGCCAGTTTATAACATGATTCGTTTTGCAGATACAGATCAGCCGGTGATTGGGGAGGTATATGAGCAGATGGATAGCATGCTTGGTCAAATCAAAAACATTGTTGAGCAAAGAGATGCAGTCTTGTATGACCATATTCATAAACTTGTGGTCAAAAGGTGGGATAATCTAAATGTTCCACTCCATGCCCTTGCATATGTCCTCACCCCAAAATACTATTCTCCAATTTGGTTGGCCCAACCTACACCTGGGGGTGGAGTCAGGAAAAAACCCCACACAGATCCAGAGGTTGCTGCTAGGTATATGCTTGCATTAGAGAAGTTGGTCCCTGATGAGGAAGAGTGTGCTCAAGTACGGAGTGAATTGAGCATATACATAAGTGAGCATGGACACTTCGGTTCCCTGTTTGCAACCAAAGATCGAGACAGATTGGATCCTATCCATTGGTGGAACATGCATGGCTCTAAAGCCACATATTTGCATAAATTGGCGCTAAGGGTGCTATCACAGGTTGTTAATAGCTCTTCTACAAAGAGGTGTTGGAGCACCTACAACTTCCTCCACAGTGTAAAGAGAAACAGTTTGAATGTAGATCACGCAGAAAGCTTGGTTTATATGCACTACAACTTGAGGTTGTTGTCCCATTATTGTGAAGCGGCCAAGAATGATAGAACATTTTTGACTTGGGACAACAATCCAAAGGAGGCTAATATGGAGGATGGAGCCATAGCATTAGAGCGCTTGGAGACTGAACTATTGGGTGATCATGATGATCCAATTCAGACTACCCATACAGAGATGCCACCCCCAAGCAAAAGCAGCTTTCCGGATGCAGGAGTTTTGCCTTTAGCTTCACAACGTCCAATTTCAGCCCGCGGGGGCCATTCATCTTCTACTCATGTTCCACGATCACTTCCACAAGCACCTATTCCACCTAGAACACGAGAAAAGAAATTGGAAGTTACTCGTGGCAAGCGGAAAGCTTAATAGATTCATAGTACTTTGTAGTTTGTATTTCATTTTCATGTTTATTTTGGCGGTTGGCCTATTTTGTAAACATTATGGCCTAGTTTGATGGCGAATATTATATGTTGAAATTTGAAGGTTGATGTTGTTGATGATTGATGATTGATGATTTGATGATGATCATTTAATGACAATGTTATAAGTTATAGCTCCTAGAATCTAGAAGACAAGATGATTAATGTTATATCAATGTGTACTAAATGGTTATATGAATATCTAGATTCTATGTTTTGATGTTTTCTATTGCTAATTTGGCATAATACATGTTTTTTTTAACTTTATATGCATCAAAATATATTAAAATATATATTATATAAAAAACGCTCCCGAAACGGAAGCTTTTGAAAATTTCACTTTTCGCTCCCGCTCCCCGCTCCAAACAGCGTTGCTCGACACTATATCAATATGTTGTAAAAGCATTTTGTAAATTTGTAGTTCACAGAGCCAATTTTGGGGAATCAGATCTGTTTGTAATACTCTGGCTGTGTGGCATTGCATGGTTCTTTTAATATAATAATCTTATTCGTTTCTGTCAAAAACAAAACTATAATCTCCATTATTTGCACTATATGGCATTCGTAATTGTTGAACTATCAGCACCTTTTTTCACATTACAAGCAATGATTGTCAAAGAATTGCCATCAAATATGGCTAAATACAAGCATGCCAAGGACCTAAAAAGACAATACAAGATGTGAAAATTACTCACGTGGATATCTCAGCACTAACCCCTTACTTCATGTGGACAGCTACTACAGTGAATCGTTAATCAATCTACAGGCATGGGTGGGACATTACTGAATCCAAGATCTCAATGAAGAGATTATTCAAAATAATAATAATAATCACCAACTATCATGCCCACATGTATTCAAAAGACGGGTAGTGGAACTAGTAGATTACAAGTATGTTGGATGTGGCACATAAACAAATTATGTTTGATAATAAGTATGATTGCATGATTACATATATTATAATTATGTCACCCTTTTATGTTTGTGCACCCAAGTTATAACTTGCATGGAATGATTAACCATTATATCCTTCAGAAATTGATCCATCAAAGATGGCATTCAATACAAAGACATATAACTTCGAATCCATCCTTGGTATGCATTGCCTTGTGTCTTTAATTGTTCCCATTTGTGTAGAGGTTAGTTGAATAGAGGATGCATTCTTCAGAATGGATGAAGAACATCTTAAACATGAATCGTTGAATATTATCAAAAATGAAAGTTTGATATTAGTACAGGTTGACATGTACTTGATCATTAATACATTGCCATTCTTGACAAGTTCGTAGAAAACAATATGATGATAACAAGAATGCAAGAGAAGAATGTCCCAAACAAGAACTACACTAAAATGAAAAAGAAATGTTTGACAGGATAATTGAAAAAATAAAAGTCTTAGAAAAACTCGTACATAGGAAAGACGAGACACAAAAATAGGAAATACAAAGTGAACATTTAGACAGAAGGAAAATAAATCCATCCAAAAGTGTATACCCTTCTGGTTGTGAGGAATGCCAATAAATAGCAGTCATATTAATGTGGATGTATGCAGACGGGCATAGGGTGGGCACAGCTTCAAGATTGGGGACGTGGTTTTCTTGAGGGTGCAGCCACATAGAATATTTCCATTGAGGAGAGGTGGCGATGAGAGGGTGAGATTGCACCTCTGTGGCCCCTATAGGGTGATCCAGAGAGTTGGAGAGCTAGCTTATGAGCTGGAGTTACCGGAGGGTAGCTGGATTCGTAGTATTTTTTATGTATCATGCCCAAGAAGGAGATGGAGCCACAAGTTACCATTTCCACAGAGTTACCACCACTAAATGAAACGAGACAGATGATATTGACTATCGAGAAGGTTTTGAATATCTTAAAAGTGAATTTGGCTTTATAAAGCCACTTTAATTAAAAGTTGAGTGAAAAAAGGGTAAAAGTGGCCAAAAGAGGAAAAATAAGTTTAAAAGATAAAATCGACCTCATTCCCATTCATTCATATTATTCTCATTTTCGAAAAGTTTTGGAGAGCTCTTCTGGCTTTGCTCTTGAGATAAAAACCCTGAGAGAAGATATTGATTTCGATGGTGAAACCATCCACCATAGTCAATCGTATGAGAGAGATCACTCAAATCTCTTGCTTGTGCTTCATTGTCGTGGTCTGAATATCAGTTCATTTTCAGATTTGTGGAGTTGAACTGAGTTTCAAAGGTCTTTTTTGAGGGAGGCACACTTGTCAAAATAGAGCCAACTAGTTCTTGTTATCACTTGCAGCTGTTGGGGGCATTTGTAGGAAACGTGCCACTGGAATATGAGTGAGAAAGGGCGCAGGCATTAGCAAGAACTTGGGCAAGGAAAGAAGGGCGCACTGCTATGGAAGACTTATTCACCAAAAAGAGAGGGCGCATCTCCTGTGGAGGGTGCAACCAGTTTTGGGAGTGCATAGTAGAAACAGGAAGATTGAGTTAGTATTTCTGCCTGTTGTACGTGTTTTTGGGTTGTTTCCATGTGCTGGAAGTATTCTTCTTCGCCTTAGTCACCTGACACGGGGACACGGGACACGTAGGACACGAAAATACGAGAGTCCGACACGGACACGGTGACCCCCGAAATGAGGACACGTAGGATACGTTTTATATACATATATTTTTTTTTTTAAATATATTAAAATTTAAAAATATAGACATATAGATCCAAAAATATTTAGAAACTAGAACATTTACAAATATTCAATAGAAATTAGAATAAAAACACATTAATGATTACACATTTGTCATTCACAAATCACGATTCACAACACATTTGTCATTCACAAATCACAATGAGACACAGATGCATGTCGGAACCATATTTCTCATTAAGTCATCAAAATCAAAATGTATACACTATACATATATGTCGGAATGCCATTGGGCACTGGGCCACTGGCAAATGCCAAATAGACTAATAGTAAATACAAAAAGGGGTGGATCAAGATGGGAGAATCCCATATGTCAGTAGTCCTCCTCCATGCCTGAATCAACATACTCATCACTGCCACTGCCACTGCCCTGATCCTCATCCTCCTCCCCCTCCTCCTCTCTACCCATCCGACGATCTGCATCTGCTGCTGTGGAGGATGACCCCTCTGTACGATCACTATCATCAAAAGTGACCGGCTCTAGCACTGGATCATTAAGATCCATGTTGGCTAATGCCAACTCAGTACTGCTGTCCAAACCCATATCATCAGGAAAGACATCCCACATCTTTGTCTTTCCCTTCACCCACTCCTCCCTCTTCCTGTAAATAAGACGAAGGTTGGAGTGCACATACACCATCGACTCTGCCCTGGATTTCTCAAGCCTGCTCTTCTTCACACTGTACAAGTTCCCATATGTGCTCCAATTCCTCTCACAACAAGAGGATGATGTAACTTGAGAGATGACCCTGAAGGCTAACTTCTGTAGAATAGGGGATGTTGCCCCGTGAGTTGCCCACCAACGATAGGGTGTCTTACCCTCCCTATCTCTAAGCACATCATAGCCTCCAAATCTCCAAGTGCCAGTGGAAAAATCTACAAAGCCATCCTCCACCTCCTCAAGCATGTCTCTATCCTGAAATAGCCGTCTAAGTGCTATCTTCCTCCCATTTGCAATCTCTGCATCCATGTGAGGAGGGACTCTGTGTGAGGCCCCCGATCCACCAGTGAGCCACTCCTGAGTGTAGAACTTGGGGTTCAAGGAGTGGGCCAAGCAATGCAAAGGTGTGCAATTCTTATCCCACCTGGAGATAAGAATATCCCGAATAATGGTCCATAAGTTCTCTGCCGATGTCCCATACTCGGGACACTCATTCTCCATGACAATGGACCTCGTGGACTCAATCATGGAATCCCACCCCTCATAAACCTCTGCTAGGATGGGTTGGTCCGTGTCTGCAAACCGCAACAAAGAAATGATTGGCTCCATGATCTTAATGCTAAGATCTACCATGTCCCACCAACCATCATTTAACACCGTGTCCTTCACCTTTTGTGAAGCAGCTTGATCCGTCTTTCTCCAAAAAGCCCAAAACTCTGAAATCACCATGGACCCAAGAGCGGTTTTGACCTCCCTCAACCTCTTGAGCATGATGAATGAGGATGCAAACCGAGTATCTGCAACCTTCAGCAATGAAAGCTGTGTGTATTGTTTGTAGATGGTGAGGGCATTTGTGTGGTTTTGCACAAAGTTACGGATATGGCGTGCATCCTCAATAAGGTTTCCAATCCATGTCACATCCGAAGCAATGGCTTTCAGTGCTAAATTCAAGGAATGGACAATGCAAGGTGTCCAAAAAACCTGTAAGAGCAATAAAAGCATGTATCAATGACTCTACAACACTAACATTGCAATGAGCAAATTAGAAATGAAAGGTGTCCAAAATGAACATACCTGTGGCTATTTAGCTTCCACAATCATGCCAGCAACCTTGCAAACAGGTGCATTGTCCGTGATGATTTGTACACACGAATCAACACCTACTTCTTCAATGGTTTTGATGAATAAATCGCCCATAAATTGTGCATCCTTGTATTTCCCAAGAGCATCCACCGCTTTCAAGAACAACGGTCCATTTTGGGAAGATACCATGAAATTGATGAGTGGATGGCGTGCGGGATCCGTCCATCCATCAGAAACAACACTCACACCGCATGAGGGCCATGTTGTTCTAATTGGCTCAAGGATTTTATCTACCTCCTTCTTTGCTTTAACCAACAATGTGGTTCTAAGCTTCTCCGAACTAGGAGGCACATAACCACTTGGAGCTCGATCCAAGATAGTTTTAATTGTCTCAAAATACAATGGTGACCGTGCAACATTGAATGAGATGAAGTTGAGGTAGAAGAAAAATGCAATGGTAAGGTCTACCTCTTCTCGCGCCTCTTGTTGGAAAATCCTATCCATTGGACCACCGATAGATTGCCTCTTTCTTGTTTGATGAGTATCCCCACGCCCATGACTGCTAGAGCTAGGTGGAAATGGAGGCTTGGTGCTAGAGGGCTTTCTCAAAAATGGAAGAGGATCATCCTCTTTTTTCTTGCTTGCTGCTGCCACCTTCCCTAAGCCAACATGATCCTCTCTTTCCATACCCCTCCTTTGGTGAACAGTCACCGCTTTGCATGAAGAAATCCCACAAGAAGGAAGGGCCAACAAATGGCCCTTAACCCGGAAATATGTGCTCATGAAGTCATGCTTGCAAAAATTGCATCTCCAAGACACATTACCTCCCCCACCAAGCTTTGCCCCGGGCCCATCTTTTCTTGTCACATACTTCCACAAAGGGTATTTTTTTTCTTGGGCTTGTTGTCTTGCTAAAACAGGGTTAAATGGAGCATGAGCTTGAGCTCCACTAGCAGCCGATGGAGCACTTGACGGAGGAGGAGAACCGCTTGTGCTTGGTGGAATACGAGGGGAGGCACTAGATGGTGCATTTCTCCCTCTCCTTTGCCCCCTACCTCCTGCCCTAGCTGATTGAGACATTCCTTTTGTTGTGTGATGGTTGAGCTTGCAATCCTCTCCACAAATCCACCGGAATGCACTTGGAATTGCTTGGATAGCCTTCAAATCGCCTTCAAATCTCCTTCACCTGCACATACAATCACTCTTAGCCAACTCCTTCCTTGCAAATGATAAAAAGAAACTCAAAATTTGGTTTTATAACTTACCCGGCCGCACTTTCCTGTTTTTTCGTGCACTTTACGTGTCCTGTTTTAGGGACGCGTGTCCGACAGTCGAGACACGTTACGAATTCGTGTCCGACTCGTTTAAATGGCGTGTCCGAAAAACGGATTCGATAAAAAAACGAATCGGACACGACCTCAGGTCGAATCGTGTCCGATTCGATAGGGACACGACACTTGGCCTGTTTTGAACGAATCTTGTTTCTTAGTTCTTCACCCTTCAACAGTGGGTGGACATCTTCAGCCATTGGGAATTTAAGAGGGGCAGATTTGCGATTCAAAGGAGCTGTAGCAAAAAGTCATCTCACCTACAAGACTGTGTTCTTGCTTATATAGATCTGTTTATTCATGCTGGGCGTTTTCTTCAGTGGTCACTTGCTATCAACATCACAAACCAACCAAAACGTGGGCTTTGAGAGCAGTGCAATACCACAGAAAGGTGCTGTAGCAGTCACCTTCACCTACAGGACAGCCAAAGCATTGTCTCAGGTCTCGTCTATTTTATTTGTACAGCTGCAATAAACTCTTGTTAATTTTCAGTCAATAGAAATCGTTGATATAAGTCTGAGTTTCTATGATTACCTCTCGTTTCCTCTTCTATACACATATACTCTCTGTATTGTACAAGTCCTATTAAATATATGAAAGAGACATGACCTGAAATTCATTAGAGCCACCCAATGATATATTAGCAGTGAAGGGTATCATACAGGGATCTACAGTATGACTGTTTGACGGAAGTATTGAACCAAGAAACTCAAAACTTTAATCGCTAATCAGTGAGAGGGACTGTACAGAGGCATAATATCAGAGTTTGTTATGTGTTTAACAAAACTCCTAAACCAAAACACTCAGTCGACTAGAACGAAACTTGGACCAGATCTAGAGAGGGGCCTTTACATTCAAGGCAAACAATGCATAACTTCGTGCTCTAGAGTTAATCCACCATTTATGTAAAACACAAGCAAATGATTTGTCCATGAAAATAGCCCCATGGTTAGTTTCGGGTGAATTTGCCAAATGAGAAAGATAGCCGATTACATTTTACAGAATATACAAAGTTAATCAACCTGAATCGAAACAAATTTTAATTTCTCTGCGATTTTTTGGCATCTTCAAATATTAATTGAATTAATTTCTGAAATTCAAATACCCGTATAGTCACTGTGGGTTTGTCAGGAAAACCCAAAAACAGAAAGGGAAGATATTAGCCATTGTTTTCACACAAGGTTCAGAGTTCAAATCACGTGGAAGTTCAAACCACATGTCCAAAACTTAGTTTTAGGGGATTTAGGGTTTGAATGTGAAAAGGAAAAAGCATATAGAACTACTCACATGCGGCACTCCACGCTGCTATCGTGGTTGCAGAAAGGGCAGCTGAACACTGTGCTGAGCTTTTCCTGCTTTCTCTTGCTCTCCGGCTTCTTCGATGACTTCCTCTTCCCCATATCTGCCCTTAAAACGCTCCAAATTACACAGTAATTCTCCCGCCTTGGAACCGACCACAAGCAGGAAATCAATGGCAGAGATAACAAAAATACACAAACGAAAGGGCATAACAAAAACGCCAATGCATTACCTGCGAGTGAATTCCCCGTGCGAGTAAAACTGCAAATCCACGCAAACAAAAACCGAAGTGATATGACACCAAATGCGTGAGTGCAGCTTATAGTCACCTCTACTGACTCGATTTGGAGTGACGTTATTTTAAGGAAATAAAGTAAAATATTCGTTACCTTTAAATTAATTATTGTTTCATAAGGCGAAAAGTGCAAATTAATGTTCAAAAAAAAATGTATTATAAATATTCTAACTTTTCTAATTTTTTTTAATTGGGTAAAAAATATAATCTAAGTTTTCAACATTTTGTGAGTATATTTTTTGTTTTATTTTGTTCTAAGTATGGTTAGAAATTTTTTAAAAATCTTAAAATCATATATATTAACTATGAAAATTGCATAATTTGGGTGTTATGGGGTATTGGAGGGTGTTAAATTTATTTATAGATTCAAAAACACAATTTAAACACTTCCAAATTTGAATTTTTCGAAAAAAAATTACCAGATTTTGACCAAAATTCACTATAAAGTAAAAAAAATAGGAATTATGGTGCAAAGTGCAAAGGAACGTTGAAAAAAAAATATGAAGTAAAGTAGATGATGGCATGATATGAAAAAATAAATGTTATAATTTGATGTATAATTTTATTCGAGAGGGTTTTAATAAAAAAATGAAGTATGGTGTTAACTTATTTGCAATTTTTTAGTTTGATTTTAATTTTTTTTAAAGGAAGGGAGTTCTATTAAAATTTTAATTTTTCATGTGGAAAACTAAATTTGTATTTTTATAGCTTTTGTGTAGTGACCATATGTGGAAATTTTGGCTCTAGAAAATCACCTCTCTCTCTTCCAAACCCTCCACCTTATGAACAAGAGCCACCAGGTGGCAATGTCCCCCAATTGCTATAAGACATAGTAATAACAGCTATTGCTATAAGACAAAAGCTATAAAAATATGATACTCTTGCCACAAAATTGTAATAGGAAAAAAATTATTTTACCAAAAAACTACTTAGCCATTGAACCTCAAGTTTCCTCCAATGGATAGGATGATGAAACTTAAAATTTTATCATAACTCGATATATTATGTAAAGTTTGCTTCTTTTAAATCAATTTGTTAAACCCTAATTTTGACAAAACATACAATTTGCACTTAACCTATCCCAAACACACTTCATTTTTGGGATATTTATAGGATATTATAAACACACTTCATTTTTGGGATTTTATACAATATTATATTGAATTAAATTGAAATCAAAATAATTTTATGTTCTGTTAGAGTTTATAATAATAATTTAATTTTTAAAGTGTGATCTTACTAACCATTGAATGATTATAACTAAAATGTGAATTGGTGTATGAAATTTTTGTGATTTAAAGAATCATCATCAAACTCTACACAAATTTATAAAATTAAACTTAATAATTAAAATATTTATTAACATTGAATTATTCACCTATAATGTAGTTTAGTTCAGCCGAATATGTGTATATGCCCTTAAATGAGTAAAAGCATAGAAATTTGAAAGATGTCACTTGGATTATTGCATTTTCTATGATTGTTCACTTAGACTAATCTTCTTAAGTTTTCCCAATTCAATCGTGCTTCATAGATTGGAACACTCAGTCGTACCAGCAATTTTGATCTTCACTTCAACCAACGATTTTGATCATTTTTTTTCCACATAAAATATAGCTTACTATTAATATAGGAAATAGTAAATAACAACCACATCATTCAGGCATGAAACAACCCGGCATAGAGTATCAAAATAGGAAACACGCCATAACCAATGGCCAAATAAACAGTCATCCAGAGGACCACCAACTTATCCAGGAGGAAACATCCACCAAACGGATGTAGTCACAAAAATAACAACAATAAACAGTTTGGCCAAGAAGTACAGATCATCAGCTGAATAACCACCATCCCAACAAAAAAAGAACACCGAAGCAAATAAAATGGGGCTAAGCATGCCCACCGAAAGACCGAAGAACAACCAAGTGGCCAAGTCTGGAGAGACCACCCCATGAAACATGTGACCAAAAAAGGTGGATACCACCCCAAGAAACAAAAACCCAACAGGATGTTGGAAGGCTGAGAGCTAATCACCTGCAATGAAATAAGTGTCGCATAATAATAAACATAATAGGAAACAACATGAAGTAAAACAAAACTAGGATCAGTATAAGACCTCAGAGCCACAGGAAAGACGATGATCATCACGCCACTCTTCCCACAATAGTAAACCCTCCAATGAAGACAAGGCCGATTTTGAAAGAGCGTCTGCAGCATGGTTGCACTCACGGTAAACATGAGTGAAATGAATACACTCAAAGCCATTTATAAAAAGCCGCACCTCCTCCAACCAAAATGAAAGAACCATCACATTAAGAGAAGTAAGAGTCTTTGCCCACGAGATAATGGCCTTGGAGTCACCCATCACCAAAAGAGATGTAACCTCTTTTAAATGGGCAAAGTAAAGCAATAACCAAAGAGCTATGATTTCATTGCGGGTATTGGAGCCATAATCAGAATTCATCCAGATGCGGACGTGGCAGGAGACAGACAAAAATAGTATCACACCAGCTCCACTGTTGCCAGACCCCACTTGCGCATCACCGTCAAAAAAACCACAAGGATAAGTTAAAACCGATAAGGCAAACTAACGAGGAGGACGAGCCAAAGAGTGCCCAGCTCCACCAACCAGAGGATTAAATTCTTTGAAATCCGCAACAGTCCTGTCGTTTATATGCTCAATATTAGGTAAGATGTCTTCGAAAATCCGTCGATTTCGAGCCTTCCACACCTCCCAGATCATGAAACAAGGGAGCTCCACCCATGTCTTAGCACCACCAATCCACTTACCTAGACTATCCACAAAAGAAAAGGAACGCCAAACCACATTCAAACCAACGGAGTGGCAAATTAAGGCCCATAAACATTGGACAAACCTACATTCATAAAATAAATGATCCACCGACTCTGCCTAAGTACAACACAGGGGACATCTGTTAAGACCAGCGCACCCTTTGCGGAAAAGGTTGTCCCATGTCAGAATCCGATTGCTCAAGGAAAGCCAAATAAAACATTTCACTTTAAGCGGAATGGAGAGTTTCCAAATAGTCCGGTACCACCACTGCGCCTGTGTGATCTCATTGGCAAATAAAGATTCATAAGCAAGTTTGGCAGAAATAGTACCATGAGCTACATCCCACGACAAGACAAGTTTGTCAGGAGCCTCAGATAAATGAATGTTTGAACGTCAGAGATCTATGATAAAAGAAGACCACTCCAATCCCAAGTTACCATCAAGCCCCAATTGTTGCATCGATATCCAAGACGATCGATTCCCCACAACAGACACCGGAGCAGTCGCATGGTACAAATTGCAAAAACCATTATCTCTCAAGAAAGTAATAAGGTTCGGGGATAATTTGAAAGAGTGAGGACCCCCCATAATGGGATCTTCCCCCAGACAAATATGTTTGCCATTTCCGGGTAACCAAGAAAGCCACAAGGAGATAATGGAGAACGAACCAAGAAGCCCATTCCAATAGTTCGACACCCCCCTAGTGCAAGGGTGTCCCTTCCGAAACTAGTCCACCACCGAGGTAGTTTTTAAGTATTTCCCCGAATAATCAAACTCCAAACAGAATTGGAAAATACAGCCCTCCATAAACTTTTAGCTTGAAGAGCCGAGGCAAAATAATCATATTTTTTAAGTCCCAACCCCCCATCCCCCAAGGCTGAGCAAGTGAACGCCAATTAATCAGAGGAATCTTCTCTCTGCCCCCCCCCCCCCCCCCGCCCCGACCAGATGAAACTATAGATCTTTCTATGCATCCCCTTCATAATAGTGTTTGGAATTTTGCATGAGGATAGCCAGTAGACCCCTAGGTTTTGCAACACCAATTTAGACTGCCTCCCAAATATAAGCAACACATGCTCCAATGACTTATCTGCTTGTCAAATTTCTTTAAAAGCCAAAATCCGTGATGTAATAATTATATGGTTTGATAAAGAAGCAGAGATACTTGGTTCCTCCAACCATCTCCTTGAAATCAAAGGGGGGGTGTAGACCAATCAAATGCTTAACGTTGATATCTAAGGAGTGTTCCAAGAAACAGGATTTAACATAGCTAACCAACATACCAGAAACATTGCAGAATAGATCCAATATTTTCTTATATTAAAGCCATTCGGATAATGCACCCAATCCAAATAACATAACATCATCAACAAAAAGAGTGTGAGTCACTGAAATTCCAGCAGTCACCTTGATACCTTTTATAGAACCCTCCACCTTGGCTTTGAGGATCAAATGACTCAAACCTTCAATAACAAGGAGAAAAAGTAATGGCGAGAGTGGAAAACCTTGTATAAGACCACGGGTAGCCTTAAAAAAGTATGAGGGCTTTCCATTTATAAGAACAACATAATTCACAGAAGTAACACAAGCCATTATTCATTTCATCACCACCCAAGGCAGACCAATCTGTTTAAGAATTAACCTAAGAAAGGACCATTACACCCTATCATAGGCCTTAACCAGATCAAGTTTAAGAATGAGAGCATTTAAATGTTTTCATTTGATACTATGGAAAACCTCTTGATCCACCCCAACTGGATCCAGAATCTGTCGATCCTCCAGGAAACCAAACTGCTCTGAAGAGATGAATTTCGAAAGACCTGGTTTGATCCGCCTTGCAATGATTTTGGATATGATTTTGTAGATCAAATTGCAAAGGGAAATACGTCTGAAATCATTAAAATTCTCTGGATGAGAAGACTTAGGAATGAGAGCCATATAGGTAGAGTTTAATGCACCAGAAACCAACCCCAACCGCTGAGACTCCTCCACAACTGCCCTGGTATCCTCACCCATAATATCAAAGAAAGAAATAAAAAGTTCCACCGTACATCCATCAGGGCCCAAACTTTTATCCTTAGCAAAACACTTCAAACTATTTTCAATTTCCAGCAATGTAATCTCCTCAAAAATTGTATCTCCCTCCTCATCAGTAAACACTCTCGGATACTCCTTAATAACCTTGAATTGTTCAATCAAAGTCGTGGATTTTGGATCCTGATAAATGCTTTGGAAATGATTAATAGCCTCCTTTTGTAGGTCAATCTCCCCCAAAATCCTACGGCCATCATTGTCATTGAGATCCCAAATAGTATTCTGAATTCTGCGAGTATCAGCAAAACGGTGAAAGAATTTGGTATTCAGATCCCCTGCTTTTAACCAAACAGCACGACTCTTCGGGAGCCAAGTTTCCTCCTGAATATGTAAAATTTGGAGCTTCCTTTCCTCAAGGAGAGAAAGTCTGGTACCATCTGAGGGGCAAAGACCATCCAAATAAGAGACTTTTAACAAATCGATGAGCTCCCTTTCAATGCTATCCGATTCGGAATTCAGCTCACGTTTCTTTTTCTTCTCCCAGGCAATCATAAAACCTTTTAAAGATTTCAATTTTTCAGCCAGTTTGTCAATCTTAGAGCGTTCCAACGACACATCCAAATTTGTTCAATGCTTTACCACCTCCACCTTAAAAGCCTGATCAGTTAACTAAACTGAGTTGAATTTAAAGGGGTAAGGTTGAAGACATGCCCTAGTTTCAAACTATAAGATAATGGGGAGGTGATCACTGATATGGATCTGGTGCATCCATGATCGGTAATTCTAAAATCAATCCAATAGGGATTCCAAAATAAGAAAACGATCCAGACGTTTGAATATCATATCACCATTTTTCCTTCCATTAGACCATGAAGGAGCAAGAGGGCGAGGCTCAAGATCCACTAAACGCTTGGAAGAGAAGAGATCCCTGAAGAAAACCCCCAAAGGACCCATTTTAGCCGAAGTGCCCCAAAATGCCCCAAATCTCTGCAACACCCCACATAAAATTTAAATCACCAGCTAGAATCAGATTATCCAAATGCAGTAGGTGATCCAAGCGAGCATTTTCCCAAAAAACCACCCTATCACAATAGAGACCATAACAATTCACAATGTTGATAGTCTTATCAAAACCCCTCAGTTTCCCAGACAGAATAATCCCCAAGGAGACGAAGAAAGGATTCAAATCCATAACCCGAGGGTTCCAAGCCGCCAACAAACCACCAGAAAGGTTGACCGCTTCTACCACACACATCATCCATCCAAGTTTAATCTTATTGAAAAAAAAGGGCCTTCACCCCACACACCATACTTTCCTATAGAAGTACCAAATCCGGGCTAATAATTTGAAAAACCAATTTGAGGTCCAGTTTCTTGGGAAGGCCCCCCCACTCCCCTGATATTCAATGAGAAACAAATCATTAGCGACCCCAGGAAATGGATTTAATGCCTCTACGAGCCCTGGTATCAGGAGAAAGGGTATTTCCATCAATGCACAGAGAGTCAGCCACCACCAAAGGTATAAAATTCTTATTTTTTCGGGCACTACACGTCTTCAACAGGGAGAAATCCAGCGCAAGACCACCCGACCTCGCACCCTTTGATTCTTTAACTGATCCTAGTGAGGTAGGGGGGTTTAAGACCAGCTGAGATTTTGAGTCAACATCCACAACACGATTTTTAAAATAGGTTGGGATGGGAATTTTTTTTACCATTTTGTAGTAAGAAGGAATCAAGAGCACATTTGACAACTCCCCAAGTTCATGGGAGTTCAATAGGTTCGGGGGAATTAAATCCATCGGAGGAGCAGACGGTAAACCCTCATCAACATCAGGTACAAGAAGACAAACATGCACTTTATTGTCAGAGGAGATAAGTATGGTCGAAGCCGGTGAGGGAGACAAGTTAGGAAGAGCCAAAGCCCCAAGGATGTCTCCAAAAGGAGGGATCATTTGCTTCCAACTTACTCATTAAATCCGACACAGTCGACCCAGGAGGAGGAAGACTATTGGAGAAGCCATCCATGCCACGAACCATATCTAGTTCCCGCTCACTACCATCCTCCGAAGACCAAAATGGATCCTCTTCAGCCGATCTCTTGGAGGGAGCACTCCCTTTGCACTGGCGCCATAAATGTCCCACAGCTTTGCAGTTTGAACACCGAAAGGGAATACCCCAATAATCTATCACCTGGGCAAGTTTACGGCCCCACCACTCAATGTGCAGAACATCGATGAGTCCAAGCGAAATGTCCATCTCAACCAGCATACGGCCCATCCTCTTGTCAGTCCCATTCAGATAGTCCTCTTCTACATGGAGAAAACGACCCAAACTGTTCCCCACCGCTTCAAAAGTCCCACAGTTCCACATAGCCAGAGGAAAACCGGGTAGGAGGACCCAAAAATGGTGGAAACGAACCGATGCCCTCTCCGGATCAAAATCAATTTGCCATTGTTGTAGCATCAGGATACCCAACCCCTTTAGCCAAAAGCTTGTTGAGAATAAGGGAGGCATGGTCTTCCTCCTCGAACTTGAATCCATACCAACCATGAGCCAGAACAAAAACCCTTGTAGTATAGTCCATAATCGGACCCCAAACCTATGACACCCAATGAACGATCTCCTTCCTATTCATGGCATTATAGGAAAACTTTCCAACTAATACCGTCATATTATAGTCCACCAGTTCCTCCAACCCAACATCGTGCCCCATCGCGAGTCAGTGTTCACTAGGCCGACTCCTTCACTTCTTTAAGTTCCATCTAGAGCTCCTAGAAGGGCCTTGTTGAATACTCTCCTTCACAAGATTCGGTAAAACATGTACATTGTCCACAGACGACAAAGAACCCTCAGATAGAACCAATACAACTTTCTTTGACAAGTGTCCCTTTTTTGTAGCATGTTTTCCACGCAGGGACGCCTCCCCTTCACCTGACACCAGGGTTCTTTTCCCCTTGAGTAGGTCCTTGTAGAAAGCGTCTGGTTTCATTATACTAGCCTCCTCCATCCAATAATCGGTTGACTTGGGAGATAGCAGGGCCAGAATATGTTGAGCCAGCGGATGGTTCCCCATTATCACCCTCAAGCAACCCTTTCCGACTAAAACAGACCGAAGATAAAAATAGGAATGAAACCCTCTAAAATAAGGACCGGCCGAAAAACGGGCACCGACTCCCCGCCAAGTGCCAACCAACAGTTCCAGGCCACCCGACACTACCAGCCAAAAAAGGAGGGGATATTAAAAAAGGAGGGCAATTATTTTGATCTTACCAACGATCTTCTCCACCGTTTTACCAAGTTGTTTTACCAATCAATTTATTCAAAATGGTCCTAAAATTTTGCTACCTAAATTATAGGTATAAGTTTCACCGGGATATATATATATATTTTAATTCAAAAACATTTCCATTAACATGCTTTACAAACATATTTGTAACGCATTTCAATTTTAACATACACTATAAATTTTTAGTTGTCAATTACTCAATAATACTCTCAAAAAAGAGGAAATTGAATTACATTGTAAATTTTATAGAATCTAATTTTGTATAATTTTTAAATTACATTGCAAATTTTATGGAATTTTACATATAGAATTTTTAACTTAGATTCTAAATTTATGGAATATAGGATGTAAAATTTTCTATATATGGATTTAAAGTGCATATATTTAGCCCAGAGTATTAGCAAGTGATAGTATGAATGTATATTGCCATGAAATCATCCCGTAAAATCCAGAAGTCTTGTTGGGACCCAAACCTGGTCGATCCACCAAATATATTATTTAACAAATTTGAAATATAGAGTCTGGTTCTCAAGTTTTTGATGTTTTACATTTAACATGTATAGTTACAATCTAGAATTAAGGCGAGTTAATAAAAACAATGTGCCTTATGTTCTCAAGTTTCTTTATCGCAAATAGTGGACTTATTTACTACCCCTCATTTTAAATTTGAACTGAACATCAAACTTCCATTGACCGTCCAGATTATATAACCTGTGAATTTCTAATATAGAATAATCCACTTTAAATCATTTTAAAAAATACGTCGTTCTCGAGTTTATTTCCTGTGTCAGAGACTATGTTCATGTAGAGAAAATACTTTGATTTGGAATTTTTTTACTACTGCAAAGATTTTTTAGAGTCTTCCACAGCCCGCTTGAATGCCTAGACAAAAACATTCCAGCATGGTCGAATGATAGACTGGTACTCCTCCTACTGTCACATGAGACCGAGCTCCCCTGCATAATAATAATAACAAGAAGTGGCACTAAACACAAGCCCGAAAAGAATGATATAAATCCATGTTGCCGCATTGTCGCGAAATAATACAAATTCCAAACTAGATAAAACATGCATTCAAGAGTTGTGAAACCGCACATAGTGATCCATCGCTATTGAAAACAAGTATTCCTGAGGCCTGGAAAAGAGGTCCACACCATTTCAAAGCAAAGGGATTGTTATATGATCTTAAACCAATGATATAGAGAAGGACAGACCAATTGTTTAAAAGAACTAAGGGAGAGAGACATGTATAGTAGAATTATGGGTTATATAAGAAATGGGCAATCACTAAAAATTGGTTAAAACGGTGAGCAATTCAGTGAGAGCCAAACCAACAATTATTGTAGGTATACAAACCATTTTGGGGGAGAGCATCCAACTCATGGTGATTGATCTATCACATCCTAGAGACCCTTGTCAACTACATCCACTCATTGAACAATAACCTTATTTTCACCTAGTGTAATCAAATCATTTAATTCACTTGCAACAATACATGGTTGATCTAGAAAAGATTGAATATATTCTAATAGTGTTTTTAAGGATTTTTCCATGACTTTAGTAAGTAAAAATAAACATATCCATCTTGTTGCTTACAACTTAACTCTTGATTGAATAAATTTTGTGCACTTCAGTGAAAGCTATCAAGATGGATTTTTGGGCTTCATTCCATCCGAAAAAATCCCTCTAAAAAAAATTGTTTGGAAGGTCATATGTGTAAGGGAGTTTGGTTAATAGCCATGATCTTATTCACTTTAGTCTTTTGAATCATAAGTGCCATTTTTGTAAAAGGGTCGATTCCTCACTCTAATTTATCCTTTTGTCGAAGTCATCTTCACAATGGGACAAAAAAATCTATATACGCCATTCCCATCCCATGTTCTCTTAGAAAGCCGCCCTTTTAGGTGATAAGCTTATTTTCTCTATCAAGTTCCAACCAACATGGCTCCCAAATAGGATAAAAATAATCATATCTAACTTGCCATTGAAGTTCATAGTAGAGTGTAAATGACTGAGCTTGATTCCATTCAATTTTGTCATTTGCTTGATTATTAGGGTGGGCATTGTGTAATCTAAGAAAGAAGCCCCCAACTTATCCAACGACCTTATCTCATGAATAACATCAATCTCGTCTAGGTTGCAGCCAACATAGACATGATGCAGTGCACACAATTTGTGAACATTATAACCAACACAACACTGTTGGTTGTGATTCAATGACCATTGTCCCACCTTACTCAATGAGAAATTCCCACATTTAGGCCTTAACATCTCTAAGACAAAGAAATCATGCCACAAAATGTTACACGGGAAATCAATCCACATAACAATGAGTTCTTAGATAAGAAAGGGAGGAATTAGTACCATGTTGTTCATTGCACCAAATCCATTTTTTCAGCTTGTGTTAATGTTGTTGGAAAAATGGAGAAATTAACATGTTTGTCGTGTGGTTTGTTAAAGTAGTTTGAGCTGAATTTGTTTTGTAGCTCATGAGTGGTTTCTTGAATCCTCATTTCGAGGAAGTTGTTGAGTTTGTTGAGCTTGGATGCAAGCCTATAAATTTAAACATTTTTCATGTAATGATTAAGCTAGTGAGAGCTCTGTCTCTCTTTATGTGTGAGCTTGTGTGGTTGGCTTCTCTACTCCGTTATTTTAATTTCTCTACTCCGTTATTTTAATTTGGTATCAGAGCCAGAGAGGGACATGAGTTGTTGAAAGACCGCCTGTGTGAGGTAGAGAAAACCTTTTTAGTTTGGAAGCTGCCTGATGTTACTAAAGCAGCTGCGTGAGGTTGCAGAGAGGAACCGCATAACCAGGAAAGCTGAGATGCTGTCACATCTGTGTTGATTACGTCGCAGCAAAGGAGGCATATGCTGAGCTTAAACATGAAGGCCGATGCTGTGAGGACAGAAGGGAGCCGTCACTATGGGAAGGAGTCATCGTTGTCAAAGGGAGCCGCAATTGTTTGAGAAAGGGTGCAAAATGGGACTGCCAAGCAATCTCGTGTAGAGGAGGAGTCGAGTCCAATTGTGGAGAGACTCCGCTGTTATTAATTGTTCGTGGAGTGTGGTGCTGTGAAGCCTGATACAGAACTTGTGTATTGTTGTTGAGGGGGCAGACGACTATCACTGTTGTGGAATGCATGAAGAGGAGTCGCAAGGCTTGAAAGGAATCGTAGCTTGAAAAACAAATCTGCATGGAGACTGATTGTTAAGGAGACGGATCGCTACAGGGTCCATCCACTGGTTTAATTCTCGGTTTGAGAAGTCGCAATGTTTCTTTGGATAGATTTTTGTCTAAGGTTAAGGTTATTAAGGTATTCTTTGTAATTTATCGCTTGTCACCCATTGGAAGCTGCTTATGTGAACGAGAGGTCGCAGAAGATCAATTCCCCAAAGCCTCGCTGCCTATAATTGCTAAAAGGTGTCGACTGGTGTATGCTTGTGTGTGAGTTATTGCGCTGGAGATTGTTGCTGCTAAAAGGATTTGTTCCATGTCCCTCCTGCACAGAGATTGTTGTGGAAGAAGAATACACTAGGTTTTGTTGGAGAGATTGCCACCAACGTGATGTCGTGTGAGTAAGAAGTCCAGGAGTGGAGGAAAGAAGAAAAGCCGCCATCCATTGGAGTGTAGAGGAGGCCACCGCCTATGTATTCAAGGAGCAAGTTATTATTGTTCCAGAATAGTTGCATATATGAAGTGGACTGAATTTTGTGCTGGTCATCATTTGAGAAGCAACCAGGAGGACTAACCTGCCACTGCGCTGCGGGGAGAGATCTGTAAGATAGAGGAGGTATTTTGTTCAAAGTGCAGTTTACTGAAGTTTTTATTGAATCGATTTGAGAATTTTGGGAAATTAGTTCATTGTGTGCAAAATGGTGAATAATTTGGGTGAGTAATACATGATTGAATCAAACAAACTAGATGGTTCCAATTATGTAAATTAGAAATTCAAGATCTAGACATTGTTGGAAGCAGCAATGGCCTGGAACATTGTCATTGGGAAGGAAGACAGACATGAAGACCTTGACAACTCGGTTCAAGGTTGGGAGAAGAGAGAGAGCAAAGCAAAAGTGCTCAGAATGTCTGTGAAGGACAACATCATCCCACACATTAGAGAGTGCAAGACGTCCACGGAGACATGGAACACCCTCAAAGGTCTTATGAAACATCTAATTCTAATCGATTCTTGTTCTTAAAGACTAAATTTCTTTCAATTAAGATGGAGGTGAAAGAAGATGTTAACAGTTATATTTATAGAATTAAAGACTTGAAAGACACACTTGGTGCCATTGGTGAGAAGGTTACCAGTTCCGATCTGGTCACTGTCACATTAAAGACGATGTTGGCAGAATATCAACCATTCATTACAATTCTGGAAACTCGGGAAAAGGCTCCTACATTTGAAGAATTGGCGGGTATTCTTGTACAAGAAGAAGAACATATGAGAAACCTTAATTGTGGGACCTCAAGTTCAGATTTGGCATTGTTGGCAAAGGGAAAACAACCATACAGGAAGAATCCATGGGAAAGAAACAAGGGAGGTAACCCACCACATGCATATACTCATCAAGATATGAAGTCACCAAAGCCAAATGCCCATAGGAATGATATTTGCTTTTACTATGGTAAGCATTTACCATAGACACATTGCTAGAGATTGTTTTAAAAGGAAGCATGATGAGTCCAAAAATAGATGGCATGCTAGTCATTTTGTTGACGGAGAGGAAAGAATGGAAGATGACTTCCAAAATCTCAAATTATTTGTTTCCAACGATCCCCTATCAACTGAAACCAATGACTCAAATACTTGGTTTGTTGATTTTGGTGCCTCCATACATATGTCTTGTAACAAGGACTAGTTTGAAAATTATCATGAGACTAATAATGGTGCCAATATATACCTTGGGGATAATCTCTCACATCAGGTTAAGGGATATGGTGATATATCTATGACATTGCCAAATGGTAGTGTTAAGTAGATACAAAATGTACATGGTATAAAGAAGAACTTAATCTCTGTGTCCACCATAACAGATCAAGATATGAAGGTAGAATTTGTTAAGTGACGATGTTTTGTCAAGGATATGCAAGATCATTACAAGGTGATTGCTATAGGAGTAAGAATTGGAGGACTATACAAGCTTGACGTGACAATGAAGGGTCATCAAGTGTTGGCATCGACAACCATGTACACTGAACTGTTATGGAACCACAGGTATGGAAATTTAAATTATAATGATTTGTTGCTACTTAAAAAACAAGGCATCGTGGAAGGGCTTCCATTGCTTAAGAATGGACATACTGCATGTGAAGGGTGTGCACTTGGAAAGCAACATGGTGAAGAATTTCCTACTCATACAGATAAAAAGAAAAGAGACATTCTTGAACTTGTGCATACAGATGTTTGTGGCCCCCTGCAAACAAGGTCACTTGGTGTAGCATCCTATTTCCTGATCTTTATTGATGATAGTACTAAGTATACTTGGGGTTTATTTCATGAGGAAGAAAAGTGATGTCTTTGAGTATTTCAAAGAGTTTAAAAACTTGGTTGAGAAACAAACAGGGAAGTACATCAAAATCCTTAGATTAGATCAAGGGGGAGAATATTCATTAGGGGCCTTCATTAAATACTGCAAGGATAATGGAATTCAACAATAGTACACAGTGCAACATACTCCTCAGAAAAATGGAGTAGCTGAAAGAAAGAACAAAACCTTAGTTGAATGTGCACGGAGCATGATGAAAGGTAAAAATATTACTAATGGGTTTTGGCCTGAAGCAGTGATTACTGCTGTTTATTTGAAAATTAGAAGTCCAACTAAAAGTTTAGACAATAAACTCCTTTTGAAGCTCTTTATGGCTATAAGCTTGCAGTAAGTCATCTAAAAATATTTGGAAGTAAAGCTTTTGCTCACATTCCTAAACATGATAGGATAGAGCTTGATGCAAAATGAATTAAGTGCATTTTCATTGGTTACTATGATGATCACAAAAGCATACAATATGTTTGATCCTAGCACACATAATGTTTTCCCAAGTAGAAATGTATCATTTCATGAAGATGCAGATGAAGGACATCAGGTGGACAATTATGATTCATGGCATATTGATCCTTATTATGTTGAAGAAGATGCAGATGTGGAACAAGTACATAAACATGATGAAGATTCAAGCAACATGGACATTTCAAGTAGCGAGGATTCACCAAGAAGCAGTGAAGATTCTCCAACAAGAAGAAGAATATTTGACGGGACTCCATAGAGATTGCAACACCAAGGAGGTCAACACGACACACGTAGCAACCTGAAAGGTTTAAATATTATGCCTTGATGACTCATGTAATGGATACTATAGAACCTTTGAATTTTGAGCAAGCTAAATATAAGAAAGAATGGATGGATGTTATGGCAGAAGAATATAATTCTATAATGAAGAATGAAACATGGGAATTAACAGAGTTGCCTAAGAATAAAGTTCCCATATGATCCAAATGGTTGTTCAAATCCAAGCTCAAGGCTGATGGGAGCATAGATAAATATAAAGCTAGATTGGTTGCAAAAGGTTACTCACAAAAAGAGGGAATTGATTATGAAGATACATTTGCACCTGTAGCCAAGCTTAACACTATTAGAGTGATGATTCCATTAGCCGCGAAACATAATTAGAAACTACATCAGCTAGATGTTAAGTCTACTTTTTTTAATGGGGAATCGAAGGAAGAAGTGTACCTTGTTCAGTTGGAAGGGTTTGTAAAGAAGGGACAGGAACACATTGTTTGCAGGTTGAAGAAAGCTTTATATGGGTTGAAGAAAGTTTTATATGGGTTGAAACAAGCTTTGAGATCTTGGTATGTGAATATTGACACTTTATTCACTCATAAGGGTTTTATGAAAAGTAAGAGTGATCCCAACCTATATGTCAAATCAAATGAGAAGGGACATATTGCATTGATTACCTTGTATGTTGATGACCTTATCATAATAGGCAATGCTTCTAAATTGATTGAATAAATCAAGCAACATTTATCATAGTAGTTCGAGATGAAGGGTCTTGGATATCTGCATTATTGTTTAGGCCTTGAAGTATGGAGAGAGACTGGTAAGACAGTGGTCACACAAAGCAAATACACAAGGGATTTACTTCAAAGGTTTCATATGGATGGATGTAAGGCATTTCCTACTCCATTAGAATAGAATGCTAAACTATGCAGTGATGATGCCACAAGAGAGGTGGATGGTACCCTGTATAGATAGCTAGTGGGGAGTTTGAACTATATCACTACATCCATGCCAGATATTGCATACTTTGTTAGCATTCTGAGTCAAATCATGGCTAAGCCACATGAAATGAAAGCCACTAGAAAGCAACAAAAAGAGTCCTTCGATATCTGAAGGGGACTATTAATCTTGGTATTAAATATACTGATGAGTTTGATGTTGAGTTGACAAGTCATTCTGATTTAGACTGGGTTGGAAATCCTGATGATAGAAATTCAACCACAGGTTATGCATTCAATATTGGTTTGGGGATCGTATCATGGAGCAACAAGAAACAATCAACTGTTTCTTTGTCATCAACTAAAGCCAAGTACAAAGCCTTATGCAGCGCTACTTGTGAGGCCACCTGGTTGCTGTGAATTCTTGAAGATGTTGGAGAAGAACAAAAAGCACCAACAATTATCAAGTGTGATAACCAAAGCTCTATCAAACTAGCCAGCAATCCTGTGTATCATGCTCTATCTAAGCATATTGAGATCCATCATCATTTTGTAAGGGAAAAGATACAGTCCAAGGAGACTGACTTAATCTATTGTAATACAAATGAAAATGTGGCTGACATTTTCACAAAACCTCTTGAAAGACAAAATTTGAAACATTTAGAAATCATCTAGGGGTCGTGGAGAACCCATTTCTCCATTAAGGGGGAGTGTTGGAATAATGGAGAAACTAGCATGTTTGTTGTGTAGATTGTTGAAGTAGTTTGAGTTGAATTTGTTTTGCAACTCATGAGTGGTTTCTTAGATCCTCATTTCCAAGAAGTTGTTGAGTTTGTTGAGCTTGGATGCAAACTTATAAATGTAAGCATTTTTCATGTAATGATTAAGTTGGTGAGAGCTTTGTCTCTCTTTGTGTGTGAGCTTGTGTGGTTGGCTTATCTACTCCGTTATTTTAATTAATGCATCACTTTTGATGGTGTGTGCATTAACTTTATGGTTTTTAAAATTTGGACCTTTATGTTATCTCACTCGTATTGGTGCTTATGATTGTTAAGTACTAACATTAGTTTTCTAGTGTCCACTAAATTTTGATATAGACATGCACTTTTAGCCTTTACTTTCACCAACCTAATTAAATGAATCAAGAACTCTTCTTAGACTATCATTTGAAAAATGGATTTCTATACAAGTTAACTTGTGTGTTCCAATAAGACTGAGAGTACTTCAAAAGGCACACTTCCTATTATGTTACATTTCAAAGGCATTTTTATTGGCCAACAATTGCAAGATGCAATGTTGTGCATTATCTAATCGATCAATCGTTTCTCGAAAGCATAGGTTTAAAGTGCATGAATGTCATCTAGTTTTTGAAAGGCATCCCTTTAAACTGCATGAATGGTTTGGATTTTACTCAAAGATAACATGAGTGCACTTTTTTGTTGTTCATTATTACGTAGTTCTTAATTTGCATAATAATGAACAAGAAAAAAGTGCATGAATGGTTTGGATTTTACTCAAAGATAACATGAGTGCACTTTTGTAGTGGTTTGCAAATTTTGTTGAAATCTATATTCCTTTAAAAATGTTGTTGGTGCACCTAAAACAACAAATTTGTTTTCTAACAAAAAAATAGTAATCCCTCACTTTAGATATTATTTCAACAATCATTCAAAAAACAATTGAAAATTCTAAGGATCCGTGTCTAAGTTATATTGTTATAGCACTCATCTCATAATTGTGTTGCATATCTATCTTAGAAATTGTTTCAGTGGTTTTACATTTCAACAAAAGATGTTCAAAATTGCTCCTAAGATTCATTGTCCCATGATTCATCTCCATCTTTAAATTCATTTGAAATTGCAAATGGAGACCTCGTTGGATGATGGTTTATGTGCTAGGCTTAATCATAGGATATAAGTGTGAGTTCTAATTGTTCTCTATTACACTAAATTGTTTGATATTTTCCCACCTGCTAGCATTGAGGACACTTCAAGACCCATGTCCTTGAAGTGTTGTGACAAATTAGTTGCATGTCTTGGAAAAAGAAAATCAAGTATTTAATAAATGAAGGGTCTAATCTATTAGAATTGTCACTATCTAATAGTTCTAAACGAGCTCTCTTTCATCCATTCCATTGGGGAGTCAGTGATTGTATATTCTTGTATTCTCAAGAATTTAAATAAAAAATTAAAAGTAGAGATTAAAAAGTTCAATTTTGATGTCCACGCTCTCTTACCCCCTCGTTATTACACATATAAAGCACCAAACATCTCCTCCTATAAAATCTACAAGCTAAAGTAAGCACCTATGGATACAATTATGAACCATTTGGCTATTATTTCATCACATAGCATGGAAAAAACACATTCTTATGGTAGGGAATTAGTGATTGTAGATTTTATAAATTCATTCTACTATTGTAAAAAGAAACATTCTAAACTCTGTAATAAGTCAAATCAACAACCTAAATTATGCACCTTTCAAATTTGTATTTATTTATAGCCTAGGATCACTCACCAAGGCGCTTCTTGATGGCATGCTCTCATGCAACCCAATCCAGACTACAACCCCAATTTTACTTATGTGCTCCCCCCACCATTAAAAGGTAGGAATCAAGGAATGAAAGAATGCAAGTGATCTATTATTGTGGCATCCAAAAAACATCGGCGTCAAAAAGACCCTTATTTCTGCTAGACTAACCATATCAATCGTCTGCCCTTCCACAACCACTGGCACACCTTCACATGTTCTTTACATCAAGTTTGTCTAGAGTGGCTTTCCTTAGGATTTTGATTCTCAGTTCGTGTCCCACAAGGTTATTGATATTTTCAAGCATAAGAGACCCGTGAATAACCTATACATCTCCAACTGTTTGTTGAAGGGCTCTCTTACAGCCTAGCACTTACTTCGAAGCTCCAAAGGCATAGATGAAAGTCAAATGTGCGACCTCGAACTTGGTGAATCCAAGATGATGAGTGTAAACTCTTATGAAGGTTGGGCATTGCAAAGCTTCGACAAGGACAAGGATTCAACAAACTCGGAGTTAGTGTGTAAAATAATCTATACATTTGTCAACTTTGTGTTAGCTCGAGGGACAACGAATCTGTCTGCAATGGCCATAAATCATTTTTCCCCCAAAACACATCTTCAACGTAAACATAACAAATTATATTTGTAAACATAACACATATTATAGTGGAGTGGATTTTATTGATTAGTGTAATGTATTTGTCTCGTTCCTTTGTAAAAGATTTCAAAATTTTATAGAATTTTTTATTTTTTAAATTATTGATGTTATATTGGGAATTTTTTATGAAATTGATATTTACAGTATAATTTAGGTGGAAGTAATTTTCAAGCGCTAAGGGAATATCAAACTCATAAAACAACATTCTCTGCCAGACAATTCTATGTAAGATGATCTCATTGGCAATTCTATGTAAGATGATCTCATTAGGATTCAACAAGAACATTACCTACTCCATGTGAAAAGTATAGGCATTCTTTAAGGCAATGGACCATCACTAAAGAAGCTCACTGATATCCCATACGATCCAGCTAAACTTCCCTACCCAATCCATTTTAAAATAAATATCATAAACTAAATAATTAAAAAAGTAGATGATAAATAAATATAAGTCTAATGAACTAAAAACTACACCAAAAAAGCCGTGCAACTCTAGCATCTTTGAAATAATCAAATTGCAAAATACAAGTAGGACCATGTTTTGTCATTTTCTCAACAAAGCGAAATTCATTCTAAAATGCAAAGGAAGTGAAACAATGGATCCAACTTCTTAGAAACATATTCTCTACCCAAAAAGTATAGCATCCATTGGTCAATAAACTGCATGTTTCTTAGCATACTAAAGTAAAAGAGTAGAATTGAACTCAGTTCCATTCAAGTTGATAGACATCATTATGTTACATTTAAATATACATCCCATTCAAATAGGTAATGAGACCAAATGATACATATAACTAAAAAGGCATACATCCCTTTCGAATAAGCAATGAGACCAAGGATACATATAACCAAAAAGACAACAGATTTCAACAATTTGAAAGAACATATGAGAAATGAAACCACAAAGATATAATCAAACCAACAAATGCCATAAAATATTGCTTTATAAGTTGTAATAAAAGATGACCTACAACTACAAAAAATTTAACTCTAGCAATCGTAACAAGTTTGAACCCATCCTCAACACCAACGATGAGGACACCACACAACTTTCTAAACACCATTTATGAACCATGAGACTAACTCAAACCAAACTAATAGGTGTGCAATCCAAATGTATGAAATTTAGAGCAGTCTTCTAGAATCAATATGACTCATGTTCGTGAAATGACAATGTTCATCAAACAATGAACATGAGAAGTAGAATCATCAGATAGCTTCAACACTACAAATAGCGCCATCATTAAAATGTAGTTGCCTAGCTCTGAAACAAGAATAACTACAAAGAACAATAATGATGAATCAATTTCCCAAGCAAAATCAAGTTCTAAGCAAACCAAGCCATTTGTTTTAAATATCGATGATATGAATGAGAGTTGGTACTGAATCCAAAACAGAAGAGGCATATTTTACAACACACTATCATAAAAACAACAAAAGGGAAATGAAAAGGTTAATAAAGAGATGTGAAGGAAAATCTAATGGAGTTGATTGAGCATGTGGGTTTCAAAAAATAGGGAGGATAAAGAGATGAGAGGTCTTTCTCATTTCCTCACTTGGGTGGTACCCCTGTGATCTCATTAGACTCGGATGATGAGCATAGCAACAAGAAAAGGCCAAGCAAAGGAATTATGATAACCAATCATTTCTAATCTGTGTAGTTTTCTCATAAATAAGTTTAACAAAAATAATAGATTTATATGGTTTAAAATCTCAACCAACACTACACCTCTTACTTTTGCTACTTTTAGTTCCCCTTTTGATAGCAGCGGGGCGGGGGGGGGGGGGGGGGGGATGTTCAAATGCATAATTTTGCATATCCTATGTTAGAGAAAATAAAAATACTCAACCAATGATAATAAGTAAAGTCATCCAATATACATAGTTGACATGGTTCAAAATATTGGGAAGTCTACCTCTTTCACTTTTTCTAGTTCCTGTTTTGGATAATTGGGAAACCATCAAATGTGTAATTTTTCATTTCCTCTCTTAGAGAGAAAAAATACCAGGTTAACGATTGTTGTCAATATTATTTTCATGTCAAAAGCACATCTCTAACACTTGCAAATAAGTAAACTCATCCATTATACAAAGATTTCATGGTTAAAAATATCAAGGAGACTATAACCCTTTACTTTTGCTTCTTGTAGTTCTCATTTTAGTAATTGAGGAGCAATCAAATTTATAATTTTGTATTTCTTTTATTAGATAAAAAAAAGCTCAACCTGTGATAATAAGTAAACTTGTCCAATATACATAAATTTCAACTATTCAAATCTCAGAAAGCCTATACTCCTTTTCCTACTTCTAGATCCCATTTTGATAAATGTATGAGTTTGCATTTCCTCCATTAGATTTTTTTTAAGGACCAACGAAAAAGAGATTGTTGACAATATTATTTTCATGTCAAAAACTTATCTCTAATAGAAGTTGAGTAAACTCATCCAATATATATGTACATTCTTTGTCATCCTTGAACTGGCATAATCATCAAGTAATTTTGAAACCCCCAATTACAACACCCAAAAAACTCAAATCCTTTTGAATCAAATTTTAAAAACACAACTTTGCACAATAATCTCAGAGCTTGTCAAACCAGACACGTCATTTTTCAATGAAAACAACCGTCACTTTCACACAAAAATCAAAACCTATGTTTATTGGAAACATATAAAACTAGAAAGAAGGGGCTTTAAAGATAAGCCCCCAATGTATAGGAAAGACGCGGCTTTAAAGATCCATTTCCTCCATTGGTTACTTGAAAGATACAATGTTTCTAGACATAAATATTGTGTCATGGAGAAGGTTCAAGTGATAACGCAGTGATGATAGGGAATATCTTATAGTTTGGGATAACTCATGTGAAATTAATTGTGTTTGTGGTGGCATCTGTGGTGGGATAAATATCTTTTGCGGTGGGATAACTTGTGTGAAAATATTGCCTTAGTTATTGAAAGCTCCCACTGGATAGGAAAGGTGGGGCTTTAAAGATCCAGTGCTTCCATTGGTTACTTAAAATAACTAGTGTTTCCAGACATGAATATTGTGTCAATGGAGAAATCTCAAGTGATGAAGCGTGGTTGACAGGGAGTATCTTCTTATTTGAGATAGTTCATGTGAAATTATTTTTTCCTGTAGTGGCATTTGGTGTGGGATAGCTATCTTTTGTAGTGTGATAGCTTCTATGAAAATATTGTGTGAGTTGTTAAAATCCCCTAGTGGATAGGAAAGAAGGGGCTTTAAATATCTAGTGCTTCCATTGGTTTCTTGAAAGATCTAGTGTTTCCAGACATGAATATTGTGTCAACAAAGAAGGTTGAAGTGATGAAGTAGGGTTGATAGGGAGTATATTCTATAGTGGGATAGTTGTTGTAAAATGATTGTTAGACGAGTGTATATGTGCCAAATTAAAAGATGTAAAAAGACTTGATAGAAGTAACCCACTTAAGTGGTTGAATCTAAGGTCTATTACATTAAGCTTAGGATATGTTCCAAGCACTGATGGAAGAGGACCCATTATGCTATTGTGAGAGAGATCTAGATATGTTAGTCTAAAAAGTTGAGATGCCTCATATGGTAATAATATTGTATATTTTGATTATGGCTTAAATCAATGACTTCCATAACATTTCCCCAAACACACAATACATATTCAAACAAAAAACCACAAGGGAATAAACAAAATGAAAATCCAAAATTTGTCCTATTAAGCAATTACTACTTATATCCAAAACCTTCAGGCTGCCAAACAAAGGTATGGTATCGTCAGATAGCAGTGGTCTAGTGAGTCTATTGTTGTTGAGATTCAAGAATTGAAGTGACTAAGTCAACCTAGATATTATTGTAATTTTACATGGGAGTGATCTCGAAAGTATGTTGCAGCTCATGTCAATGTATTGTGGGATTGTTAGAAGCATCAAGGCAGGATAAATAGAACTATAAAGTTCATTCTCATGAAACACCAAGCCTTTAAAACTTGGAAGCTTCTCCAAACCTATTGGAAGTTCTCTACTAATTGTGTTTGATGAAAAATTCAAATAGACTAAATGTTGCAAATTTGTCAAAGTACTTGGCACCCATTAAAGTACTTATCCCCATCTAGAAATATCGCTAAATAACATTGCTTATACTCAAAGCATTTCCTACATTTGATTGCATTTCCTTTGTCAGAGAAACAAAAATCTTTAGGTGAAAGATTGTTGTCAATATTATTTTCATGTCTCTAACACTGGAAAATAAGTAAATTCATCCAGTATTCAAAGATTTCACGGTTTAAAATCTCATCTACAACCCTTTACGTTTCTGCTTTTAGTTTCCATTTTAATAACTGGGGAGGCATCAAATGTATATTTTTGTATTTATTTTGTTAGAGAAAAAAAAACTTGACCTGTGATAATAAGTAAAATTGTCTAGTATATGAAACATCTTCGTGCCGAGCCAATATGTTTTATGCAACGCTGCTGAGGAATCATCCCTCCACCTGTTTCACCAATGCACTTACAGTAAACATATATGTAAGGATTTGGAGGCAAGTCTAGAGAAGACTCTCATCTAGCCTTCAAATGATTTCTCCTAGAATATGAAGGTATGGTACTCTCATCTAGAATTAAATCCATTATGTTGCATTCCTTTCGTATCCCTCTGTGGTATTTGGATAGCACGAAACAAGGCTATCTTCAAAGACTCTTTTATCCCCTCATTTCAAATTGTTGCTTGCATAATGAGTCTGCATCCATTCCATAAAGAAGTTCAAAGTCCTCTCCCCTAAAAAAAAATATTGGCTCACTGATGATAGACAAAACAAAAGCGTGGGTTTTTTTTTATGGTGCTTGTCAAGGCCTGGAAAGATCAATCGACATTGGAGGCATCGTATTCCAAAATGAACTCTCCTTCACCACCTTCTCAGGACATGGACTTTAAGGCTCAAATAATGAAGCGAAATTATGGGCTCTCAAGATCCTCCTTCATACTACCTAGGATTAAGGTTTGAAAAACATTCAGATTTTTGGCGACTCCAACTCGTGAGCCCAAATCTGTTGGACTTGAGACGTGCTTTGAAAGAAGCATCAACAAAATTTGAAGGTATTGTTTTAGCATGTTTATATGGAACACAATTCTCAAGCTGACCAACTTTCAATGCAAGGCATTCAAGGTGAACCTAGGCACGTTTATTTCTCTCACAATAAGGAGCAGTCCCTCTCTTCATTTAGCATAAATATTCATGAGCTATGACGAGGAATAGATTGAACTATTTCTGCCTCCACAAGGCAAATTCTTCCCTCACTATGTTAGCAATTTTTTTTATTGATGCGAAAGCTGTAAAAAGAGCGCTACAGAATCCAAATAGTCAATTATGTACAAAGATTCTAATACTCGGAAACTGGTCCATCGCCTACCTGGCCTAAGGATTGTATTTTTGTTCATTGAAATAAAAATACATTTTTTTTCTTGAAAAATAAAGTAAACTTGTCTAGTATACATAGATTTCAATTATTCAAATCTCATAAAGTTTATACCCGTTTTCCTACTTCTAATTTTGATTTTGTTAAATGTGTGATATTGCATTTCCTCTATTAGAGAAAAATTTAAAAGACAAAAAGGACCAGTGAAAAAAGAGAGATTATGCTAGTTCAAGGATGACAAAGAACACATACATATATACATACATACATACATACATGTGTGTGTGTGTGTATGTGTTCTTTGTCATCCTTGAACTTACATAATCTTCAAGAAATTTTGAAACCCCCAAATGCAACACCCAAAATACTCAAATCCTTTTCAATCAGATTTTAGAAACAAAACTTTGCACAATAATCTCATAGCTTGTCAAACAATAAAAGTCTCAATTTTCAATCAAAACAACCTTCACTTTCACACAAAAATCGAAAGCTATGTTTACTGGAAACAAAGAACAATAGGAATAGAGAATTTATAAATGAAATGAGGCTTAAGGGATGGAGGGAAAGTGACAAAAACAGGGCTTGAGGGTTTTAGGATAAGAAACATGTATCCTCCCATATGCATGTATTATAAGTATTAAATTGATTATTATTAATGTATTGACATTGTGTAAAGGCAACAAATTATAACATTAACATAACAGGATAATCGACTAGTCTCCTAGTCAGGCTTCTGGTAACAGATTGGAAGCCCATAAATCCCAAGTCTTTGCAACATGATATAATTTAAACCAACCACGAGAAAAACAAAGCTACATGAATTGAAAGCTATGTTATTGGAAATAGGGACAATACACTTAATGGATATAGGAATACAATGAGAAACATGGCTAGAGGATTTTAGGATACAAAACATAAATCCCCCATCTACATATATTTTATACATATTAAATTTATTAGTAATGTACTGGCATTGTGTAAAGACATCAAACTTGAACATAAACAAGACAAGAAACTAGTCTCCTAGTCAGGCTTCTGGTGTCAGATTGATAACCCATAACCCCAAATCTATGCAACTTGGGATATAATTTAAACCAACCAAAAGAAAAAACAAAGCTATAGTATTTGAAAGTTACGTCACCAAAAACATAGAAAGGTACATTGTATTGGAAATATAAATGTTATGAGAAACAATATAAGAGGGTTTTAGGATAAGAAACACGAAAACTCCCATCTTCATATATTACACATCTTATATTTATTAGTTTATGTACTAACCTTGTGTAAAGACAACAAATTAGAACATAAACATGTTTGCTTTTGGTAACAGATCGAAAGCTAGTTTTAAGTTGACCAGTAATGTATTGACATTGTGCAACAAGTTATAACATAAATAGGACAATCAAGTGGTATTATAGTCAGCTTCCTAGTAACAGGTTTAAAGCCTGCAATCACAAATATATGCAATTTAGAAATGGATTTAAACCATCCTAGGGAAAACCAAATCAATGGGAGGACAACCATTTCATCAATAATATGATTTACAACCAAAAAAAGTTTTAAAAATATTTTTTTAATTTAATTCTATTTTTACATTTAATTTGATTAGTAATATACTAATATAGTACCAAGATAGGAATGGGAAAAAAATAAATTAATTCTATTTTTACATTTAATTTGATTAGTAATATACTAATATAGTACCAAGATAGGAATGGAAAAAAAAGGTCCCCTAATGAGGAAAGTAAGTACAAAAAATTGGAACATACATCTATTGAACAAGAAATTGGTCTCCTAATCATGGCCATACCCCCAAATCTATGCAACATGGGAAAGAATTTAAACCAATGAGAAGGAAAATCAAAACAATAGGAGGACAACCATTTCATATTTATAATGTTTTTAAACATAAAGAACACCTTGATTAATAATTAATCTACTAATATGTGCCGTGAGAGGAATTGGATAAGAAATATGTCTACCGGTCAGGAATGCAAAGATAGGAAATTAGAACAAAAACAGGGCAAAAAACAATATCATGGTCAAGCCTTCGGTAACAGATTAAAATCCCATAACCTCAAGCCTATGCATCTAGTGAAAGAACCTAAAACCAACCAAAAAGAAAGAAAACTACAAGACAACTTTCATAAATAAAACGTTTCACAAAAGAAACAAAATCTGAAGAACACAATTTAAATTGAATTCTAATTATGCATAAAAAATTGATTTTGCAATCTACCAATGCAGTGCCAAACTGATAGGATTAGGACAAGAAACAGGTATCCTGGTCAGGATGGTAACACAAATTGAAAGCTAACAAATCCAAATCCTATGTAGCTTGGGAAAATAAAAAAACATACAACAAAGAGTTTAAAACAAAACTACACAGGCACGGCAATTTCATAATGAAATATTTAATGACATGAAACAAAATTTTAAAAACTTACTAAATTGCATTCCTAATTCTAATTATAAGTAAAGAGAACCTATAGGACATGGTTATCGAGAAAAACAAACAAGCAAACAAACTTACTGAGTGTTTTTTTGAAAATGCTTGTTGGAAGGCCGGAGACCCAAAGTTCCCCATAGGAATAAATCCTCCCAAAGGTGAACCATTAGTGCACATATTTCCTTGGCCCGATTTAGATGGAGTTACATTTCTTCTTTGAGAGTAGCAAAAATAGATGTGGAATTCTTGATGTTTTACAAGGTTTTGAGGAAATATCTTCTTGTATCAATATTTCAAAGCAAGTATTTATGGTAAATGTGTTGCCTCTCTTACAATGACATACCTTCTAAAATAATTATGAATTTACAAGTAGCATAAAAGAAACAAATATACAAGAGAGGCAACTATGTGTATGTAAATCACCATATCATCCAGATTTCTGATTTAAAAATTAAGCATGACCTTAGTCCTACATGCCCCATGTTTGTGGATTCCTGCTAACCTTCACCCTCAATTCATAACCCTCCCTTAGCCATCTAGCACGGGCATTACAAAATGCAGAACTTCGAAAAATATAGGGTACCATTAACTAATATATTCAATCATGAATTCAATGTTACCTAAAGAAATGTTAATGTACCATAACATCAATTGTTAATTGCCATAGAATTACTAATAGAGCAAGACTAGAATATTATTATGCATTATATCTCTGTTTCGAGGGTTTAAATCGTTACAAACATATGGACTACAACTCCATATGGAGGGTTTAAGTAGTGTATTTCGCTAAAAGAAATGAATGACAATGTAGATGGGATAGTGTATTTTGTAGATAAGTCCAACCTTAAGCCCAAGGAATTGGATTCATCGTGCTCAAACTTCCCCGATTCCTTGATTTTTTGTTGCATAATGTTCTTTATCTTCCAAAGTTGCAGAGAAACTTGTTGTCCCTCGTGTGAATTCAACAACAAGGCCATTCCATCCACATGTTCAATGGGATAGTAGAGATAAGGAGATCCTCTAACAACTGGGTGGAGATGGGAAGTTGTTGAAGCTGAAAGGAACATCTACAAGAGCTAGGAATTTTGCATGCTTCTCTCAGTATGAAGAAGGTTCATTGCCTTCCATTCTTTTATGGCATGCTAGATATGGACACATCAACTATAATAGTCTCTGATTGTTGAAAAAGCATGGTGTTTTTTTGTTTTTCCACCATTCCAAAGAAGTTGAAACAATGCAATCATGGGTTTAGGCATCAAACTACATTTCCATACAATCCTCAACAGAATAGTGTGGTAGAAAGAATGAACATAACACTCTTGAATATGGTATGCTCCATTTTATTTTTCAAGAATGTCAAATTGATGTTTTGGGGTAATGCAACTATAAGTGCAGTTTATTTGAGAAACATAAGTCCAACTCATGCTCTTGGAAGCAAAAATCCACTTGAAATGTGGTATGGTCGCATTCCTTTGTGGGCATCTCACGGTTTTTGGTTCCACCTGTTATGCCTTAATTCCAAAGGAACAAAGAAACATTCTTGAAGCAAGGAGTTGGAAGTGCATCTTCTTGGGGTACTCAGATGCCACCAAGGCATAACGTCTTCACAATGAGTTAAACAAAAAATTTATTCTTTCCAAAGATGCCTTTTTTATTTAAATGAATAAAAATGACGAGTCTATTGAGAGACAACTTGATCATCTGGACAAGTTCACCCATGTAAATACATTTCACGAATTCAACAATGAGATTCCACATCTTGAAGGGTGTGTCCGTATCTTGGATCAATCTCTAGAATCTACTTTTGTAGCACCATCTTCCCCTCGTGAAGAATTTCCTACCACTTCACCAGAACATGAGGTTCAATTGGATGATGTGATTGAGAGGACTGAAAGACTAAATCTTGAATACATTGAAGCACCACACCCTGAGCAACCATGATCTAAGTTCACGGAAAGTTCCAGAGTGGGTAACAAAGACACTTGAAAGTGTCCATCCTGATGAAGTTGGAAAGACTCAGTATGAGAAGTTCAACTAGACAAGATGATGGAAGAGATGCAAATAATTCAAATTCAGGCGATGTAGAAGATATGGATGTCTCATATGATTGCGAATTGAATTTATCTAATAACCTTGAACCAACTTCCTTTGAAGAAGTTGTGGCCCGTGATGAGTGGAAAGAAGTCACACAAAATGAATATGATGCTCTCATTAAGAATGGGATGTGAAAGTCAATGGATCCTCTATTTGGAACCAAACCAATTGGCTGCAAGTGGGTCTACAAGAATAAGTACATATCATATGGCTCACTTGACAAGCACAAGGTGAGGCTTGTGGCAAGAGGTTTTGCACAAAAGGAAGGCATTGGCTATGAGGAGACTTTCTCCCCCACAAAAAAATGGGCTACCATCTGGACTTTATTGTCTTTGGTTGCACAAAATGGGTGGAAAGTTCATCAGATGGATGTGAAGGTTGGTTTCTTGAATGGAGACTTGAAAGAGAATGTCTTCATGTCTCAGCCAAAAGGATTTGTTGTGAAGGGGCAAGAGCAAAAGGTACAGAAATTCATTAAGAAATTGTATGGCCTGAAACAAGCACCTCACACATGGTACAAAAATTTAATCGAACATCTTGTGAAATTAAATTTCAAACATTTTAATCTTGATGATGCAACACTATTTGTAAAGAAAGTTGGAAGATCGGTTATGTATCTTGTGGTTGTTAGAATAAATAACCCTCCTAGCCCCTCAACTATTTATTCTAATGGGTCTAACCACACCAAAATTGACCTCCTAAGTCACACATACACCAAAACCCTATATTGAGCATTCCCTAATTTGGGAGCACATTCACAAGATTAAGGAGGCAGTTAAGTGAAGTCTAGGTACGCCCCACTAATTGAGGTCCTCACTGACCCTAATTGTTCCTAAATGGTACTATAGTGACATTAACACCCTAGTTCAGTTCATTGCATGTCAATTCAATTCAATTCAGTGCAAATTAGTTTAGTTTAGGTGAGTTTAGTTTGGTTCAGTTCAATTCAATTCATGATAGTTCGACTCAGTTTAGGAGAGCTTGCACGACTAACTGAGGTTATTTGCTCTAAGTTAAGCCTTACTAGTCCTTTTAGCTTGGCATGGGAATTCAAGTTGCCTTCTAACCAACTCGAATTGCCTCTCTTTATATTGTAAGCCTCTCCATTCAATTATTAATGAACTTGATCATTCTTTTCTCTTCCATTAGGAGTTTCTTACATAATAATCAATGTTATCCATTATTACATTATGATTTGATGGATGATTTGTTTCTCATTGCATATCTAGTTAGTTTATGTACCTAGATCTATACATGTTCAAATCTTATACTGGTGTATGTAGATGATCTTTTGATGATAGGGAACAATGAAAGCTATATTGCATCCATAAATAAAGAGTTGAAGAAAGGCTTTGAGATGACATATTTGGGACATCTTCACTACTACTTGGGAATTGAAGTAATTCAAAATCAAAAGTACATATTCATCTCCTAAAATAAGTACATTTGAGAATTGTTGAACATGTTCGACATGACATAATGTAATCCTCTTTCCACTCCAATGGAATAAAACTTGAAACTCACATCAAAAGAAGGGAATGAATTCGATGATGCAACCAAATACAGATAGTCTGTAGGGAGTCTTATCTACCTCACTACCACAAGACCATATATCTCATTTGTTGTTTGGATCATTTCTAGGTCTGTGCAAAAACCTTGTGAAGGACATTGGTCTACTACCAAAAGAGTTTTAAAATACTTGAAGGGGACTCAAGTATTCTAAGCTAGATGACTTCAAACTAATTGGGTATTCTAATTAAGACTTTGATGGCGACAAAGAAACTAGAGTGTCTACTTCAGGCTACCTCGTGAGTCTTGGATCAATCGCTATCTCCTAGAGATCATGTAAACAATCAGTTCTAGCAAATTCCATAATAGAGGCAGAATGTGCGGCTTTTGCATAAGCAACAAAGGAGATTGTGTGGCCCAGGAAAATACTTGAATATTTGCAAAATAAACATGTGAATTCTATTCATGTACTAATTGACAACATTTTTGCAATCAAGTTGGCCAAGAATCCTTGATTCCATGATCGAACTAAGCACATCAACACAAAGTATCATCTAATTCGATATCATGTAGAGGCCAAGACAATTCATTGGAGACATTGTTCCACAAATGAGCAAATTGTAGACATCTTCACCAAAGCACTTGAAAGAGAAAATCTTGAAAAGTTCATAAGGATGCTTGGACTCACAAACACCCTTTTGGATTAAGGGGGAAAATGTTGGAAACCTAATCCATAAGGATTGGTTTTGTAAGTAAAATATTGTAAATAATTAGTTTTCAGTTATTGAAGAATAAGTCAAAGAATCATTGAGAAGCCCAAAGGACCTCTTGGAAGATGAAACCCAAAGGTCACCCCTCGTGTATTAATATGACATTCACGTTAATGAAAAATCAAGCAATGGAGTTATTCCACAACATATTGGTAGGGTAAACTTGATGCTTTTTTAGGATGATTCTTCGCAAAAACTTCCCCACTACAACAAAAGTGATTTTTTTGCTTATCAAAGAAGTCTTTGACAACCAAAATTGGATGTAGGAAGGGGACTTTTGGAAGTAGGTGGAGGAACGAATCACCTCATGATAGAGGGAGTGAACACCAATAGAATGTTGGTCACAATAAATCCCTAAGGATGTGTAGCAAAAGTTCTAGGACAATTTGAATCTAACATTGATAAGGAAAAATAACACTAAAAAAACATTATGTTGGGGATCTATAGGGATTGTAGTCTACTATGTTAGAATAGCCTAGTTGTTGGCCATAGTCCTGATAGAGGTTTCTCAACCAAAAAAAATTTGTAAAAAGATATGAAACCCGATTGTTTGGCTGAAAAAAACATATTTCCATTAGTTAGATGTGAAGGAGTAAATTCTTCTGTAGGAAATTTCGCAAAAGAAAGGAATGGTGGGTCCTTCATCTTGGGCCCTTTATCGGCAATTGATGGAAACCAAGAGTTCTTATTCAATCATTGTATCTTTGTCAATAGTTTATGGCACCATCGAACCACTATAATGAGGAAATCTAGAAGGAAAAAAGATAGTATCATCCATATGTTGGAGAATTGGACAACTAATCCTTTATGAAATGGAATACTCAAAATGAACCCGAACTATTCTCCCCAATTCATCATATGGAACAAGTGCAAAGAAAGAAACAATGAAGTCTTCATAACAAAAAGCTACTCCAAATAAGATATTTGGCAAAGAATGACAACCGATGTCACTAAATCAATCAAGGCCACAAGATGGAAGAGCAAGGATAAATAAGTATCTACTCAAGGAGAAAGGATCCTTAGAAAGTGGCAACTAGTTGTCAGCCTAATGTCCTACATACCACCCCCAATAGCACCAAGACTATATGTCCACATGAATGGAGTTGACCTCCCTATGGGTGCATCAGAGTTATGATGACACTTCTTTGGGAAACCTGGGACTAACTAGGATCAAGGGACTTTTAAGGGATGATAGAGGAGATATATTCTATGCTTTTGTTGGTTTTGTGGGGGGGAATATGAATAACTCAACCTAGCCCTTGGCAACAAAAAAGAGCATATGGTTGATACAACTTGATTGCAAAGATCATTTAGTTATGAAACGAGACTCAATTCTTATTCTTAAAGCACAAGAGAAACTTAGGGATGGAGCTCAATCTGGGTAGGTAACAAAAAATGTGAACTTCTAGGACCCTCTTGAGAACATTTTAGGCATGTTTAAAAGTTCCTAGGTTCTATCCTTATCGCATGTCAAACATGCAATGAAGAACCCTATAGACCACTTGATCTGGCTTGGAGAAAGAGAAGGCGGGATCGATCTAACTTCAAGTTGGGAAGAGATGTCTTCTTTGAAACTAGGGGAGACCATTGTCACCTTAGGTAAGGGGGATAGGATTTGATTTAGAGAAAGAGATTTCGAGGGTATCATTGATGGGGTGTTATCATGTCAACAAATAGAGCATGAGAGATAATGTTGTGAGCACATGAACAGTGAGATAGGTGGGAGGGAGAAGAGAGGAAGTGCCTCCAACCCCACTTGAATATGTGATTGCAACACATCATTCAATTAAAGGGTGATCAACAACCCTTAGCAACGATCATGAAAGTGTACGAGAGGAAGTGACAAATTGAGGTGGGTTCAATGTGGACTAAATGGTTGTGTGAACCTCTTATTTCCTGGGATGGAGCTCAATGTGGGTAGGTAACAAAAAATTTGAACTTCTAGCACCCTCTTGAGAACATTTTAGGCATGTTTAATAGTTCCTAGGTTCTATCCTTATTGCATGTCAGACATGCAATGAAGAACCCTATAAACCACTTGATCTGGCTTGGAGAAAGAGAAGGTGGGATCGATCTGACTTCAAGTTGGGAAGAGATGTCTTCTTTGAAACTAGGGGAGACCATTGTCACCTTAGCTAAGGGGGATATGCTTTGATCTAGAGAAAGAGATTTTGAGGGAATCGTTGATGGGGTGATATCATGTCAACAAATAGAGCATGAGAGATAATGTTGTGAGCACATGGAGCATGAGAGATAATTTTGTGAGCACATGAGCGGTAAGATAGGTGGGAGGCAGAAGAGAGGAAGTGCCTCCAACCCCACTTGAATATGTGATTACAACACATCATTCAATTAAAGGGTGATTGACAACCCTTAGCAACGATCATGAAAATGTACGAGAGGATGTGACAAATTGAGGTGGGTTCAATGTGGACTGTTGAGATATTTTAACTTCAAAGAATATTATATTTGTACTTTATTATTCTGGAGATGTTTCATTCCTCCTTGAAGATCTTATTGTATATCCGGAGATGTTTATTCCTCCGTCAGATTGTGGTAACTTGGGTTATTAGACTTCCCTAGTGGGGGTCGGCCCTGTATGTGTTATGTGGGTCAAAGGGTTATTAGACCACCCTAGAGGGGTCGGCCCAGTCAGTTGTAGTGGGGTATTTAACCCAATGGTTAAATACGAGCCTACATGATTTGTGTAAAAGACAAGTCGGAGTAGTGTATAAATAGAGGAGGTGTATTCCTCATTTTACACACACTCACTCACTTGAGAGTGGCGCACTTATGAGAGAGAGGTCTGCTATGGAGAAAGAGGAGCTTATGCTCAGGGTTACATCTTTTGTATTTGCTGGTCATCTATATTGAGGAAGCTTTGCTGGGTTTTCTACCCCATGAGGGTTTCCCAGGATAAATCTGTGTCTCTTGTGTTTATGCTGTGCTTGTTGTTTCTTCAGTGATCCTGTATATGCTATTATTGTGAAATAGAATGTAATGCTGCTATTTTCTGTCTTAGCGTATTAAATCTTAACATGGACTAAATGGTTAAGTGTGAACCTCTTCTTTCTTGGGATGTTGACCTAAATTTTCTGTTAAAAAGAGCTTGTGGTTATCTCACAAGCGACAACGATGAATTATGGGAAGGTTGATGATGGGGAAAAGGTATTCATGCAAATGGATGTCATGGGACCACAATATTGGAATATTTTTCATGGGAAAGAGGAGGAACTTTCATTAGTATCTAACTATTGATGATATGTCTCCTGTCTTTCTTTTTTTTATAACCAAGATGAACCTTCCAAACCACCCAACAAGCATTGTTGACTGCACCACTTGGAAATAAAACCTCTTGAGTCGAGGACAGCCCTAATTTTGGATGTGAGAATGATCTGTGCAGTGGTAGTTGATTGTCACCGTGATTGCACGAGGCCTTAAAGGACGACAACCTCCCCTACAGGAAAGAACTACAATCCCCCTTAGAGATCTGAACCTGGTCTTCCATCGAAATAGCCTTGAGACCTACCACTGGCCCACAACCTCAGCCCCGGGATATTTCTCCAATCTCTGACCTCATTGCAGATCTGTGAAGTTGTGAACCATTTGTAGAACTGATGATTCGAACCATATTAATTAGGAGAGGTCGCTCTGCAACAGCATGAGAAACAGCTGCAACTGCAGCCAATATCTTGTGAATGTATGGTAGAACCCAACGTGAAGATGCGGTGAGAGTAATTGACACGGGCTCTTCTCGACCTCAGACTAGTGCATGATATCTTCATCGCGTAGATTGGACAGTTATCACTTCGCTGGCAGATTGACAGCGATTTTGCTTTAATGTCTGTGGCGGTAAATTGAATTGGTTGCAGCACTCGTTCTCTCTCAATTCACTGCGTTTGTACCCTCGTCAAATCCTCACCAACTAACACCTCCATGTATCGCATGTGTACTTTACCGAATCAACCTACAACGTGACACTTGTACCGTTATAAGAACGGAATATAGACTGTGATTTGTAGATGGTTGACCATTACAATGTCAAACATTTCATCAAATTCAAAGACTTAAAAGATTCCTTAAGTGGTGGATACCTAAGGCTAGGTCAAGCTAGCTAGAGGCCTGGGTCTTGGGTTAAGGGTAAACATGTCACATAATGAATTTTGAATTTGGGTGTGGAGTCTAATAACATTGCTCTCAATCATTCGATTTACATTCATTTGACATAAGAAAAAAATATATATACAAGAAGATATATTCTAGGAACTTAAATCTATACTAAATCATCTAAGAGAAACAAAGGTACAAAAAATTTCCACCATTCCACTCAAGCTCACATGGAACATAATTTATTTCTAAGTCTAAGCTCACATGAAACATAATTTATTTCTAAGTCTTAACTATACAGTTGGTGAAACGCTGAAGTGCAAAGAAAAATTGAAGTGGCGCTAATGGCTTTTTACAAAGCCATGCTTAGTGAACTAGATGTTCATAGAAGTGAGGCAATAAATTTGATTGTCAAACATATTCCTAAGTTTGTTCCTTAGCTAGATAATCAAGAACTAATGAAAGCAATCTCCATTAGTGAATTTAAACAAGCAATAATGGACTAAAAGGTTTCCAAATTGTTTTTTATCAAGAATGTTGGGACATAATGAGACTGGAACTATTGCTCGCAATTGAGGAATCATGTGAAAAGAGAGGGGCCTTACAATATTTCAATGCTAATTTTATTACTCTCATACCTAAGGAGAAGAAGGCTACATAAATGGACAAATTTAGACCCATTACCCATTGCAATCGCTCTTACAAAATTATTTCTAAGATTATTTCCAATAGAGTGAAGCCCATTATGGAGGTCTCTCAGGAATAACAAGTTAAATTGGAGGTCACCAACCCATTGATGGAATCATTGTGGCCCATGGGACCTTACTCTCCATGAAATATATTAAAAAGTCAAGCATTATGATGAAGCTGGATATGTCTGAGGCCCATGATAAGCTACATCGACATTGCATTGCCAAAATGTTGGAGGCATTTGGTTTCCCTTCAGCTTGGATTAGTTCGATCATGAACTTCGCAAGGTAAACTTTTTCTCCGTACTTGTGAATGGAGACCCCTCACAGAGTTTTGTACAATGCAGAGGTTTTGAACATGGCAATCATATTTCTCCCTTCATCTTTATCTCATTGATGGAAGGTCTTGATGGAAACTTGGTAGATGCTAATGATAGGTAGGGGCCCCTAAGTTTCTCGATAGCCCTTAACTTGGACCCCTTGTCTCGTCTTGATTTTTCAATGACCCCATGGTCATCAAAGCTCCCTCTCTCAAGGAAGCCAAGACTTTCAACTGTGCTTGAACACATTTCTTTGAGCCTCACGAGGAAAACATAATGAAGAGAAATATCAATAATTCCTTTTTAGTGCCATGAGTAGTTTAAAGGAATATCAACAAAGTGTTGACTTACTATCATGGTACACTCCCCTCCATTAACCTAGGCATTCCCCTATTGGACTATCATAAGAATATACATCCATGGAAACCTCATTTTCAAAGATTAAAGGCAAAACTCACAAGCTCAAGCTTCATATACCTTTCTTTGGTGGTTGAACCCTTCTACTTAAATTGATACTCCAATGTATGCCAATATTTCTGTTTTCAATTATTTCTACACCCATTAAAGAGCTTGCATGCCTCGCCTCACTCTAGAAAGATTTCTTTGGGGCGACTATATGACAAATATGAAATGTCTTCTTGTGGATTGACAAAGAGATTGTCTCCTAAAGCACTGTGGTGGCGTGGGGATAAATCCAAATAAACCTTTATCGGGAAAAATATAACGGGGTAAATATACCTCAAGGATTGGTAAATGTGACTTAATCAAGGTGGAAAATACCTCTGCAGGCTCCTACATTTGGAATAATGCTAGGAAATGTATGGATCTTGTGTAAAATTATAGCTTACAAGAGGTTGGGTGGGGAATCTCATTGCTTTAAAAGGAAGATTCGAGTCACAACAACTTCCCCTCATCAATATGAGGCAGATTTTATGTTGACAGAAGAATCCTTCGACAACCAAAATTGGACACGGGGAAGGGGATTTAAGAAGAAGGGGAGGAACCAAGCACCACATGGTGTACGGAGTAGACCTTGAGTGAAATTTGACCATAATAAATTATCCCAGAGGATGCACAATATAAACACTAGGACAATTTGAATTTAAGACTGATCAATTGGGTATCCTTAGCCGTTGAGAGGACTCATGTTATCCTACCCATCAAGGTTCAATTACCTCATCTCTTAAAGAGTATATTGTTGTAGTGGCCCTAAGTTGTTTTTTTTAACAGTAATGGATTAGAAGCTTTTCATTAAAAGTGGAAAACAGAGATTACATAGCTGGAGAAGGGTGATTGTTCCCAAAGCAAAACAATGCTTGCCATCCCTTGTTCATCCTTCTCGAGTTCATATCACTTCTTAAACTTGCCTAATCTATGGAAGCTGTAGCTTCTTACAAATTGCCCAAACAAGAAAATACATAAACAAAACGTTACATATAGTTTATACTAAGACTGATAAGCATTTTGGATGCAGAATCAGTTTCCAAAAAATAGAGGCCCAAAAATAGATAGTCCATATTACCAACTGCAAACGCTAAGACCAAGACAAAACAGCTTACGAGCTGAGCTCCTCGAAGTTCTCCACGCTGCATTCCTTAGCTGAGCTGAGGCTGAAGAACACGCCTGAATTCACCAAAGTGTTGCCAATATTCTCCATCTTCTTTCCAATGTTCCCAATGTTGTTGCTAGAGGCTTCCAAGTGGGGCTTCATGAGGGGATTCAGCGGCATTGCTGCTGTGAGAGCATTGACCCTGTCCTCAAGGTTTCTATTATGAGTCTTAACTTCTGCATTCGTTGCTTCAACGAGAGTATAGAGCTTGGATAGGGCTCTTTTTATCTCCACATTTTCAATGCGTGCCAGCTTAACTTGATGCTCTAAGTCAGCCACTCGAGCTTGGAGAGCTATATTAGAAGTGGAACCCTGGTGTTGCTTTTATCCTAAATCTTCTCATCCTACAGAAGCTCCGGCTCATCTTCGCCCCTGAAATCGCTACCACCTGGGTAATGCTCACAAGTGCCCTGAATCCTATCGTTCAGAGGATGTACCCAGCTCCGGGCCCGTTTGGAGCAGATGCCATGGTGGCGGCAGAAAGGGAAAGACGACCCTGAACCCATCACAATATGTTCCATTTTGGCCTACGGAGCTTCCCTCCCACAATGCAGAATAACCCTGAGGAAAAAACCGAACTTGCTTCTCTTCAAATTCTCCGGACTGGAATGGCAGAAGGTGATAATTAGAATGAGGGAGGCAAGGTTGTTTCTTTGGCATTTAAAATATTCGTGCTACCTACTCCTTCCCTTAGCCTCACGCATGCTGCCCATCTGGCAGGGATTGAAACGAGGCTCGTTAATGTAGATAGGGCGAAAATCGAGGCTCTTTAATGGAGTTGAATTACTTAGGTGGGCATGAACATCCACAAACCTGGACAGGTGTGGATAGTAAGAAAAAATGCAGACTCTATCCATCAAAAGAAAAAAGTTTTAATGTATCCAAGTATCCTTCCTTGGCTTGTTATCACATTCCAATGTTCCGTGACTTAGGCCAACACCTTTGTTAGCCAACCCATCCGCATGCTGGTTCTGAGTTCTAAGAACATGAAAAAATTTGATGTTCTTGAATTCCTTGGCGAGACAAAGAAGAAGATGCTGCATTTTGGTGGAAGGCTTCTTGTTTTTTCTGGCTAACCTTCTAGCTTCACTTATGACTATTGATGAGTCTCCAAACCCTGCCAGTTACTCTATTTTCATTTCCTTGGCAAGTTCCAGTCCTTTGATAAGGGTGAGCCACTCGGCTTTGTTATTGGTCGCTTTCCCAATGCTCCAGGAGTACTCTCTCTTCTTGATTCCTCTGGGGTCCCAAATAACCTCCCTGCACCTGCTAACCCTGGGTTGCCTTTCGAGGCCACGTCAAAGAACAGAATGAAGCAACCTAAGTTTGCTTTCCATGCCTGAAAACACTCGTTTCTCATTCTGAGCTGCCACTTCTCAGAATTCGGATTTTTGGGAGGTTTGGTCCAATGATGGAGATAATTCGAGGGGACAAGAAGATCGGCCATCCAGTCTCTTTCTTTGATGGTCAGAGATTCTTTATGTAAATTTGTCATACCTCTTGATCGTAAGGCCTTGATCCAAATTGCTTTTGCCGAATCAGCTACCTTTTTTTGTCTATAACTCTTACCTTCAAAAATTTCAAAGTTTCTAGCATTCCAAATTTTCCAACTTATGAATCTAGGGATGACAGCCCACTCTCTAGCTAGATCAGGTTTGTTCTTTAAAGATCCCATGTAGAAGTCCCTCCAATGATTGAAGAGGTCATTCCAATTGGTGGGCAGAATGATGTTGACATTTAGACCATGAAAGGCCAAATTCCAGACCTCCTGGGAGTAATTGCCATCAATGAAAAGATGATCTAAGGTCTCCTCAACCTCTTTGCACAAAATGCATCTAGTTGGTCCGATTATTCCACGCTTTCTCAGGTTTTTTGTAGTCAAAGTTTTCCTATGAGCCAGAATCCAAAAGAAGGCATTAATTTTAGGGAGGCCATCTTTGTTCCAAACTTTGCTCCAGTTTATGTTCCTGTTGGGATTGCTCTTGGTATTAAATATCTGCATGTAGCCTTCCTTGACCGAATAGAGGCCCTTCTTTCCCCAACCTCTGCTATCCTTGTTATGATTATGAATGGGATTGTTACCATTGAGGAGAGATAATAAAGCCCTGTAATCAGCAGAAAGCTACGCTGGTGGCTCCAGATTCTTCCAACCACCCCATCTTCCACTAGGCGTCCAAGACGAAAGATCGAACAATGTTTTGATGTTCTTGTGATCTAACCAAGTTTTCAATTCTCCTAGCTCATGGCAGTAGGTGGTAGGTGAGTTGGATCCTAGCTTGTCTTGCCAGATTTTAATCCAATTTCCATTTCCAGCCAGCCAATGCACACTTCCTTGAATTACATGAGCCGCTTTTTTGCACAGGTTCCAAATTGGAGAGCCTTTTCTGGACATGTCAATCTGCTCGATACACCTTCTTCTAGAGCATGCCATATTTTTTTTTGGATAACCTGCTTCCACCAGGCATTTTCTCCGGAAATTAATCTCCAAAGAATGTTAGCACCGAGCGCTAGATTCATATACAGAGGGTTTCTGATACCGGCTCCACCATCACTAATAGGCCTATAGACCATGTCCCAACCAATGGGAGGGAATTTTTTGGTATTCGAGGATTTGCCTCCCTGCTAGAGGAAGTTTCTCAATTCCTTGTTTATCTCCATAATGATGGAATTAGGAACAATGAAAATGGAGCAGATGTAGATCGGAAGGGAGGAGAGAACCGACTTAATTAACGCCAGCTTTCCTGCTGTGTTTAACCACCTAAATCCCCAAGCATTGATTTTATTTTTGATTTTGTCAATAAGAACCTGCCAATCTGCCCTTTTCTTTTTTCCTTTGAAAATGAGAATTCCCAGATAACTGAAGGAGTTCCATTCTGAGATTCCTTCAAACTCCAGGATGCGAGCAACTCTAGCCAAGGTGCCGGGTGGAGTGTTCCACCCATAAATTTTTTATTTTCCATAATTTACCTTTCCATCCGAGGCAACGAGAAAAGTGGACAGAGTATTTTTGAACCTTTGAGCAATGATTGTTGAAGTGCCCCCTAGCATGATAGTATCATCAACAAACTGGGCGTGATTGGTCGGCTTAACTCCTCTGGCTATTTTGATCCCTTTGAGGTCCCCAGTATCTTGTAAGAGCTACAGCTTCCTGCTAAAGGAGTCTGCTACCAAAATATAAAGAAAAGGTGACAGTGGGCAGCCCTGACGGATGCCCCTAGAAGCTTGAAAGAAATTAGTTGGTCTGCCATTGACCAGAGGGGCAATCCAGGGGCTGCTAATGCATGCTCTAATCCATCTTACAAATCTAGTAGAAAAAACAAATTTTGACATAACAACAAAGAGAAAAGAGTGGTTTACCTTGTCAAAGGCGTTAGCCATGTCGAGTTTGATTGCCATCCCTTGCTGTCCTCTTTCCATGCTGGAGTGAATGGCCTCCTGTACAATGATAATATTATCCAAAATTTGCTGCCCCTTGATGAAGCCTCCTTGAGTGTCTGAGATTAATTTTCCCATAACATTTTTCATTCTGGTTGCCAAGATCTTAGATAGAATTTTATAGGACATGTTACACAAAGAGATAGGTCTGAAGCGGTCAATGGAGGTGGGTCTTTTGTCTTTGGGAATCAGAGCGAGAAATGAGGAGTTGGTAGCTCCCCCCACCTTGTCCTTCTTTCTTGTCCAATTCAGCATTTTTTTAGGTCCTCCTTGATGATGTCCCAAGCAACCCGATAGAAATTTATGGTGAAACCATCTGGCCCTGGGGCTTTGTCAGCATGGAGGGACCAAATAGCTTCTTTTATCTCGAATTCAAGAATTGGTTTGGCCAATTCCCTGTTTTCAGAGTCCGAGATGAGAGTTGGTAATTCGAAAGAAGGTCTTCCTGAGCTAATGGGTCGGTGTCTTTCTTGTCCTGGTAAAGATCTTGAAAGTGTTGGAAAACATGGAGTTTTATATCCCCCTGATCCAAGATTTGAGCTCCATCTCTGTCCTTGAGCTGACTGATCATATTGCGACTAAGCCTTAGCTTAGTTTGATTATGAAAATATGCCGTGTTGTTGTCCCCGCCTTTCAACCAGAGTTTCCTTGATTTGATCCTCCATTCATCTTCTACTCGCTTGGCTTCTTTGAGGACTTTATTAGTGAGATCTTTCTCCATACAAATAATCTCAGGTGTGATGGTGCTGGTCTCCATTTTTAATTGCAGGTCAACAAGGTCTTTTTGAAGATGAGCCTTTGTAGAATGAGGGTTGATGTACTCATTTTTTGCCCATTTTTTCAGAGCGATTTTCACACTTCTGAGTTTTGTTTCCTAAATGAAACTGGCAGAGCCCGCTCTATCCTTGCCCCACACCTGCTTGATAATGTCCAAGACCTTGTTGTCATGAATCCAAAGATGATTAAATCGAAATGGGATTGGGCCAAGAGTTGTAGGGGGGGAAAGGACTAAGGAGATCGGTTTATGGTCTGAGGTCACTGAGGGCAGGACAAAGGAGGAAGGGAGGAGGTTTTTTTGCAGGAATGTCACACTAATCAGGAAACAGTCCAGCCTGGCCGCAATATGCCCAATGCCCACTCTTTTATTGCTCCATGTGTAATTACCGTTTTTAAGGGGTTGATCAATGAGATCCAACTCCGCAATAAGATCCTCCAAGTATTCCCCGAAGGGATCTCTAACCCTGGAACCACCCCTTTTTTCAACTTGATATTTCGTGACATTGAAGTTTCCAACCACTATAAGGTCTTTCCCTCTCATCTCATCTTTCAAAGAGGAGAGATCAACCCAAAAAGATTGCTTGTCTCTTAAGTGAGTGGGGCCATATACATTGCAAATAAACAAACTATTTTGACTTTTTTTTTTTGCGACTCAGTCAGCAACCAGTGCTGGTTTCGTTTCATATTTTTTTATTTCATACTCACTTGAAAAGAGAGTTGCTATTCCTCCGGAAGCACCTTTAGCGCTCATGGCAGCTCCTTGACAATTGTTCCAGAAGTGCTGTGAAAGAGGTAAGATTTCCACATCATTCATCTTAGTCTCTTGGACGAGCAGGATATCAGGACGTTCAGTTTTGATGATGTCTTTCATTGCTTCAATTTTATTTGCTCCCCCTAGTCCCCTGTAGTTCCAAGAGACAACCTTCATTACTTCTTGCTTGATTGTGGCCCTGCCTTTGGCCTTCCATATGCTTTCCCTAAGACTTTTGGATTTTGCAGGAGATTCATTTCTTTAATGCTTCTCTGTCTTCCCAGATCCATTTCTCGCTCAGCTTCCTGTTCACGTAGATACATGAGTGATTTTCATCCATGAGTGTTGAGATGTGGGGCTGCCTCTTCTTGAGATCCTATGAAGGAATATTCTGGGGATGGGTAGACAGCCACGGCTTTTCCATTTTTCACCTTTTCCACCCAGGAGCCACTTGGTGATTGCGAGACTAGATCAGGAGTCTCTTCTCTAAGGGCGAGATTTATGCTATTAATTTTGACACCCAACGGCTCTTCTTCCGCCTCACGAGTTTGTTCTTCTTCCATAGTGATTTCCCCCTCTTCAATATTTAAAGCTGCAAAAGGATTGCTTGTTATGGCTTCGTTTTCCAACTGAGGGGTTGTTGCTATCTTTTGCGGCTGAGTTTCCTTTTCAGGTAGGCTAGGATTTTGCATTTTCTGGCTTTTCTTTGCTGGTTGCCATCCTTCCTCTTGGCTTTTCTCCGGAGCCTTTTGAGCAGCTTTTGGACAATTCTTGACGAAGTGACCATACTCATGGAATTTTTTGCACTTGAAAGGAAACTGCTCATAATCTACCTGTTGTTCATATTCCCATCCATCCATACAAAGATTAACAACTTTAGGAAGCCCCTTTTCCAAATCCACCTCCATGTAGATCCGGGCACAGGAAAATAGAGGACCTTTGGGTTATGCCTTGTCAATGTATTTTCCAAGGGATTTTCCTATTTCCTGAAGAGATTCATCATTCCAACAATGAAGCGGGAGATGGGGCAAACAGACCCATACAAGCACAACCAAGGGGACATCTCTATCTAGATCAAAGGATAAAGACCAGCGATTTAGATAGAGACCTCTTGGACCCATGAAATAAGGCCTGCTTCTGAAAATAAGATCCCGATCGGCTTTGTTTTCGAACAAGAAAGTGAAATAACCCTTTCCACAGAAACAATGTTGCAAGCCTCCAGAGATCATAGGCATCCAGTTTTTTTAAACCCAAAAATCCATCGACTTGGGTGATGGCCAAATACCCGTGAACTGACCTATCAAACCTCGATCACTCAGGGCCAAGGCTTTCATTCGTGAAGCGGGCGGCATGATTTGAATTTTGGGGGCATCTGCTCATTTGAGGAATCCATCCCCAGGAGAAGCCGCGGAAGAGGGGGGAGGAGACGCAGCAACTAAACCCCTGAAGACTGCGTCGAGTTGCCTCCTGCGCTCCTCGAGGCAATCCAAATCCATCATAAGGGTCGTCTAGGGTTTAGCCCTAAACTGAGCTCGCTGACCCACGCAGAGCGCACGACTCCTCTCAGCTCGACACTCGGATCCTCGCAAATTTTCACCAGTAGCGGCCCTAAGTTGTTAAGCCTTAGATATTGTGACATTACATTTCTATTATTATATTAGTATTGTCTTTATTGGTCGTTTAGGAACTTAATTGTAATTGTACTATTTGTCTCCTATATACCAAAGAGACCTAGTTTTAGAGATCATCTCATCTTGTGCATTTGATACATTGTAAAAGGAGGTTGCCCCTTCAAAAATGATTCTTATTCTTTCTTTTTTTCATATTTAAGGCGTTGGGTTACTCTTTCTTTCCATTTTTATGTTAGTTTGGGAATTTGGTCCTTAAAATTTGGTATTAGAGCCATTTTAGCTATAGCTTTCTTTTGGGGAAGTTTCAAATAGGACATGGCATTGGTGTAGTTTTAATGCTAGAAGGAAGGCCACTTGCCTTTGAAAGCTGCCAACTTAAAGGGAAAAATTTACTCAAACCAATTTATGAAAAGGTGCAATTAAGAAATGGTGCCCTTACCTAATAGGAAGATAGTTCAAGGTAAGAACATATCATGATAGTCTTAAGTACTTCTTGGAACAATGATTATATTTAGAAAAACAATGAAAATGGGTTACAAAGATGCTAGGTTATGATTTTGAAATTACCCACATAAAAGGAAAAAAGAATGTGCTGGTAGATGCACTTTCAAGAAAAGAAGAAGACACATGGCGCTTACTTTGTGTTATTTCTATTCCATAATCTGAATGGGTGGAAGAAGCAAGGAGAAAATGGAAGCATTATAAGAAGACATGCAAAATAATTCATAAAGTACAAGAGGACCCTAGTGTATGGGGTAAATTTGTGTGGAAGAATGATTCCCTATTGCACCGAGAATTTCCTACATTGATGTAAGAATTCCCAACTCGAATATAAGGTCCTTTTGGATTTGCATACTTCTCCTATAGGAGGTCATTGAGGGATTTTGAAAAGTTACCACAAGATCAAGAAGGATTTTTTTTGAGAGGGTCTTAAAACTGATGTCCAAAAGTATGTGGAAAAATGTTTGGTTTGCCAACGAATAAATGGAGTAGGTCTTCTGCGACCAAAAGAGGTCTAAATGGATTTTATCACAGATCTACCAAAGTTTGAAGGAAAGAATGTCATCATGGTAGTGGTGGGTCAACTCACAAAGTAATTGCCCATTTATGCTCTCTTTCTCATCCTTTTAAAGCAAGTACAATACTTGCAACATTCATGGAAATAATTCAAAAGCTACATGGAATCCCCAAGGTTATTGTAAGTGCTAGAGATTCATTTTTCATTGGTAATTTTTGAAAGGAAATATTTTCTTGTTTGAGTACTCAATTGGCTCATAGCTCCTCTTACCATCCTTAATCCAATGGGAAAACTGAGAGTGTGAATAAATGCCTAGAAGGGTACCTTTGTTGCTTTGCATCTAATAAACAAACACAATGGGTCGACTGGTTTCCCTTGGTAGGACGGTGGTACAACATATCCTTCCACAATTCATCAAAATGTTTTCATTTATGACACTTCATGGCCATAATCCTCCATCTAGCACATCATCCTTGAAATATGAAGCTAAGATTCAAGCAGTGGAGGATCATATACAACACCAACAAGAGGTTCTTCAACTATTGAAAGACAACTTGGCTTTAACACAAAATAGACTCTGAAACAATAAGAGGATCAACATTGTTGTGAAAGGAAATTTGAAGTGGTGGATTGGGTGTTTTTGAGGCTACAACCATACAAACAAATGTCCCTCAAGCAACAAAAGGACAATAAATTAGCACCCAAGTACTATGGTCGCTATAAGGTGTTTTAGAGGATTGTAAGTATGGCTTATAGTTGGATACCTACGGGATTATTATCCACTTGTAAATATTGTAAATATATATTTGAAAATAATTGAAGAGCCATTGAATAATATACCTTTAGAAGTTGAAGACTAGAGGTCATCCAACAATGTATTAATACACCATTCTTGTAAAAGAAAACCATTCAAGGTTGGAGTTACCCAAGGTTTGTCAGTGGTATCAGAGCTTTGGTTAATTTCATAACTCCAATCTTCTCCTTGGCTTATTCTCTAGTCTTCTCCTTGGATTATGTTGAAATATTGTAGATTCAAAGAATATTCTATTTGTACTTTATTATTATTCATCTGGAGATGTTTTATTCCTCCGTCGGGATGTTATTATTATGTGAAGTCAATGAGGTAAATCCTCCCATGTAAGTCGGGGCAATAGATCCCCTAAGAGTCATTTGTAATGGGGTGTTTAAGTCCCCTAGAGGGGTCGGCCCAGTTAGCAAGAGAATAAACTATTGAGGCCGACCTGTCAAGTGTAAAAGTCAAGAGAATGTAAAGTATAAATAGAGGAGGTGTGTTCCTCATTTAACACACACACTCACTTGTGAACTCGCATAGGAGAGAGAGAGATCTGCAAAGGAGGAGGAGGAGATCTTGTTTGGGGACTACTGTTGTCTACTTGTTGATCATCTATATTGAGGAAGTTTTGCTGGGTTTTCTACCCCATGAGGGTTTCCCAGGATAAATCGGTGTCTCTTGTGTTTATGATGTGCTTGTTATTCTTTCAGTGATCCTGTATATGCTATTGTTGTGAAATTGAATTGAATATTGATGTTATCTATCTTAGCATATTGAATCTTAACAGCTTATTCACTACCTCTCTATGAACTCCTAGTTCTGCTAGTTCTGTCCTTCTTGGCATACTATCCTCTTATGAGCTATGTCGACTGCCTATGTGCTCTATTGTATTGTCTACCAGTTCTATGTTACCCACAAACTCTAACGTATTCCTCTCCTTAGGATTATTCCCTAACATGTATTCATCTCCCACATCCCCTCTACGTTTTTTTGTTTGTTGTCTACTTGTTTCAATAACCCACGACTATATTCATCTCCACAATAGCCTCCCCTAGGTCCATTCTTTTTGAGTTATCTTCTAGGTAGATGAACTGACCCAATAATGGCATTTGCTAAAGACTGAGACAAGGTAGTTGCATGTTCACATCCTATTTTATGTATTGAAACTTCTCTTCATTTTGATGACAATTGGAATTCGAAGATCCTTCAAGATCCTCGAGGATTTTCATAAGGGATTTCCTCCTAGATCAAGATTGAGTAACCCCTGGTGCTGTACATTCCGCGTCGTGACCCACAACCATTTTGTTGTTGATTTGAAGTTCGTTTAATTTTTTTTTCCTTTCTTTATATTATACAGTATGCTATGGTGTGCTAAGCTAATAGAAATCTCCTCTTATTCTATTTGTACTATGTGAGTTTGAGGCTCGAATGGTGCAAAAATGAGGGAGGGATTTTGAAGGAAGGTAGGAAAGAATAAAATATTGTTGATTTATGGCTTTTTGCAAGCACTAATCCAACTATACACACTCCCACCATGATCACAAGCTTCCTAATTGGTAATTCCATCGCCACCTTGTATGCTAATGTTAGTTCCAATTCCAATTGCAGTTGTGATCCTCATCGACCCTTATCAATGTCTATTTGTGATCCTTTTTCACCATTTCTTCTTATTTGTTCAATACCATGTCCATTTGTGATCCTTCTTCACCATTTCTTCTTATTTTTTCAATACCATTTTTATGGCACACATCGATTACATTGTGATGTGTAAGTATTAGTGTTATCAAAATAATATACCCATGACCTACACACTAAGCAATGACCTTGTTCTCCATACTCAAATCATACAATGTTTGTTGAGCTCTTGTATGTCCTATGTCATGAATATATTGAAGGGAATACTCTAGTATGTTATTGTTGGGTATTTCCACTCCTCAAACATGGGCACATCGTATTTTTGGCCTTGAAAACTTTAAAACACTTATGGTGAATATGGAACATTTGTTGGGCATAATAGAATTGATTTCTCCTCCAACACATTATACAACCTGACGAGAACTCTATACTCGCAATGAGAACTCTAGCCCTAAAAATCAATTTTTGTGTGTCAAAAATACCAACTATCAACCTGCAAATCGAAAAGTGATGCTACCAGTAGCACTCTTTTTTTGTTTCAAGGTTAAAAATGCAACCATTGCCTTAAAAACCCATATTGTTGCTAAAAATAGCCTTAAAATCAACCATTGAATAAAAAACTAATGCTACTGTTAGCACATTGGTTTTTTCAAAGGCTAAAATTATAACTTGTTTGAAAGCATGGTCTTAACAACCAGTATCATTGGTATAAAAATCTCAAAATCAACTTCTAAAGCGAAAAGTAACGCTAACATTGCATCATTTTTTAAACCATGGCCCTAACAACTAGTACATTTATGACTGCAAGTATCATATATTACCTAATGGCATGATGATATCACCTCATAATTTTAAATAAAAAAACATATTTTTTCATTTTTTAAATTAGAAAAATAGTTGGAAAAATAGGCCTCCCCTCTCCGTGGCCATCACTCCCCCCTCGCCCCGTTTTTTAATTTTTTTTATAAAGTTTTTATAATTTTCTTTTATAAAAAATTAAAAAAACTATAAAAACAAATTAAAAAATTATATATTTAAACTATATAATAAACTTAAAAAAAACTATATGTCAAAAAATATTATATTTTTTTTATAAACATAATAATAAAATAATAAAAAATATGATAACATTAAAAAAATTATAACAAATAAAAATAATAATAATACAATATAACAAATATTAAAAAAACTAAAACAAAAATTAATAAAATTTAAATAATATTAAAAAATTTAAAAATATATTCAAATTTTAAAAATGGTGGGGCGTGGGGCCTGTCGCTCCCCTCGACCCCCCCCTTCCCCATCCCCTCACTCCCTCCCTTCGTAGGCTCCCCTTCCCTCCCTCGCCCCCTCCCTCCCTCCCTCCCCTCTGCACTCTGCATACCGGGCACCAAAGGGGCACCTCCCTCGGCAGAGGGTCGATGCATGCATCGAGGGTCAATACCAGCATTGAGCCTCGATGCCAACATCAAGCCTCGACACATTCATAAATCCAAAGAGAGAATGAATGTTGCCTAAATGAGTGAGGCCCGACGCATGTGGAGGATCCTCCATATCTAAAGAGGAGTTGTCTCAAGAGAGTTTTGTTATCCCTAAAGTTGAACCTAGACTACAGGGGTTCGAGCTTAAGGAAATCTTGGATGGTAGATATCAGACATCTACACAGTAATTCTAGGTAATTTTGGTGGTAAATGAAGTTATGACTTAGGTTGGATAATAAAAAACAAAAGACAGGGATAATATAAAATTTCAATATATAAATAGAAACAGAAAATGACTGTGATCATAAACCTACAAATGTAAGAGCTCAGATGTCATTTCATAATTGGGGCATAGTTGTATACTATTCAAAAGAATCACAACATGAAATTTAGACCATGTATAGACATAATACTGATAGCATATACTTCATAGATTAAAACAAGACAGGCTCAAAGATTATATTTTATTTCATAAACAGTCATTTCTGTAACATATCAATATAAGAAAACATCATACATGCCTGTACAAAAAAGCTTCTAAGATCGAACTTCCATCATGCTGTTCCAATTCCAACCCCTTCTATTTCATGTCTATTTCATATATATACAAAAATTTGTTCAAAACAAAACAATTAATAGATCCTATTCTATTGGATCTAATTCCTCAAAAAGTGGAACAGAGTTTTAAATTTGAGTCTTTCGAACCCTTAACATAAGTAAAATAAACAAGACAATCTGCCAGCTATGAAATCCTATCACTAAACTATAGCAAAACAAACTAGATGCTTCTAGATGATTAAGCTAGAACAACCAGGTCATCTAGAACCTGAGATCTTCTTTGTAACCTGGTATATTCAGCATCAGCATTGTGCTCTCGCCCTTGTAACTAGACCAGCTGAATCTTCATTTGTTTGTATTCCTTATGCAAGGCTCTTTTCTTTTGCAATGTCTCTTTAGCTACAGCTGCTAATTTCTGATAATCAGAATCCTTCTGCCCCAAGTCCTCTTGAAGTCTCTTATTTGCCAACAACAAGCTCTCATTAATATTCTGCAAGTACTAGCACTGTTCCTTGTAAGATTTCAGGGTTTTCTTCACTTGGTCTAATTCAGGAACAAGCTCCATCTCATCTGCATCCACTGTAACATCTTCTTTCTGTATGCCCTTAGAACTTGATGCTTGATTTATAGCATGAACTTGCTTCTTTTCAAACAGTGCTGCCTCTGGTATATGTCCCATATCTGTCTGCATATCTATGAAATTTTCATTCTCAAAAATGAAAACATTGATTTCTTGCTTTTCCATCTCGTTATCAGAATCATTAATTGGGACAATTTCATTCCCCTTCGCAGGTTCCTTTAGAAATCTGGATTTTGCAGCCATTTTAGTTTTAGATCTTGTCCTTGGCCCTAAATCCACATATTCTGTGCTTATAGCTTTTATTGGCTCGTCTTCCTCATCAATTGTTTCTTTAACAACAAAACTCAACATATCAGTTTCTGGTAAACTAGATTGATCATAAATGATTTTACCTTCAGCAACATTAGATAGGGTTTGCCCTGTTTCATCCTTTCCTTCAAGCTCTGTAACCTGTACCTGTTTATTTGGCAATTTTGTTTCATTGCCTTTCTCCTTGGAAAGTTTCGTCTTCTTCTTTATTTCAAAACCCTGTTCAATGAGAAATTGATCCCAACTTTGCCCTATTTGCTGCAAATGATGAAGAACTAAAAGTTTGATGAGTCCATGATGAAAGATGGAGCGTTCTGTGTGTTTCGGATGACCCTGCACCCATAAAACCATTTTCTGCAAGCTTCTCCATAAATAATAGGGTAAATTGATTTTCTTGCTGCCATGTAAATGCATCAGCAGTCGAATGTGGCATCTTAGCACCTTATCGAAATGGCCATCACAAGTGACATAGTTTTGAATCATCTCCATAGGGATTTTCCAATTAGGTTTAACTTGGCTAACATGAACCCCATTCTGCCAATTTAAGTCTTCAAAACCAGGGAGTAAAAATTCACTATAGTCTCCTTCGAATTCTTTCTGCTTGAACCAGTTTTCACCTTCAGCTGGGATGCCAATGACCTCTGAAATAAACTGTTCACTAACTATTGCCCTGAAGCTTTTAAAATCAACCACCCCATCTTTGTAATTCTTTATAAAGGCTTTAGTCACCTGGGGATTATATCCTTGCAGTTTTTCACAGTAAATCAACCACCCTGCGTCTCTCATCAACTTTGTTACTCTGGGAAACTGCAAAAGGCACTGGATGTTGTTCGGTTCGGCTCTACATGGGAAGCCACCTGGTTTCTTTCTTTCTTGCACCTGCGAAGTTTCCTCCATGTTTTACCCTTTTCAAAATGAAATGTGTGCTATAAAAACCCTACTCTGCAAAGTTCATTCCCAAAATCACACTTCTCTGTCCATCAATCTGCTAACTTCGATGCCTGGAAGCTCGTACTCATCAACCACTACTGTGTACTTGTTCAATTGCTAACTGTCAAATTAAACAGGCTGCCACGCCTTATGGGGTACCAAATACATGCATCTTGATAATTCATTTCGAATTACAATTAATGCAAAATATTAATTATCAACTTTAAAACCCATGTTAAATCATAATTTCACATTTCGGTGAAACTGACAGCATTTTCCATAGTACTGACAGCATTTTTGGATTTGAAATTTTGACATATGCTGTCAGTTTGGCATTTAAATCAGATTTGGTGATTTATAAAGCTTTCAAACATTTGCAATGGAACTTTTGAACCAAGAAATTAAAATTTATTTTGAAAATAAATATAAACAAGAGCCTATGTTATTTAATCATGAAAATATAATAAAAATAAACTAGGGTAGCAAAAATTTGAGGAAAAATGGAAGGAATACATGAACTAGGCAAATGGAAAAATGAGTGAAAATGAGGAAAGGGCTGTACAAATCTAAAGAACAACTATAGAGATAACAAGTTCTTACCTTGAAATCGAGCAACAGGGAAAATAGTAATGAAGACCAGGCTGGAGCATACAATGCTCACGCCCTCCCACCACCTGTTCAAACCACCTATCCCTCCCTTCATTAATACTACACCATATATGTCGGCTTTATCCCATCTCCCCTTACCACGAAGAGCGAGCCCATTTAATGACCTTAGTGGATCGATTGAGTTATTAAAACTAAATTTGGAAGCAACTTGTCCATTTAACAATGAGCCTTGAGTGTTGTTCATCAATAAATCCCCTTCCTTAAGCTTGGTGCTAATGTTGGCTTGCCTATCGGCGAGAATGTTGTTTTGGCGCATTATATGAAAGAACTAAATTTTTGAGATGCCCGAGGCAAAGGATAAGATTCTTTTTTGGACCTTTCCAACCTCCTTCCTTTTGCTAGACTGAATGTTTTGCATTGATTGAATGACAATCCATGAGTCGCCATAAACTTGAAAGGAATCAAGGTGAAGATCGAACAAGGTTTCTATACCTTGCATTGAAGCTACCCATTTTGCCTGATTGTTCCTCCTCCTTCCAAGACCCCAGGCGAAGGATGCTATCTTTTTTCCTCTAGGGTAAAAAATGACCCCTCTCGCACCTGCCTCCCTGAAGTTTTTTTATTTTTTTAATATTTGTTTTATTTTTTAATTTTTTGCTTTAATATTTTTAATTTTTGTTTTAATATATATATATATATATAATTTTTGTTTTAATATATATATATATTTTTAATTTTATAAATTTTTTTTTTTTTGTATTTTATTATTATCATTATAACCTGCTTTTAAATATATATTTCTTTGTTAAATACACTTGAAATTAGAATGTTGATACTTTTTAGCTACTTGAAGATTCAAAATCTTAAAAAAAATACCCCAAAAAATGATTCTACTAGTAGCATCACTTTGTGAAACAGAGGTAAAAACAACCCCTAAATGTGACCGCCAAAAAAACGAGAACTATTTAGAGTTATCACCAGGTTGTATAATGTGTTCTTCACCTTGGTCACAAGAAGTCGGATGCATATACTAAACAAATGCAAAGACGAACGCACACATAAGTATCTGCTATTTTGAACAACAAAAGTTGAGGAATTGTGCTTTTGATTATTTAAATTTTCTTAATTCAAATATTTAGATATGCATTTAAAGATGATTTTGTTTATGCTTTTGGATACTAGACATAAACTAATTGCCACTAAAGGGTGAATATGAGTTAGTGATATAATTCTATGTGGAGGGATCTTTGATAGTGACACAAGCTGGCATCATGTACTCCAACTTCTGTCCTTTTCGCCAAGAAATCATCCTATTGCTATCGCCCTTGAAGTTTTGAGATTTTGCTTTTGGTCTAATTTTAGAGAGTAAATGGTATTCCATGGAGTATTGAAAAATTATATCTTATATTGCAATAGCTTGTATTGCATATATTGTATTGTAAAAATTGTGGCAGAGATTGTATTGTAAGTCTACTACAAGCTTTGTATCTTCTTGCTTGAAGTAATTTTGCTTATAAAGATGCATTCTTAGAGAAGACATGGACGAAATAATTTTAGAGGCAGGGGGGGTAGACATAATCATGGCAAGAGACCTAATCTTCATTGTGTTCATTATGAATAGAATGGTCATGATGCAGAGCATTGTTGGGTTCCATGGGAGAAGATCACTAAAAAGAAGAAAGAGAAGAAAGAAGAAAGAGGTAAAGCTCTTGCATCTGCTCATTCCATTGTTGCATATTGCAATACTAGTGTAAATGAAGCTTTGTTCAATGCTTCATTTGCTTCTTGGAGAAATACTTGGCTGCTTGACACTGGTGCAATCTCCCACATGACATCTAGAAGAGATTTCACTAAAGTCATTCTAGAAGAGAAAGCACTACAAAAAGAAAGTGACATAATGGAGTATCGTTTCACTATAGTCATTGTAATGTGTTGATCTATTTTGGTGATCCAACCATTGGAATATCCAAGGCAATTTACAAGTCACATTGGTAAGAGAGCATGTTTATTTGGGTAATTGGTGGTTGAGAGTAGTGTATGATTATCTAACTCAGGAAATCCAAATATACCAAAGGGATTTATCCTATGGATCTCAAGATTAACACAAGAAGGGTTAACAAGAAGGGGAAATCCTTGGCAATGGAAGACAAGCACTCAGAAGGACCCATTGATGAAGGCGAAGAAGATTGATTGCAAGGTTGGAAGCTCAAGTAGTTGATATTTACAAGAGCATAGACTCATGGCCACTCTTGAGAAAAATATGGACCCTTTCTTGAAGAAGAGTAAATCTCATGAGAAACCAAAGTATCACAATGATCTAAGGAAAGAGAAGGAAGAATAAGCTAAAAAAAGGGAACTCTAGTACCCAATCTTCTCAAAACTAGTTTAAAGTGGAAGTGGAAATTGAGATCATGCCCTACAAACTAATCATTGTTAAATTGAATCATTGGTTCCATCAATTAGAAGTGTATTTCAATATGTATGAGAGGCACAAAAGATACATTTTTCTAGATTGAAGCTAACAGGCCATGCACAAACTTGATGGGAGAGCCATGCGAAGGAAGTTCGAATGGGGTAGACCCAATAGTGACCAAGTGGGAGGTATTGATGGACCTTCTCAAATCCCAATGTTACCTTATTGTGTATGAGGACCAGAGAAATCATTGGCACCAACTAAGGTCATGGCATAGTGTACAAGAGTTTCGAAAGCAAGCCATTCAATTCGAGATAAATCTCAAGGACTTTGACTTTGTTATAAAGTACCTTGATGGCCTTTAGAGTCACATAAAGAGGTAAGATATGTTATTCAAATCCATGACCATTAATGAGGCCTATATGCAAACCCAATGCATTGCTTTGACAAGAAAAATAAGTAGAAAAGTGGTTTAAAGAGTTATACTAGTATGGAGCTCCCAATAAGGGCAAGAAGGAGATGTTAAAAGAGAAAAATAAGAACATTTTTGCCATTGCACACGTGTGCAAGAACTCTAATCACCATTGTGATCATTGTAGCATTGATTGTCACAGTAAAGGAAAATGTTACAACTAAAGTTGAATCCCAGGAACTATGTAGGAGCAATCCAAGAAGAAAAATCTTCCAATGAAAGCATAAAAGGAGATCGAAAGCAACTCGAGTTGACAAAACAATTGTTTGCACAACAATGTAGAAGGAAGTGAACTTGGGTATCCTCCACCACAAAGATGAGAAGGAGAAGATAAAGTTATTCCATATCAAGATCTAGATCAAGAAGAACAAAGTAGATGCTCTATTTGATTGTGATTTATAGGCAAACCTGATTGCAGAGGACTTAGCAAGTGAGCTTGGTTTAGAAATACATGCTCACCTTGAGCTATACCCTTTGGTTCGGGCAAATAAGGCTGTAGAGTTAAACGATACCAAGTACTATAAGATTAGAGTTGCAATCAATGCAAATTTTATGATTATAGAGTTAAAAGATACCGAGCAATGTAAGCTTAGATTTGTTATCAATGCAAATTTAATGATGAAATAGAAATCAATGTAGTGCCACTTGATATTTGTGGTGTAGTGTTTGGTAGAGCCTATGTGTATATGAGGGATGCTACCTTTGTATTTCCTAATCAAGGATGTAGATCTTTAACATCAATGCAAACAAGGGAAAGTCTAAGACCTCTTCTGAGTGCACACCAAGCTAAGGGATTGATCAACACAACCAAGGAGTATGTACTTATTTTATTGAGACAAAAACATAAAGAAACTAATTCAACAGGTGTGAAGGCATGCTTCAAAGGATGTACAACAACACAAGCATTAACTAGAAGAGATTTGTAGGCATAAAAAGAAGTGTTCCAAGACCTACCCTCCCAACCTAGATCCCCAAGCATGGGTTCAATAATGGTTGGTTCCCATGCATCATCGGGGCACCCCTCTCCCTATATATAGGATTGATATTCTGAGCTCCTTGATGCTTTGCTTGCCAGATGATGTAGAAGCCTAAAGTGACTCTTTAGCACTATTGCCTTACTTATGTTGCTCCCATCATGGGGATTACATCATTTCAACATTGATCCAAAAGAAATGCCACCATAAAAACAATGCATATTAGAGTTGGACGAAGTGAAGAAGCAAATGTAGGAAGTGTTGGAGTGAGGAGTCATAAGATCAAGTACCTCACCATCTAGTTCCTCGATCATCTTGGTAATGTCATTTTCGTACCAAAGAAGGACAGGACTTGGAGAATGTGCATTGACTATAGAGCTCTAAAAAAGATCATTCTTCATAATCAATACCTTTTAGCTCATATCAATGACTTGTTAGATCAATGACAACATGCAAGGTACTTCACCAAATTGGATTTAAAATTAGGATATTATCAAGTTCAGATCAAGGAAAAAGATACTTGGAAGACCGACTTCAAGATTACTCAATATCTATACAAGTGGTTAGTAATGGATTTTGGTTTGAGTAATGCATCAACAACTTTTATGTGTTTAATGAATGATTTGTTGTATCCATTCCTAAATTCATTTGTCATTGTTTTCTAGGATGACATTTTAATCTTTAGTTCTACTTGGGAGCAATGTGTTGAACATCTAAAGAAAGTATCGAGGACACTAAGGGAACATCCTCTACTAGTAAACATAAAAAAAAAGAGTTTACTATGCATCACTTGGTGTACTTGGGACATGTGATTGGGGAAGGTGTATCATATAAAAACGTGAGAGTTTACCAAGCAACTCTTAGTGCCTGCTCTAACTGATGTCACATAAGTTAAAAGAGTTTTGTGGGAGCAACCCAATATTTAAGAGTCCATAGTATCATATTCAATTGTGGTAGTGACTCTTGATGCAATAACATCAAGTGCTAAGAGTTCTTAGTGGGGCGAGACACATCAACAAGCTTTAGAAGAATTGAAGCGTAAGATTAGTCAAGCCCTAATCCTAGCATTACCTAAGTTACATAAATAATTCAAGGTAGAAATTGATGCTAGTGGATATGTTATGGGAGCAATGTTAATGCAAGGGGGGAGATCAGTCTACGATCATTCAACGTTATTTCATGTAGCGGTACTAAACGATACCACAAATGACAATGAACTCTATGTATTGGTCAAGCAATGAAGAAGTGGAAGCACTATCTATTAAGTAAGGATATTGTCATCCATGTTGATTACCAACCTCTACAAATACTTGCAAGCTTAAAGTAAGCTCCAACAAGTAAGACACTATAAATGGATGGGATTTTTGCAACAATTTATCTAGTGATTAAGTATAAGAAGGGCACTACCAACAAGTTGGTCGATTTTCTATCGAAACCACCAACACCAAAAATCATAGCTCTAGAAGCTATTATGCATATGAAGCCATTCACCCATGAAGCATACAAAGAGGAGTATGTGGAAGATAAGGATTTCAAAGGGGTGTATCAATTGTTGCAAGGACAACAAGAACAAGCATATGTTGATTACCATCTCTAGGAGGGATTACTACAACATAGGGAAGCTTTGTGTGGCAAAATAAGAAAGAGTATCACTGATAAGGGAGGCTCACACCTCCAAGGTTGGTGGGCATTTTGGTGCAAGGTAGACCATGGTTAACTCACATATGACATAAGTGTGTTTATTGCCCCAAGATGTAGGAGTAAGTAACTAGATTTATTAGAGGTTGTATTCTATGTTGTACCAACAAGCCTAGTAATAGGAAGTAAAGACTATATAGTCCACTTCCAGTACCTACAAGGCCATGGAAATAATATCCCTGGATTTTGATGGAGGCTTGTTGAGGACAAAAAGAAGGCATGCCTACCTACACGTGATAGTATAAAGGACCGACAAGATGTGTGTTATAATGGCTTGCTAAAAGAACATCAACGGACAAGAAGCACCAACCTTGATCTTTGGATGGGTTTGGGTGCACTTTGGAATTCCAAGGAACATGATTTATGATAGAGGTACTAGATTTCTCACCACATTTTGGATTTTTAAGTGGGAAAAATTGGATACTAGACTAAAGAGATCCATTGCATTCCACCCATAGAGTAACTGGTAGTGAATAGGGCATTGGCTCAACATTTGAGAGGCTATAATAAAAAACATCCAAGGACCTAGGATGAAAATCATGTTTACATACAACCTTACTATAACATGATTATCCACACTTCCTCTAGTAAGTCCCCTTTTGAAATGTGTTTTGAATAGTTTCCACGGTCACCATTGGATATTATATATGGACACTCTAATGTAGGGGCAACAACATCAAGTGATTCATTGAAGGAAGAAAAGTTCATATATAGGATAAGGCAAATACACTTCAGGTTCATGAGAAATTGAAGAAGTCTTAGAAGAATTACAAGGCAAGAGATGATCAATACATGATTGAGAAGACCTTCCAAGTAGGAAACAAAGGTTGGTTGCACCGTAATAAGGAAAGGTTATAGTAATTGAGGAAGAAAACCAAAGCCTTGAGATATGGACCTTTCAAATTATTGGAGAAGGTAGGAAACAATGCTTACAAACTCAGTCTTCCAACTTATATGGCATTTACTATGTAGTAAATGCAGAGAACTTGAAATGTGCATTTACTCTGTAGTAAATGTAGACCTAAAACTGTACAAGCCATTAATACTCGATGAGAATGAAGAGGGCCAACTCTTACCTTCCACAGAATATTTAGCACTAGATGCAAGGGAGAATTACAAAAGGACATAGTTTGGCATGGGTGGATCAAAATGACTAAAGAGGGTCAACAAAAACTTTGGCAAGTGAGATTAAAGGGTCAATAACCAGTTAAGGCCAAACAATACTTTAAGGAAAAAGTTGAGAATTATTTTTATCATCTCCTTTAAATCTAAAGCTTTTGGAGACCAAAAGCCTCCTAGAAATGTGGGGGGGTGGAGGGGGTTCCAAAATGGATCTAGATAGTTACCATATAACTTCATTGATGCTTTAGGGAAGTGAATCTTAAAATTGGGATCAATTTGGACCGATTTGGGTCAGAGCCTATAAAAATTGCACAATCTGACCAAAATGTTAAGCCTTTTTATTTGAGAGCAAAAGAAGTGGACTTTTGGAAGTCTTGAATGACAAGGACCTAAGTCACGAGCTATCTTTTTTGCATTCTGTTGGTCAATATCTTTACAACAATGGCTCATTTTCGCAAAACGGAATCCATATGCAAAAGTTATGGCCAGAAGAAGGTAATAGCCTAACTATTCCCCACCGGTCCAAATGGCGACCATGTCAACTCATCACAATTCGAGCGTGGGGAGTTAGTAACATGTTAGAATACATTAGAAACTACTAGAAGCGTCATGTACGTTCTAAGAAGGTTTCAAAACGCATCATGTACGTTTGAAGAAAGTTTCAAAACCTAGCTATCAAAAACCTAGCAAAAGTTAGGGAAAGGGTTCACTTTTTCATTAGCAGTCAGTTGTTCCATAGATGAGGAGAAGTGTGGAGGAGATACTAAAAGAGCAAAGAGGCAAAAGCCTATTGTAGAGCATTGTAGAAGACCATAGTGCTTCATAGCTTCATAGTGAACTTGCAAAGCTTTGTAATATATATTGTAATCTCCATAACATAAGAAGACAAAAGGCAGTCTTTCAGTTTTTGTTGGTTTTCCCATATTGGGTTTCCAAGGTAAGCTTTGTGTCCAATGTGTCTTTGTCTTTGTTATTGTACTATTGTTTAAAGTCATAGTAGTAAAATAATTTCGTTGGCATGTTTTATTGTCATGTTTAAAGAACTAAAAAGACAAAAGGATAGTCATACAATGGAGCATCATTTCATTGTTGTCATCACAGTTTGTAGATTTGTTTTGGTGAGTCGACCACTAGAATATCCAAAGTGGTTTACAGATCCTCTTGCTTTCTACTGATTTATAGTAGGAAAACTATCAAACTATTAGTTGAACAGTGCAAATTCTATTGGCTATATATGAACACTTTGGACAACTTAATTTGATCCCTAGAGAATTTGTTACTCCAACACTTACTCTTTGGAGAAGGAATGGTTTTTAGTTTTATGGCTCTACCCTGGAACAATACTTTCCCTTATTGTCTTTTGATTTAATTTCATTTTTATGGCACCTTTTTGTCCACATATACAACATTTTTTGAGAAATGGAAGCCATTGACCTTGTCTTTTGATGATCGTACTTTGCTCGGTGTTTGTAACCTTATTGTATCTATAATATAATCTCACTATTTTATTTACCAAAAGAAAAATTTCCCAACGTTGCCTCAAAGCATAAAAATGGATATCAGGTAACAAGCAAAGATATTACTCAGCAACATAATAGCGAAATGTTGAAAATAAAATAAACTCTGGTGACAATGTCCAAACTCAATCAATTTAGCGCTAGTTTTTTCATATATTAATTGTTACAAAGATTATTGGTTTATAAAGAATGCTCTGCACAATTTTTATTTTTTTTTGAGTTAGCAAAGCTGAGGGATCAAGCATAACCCCATGCGTGTTAGGCACCCACATTCTCGGAGTGGGGCTTGGGAAGTCCACACCAGTGACAATTTTAATAGAAGTAACCTCGGCTTGGAAAAAATGATGAATCAAGAATGGACTTGAGCTCTAAAGACTTGAAATGACCCACGATCTCAAAGCAAAACAGTTTCTCAATATCCTAGTATGAAAGGATTTGCATATAAATTGCATGCTTCTAAATACCCAAAGTCCAAAGCCTAATTGCCAAACTTACAAGCATCAAATACAACTGAAACTGTATCTGCTCTGAGGAGAGACAGCAAGAAAGCCTGCAACAATTTTCCACAACTTTATAGCTAATACAAAATCAATGATACCCTGAGGCTGAAAGCACATCAAAAATATAATTTCACAAACATGAAAGACAAAATAAAGGAGTGATTTCCTATGCTACAGGACGATATAGAGCTAATCTAAAACATAATTTCAGAAAAATCCTTGCAGAATGCAGAAAAAACAAAAACCATTAATACTGCACTTCGCTGCAAACATTGGAGATTCTAAGAAACTGCAAAATGCAGATTCACAATACTATGCATCCAACATATCACATATAATTGAGTTTTCCATACGAATGAAACTGTGTGAATGCAAAACATGAATACAAAAACCTCTACAACTAAAAGTGTGAACTCTGCAATATGCTGAATATATGAGCATTTAAGAAAGGGCAAAACTCAATTTTGTAAGCATTTATTGCAACAGTAGTAAATTAGTAATGAATCATAAGATAGTCCAAAACATGAATTCACAAATCTCCATTTTTTTGTAAGTGCGACACCACAAACAGCAAACATCCTTTGGCTTAGGTGTCAGGCCTGAGGAACATCTACTCAAGCAAAATCGCCCAGGACTTGCACCTGGTCTTGCCCCTTTAGAACTGATGTCATGCGGGTGGGGAAGACTACAGAGAGAATGTAACCGTGGTGGGTAACTTAACAATCTGTTGACCTCACCAGTGAACCAACAACGTTGTTACGAACGATTCTTAGTAATAAAATAAGAATAAAATTATTAACTTTACTGCAGACAAGATGACTAATTAAATTAGAATGCAGAGTCGCAACCCACTGGAGCAAAACAAATCAGTCACATTTAACAGTACTGGTTGTCAGCATTAAAGATTATAAGAAATTTTACCTCAGAAATAAATTGCCCATATCTGGCAGAAATCCAGATGGTCTAGAATGTGAAATTCTGATTCTGTATTACTATTACTAAAAACTATTTTGACTGTGCAGTAAAGAAGCCCACAACAAGGAAACAGCATCCTCTGCAGAAAAGCAAACTATATGAATTTTAAATTCTTTGGCAAGAAATGGAAGACCATAAAAAAGCTCAAAACATGAATTGGCAAACCTCAACTACCAAAAAAATCCATGGACTGTGAAATTGTCAGAATACTTAACAACATCATTTCAGAGGCCTCTACAGCCAAAAATATAATGGACTTTCCACATTACTTTGGGCATTGGAGAGTGCCAAGAAAGGGGAAAGAAAAGCTGAGATTAACAATCTTCTCATGTTGCTTCACTTCCAACTAAGCCTCGCTCACTCATCACCATTCAGAGCCATCGGGAAAAGGTTTGAGAGCATCTTTCTTTCCATGAACATAATACTCGACAACTGCCTTCATTCTAGGAAGCTTATCCGGATGATAATTGATATGAATAATGACTGGTTTAAAGCTGGCCATTTCTGGCTCCTTCCTGAATTTTCTAAACAGCACTTTGCTATTCAAAAAGAGATAATAATCCATTGCTCGCCTTGATGCATGAAGACCTTCATAGCCTGGATGAGAGGGGAAAAACAGCAGCTCATTAAAGACTGCCTGATCCCAAGCATTCTCCTTGGAAAGTCGATCTACAACTCGATCCAAAAGCTCGATTGAAGGAATGGTAGGTCTAATGTAGAAAAACCCAGAATTAAAAACCCAAATCCTCATTGTGTGAGCATAACGAGACCAACCCATCGAAGCATCATCGAAGACATCATCGTACCCATATGCAGTTAAATTTGTGTGTCCATCTGTCATGGATTCAACATCACAGTCCCTATAAAGAAAATCAAATGGATTCTGCAGATAGACAATATCTACATCAGACAGCAATACACTGTACCCCAACTGTAAAAACTCCCTCAATAAATGGAATTTCAGGCCTGAAATTGCATGGTTATCTCCCCTTTTGCCCACAGTTTTCGATACCGCATCAGCGGGATCTCTTCGGTACACCGGAACACCCCTTGATTTGCAGTACTCTGCCATGGAGTCATCCAGTGCAACAACGAGATAATTTGTAATCCCCGCTCGTTTGATGCTGTCGGACCAAATTTCCACCATGTCTTTAACATTATAATTAGCAAGACCGACAATGAGCTCCTTGTCTACTGCAATTTTCCGAAGAACCTCTGCAAGCTCAGGATTGATGGATTCGTCAGGGAGGACAGTGGGATTCGTTCTCAAACTTTTCACACTTCCTATTGGCCCTACTTTTACTTGGGTTTCCAGGGTCGAAGTTTGTGTCTGGGCACTGTGTTGACCTTGTTCTGATAGGTGAATCTTCGAGCTAAGCTCTCTTACTTGTTTCCTCAAATTAGCATTGGTTTCTCTTATTGACTGTAACTCTGATTTCAGAAGCTTCACTCGTTCTGGAGATTCACACGATGACCCCTTAAAAACATAAAGATAAAAAATGATTGTTTACACTGTTTTCCATCAAAACAGAGCTTGTAAAATGACAGAGAAAAAGGCTTTCTTGCAGTGTGTTTTATGAAAATCATACACATGAAACAATGAATTTTGAGGAATCAATTCGTTTTTAGATTAAAACCACAAAAGAATTTCTAGTTTTTTTCCAAAAAAAAAACTGAACCTGCCCGATTTATAAGACTTTTTTAGCTTGAATCAAAATCCAGAAATGAATTTAGTTAGAATTTTTAGAAAATGATGAAATCTTCCGCCTATATATATAGCCACGGAGTTGAGGAATGAAGAATACCTGTGATGAAGCATGAGAAATGGCGTTAACATAATTTGGTGTTGATGAAAGGAAGAAGCCATGGGGATATAGATAAGCCCATATAAACCCTAGCATAATTCCTATTCCCACTGCAGCTGCTAGTCTTGAGCCACGAAAAGCCGATCCCGTTGTTCTGAACAAAGACCCATCTCTTCTTCCGCTCATTTTGCTCTGACAGTCCCTTCAATTGGGTTTTGGGAAAACTGCAAATCCTCAAGTGGGTTCCAGCAGAACTGTGAATGGTGAAATGGGTGCCACTGAAAACTCAGAGGAATGCAGAGATTTTAGAGAAAAAAATCGATGATGTCCTCAGATCTGCAGGAATGGGAACCGAGGTTCAGTTAAAGAGCTTCGCAGGGAGGCCAACATTCATTGGAATGGGTGGGATTGAGCAGGCATTGCATTGGAAATGGGTCGTTGAACCAGAACAACAAGGGAAAGCGAGTCAAATCTTTTTGTCATTCATAACATGGCTATATATATCGGGAAAGATTCTAGGAGCACTAATTTGACAGTGGACGAGCGAAGAGCGGAGGGTTGTTCGCCTGACTCGTTCCACATGGACTCGGTCCGCAAGATCATGGTGCTCACGAAGGAACTCGATATTGTCTTTTATGTTGACTGGCTCAATAATCTTTATTTCTGCTTACATCTATATAATTTTCCCTGCTTACTGAGTAATGATTTATTAATTGTGCCACATCCATGTCCTAAATTTCCTTATTGGCGGATTGTTTTTATATTAGGTTAGAGTTATGTTGACTTGGCAACGATGGTAAGGGATGGAGTGTGATTTTTTAATGGTTTCAAATAATTTTAAGTTAATTGATGTGAAAGTCTTATTCAATTTAAGAGAAGTGAAAATTTATATAGAAAAAATTAGAAAATTATAGTTTTGATGGTTAATATTTTTATATAAATGGTTTATATTTAATTTGTATTTATGTGTGAATTTATAATTGATTAACATATAGTATTATTGTTATTTGTCAAAAATATTATATTTTTTTGAAACCAAGTTATGATGATGATGTAAGCATTATCCAAATACGTTATTATTCTCTTATAAAACTATTATCTTTTTTCTCACATAAACTGCAAAAAAAATTATATTAAAGGATTCTAGCCAAACAAGAAAAGATAGTTACAGGGCTTTCAATATCCATCCATAATCATAACCAAAGTTCTTATGCCTAAGGGCTCTCTGTATAGCAAATTTTTACAATAATTTCCTTCCCGATTCCAAAACCAAAAGACTGTAAATTCTTACATACTGCTTGCAGAGATAGATACAAAAAACATCAAAAAAACTTTATGAAAAACCTGCTACTAAACATCATAATACTAATGTTCATGTCTTGATCCTGCAGCCTACATGACTGAGGACTCCTCCATCAGACCGACACCATTTTGCTGGGTTGATTGATAATGGTTGCACTAATTTATCCTGACTATATAGTTTAGGTCTCCCCTGATGTTGATTTGCTCTTGCTCCATCCTTTCCACTTCCCTCTTAATTTCTTTCGTCACTCCTAATTGTTCCCTCACGATGCTATCGATATCATCAATTCGGGACTCCAAATTGAAAATGGAGACTGAGGTCTATCTTAACTCATTGTACGCCACTGCAATGGTCTCGTACACCCTCCTGAGCATTTCCCTGAAGTCATTCATGTTATTTTGGAGACTCACAAACACTTCTCTCCAGGATTCCATCGTTGTAATTGTTGGAGGGATGGATTTCCTTGCTACTAAGGCCTGGAGTTCTTCATTATTGTCCTCCTCGGGGGTTGTAGAACTAGTGTCTTTAGGCACAATAAAGTTATGCATTAAACCATAGTTGTATGAAGTTTTCATAACTAGCATACATCTAACACAAGAAAATGGAATACTGAAGATAGGCATATCATAGCAAAAGGTGGATTAAGACATGATGTAAGGTTTTGCCATAGATGTGATGCTATGATAGCTAAACCATTTTATTCAACTCACGTTGTCGGTGTTAGGGCCATGCTTCATTTATTTTCCATAATGCAATGTTCTTCATACAAAAAAAAATTGTATTTTTTTTAAGAAAGCAAGTCTTCGATAAATAAAGTTAGGTTAGGACACTCAAACATCTATTTGTAATGCATAGAAGAAGAGGAAATCAAGCAAACATGTATATTCACACTTAATCCTAATCTTGATAACAATATGAATGAACTACAAAATAGAAGTAAGCATATTAATGTATTTTTTTAACCACGGGAAATCGATAACTTGTCGGGATTACTTGGGCAAGGCCTGGGTTCAAATTCGGATGGTTGCATATCCAACAACCCACAAGCCAGATATACCAATAACTTATGACTTAGCAAGGATCAAGAAGTATGAATACCATGAACATAGTCTAGATCCCAAACTCCAACAAAACTCCTACCCCTCTAGCCTCTAGCCTTATCACAATGAGTCAATGTCTCGTTGGGAGTTTTGAACCCTGGTGGAAAAATATTAATGTATTAACGACAATGTTGTATCAATATCAATAACCCTTTTATAATCATCACATTACCCATTTCTTCACCATTGTCTAAACGACATCAAATGGCATAGGATATGGACATAAACATATGAGTCTTCGCAAGTTTAAATTGAATACCATCATATTTACAAAGTCTATTGTGCTAACATTAATTTCAAGCACAATTAATTTCAAGTCAATTACATGCCGTCTTACATGTTGGACAAATGTAAAGAAAGTGTCATATCCACTTGGATTCCTTTATTATATAAAAAAATAAAGATGAATATGAAGAAATGTTTCTTCCACTTGACTTGTTTTTTTATTATAATTAATTAATTTCCCAACTAACATGGTGAATGTTATCAACTTACCAAACAACTTGGATCTTCCACTTTCTTTACAACATTCTTATTATTGTTTGAAACTTTATTGATTTGATATTGTGTCATGTGATATTACAATGGGATGGAGGTGTCGTGTGATGCTCATTGCATTGTTGAAACTTGTCCATAGATACAAATGCAAAGTCTTCCACTTGGCTTGTTTTTTTATTATAATTAATTAATTTCCCAACTAACATGGTGAATGTTATCAACTTACCAAACAACTTGGATCTTCCACTTTCTTTACAACATTCTTATTATTGTTTGAAACTTTATTGATTTGATATTGTGTCATGTGTTATTACAACGGGGATGGAGGTGTTGTGTGATGCTCATTGCATTGTTGAAACTTGTCCATAGATACAAATGCAAAGAATCTACTTGTCTTCCTTTATTATATAAAGAATAAAGATGATGAATGTGAAGAAATGTTTCTTCCTTGGCTTGTTTTTGTTATTATTATAATTGATTAATTTCCCAACTGAATGTTATATCAATTTACCAAACAATTTGGATCTTCCACTTTCTTTAAAACATTCTTATTGTTGGTGTGAAACTTAATTGATTTGATATCATGTTAGGTGTTATTACAATGGGCATGGAGGTGTTGTGCAATGCTCATTGTTGAGACTTGTCTAGAGATATTGTTTACCATGTACACATTCTTGATTGATTTGATATGATCTCATGAGTGTTATTATAATGGAGATGGAGGTATTGTGTGATAGGTATAACTTTCGAATTCATTTATTTTATTCATAAAACTCTTTATTTATACATTGGTTAGGTATCTCTTAAGCTTCGGATTCCAAGAGATTCGTTGGAGTCTCCAAGACTCTTCATCTTCCATAATTGACTAAATATTCACATTATGTACAATACAGTTGAAATCATAATCCTGTAGGATTAGATTTCCAACATCCCCCCCTTAATTCAAAGGGGTGTTTGTAAGTCCGAGCATGGTTCTAAACTTTTCAAACTTTTCTCGTCCAAGTGCTTTGGTAAAGATGTCTGCAATTTGCTCATTCGTGGAACAATGACGTAAATGAAATGACTTGGCCTATACATGATGTTGAATCAAATGATACTTTGTGTTGATGTGCTTGGTTCGATCATGGAATCTTGGATTCTTGGCCAACTTAATTGCATAAATGTTGTCAATCAAAAGTGGAGTGGAGTTTTCTTGTTTCTCTTGCAAATCTTCAAGTATCTTCTTGAGCCACACAATCTCTTTTGTTGCTTCTACAACAACCACATATTCTGCTTCTGTCGTTGAATCTGTTGGAATTGTATGTTTGTCTGATCTCCAGGAGACAATTGTTGATCCAAGACTCATTGTGTATCCAAAAGTGGACACTCTTGTTTCTTTGTCGCCATCGAAGAGTGAATCAGAGTAACCAGTGAGTTTGAAGTCTTCCGCCGTAGAGTACTTGAGTCCCTTTCAAGTATCTTAGAACTCTTTTTGCAGCAGACCAGTGTCCTTCACAAGGTTTTTGCATGAACCGTGAAAGGATGCCAACAACATAAGAAATATATGGTTTGGTGGTGGTAAGGTAGATAAGGCTTCCTACAAGCTATTGGTACTTGGTTGCATCCTCAAATTCTTTTCCTTCACTTAATGTGAGCTATAGCTTTTGTTCCATTGGAGTTGAGAGCGGATTGCAATCTGTCATTCCAAATTTGTTCAACAATTCTCCAATATACTTCTTATGAGAAATGAATATGTACTTAGGATGTTGAGTCACCTCAATTCCTAAGTAGTAGTGAAGATGTCCTAGATCAGTCATTTCAAATCCTTTCTTTATGGATGATATATAACTTTCATAGTTCACTGTCGTCAAAAGGTCATCTACATACACTGCAAGAAACATAACAGATCTCCCAACTTTCTTTACAAACAATGTTGTGTCATTGAGATTATAATGTTTGAAATTCAACTTTAGAAGATGCTCAGTTAGCCTTTCATACCATGTTCAAGGTGCTTGTTTCAAGCCATACAAGAACTTGACAAGTTTGCATACCTTGTGTTCTTGTCCCTTCATAACAAAACCTTCTGGTTGAGACATGAAGATATTTTCTTTCAAGTCTCCATTCAAGAATGTTGTTTTTACATCCATTTGATGAACTTTCCATCCATTTTGTGCAGCCAATGAGAGTATAGTGTAGATGGTGCCCCATTTTTCTATTGGGGAGAATGTTTCTTCATAGTCAATTCCTTCTTTCTATACATAGCCTTTCGCCACGAGCCTTGCTTTGTGCTTGTCAAGTGAGCCATCTGATTTGTATCTGTTCTTGTATACCCACTTCCTTTCAATTGGTTTGGTTCTGATTGGAGGGTTAACCAGCTCCTAGGTTCCATTCTTCATGAGTGCATCATACTCAATTTGCATGGCTTCTTTCCCCTCATCACGAGTAGCAGCCTCTTCAAAGGAAGTTGGTTCAAAGTCAACAGAAAAATTCAATTCACAATCAAATGAGACATCCAAGTCGTCACCTGATTTATCTGCATTTCCTCCATCTTCTTGTTTGGTTGAGCTTCTCGTTCTTGTCTTTCCAACTTCATATGAATGGACACTTTCAAGTGTCTTTATGGGCCATTTCAGAATCTTCCTTGATGGCCTAGGTTGACCAATTGGTGGTGCTTCATTCTCTTCAAGGTTCAATCTTCCAATTCTCTTAATCACATCATCCAGTTGAGTCTCTTGTTCAGGTGAAGTGGCAGGAACTTCTTCTTCATGATTTTATTCATGGGGGGATGGTGGTGCTGCTTCAAAAGGAAATTCCATGGATTGATCCAAGATAGGGACCCCCCCTTCAATATTTGGAATTTCATGATCAAACTCATAAGATGTCTTTATATGGGCAAAAATCTCCATACGATCAAGTTTCCTTTCAATAGACTTGTCATTTTTATTAGTTTCAAGAAAAATGACATCTCTGGAAACAAAAAACTTCTTGTTTACCTCATCATAAATATGATATGCCTTGGAGGTTTCTGAGTACCCCAAGAAAATGCATCTTCGACTTCTAGCACCAAGCTTATTTCTTTGCTCCTTTGGTATCAATAGTACAAAATGAGAGTTAAGTGACTAGGTGACCAAACAATTTGGTCACCGTAGTTTTTTTCAAGGGATAAATGACCAAAAATGAGAAATTTTAAGTGAGCTAACTAAAAATGAGCAAGATGAATGACCAATTTGGTCACGGGATAAGAACTAAACTAAAAATGACCAATTTGGTCACGGGATAAGAACTAAACTAAAAATGACCAATTTGGTCACGGGATAAGAACTAAACTAAAAATGACCACACTACAATTGGTCATTTATTTGGTCATTTTTAGTTGTGTCACTCTAACAATGGAAAATTACAAGGGTCTCTAAATCCATCTGCAGTGTTAAAATTTAGTAAATTGTAACATTGTAGATGGATTCAGAGACACGAGCTAGTGTTGAAAGTACATGACGCCATAGGCGAACCTACTGAATTTTTTTGCAAGATCATTTTATATGTACTGTCACATTTGGATCTATGTGCAATTATCATGATGTCCATATTTGATTTCACCATTTTTGCTTTCGTATTATCCCTTCGACAAATCTTCCAAGTTGCATCAAGCTTGGATATTTGTTGTGTTTGTCCCTCTCAACATTGTCATGTCGTGAAGTTGCGGGTGTCATTATGTTAATCGACCCGCAATGTTAAAGTTTATTACATTGTAACATATTAGGACAACCATCACTAGTTGTTATCTGCAAATGTGAGATGACTCATCACTATTATTCAAGGAAACCACGCCATCTGAAATAACCCGTTGGTGGTCCACTCCTACTAGATGCCTTTGGGTCTTGGCATGTTAAGATGTTTCCTCACGTCCAAAAAAAGAACTCTTAGCCAATCATAAACAATTTTAGGTGTTACTCCTTACATTCTTAAGACACATTAATGTTATTTAGCCAATAAGCATTTTTTTTTTCAGAATCAAGGTGCCACATTTTTTTAATTTTGTATTTCAAAATTGGTATGGGGATGCTAAGAGCTCGTTTATTTGATAATTGATTTATATACTCTATAATTACATTGAAATAATTAAGATACACATATTTTAATTTTATGGATTCCAATTATTTTTTAATTTTGATTTATAAAAATAGTAAAAAAACTCTAAAGTACCCTTAGCTTCACTATCAATGCAATTAAAAGGAACACTTGTACATGTGTGGGCCACATGGAATGCGGTAAGTTGGATCACGCAGTATGTTAATTGATGGTAGATGGATATATGAACTTTTAGCGCTTCTACATGGGACCGTGATATTAAGGCATCGAGACCGTGACTAGATCTATTGCGCTCCTTAAAACCCTAAACCTAAGAGTTATGTCTTGAGAGACATTTTGTATGCCATATGCCAATAACAAACAAGTTAGTCCTCTATTTTGTGCAATTTTTATATAGAATACCAACATAATACATGCAAATAAGGTTGATCCCAATTTTGTTAGCTAAGGATTCAACATTAAAAAAATTGTAAGAGAGAAAACCTAACAAGTACTCAACTAACCAATCCCAAAGCTGGACCCAATTCCCCACACACTTTGTGTAAAGGTTTTACCTTTAACATAATTTTGAAGACTTTTCTCTCTTAAAAATACAAGAAGAAGAAATTAAAAATCAAGACTCCCTCCAATATTTCTAAGGCGAAGCCCCCTCCCCTTAATTTTTGATATGATAGAATGTGCGAAGTCAAAATAGGGAAGAAAAAATAAAAAAAAGTAAGACTCCCTCCAATGTTTCAAAGGTGAAGCCCCCTCCCGTTAAGTTTTGATATGCTAGCACCCAAAAACTAAAAATGAAGATTGTGGGTGTCATGATTGATGTCAGGCATAGTTCTTGAGCATGTTGATTGACAGGGATTTCCCCTACAAAATTTTTAGAATGTTGGCTAGCAAGCACTCTGCTAAAAAGAAAATGAAATTTGAGGTTAGTGTTCATATCACAGTACAAATCGTTGGCACAAAATTTGTATTTTACCTTACATTTTGTTGACATTGTTTACAAGGACAAGATTATGCAATAGAGGAGCTCATTGAAGATAGTTTCCATGGGATTGACATTGTTGTGTTCAATGTTGGTGGCTCTATAAGGTTAGTACATATTCCAGATGAAAACATTATCTCCACTAATTGTAGTTCTAAGGGTTTAGGGTTTATCTATTGTGCAGTCCCACCAATTGAACTCACATATATCATAGATATATCTATCTCATGACGGGAAAATGAGCTCCCTTAGCTTATTGCAATTATTTTTTTGCAGCAAAAAGTTTGGACCCATAGTTGCACAATAGGGGACAATAGCTATGCATTTTGTATGGACGATGGTGTACCCATTGTGATCGCTGAGGTACCTATTTTTATTTTTTAGTTGGAAAATCTCAAGCCCAGTTTCATATTTTATGGCTTATGGGTTTTATATCAATCTTAGGTGAATCTAGAGAAAATGTCTCATATAAAATTTAGTTCCAAGAAGGGAGCTCTTATTGCGAACCCAAACTGTTCAACTATCATCTGTCTCATAGCAGCAATGCCTCTCCACCATCATGCCAATGTATATATTTCTGCTCTTCGTTTGTTTTCAAATGCAACACTCCATTGTTTCTTCTTTTTAATATTTCTATTAAAAACACGCTCCATTGTTTCACCTTTTTGACATTTTTATTAAAAGAAAATCAGCATTTGTTTATTGGGAAATGATTTAAGATGCACCCACTGGGCCACACTTCAGCAGACTTCCTTTTGTTGAATGTCAAGTTTGAGGGAAACCATTCCATTAAATATCACCCAGGACTTGCACCCAACTTCATCTCTTTTGATTTCTATGTCATTTGGGTGGAAAACCACAGTGAGAGCAAACTTCCTTTTGCTTAGGTGTCAGATTTGAGGGCATCCGTTCCATTAAAAATCACCCAGGACTTGCACCTGGCCTCATCCCTTTTGAACCTCCCAATAATTACTAGAAAGTGAACCTATTGTACTTACTAATTATAAGTGCCTCTGCACAAAATCCTGAAGTGTCCGTTGACAGGTTTGTGTCATGAAAAGCAACTCTAAATACATTAAATTCATGTACTATGGGTACCACACCTTCATTTACAACAATATAGTCATTATGAGATCAACATGCCTCTTATGGGAATATAACCTGGGTAGGGAGGATAACACCTCATCCCACAACCACTCAGGGTAGACCCAATTGACATTGATAGTCTAGTTATTATCCAATAATTTTTTTTTCATTTATATCATCTATCATTTTCTTATTTGATAGTTTGGCATCGGTCCATAGTAAACCAACTTTCAAAGTATTTTTTTTGCATCGATGTTAATCTCTGTTGCTATAGGTGTCCAACAATGGCACATTTCCAGGTTGTGATTTTGAACATCTAATGATGCTACATAGATTGTTAGCTATGCAAAATTTCCTTATGACAGATTCTACTATGCACACAGTAGATTCTCTTGGAGTCCAATGCCAAATCTTGTTGCATTGTGATTTGTATGGACATTGTGCATGGGAATACACTTACTAGTTTGTATGGTATAAAGCACCATGTGTTGGAGTGCATGTCCATTGCAACTTTATTCAATTTTCATGTCCAACTGTTGTTTTCTACATTGGCGTTAAATCCATGTAATCTGATGATTGTACTATACCATACTATAATTTAAGTTTGATTATATACAAGTAAGTTTGTGTCTCCATTTATCAAGTCACTCTATATAAAGGAAGTGAAAAGCTTTGCACCCGTTTATAGTAAAATATGACCATATGTCATGGCATTGTTTTCTTAATCTATTAAATAGTAAATTATAGTATACTTATCCTTCACATAATTTATACGGTCAAGAATATGTTGCCCTATTGTACCTGGTTCTCTATCAAGTTGCGGATACATGTCACCATCTTTAATGTCGATGTTAGGATTTTGGTTTTAATGAAAACACATGTTTTTTATTTTATTCCTTCTTTCAATATTGACAATGACACGGGAAAACACCTTAATTCTGGAGGAATTACAATGTCGTATCATATTCAAATCCCATTTGGAACGTCATTTTGAGATTTAAAGGATTTTGCCTGTGAAATTTTAATCTTTACTTTGGTAAGGGGATTAAAGCATGTTTTTGTAGGTGCGATTGTGGTTATGTGATTTTATATCAACTTTTTTACACTATTAGGAGGGGAATTTTATTTTGCAGAGAGTTTTTTTGTACTTGAAGAGGTTGAATTGTTAAATGAACAAAATGATATGTTTAAGTTGCACTGCATGCTTTGTGTTATGGTAATTCTGCTAAGTCTATGAGCTTCTATTGCAGTATTTCAAAGATGAGATTAGATCTAGCCTTAGTTGCTAGTGTTTACAAGCCACATTTTCTTGTCCTTATGCATTAGTGCTTGTAACAACTAGAGAAAAATTATATGGACTTCTCCCAAATCCACTGTAGTAAGATATCCTTGAGGATATCACCATATAGCTAAGTTGTTTAATTCGTGGTTGTAGGTGCAGGTGCAGGGATGCCATTTTTGAAATCAAGTTTCATCAAGGGGTGGGGATGGTCAATGTGTATATGTGTGTGTGTGTATTTACAATGCACTAGGATATGGAGCAAAAGGGAAAAGGAGAATCATCTTCCTCCCTCGCTCTAACAACACCCACCTCAAACCCTAGGTGGGTTTCTCCTACATGTGAAAGATGGCATACTTATGGCTAGGAAATGCCAACAGGTAGCTGTGATTGGGATGAGGCTAAAACTTAAGCACCACTGGCACATAGTGTGAAGTTCTATTCCTTTATCGCTATGTTAAATTATCCATTATGGTTTTCTTGTTTGTGGCTACATATTGCATATATGGAGGATGCAATATATTTTGAGACTGAGGTTTTTTTATGGTTTAGTGGTGACTGCAATGTATTAGGTTCAATGAATAGGAGGGTTCCTATTGTTGTGAAAGGGCTTAATTTTAGTGGCACTATTTCAAAAATTATAGGGACATAAGAATGGCCATCTCAATGGTAGTTAACTAGGAATCAATCAAATTGATTTGGAATACCTCTTAGGGACACTAGAAAAATATGTAGTGTAGCTTTTTAAGTTTTAGGTTGGGGACAATGAGATTCTCATGGAATTTAATGTTAAACATGAACAACATACACAAAGGACAATTTAGATTCATAGAATGGGAGAATGAATCTATGAACGAACTTATTGACCCAAATTTGGAATATGCTTATGATAAACATGATTAAAGAGATGATATTTGCTACTACTCTTTGTGCATTGGAGGATTGCATATTTATTTTGTTTACATTTTTCAAGAGCTACTGCTTTGTGGGGGTTTGTGGATTCAGATAAGTTTCTCATTGGAATGTTTTTTTTTTGGGGGGGGGGTAGGTTAGTTTTAAAAATGAAGGTCATAGATGGTAAGCAATGTTTAATTTATTAAGTAATGAGTGAGGAGAAGGAGATGTTCTGACTTACTGGGAAGAACATTGATTATGCCTAGAAATATGCATAATGATGCAGATGATGAATATGGGAAATTATGAGGTTTGCAATCTTTGTAGTTATTTAATTCTTGCAATGATTGGAGTGGATGAGAATATGGAGTCATATGATAGCATTTATCAAAGTTTACATTTGAATTTGAAAAAATCCCTTGATGATTATTTCGGCCAACAATGGAGCTTCTTTTTGAGATTTGAATAATCAAAGTAGTCCAAAGCCCTCTTTCTTGTAGCATTCCATTTCATTATCTTTCAAGAGTTACTTATGACATTGTCTTAATGTAGATCATGCATCCATCTCTAGATTTAATACCATGCCTGCCCGCCCGCCTGAAGTTGCATACAAAAATAAGGGTGATTATATATGAATTAGATTGTAAGATATTCTAGAGGCATTGGTAGAGCTTCAAGTAGAGACTTTTCAATATTGCACTGGAGAAATCCACCATTGATTCAAAGAAATTAAAGTGTGTTTGGCCCCCTTGGTAATTAAGTAGGAAAAAGGTGAAGTGGAATGAGGATTATTGTGAGACTTGCTTCAATAGTTTATTGCTCTACAATATCTTATAATTGATTGTATGTGAAGGGAAGGGAGCGGACTTAAATTTATGATTATATTTTCCAAATGAAACCTTGATTCTTATTGTAACTGGTTATGCAGATGTAGAACTTAAGATTTTCATGTTTTGGGTTTTATTTCTTTCTAAAGCCATTGTTATTTCTGTCTAATATGATTGTATGTTTCTGCATCATTGAACATCATTGTCAAATGGGTGGGGTTTAGATAAAGACAAAGATATAGACACAAACAATGATTTCCAAAATATTACTTGATGCATTCTTAATGATGATGCATGGACAAAACTTTCTTTGGAGATCTGCAATGGAACTTGGGTATTGAGAGAGGATTTTGTGAAGAACCTGTTGTATATAACAAAGATGTTCCAGCAAATGACTGGAGTAGGAAGAAGGCTTAACTGGAGAAATGAAGTCCTTCAATAGAGTCGAAGAAAATACGAAGCCTCACAAGGCATTTTCTATACTAAGTAGCTGCAAATCTAAATCCTTTTAGAGGATTTAAAAACCTTGTACCAGAAACCTCTCTCTCGAAGTCCTGAAATCTTAGAATATCTAGTAAGGATCACCTTTCGTCTCATCGAAAAAGCTTTTCAGATGACCAAGATATGTCCATTTTGGTCCAACAATTTTCCCAGTGCCAGGATGAGCGCACCAGATGTTAGATTGGAAATGTTTTGTACATGGATCTGCTCCTATTTGTAGATCCGAGTTTGAATAATGTAATCAAGGTGTAATATTGATTGATGGTTTTAGGGAGGAAGCCATACAATCTGAAATATAATATTAGTGAAAAATGGTTGTAGGGGACAACCATCGAGAGCTAATTTTGCGGGATGTGATTATAGTCGGTGCCTTTTGTTTTGCTTTGGTTGTGGTGTGGTTGTAGGTTACAGCCTATGGATGTGTCTTGATGTGTTATTTTCTTACTGTTCATCCTCACCAGCAACACACACATAACAACACCGGAAATTAGCTTAGTTTGAGGAAAAATTGATAACAACAATACTCAACTATTTAACAATTGTGGTTTTGGCATTAATACAACTTATAATTCATGAATGGATTTTAGTACCTTATTCTCATTAAGGATGATGATTAATTTCCCTAATCACATTTTGTTGCGATTATGACCTTTGGTAATTAACTTAATTAAGTGTCCTAATTAACTTAATCAAGTGTTGTAATTATCTTAATTAAGTAATTAATTAAATATCACAACTTTAATAGATAATTTGACTCTAGAATCAAGAGTTTGATTATTTGAAGTGTTGGCTAACTATATTTTGTCTCAATATGTTGCGTTTAAACTTAACTTAGTCTTAATATTAGCACCCTTAACCTTAGTTAATGTTCGGGGACATTAAATTTGATCAGATTTGAATTTGCTTGCTATGAGAGAGATGAATTTGAGTTTGATTGATTCTAATTTATTTGAGTTTACTTGATGGTGAAGATATGTTGATGTGGTTGGAAGGTACGATGGGGGGGATGTGGTCTTTAACCCTGGAGGAAAAACAAAATATACATATGCATGTGGATTGGGTGAGTCATCAAATAATCATGTCGAGGCTATGGCGCTATGGCAAGGTTTTAAACTATCACAAAGTAGGAAAATAAGGAATCTATCAATCATTGGGGACTCAATGATTATAATTTGACATTTGGCTCTAAAATTGACTTCGAAGGAAGGAATTGTTTGTTGGATACTATGGCGAATACAAGAGTTGATAACTTAATTTGAAGAAGCAAAAGTTTTCCATGTCTTACGAGCATTAAACAAGAGAGTTGATTTCCAAGCCAATTGAGCTTTCCAACTTGAGCGGGGAACATTGGAGTTAAATGGGGGGGAAGTTTGTTATTCCATCATCCCATAGCAACAACATCCAAAATATTGACATAAACCATGCAATTCTAAAAAATGATTAAGGTTGATATGCTCTGCTTTACGAAACCTCCGTTTGAGGCCATGTGGTAGTATTGCCTCAACAAATGGAATGATAACATCATTAAGGAGATCTCATTTAAGGTCGAAAACATTGATGGATAGAATGAATTAAGTTTGACAATCCTGGTGAGACGTTCTGCATGTGAAATCCGGTGGGAAGTGATGGATGATTTGAGTATTACATCCATCATTGCAAAGCAAATTAATGAAAGGCATGTCGTGGGAGAGTGTGCAATTTCTTGAGTTTATTCAGAGGTTAGTTTCATTAGCAAGGAAGCAATCATTCAAATTGAAACACGGTGGAGGGTGAATTATCGAATTGTCAAGAAACTGTTTGTAAAAATTTGCATCTGAATGATTTGGAGGAGAATTGGAGGGAAGTCGGACTGCCCACTCTCTTGGGCCTTCTAACTCGAATTTTAGGCATACCTGGTTTGAATTTCATTGTTAACTGGTGTCTAATGGTTGAGGAATTCCAATATTCAACTTTGGAGGACAACCTCAATAGGGAACATTGTTTTAAAGCTTATTGGGAAGCAAGGTCTAAAGATTTAGACTTGATGTTTGAAGCGATGAGATTACATAAAGTCAATCCACCTGAGATCATCAACAAACACCCTAATCCCATCAACGACACTTTCTTCAATTTGAAGGTGTGCACTCTAGATACAAAAGTTGTTCGATTGTTTTGAATTCTGAATAAGAGGAAGGGTATATTTTATAGGCCTACATATCAAGCATATCAAACATTAGTACAAATTCTGGAATTTATGTAATTCACAAACCCCCCTACTATAGACTGTTAGTTAGAAAAGAAGGGATTGGACATCTGGCAGCTGAAGGAAGGGTTAGGTGGAATAGTTTTATGATGGAAAATCCAAATGAGAAAATGGAACTAATTGTTAGAATTTTTTTTTTTTATGAAAGACGAAGAGAAAGAAGTAATGACTCGTACTCTGCATAAAATTGAGGATAGGAGCATAAATCTAGAGGCTATATTTGTCCAAAACACTTCACTCTTGCAAATTCAATTTAGTATATTGAGTGAGTAGGTGAATAAATTGACTACAAAACTTATCATGGTAGAGATTGAAATAAAACACCTCAAAGGAAAAACAAATGTGCAAGAGGAGCAAATTAGGGTATTACAGTGAAAGGTGAAGCACCACGATTTGAGAGATTTCCCAAGTTTTGAAGAAGAATTGAAGGCCCTGGACTTCGAAGACCCAGGTATCTCATCTAATGGAGAACATAAATTGACAAGAAATGAGATGGAGGTGTATCATCCAAGCAATGAAAAATAGAAAGCATCTGTCGATCCTCCAACTGAAGGGAAGATGGCAGAAGGCCCGTAATGGCAAAGATCTCTTTTTGCTAATAAAAAATGTTGTGTAATGCGATTTATATGTATTTTTCTTGTTGATCAATTATGTAGGATATATCTAAGTAACATAGATATTCATAATAGAAGGATAGTAGCCCACAACTTGTGTGAAACCGAGTTTTGATTTTTGTAAAGACCTTTGTAGATTTTTCCTACTAAAGAATACCGTTGTATACATAGGTTGACCGGTTAGGCCGCAACCTCTTTTTTTATATCAATGCAAAAAGTAATTGTTCTTGTAAAAAAATAGATATGTTGAAAATACTTCATTCGAATTGATATTTGCAGGTTATCTTTGCTGTTTTTAATATGTTGATGGCATGAAGGAAAGAAACCAAGTAATGAGGCTTGCATAGCATGATGCCATTCATACTAGAAAAAGGGGTCATTTAAGGCATGGTCAAATTATACTTGAATTTGGACTACCTTGGGAGGCAAAGATAGTGCAAAGTGTTAGACTGAAGAGTTTTGATAAACTCGTGTAAGAAAAGCAATACCAAATAGAATCTAAAACATGAGAATTAACAATGGCTCACACACACATTACACAAAAATTTACCCTATAAATGCAAAACCAGGAAAACCAACATTCCTTATAGAGTTTCTCCACTCCGTGTCTCATTGTATTATCTTTTTTGTTTACAATACAATACTACAACATCTAAAACCTTAATCCATTAACCCATATTAGATTACAACCTCAATCCCTTAACTACAATTAGTTTACAATGGGCCAAAAAGCCATGGGTTGAAAACAACTCAAAACAAACCAAAAATTAACCCAAACAAAATAAATTATTTCGGGGGTTCTACTTCTGAAACCTTGACGGGGGCCTCACTCACCCCCTGCACCCCCTAGTTGGGGTTGCTGATTAGCCCCCCAAATCTCCCTTATTCTAGGAACCTACAAAGAGTACAACACATGCCCAACATAGAGGAAGCTACAAATTTGCCAATCATTGGATTGCAATAGTAATTACCACATGTGGTTGGTAAGGTAAACATGGAATGAGGAAGTTTTTTCTCAACTCAATCTATACTTTGTTTCTAGAGTATAATTTTATGCTTTTGAAGTAGCAAATATACCTTAGGTGGATGGTCTAAGTATTGCTATTTGGTTAAGAAGATCACAACTAAATATTTATTATATGAATGGTAAAAAGGCCATGAAGTTGATCAACTATGTTATGGAATTTCATGCTATGTAGACAAATTAAAAGGGATATTCTTTTTACTCCTCTCTTGGTTGTTGTATTATATTTATCAAGATCAAGAAAGATGTTGTGTGTAATAGTTACAGCATGGGAATACCAATAAAAACAAGAGAATATAATAGTTAGAATATGTATGCACTAATAGGCACATTGAGAGATAATATGTGGTAGAGTTCATATATATATATATATATATTCTTGAACATATATGATGATGTATGTTGATTAAAAGTGGTAAGTTGTTACATATGCAATGACTATGGCTCAATAATTGATGTGGTTGTTGATTGCTGTATGGCTATGAATGGTTAAACATGTTTATGATGTGGCTACCTATGACATACAACCTCATCAAAAGGATAAGGACAAGAGGAAGGTTTTCAAGAGGTTGATGAAGGGATCATGTGAGTTCTCGTATGATGTTAGCTAATAGAGTAACATCAAAGATGTTGATGAAAACCATACATTTATGAATTGATCATGCCAATATAGCATGTGATATAAAATAAATTGGATAAGATATCCTTTAATTATGCTTTGATATCTTAATTGACATGTCTTTTATGACATTTGATTGTATGCATGTGAAATGAAACCTAGGTAGGAGTGTAAAAAGGTAATGGAACTTTGGGCAAGTAAATATTGATAAAAACTTTTTAATGCATTCATATGATAGTATTTCATGATTAATCTAGTTAAGGGGTAATAACTAGAGTGAATGAGTATTTACACTTATGTCAATTGAATTTGTATACCATGTGAAATTAAATGCCATGAGAGAGAACCATGTGTGAAGCCATAGTGTGTTGGATTTAAAAAAGGATATAGATTGCACAAGTACCCAATGGTCTTCTTGCTTGTAACTGATGGTTTGGACTGCAACCTCTTTTCCAATACTAAAGAGCACTAAAGGGGTATATTTTTGGTGTTGTGTTTGGGTCGAAGAGGAAGGTATACAGATGATTGAACAAGTAATGGAGAGGTGACTGGATGATGTGTCGAGGTATTGTTTGAGTCCCCAAACTTGTCTTGATAAAAATAATGAGTTTGAATTATGGTATTTTAACTCAATACGAGGAAGCATTGAGTGAATGTGTATCGTTAAATGTTGCAATCAGACAGAGAGTGATATTGCATTTACGAATATTGCCAAATTTGCTTGCTTGCATAAATATTTGATTGTGTTGTGTGACTTATTTGGTGTCCTGGTAATGCATATATAATAGATAATGTTTCATTGCATTTAATATGATTAACAATTGAAAGTGATTTGTTTGATGGACTGAAAGTTCAAATTGTAGGTAAATCGCCATGGATATGGCAATGAGTGTAAGTACATAATGAAAAGTGGGTGCTACCACATGCAAGAGCCAAACATTATGAGAAGGTTCTCATAGTTGTGAAATTTGGATTCTATATGAAATATATTTTAAACTTTGATTATAATTTGTATGATGGCATCTCATGTTAACTATATGTATATGATACATGTGAGATGACAGATTTGTCTAGTAAGGATAGATGATTGTTATTGTGAGTTGAAAGGCACATGAAGAATGATATTATAATGGCACTGGAACCCCATGATATGCATTGATCGCTCTGAGCTTTGTTATATTGAAGTTGCTAGTGGGATGCCTTGGCAATCAAACTCTATAATTTTACACTCTTATCGTGCAAGAAAGCATTGGCAAATGATGGATCACCCAACCGATTTTTTATCAAATAAAGGGATCCTTAAGCCTTAAAGGGTGAGTAACTGCAAGGAAGAGGTGACTTGAATGAATCTATTATGAGAGACTCAATTTACATCCTAGCTGGGATCATGAGTGCATTATATACATTGTGTGTGTCAAAGAAGACAATGAGATAAATCTTGCCTATGGAAGCCATGTGGATCATACAGATATTCATATAGATAATTATTAGGTTCATTTTCATACTTAATATGATGTTATGAATAACATGCTTCAAGTATAAAGTTTGAAATTTTATGAATAAAATAATTTCAGCATATAAATGGCTATGATATGCATGTTTATTTTTATGATTAGTATAAGAATATGTTGGAATGCTGAAAAACTTGGAGGTGTAGGTGTATAGGTTGTTCGAACTTTGGATGGCCTGGGGGTTGTGAATTAAATCGATGACTTTGATGCCTTGGTTGATAGATGATGAGATGATGTAGTCATGGGCATATTGAGGGTGTTTTGCTTGGTATACTTCCTTATCACAGAGAGATAGCATTTGCACTTGATTATGTGATGTTCTATCCTTCATTATTTGCTAGATGATGGTATATGACTCCCTTGATGGAATGCCCTAGCATTTTTGGGTTAGTTTGGAATTTGCATAGCATCTTGATGACATGTACTATAACTTTTGATGGAGCTTTAGGCGTGTATGCATGTCTTGTTATAATTTTCCTTGGAGTGCCCTCTCTTCTAACACATATTTTGGGGCATGCACGCATCTTTGCTTGGACACCCTTGCTTCTAGACACTTGGATTTCATCTTAGCATGGTTGGTTGTCATTTATAATATAATGCTCTTCTTGATCTTATCCCTTGGAACACATTTTAATGCATGAAGAAGGGGTCGTTTGCTTCCTTCATTAGGTCGGTTGAGTATTGTGGGGACCTTACTCTTAGATTTATGATTGCATCTTGATTAGTGGACTCCTTATTCCATGGATCTATTCTTTGCATTTTCTTTGATGGGGTAATACATTGGATATTGAACCATTTGGACATGGTGTCCTAGCTTGAAGGGGCATGGTCAGTATGTGGACATCTCTTATTCTATTCTTTAATGGGCAAACCCATAGATTGATGATCTATTGCACATGTTTTGAGGAGCTTCATTGAATATTTCATAGAAAGGCTTGTGGAATTTTTTGGGTTCCTTCTCTTCTTAATGTGAAGAAAATATTCGGGTTTCTAATTGTTGTTGGTGTTTTCTAGAGTACTTGCAAAGAACATGCTCGAGCTGCCAAGTTTTAAGGGTGAATTTACCATCTTATAAGGGTTTATTGTGAGGGTTTTTCTCCTTTAAATTTCCTTTGATGTCTTATTTTTGAATGTGTTGTCCATCATGTATCATCTATCAAGAGTTGTTGTTGGATTAACACTCATGATAAAAAACTTGTAGGGTCCCTCCAAGTTATTTCAAGATCATTTAGCAACAAGTTGAGGTGAATTGTGGCATGTATAGTAGCTTTGTTTACCTTAATCATTTATAAAATAGATCTCTTGAATTAATGACCCTTGACTCAATTTGGCCTATATTGGATTGGTACTAGTCCCTTATCTTCTATCACGTATTTCTATACTAAAAAACAATCTAAAAACGTTTTTTCTGAACCTACTCTCTTATATCACCTTGTTCTTCATTGTCTAGATTTAGCAATCTTATTGCCTAGGGATACTAGCGTTGAGTTAGAGGGTAGCCAACCTAATGTGTAGAGGATAGGTTCCTTAGGTGACAATGGTAACAATCCTAGCAGTTCCCTCTTGGGTTTCACATCATGGATTAGGGATTTTATCATTAAGTGTGGGTTGGTAGGTTATATATGGTTTTGGTTTTGAGGGATACATGACAAATACCAATTCAATGCAGTTAATATTTTTTTTACTGAAACGGATAGGAGTTTTTATATTAAAAAAGAAAGAGAAAAATCCCTTAAAAGTACATAGGCCAAAATTTCAGAATGGCTCCTGTTATCTCCCCAAATAATTTTGTCGAGTTGATCAATTTTAGGTGATAAGATGTCATTTGAAAATTCATTTCTAAATTTCTTGAGGCTCATTGTTGATAGCTTTATGCATGTAATAAAGTTTGAAAAGCATTAGATTGGTTTTTCATTTCAAAAATTTCAAAAGACAGGTTTCGGTAGCTAAGCGCTTATTTAAAACAGTCCCTAAGCTACCGAAAGCCTTGCTTTCGGCAGCTTAAACAAAATTTTCGAGGCTCTCCTAGCTACCGAAAGTGAAAGGAAATTTTGAAATGAAAGCAGACCAGATAAGAAGATACCCATGCGCCCAGCATTGACAGTCAAAAAGGTGTCAAAGATCGTGTAAAGAAGCAAAGGGCCATCCATGAATACTCGTTGTTGGTACTCAGCAGGTCTGAGAAATTTCTTTGATAAACTGCTTCCAATGAGAACACAGATTTTAGGAGTAGATGATGGAGAAGGAGAAACCACTTGGTCACGCTCTGCATGGTCTTTTCACAAATATAACATCACTGGTTCCCTTAGCAACCGAAAACAGAGCTTTCGGTAGTTTGTTCATCACAAATTTTGAGCCCTAAGCCACCAAAAGTGCAGAAGCAGGCAGATCACTCTTCTTTTGCCCAGATCGAAGATTCTTTTTTTCCAGATCATGTGAGAATGGTTTTAAATGAAATATAATAGTTAAATTGATGAGTTTTGTTACTTCTCTCTAGTGTTATAAAGGGAAAATGTATTGCGCTGCAAACTGGAGATTTTCTTACAGGTGGAAGATTTGGTTAACCTCGACCTTGTATTCATCTCTTGAAGAAATGACTCATAGTCCAGATGGTGGATATAAATTAAGAAAGATTCCTACACCCTCCAGCGTGCAGAGTAGTTGTCGAAAACATGGAAACTATCAAGATGGAGGCGAGAATATTTACTGCAAAAATTGGTGTTTATACTGTGAAAAGTCATCATTTTCAAATGATGATTATGCGCGACTGGAGAATCATTTTGCAAAACGATCAGAGGTTTTTGTTCCTAACATGTTAGAGCACAATAACCTCTCTCCGTTTTTCTGCAAGTGTTGCAGGTTGAGAGAATCGAATCCATCTCTGAGCCCCAATTTTCGGAGCTCAGAATTTGCCTGTTTGACACAGGTTTTTGAAATAAAGATCTCGGGAAAATGAAAATGAATTGCAATGATCTGAGGGAGGTTTTTGCTCACAACAAATCAATAGACAATAACCTATGTTTTTTTATACACAGGTGTCACGTATTTGGAGATCTGAACCCATCTTTGAGCCCCATTTTTCAACAGTTTGGCCAAATTAATGGTGTTTTACAGTGCAGAGTCATCATTTTCAAATGATGATTCTGAGCAACTGGAGAATCATTTTGCAAAACGCTCGGATGTTTTTCTTCCTAACATGTCAGAGAACAATAAAATCTCTCAGTTTTCCTACAGGTGTCACATATTGGGAGAATCGAATCCTTCTCTGAGCCCCATTTTTCAGCAGTTTGGCCAAATTAAAAAATGATTTTTCTTGGTTTGTTAAAAAACGGTTTTGATCTTCTATATTTAGGATTTCGACCCAGCTTCTTAGGATCTGGGAGAAGTGTTGTAAAGGCTATAAATCCTAGAGCTTGAGAGCAAGAAAGGGTTGGTTTTTGGATTGACTATGCTGCTATTGTAATAGAGACTGTTTTTCGTATATATCCAGGCTTATAAGCTTCTTTCATTTGATGTATCAGACCTCTTCTTTCTTATCTTCTTTCTTATCTGTTCACGCTTATGAGTGAATGCTATTCTCTGTCTATGCTTATATAGTCCATAGGTGACTGTCATCTCACCATCTGATTGTTAAGCAAAGGATCATAAGTGGTTATGCTAGTTTCCAGACCCATCATACTTATTGTTTTATATGTGTGATCTGGTTAGGTGATTAATTTCTGTTCCATTTAATACACAAACATGTCTAGTTGCATCTCTAGAGAGCCTTGTATTGTTGAAATATCCCTAGATAGTCTTGAATATACAGTCCAGTTAGTTAGACATTCGTCTTGATCCAACCCCTCATTCATAATCGAGTGAACTATTGCAAGATTAGTTAAGTTACCAGGCATCTCTGAAATACAACCTAGGAGAGTTTCTTGGAGTGATAACAAATTAGTGTCGTTGCCGGGGAGAGGAGATTGAAGCTCAGCTTACCTGGGAGAACGACATAGATCCAGCTTTGATGATAGACAAAGCCTAGACATTTTCTTGGTTGTAATCGTCTATCTGGCGACTCCATGAAGGACAGATTCAGTGGCAGCTCCATTGTTCAGAAATATGTTGGCGACTCTACTGGTATGAAATGAACCAGATCTTGGCAAAGAGGTATGCGTTCTGTGATTTTTCAAAAATTGTTGGTTTCCCTAATCCAGTGCCCAGTAGAGATGAATGGGAAAATAGCCTTCCCAGATTTCGAGGTGAAGAGTGGGAAGTGCCAGCTGAACATTTGCTTGACTTTCATGATTGCATTCATCGGTTACAAATTGTACATGAAGATGTTAGGATTAAGCTCTTCTGGTATTCATTAGAGGGGATTGCACGTGATTGGTTCCGGTCTCTTCCTATTTCCAGTATCAGCTCTTTGGAATATTTTCATACTGCCTTCCATTTGTTCTGCAAAGGAAATTTTTCAGCTGACCTTCTATTTCCTGAATGTTGTCATGAATTCAATTTATTAACTAAAGACTCAGAAAATCATGAAGAGTATGCTGTTATAGGGGATATCTCTCATTGTGACCGAGACATTGATGATCTCCAGGATGATAACCATAGTATAGATGCCTTTGACATTGTATCAAATACACCTACTGAATTAGGGTGTCATGAAGTTGAGATTGTCCCCTTTGGAAACCCGTATGATGATGAGCAGGTCTTTACATTAGCATGTGACAGATTTGAATATGCAGAGGATAGTAAGGGCAACCCTCAGATTTTTTATTTGCAGACAAAGGGAGAGTGCAGCAGATACGAAGAGGAAGATGATGAGCTGAAAAGATCAGATCAACAGTCCATCCTATATGACTCTCTGACAGATGTTGAGCAGTCCGCATCTAGTATTGAGATCAGTGAGAGCAATCAGCAGCAACATTTCAGTCTTCAGTTGGAACAGCTGCTTGAAGAGGTATTCTTTTACGATTTTGATGACCCTATTGCTGATTATCTGGAGTTTATGAGCAGCACAGATGTCAAAATATCTTTGTCAGATGATAGTTGTTTCTGTCACCCTTTCAAACTACATTTCTGCATGCTATGGTTTCATTTATTTTTTGGGTCAAGATCAAGGAGGATATCAGTAAATCATTTTCTTACATGGTTTCATTGGAAGCATGATGTCACTTGATAAGGAGCAGTGCAGTTAGTTAGAGTAGGGTAGCATAGATGAATAAGCTCATGGCTGAGCATTTCAAATTTGCATAATGTGTGAGGCTTGCATTTAGTATTAGGTTTCAGTTTTGAAATAAAGACTCCATGCCCAATGGATATAAGACACTATTGGCAGGGGTAGTTTGGCTTCAAATGATGAGCATGGTTGAAGGATTTGGATCAGGTTTTGAAAGCAGTATTTGAGACTCCATAGCCCAATGGATGCAGGGCGTTGCTAGCAGGTTTACAGTTGAACATTTGTGGACAGTTTGCAGAGATTTGGTGACAGCTTAAATGACTCCATAGCCCAATGGTAAAGGCGACTGGAACTATTAGGTTCTTGAAACCTCGCGGGGAGGCTTTCATCCCCGAGTAGGAGCCAGATGTTATCTCCCCAAATAATTTTGTCGAGTTGATCAATTTTAGATGATAGGATGTCATCTGAAAATTCATTTCTAAATTTCTTAACGCTCATTGTTGATAGCTTTATGCATGTAATAAAGTTTGAAAAGCATTATATTGGGTTTTCATTTCAAAAATTTCAAAAGACAGGTTTCAGTAGCTAAGCGCTTATTTAAAACGGTCCCTAAGCTACGGAAAGCCCTGCTTTCGACAGCTTAAACGAAATTTTCAAGGCTCTCCTAGCTACCGAAAGTGAAAGGAAATTTTGAAATGAAAGCAAATCAGATAAGAAGATACCCATGCGCCCAGCATTGACAGTGAAAGAGGTGTCAAAGATCATGTAAAGAAGCAAAGGGCCATCCACGAATATTCGTCGTTGGTACTCAGCAGGTCTGAGAAATTTCTTTGATAAACTGCTTCCAATGACAACACAGATTTCAGGAGTAGATGATGGAGAAGGAGAAACCACTTGGTCACGCTCTGCATGGTCTTTTCACAAATATACCATCACTGGTTCCCTTAGAAACCGAAAACAGAGCTTTCGGTAGTTTGTTCATTACAAATTTTGAGCCCTAAGCCACCAAAAGTGCAGAAGCGGGCATATCACTCTTCTTTTGCCCAGATCGAAGATTCTTTTTTCTAGATCATGTGAGAATGGTTTTAAATTAAATATAATAGTTAAATTGATGAGTTTTGTTACTTCTCTCTAGTGGTATAAAGGGAAAATGTATTGCGCTGCAAACTGGAGATTTTCTTACAGGTGGCAGATTTGGTTAACCTCGACCTTGTATTCATCTCTTGAAGCAATGAATCATAGTCCAGATGGCGGATAGAAATTAAGAAAGATTCCTACACCCTCCAGCGTGCAGAGCAGCTGTCGAAAACATGGAAACTATCAAGATGGAGGTGAGAATATTTACTGCAAAAATTGGCGTTTATACTGTGAAAAGTCATCATTTTCAAATGACAATTATGCGCAACTGGAGAATCATTTTGCAAAACTCTCAGAGATTTTTGTTCCTAACATGTCAGAGCACAATAACCTCTCTCCGTTTTTCTACGGGTGTTGCAGGTTGAGAGAATCGAATCCATCTCTGAGCCCCAATTTTCGGAGCTCAGAATTTGCCTGTTTGACACAAGTTTTTGAAATGAAGATCTCGGGCAAATGAAAATAAATTGCATTGATCTGAGGGAGGTTTTTTCTCACAACAAATCAATAGACAATAACCTATTTTGGTTTATACACAAGTGTCACATATTTGGATATCTGAACCCATCTCTAAGCCCCATTTTTTAGCAGTTTGGTCAAATTAATGGCGTTTTGCAGTGCAGAGTCATCATTTTCAAATGATGATTCTGAGCAACTAGAGAATCATTATGAAAAACGCTCGGAGGTTTTTCTTCCTAACACATCAGAGAACAATAACCTCTCTCAGTTTTCCTACAGGTGTCACATATTGGGAGAATCGAATCCTTCTCTGAGCCCCATTTTTCAGCAGTTTGGCCAAATTAAAAAATGATTTTTCCTGGTTTGTTAAAAAACGGTTTTGATCTTCTATCTTAAGGATTTCGACCTAGCTTCTTAGGATATGGGGGAAGTGTTGTAAAGGCTATAAATCCTAGATCTTGAGAGCAAGAAAGGGTTGGTTTTTGGATTGACTATGCTGCTACTGTAATAGAGACTGTTTTTCGTATATATCCAGGCTTATAAGCTTCTTTCATTTGATGTATCAGACCTCTTCTTTCTTATCTTCTTTCTTATCTGTTCATGCTTATGAGTGAATTCTATTCTCTGTCTATGCTTATATAGTCCATAGGTGACTGTCATCTCACCATCTGATTGTTAAGCAAAGGATCATAAGTGGTTATGCTAGTTTCCAGACCCATCATACTTATTGTTTTATATGTGTGATATGGTTAGGTGATTAATTTATGTTCCATTTAATACACAAACCTGTCTAGTTGCATCTCTAGAGAGCCTTGTATTGTTGAAATATCCCTAGATAGTCTTGAATATACAGTCCAGTTAGTTAGACATTCGTCTTGATCCAACCCCTCATTCATAATTGAGTGAACTATTGCAAGATTAGTTAAGTTACCAGGCATCTCTGAAATACAACCTAGGAGAGTTACCTGGAGTGATAACAGCTCCCAAGCTTGAAATCCGAGGTCTTGGGCGGATTCTAAATACCAAGTCTGCGAAATTATTCTGCGTTTGTCTTCCATCTTCCAATACCAACATTTAAGACCACGACTCCTCTGGATTGGAATCCCTGCTCTCCACCGTTTACTATCTCCCGCTTAGTCGGGTTCAGCTCGCTCTAGTCTACTTACTCACATAGTCACTCTCCTCAAGCACAGATTGTCGTGAATGCAACCTTCCTAGCAATTTCAACTTTGGCTATGAACCAACACTCCAAGCAATGTCATCGTAAACATATGCATCGGGCGATCGCGGGAAGGAATTGCTCGGATATGTAGAGTACTGGGCTTGTCTTGTCACCCAGCATTCCCACCTGAATTCATCATCATGTCACCCCGATTCACCTTAGGTTCCTAACTTCCCACCCGTGAGCTTTTAATAAACCCATGTTGCGTCAAATGTGAGGTTTCCAATTACCACCTATCCATCCCCACCATCCCATCACCACACCATCCTTACGTCGAGATGGTCTTGTCCTTGGGATGTGCTTTCTTCTGTCATGCCTTCTCCTCTACCCTCGATCTCTCTTCCTAATCATATGTCCATGAGTTGACTTTCAAGCACCAAATACCATGAGCTTTACAAACCTCGACTTCATCAAATTATGGAATATGATCTTGGCACTCTTGGCCATGCATAAATTGTAGCTTTCCTTCTAAAAGAGTCATGGCCACATTTTCCACACAATTCACTTCCATGTTATTAATCCTAAGCACATGAAAATAATTCCAGTCCCCTTGATGGTTCAGAAGTGTCCATAATTTGTACTCCTTCATTTGCAGTCAATATTGTGGACAACTAAAAGTGATTGAATAAGAGGATGAATACTTGCAAGAAGTAGAAGAAGTTGCAAGACCTTGGTTGTTGTGTAGAGAGATGGTAATGAATATCTAATAGAGGATGAACATGGTCGTAAAATCTAGTTGGAGTTGTCCATAACGTCCATCCCTCGTAGCCATAGATGATACTATTTTAAGTTTCCATTTTTAGGGTTGTTGAAATTCTCATGGCCACAACTAAATTACCATATAAGGGTCAAGTAAAGATAATCCACGTAGGTAAGGGATGGGCCAAAAACTACTACATTGGGTTGGGCCAAAACGTGTTGCCATCCTCATGAAAGAAAATCAACCCATGCAAGTAAGGGTGGGCTAGAAACTATTGCTTTGGGCTAGGCCAGAAATTGTTGCCTTCCCAGAGAGAGGTTTCTAACCCAACTATTATTTGGATCCCTTTCATAATCGTAAATATGTAAGTCAAGAGGCACATCAAAAAATGGTCTCATAAATGTCTTTGCACTTAGTCCATTACCCACCCAATAATCCCATGTCTATATTGTAGGGAAGAGCCTGACATAAGTGCTAAAGATACTAAATTTCATGTTTAACAAGGTAGAGTAGCCATATTGTCTTCAAATTTTACTAAATTAGATAGTACAAAAGGATCATAGGTTTGGGTTGGGACTTCAAAGCCTTGTTTTTTGTATTTGAGTGTATTATTGTTTCACCCTCTCATGAGAGGGGTTGTAGCAACATAATCACACTATTTTGACTCCTTAGAAAGGGTTTCAATGCTCTAGTTGTAGGATCTCATTGCTTTCTTGGACATTTCTTAGGATCGATTCTTCCATTTCAGCCTATGACTCTCTAGATATCCCATAATAAGAAATTATTAGGGTTTCCTACGTCTTTTAATTCTTCGTTCACTAGCTTGGTTGTTCTTTTTTAGAAGCAATCTACTCTAAACCCATGGAATTGAGGATGGGAAGGGGGGCCTAACCGTCTACCTTGGCCATGACAAATCATTTATATGGGTTTCTTCGTGTAGATCATGATGTTTAGATAGTGATAAAGAAATATCTATATCACTTGTTTCCTCCTCTTTTTGATCCAAATGAGGGGGAGAATTATCTCCTCTCTCTTGAGAGAGTTGTATGATTCTAAGACAACGTCCTCATCTAGTGGAATTTCTAAGATAGAAAATTTGTTTTAGCTTGAGTCAACATTGTTTCAATCCTTGGCTGGGAAGATGCATGGGATGCCTTTTCCTTTTCTTTGAGGGCTTGGAGACATTGTTGAACTCGTCTTTCTTCTCATGAAAAAATGGAGGAAGATTTTTTTAGATAGTTTTTGCTAAAATTGTTATACTCATGGAAACAATGACACTTGAAATGAAGCTTCTTACAATCCAATTGTTAAACAAAACATAATTATCCAATTATATTTACAAAGCCTCAAGAATCAATTCTTTTAACTTTGCCTCTACATAAATGAGATGTAAAGGGGAAAACACCCCAACTTGGATCACTTTTTTAGGAATCTCCCAGGTTTGTGCATAAATAAATAAAAGCATTACAGTACATCCACTCATGTAGACTCTCGTAAATTTTAATTTGTCATTCACTTAATTAATCTTCTCTTAAATATACATGTCTCATGTTCCATTCTCGTTATAGTAAGAAAATATGTTGTCCTTATAAGGTTTGTCCCCTTAAGCTTAACCCTTCTATTATTGTGGCCCACTCCACCATCACAAACAACTTAGGATAAACCAATAGAAGCCCACTCCACCATCACAAACAACTTAGTAAGTGGTTTAGTGCAAGAAAATCTTGCAAGTAGTCTAACATACATCCTTTGCCACATGGTATTTACCATCTCTAAAATTGATTTGAGTAAAACATTTTTATTTGTCGAATTATTATTTTTAATATAAAATAGTAATTTTTTGATATCATATAATGATTTTGTTTTAGAATTTAAATTTCAATATTATATTTATTTTCACAATAATATTTATATCGACCATATTAAAATGATCCTTGTATTATTCAATTAACATATAAAATCTACTTACGTTACAATTTTTCTCTTTAATATTTAGCAACTCTAAAATCGTTCTAGGCTTTAACATCATAATGCCAATTTTATTAATGTAAAAGGACATTTCAATGTTTATTGCACCGAGTGAAACGAGGTACTCTACAGCTCAGTATGGGGGAGATCTTCTAACGTTGATGTAGCGTTACATCTAATAACACGTAAAAAGTATTTAAAAAAAAATCCTATAACCATCTAATAAAACGTAAAAAGTATTTGGAAAGTATTTTAAAAAAATCCATGTTGGTTCATAAAATAAAATATTATGAAAAATAATTAAAAAATAAATGTTCGTTTATAAAATAAAAACTTAAAACTTAAATCCGGATCTATCAATCAAGAGAGATCAAATTTCTTGAGTTTAAATTTAAAAAAAAAAATACACCCCAAGAAATTAGATCCTTCTTAATGCTTGATAGATACGAGTTTAAGATGAATCTATGCTAATATGTATTGGAAATGTTGAAAATTGTACTTTAAAATATAACTCTTTAAAATGTACGTGTAATCACTAAATTATCGACATCATCATGATTTTATGTCACTTTAATTATCTTGATCATACAATGAATGTTATAATGATTTTATGTTACTTTAATTATCATTGCTTACATCGAATTAATTATAAAGTTTGGTTTCTTAATATTAAAACATTATTGTATTCTTTGCCCATAATTATTATAATATATATTAAATTGTGTTTGAAATTCTAATACCAAGAATAATTAATTTTGAGAAATTATAAAAAAATTCAAAGCAATTCGAGACTTAGAATAATTTGCGTGGATTATATGAAAAATATGCTATCCAAATTCACTTACATTTTCAATGGGACTATGAACAATATAAAGCCTAAAGGTTAAATCTTCACATTAAACCATTCAAAAAGCAAGATTATTTTATTCTATTTTATTATAGTTTATTGTGATTTAATTATGATTCTTTTGAAATTGAATGATTCACTGTAATATATGATCATAATTAGCATTTGTCCCTTGAGGGGCAAAAATGAACGTCGGTAGGAAAAAAGGAAAGTTAGAAGGAACAAAAACATAGGCACAGGTAGTGAAGGATACTGGTAGGAAAAGAGAAAAGTTTGCAAAAATCTCAGATTACAAAGACATAGGCACTCAACCCATAACAAAAAATAATGTTAAGTTCATCAACATAGTGAGCCAACTACAATTGCTTTTCTCACAATCTCTGTTGTAGTAATCTCAACACTATAGATTACTACTATATCTGGAATATATAAGCAATTTGAAAAAATAATTCTGCAATAATATCAATGAAAACAATGATTATAATAGCTCCTAAACTGCACAAAGGCGAACAGACTTGTCACTACATGAACTAATCTTCTGAAAATTACTAATAAACCAAGGGAAGTAACTGGTTATCAATTACTCTCACCGCATTAAGGATTCACACGTCTTCTAACAATATAAATAGTTCACAACAAAGCACAATAAAAATGCAGACTTACAACACAATGAGAGTGGTGAATCTTTGTTATGCTTGCTTCAAGAATGGAAGATACAGCGGGAAACCAAGATATGTTTCTTTCTTCTTATTGAGGATTTCAATTCCACAATAAAAAATTTACATTCTTCTCAGGCAAACAGACCTGTCACCATATGAATTAACCTTATGAAAATCACTAATAAACCAAGGAAAGTAACTGGTTATCAATGACTCTCACTACATCAAGGATTCACACGTCTTCTGACAATATAGATAGTTCACAACAAAGCACAATAAAATGCAGACTTATAACACAATAAGAGTGGTCGTAGCTCTCAATAGAAAGGTTGTATTTATTCAACGTGGAGGTAGATGAGGACAGGTCGCTTTGCTTGGTTGCTTTGTTTTTATGAATGTAAATGAGAGTACACAGTTGACAAATGGCCTGAGATTAATATTTATATCACTACTGCTTGGGATAATCCATTATGAGCTTAGCTTGAAAAGCCATTGCCAACAAGGAAACTGAAGAGCATTGAACTAAAAATGTAGTAAAATATAGCACTGTTATAAAAATATGAACAAGCATTTAGGTTTTTTAGAGAAAAGGAATCCCAATAATATCCATTGAAGAGTACACATTACATATAAACATTTCTGCAATAGTTTCTCAAGAAGGGAAATTTGTTTTCATTGACAAAGAAGAATAGATGAACAACAAAAAGGGTTGGTTCACCACTATATAGCCTTGGAAGAGTTTGTTGTCTGGTGAAATTTCAAAAATGAGAATAGTAGCCAAAGTTTTCATTTGAGTGCTGTACATATGAGAAGATACAAATAATATTTACAATTACAATTAGTTGGATGCTTCTAAATTGGAAATATAGTCTTCCCATGCAGTAGCTTATTTAGTTATGATATTATATTCGTCAGGCTTTAATAGTTTTAGAGACACTTCATGATAAGACAATTATGTTTCTATATTTGCAACTTCTGTTGGTGCGGCCTTGTAGGTATCCTCAAAGAAAATGAGATGTGTAGATGTTTGCCTCACATAGAAGTCGATGTCTTCTTCTGTTAGAGCATCAATTTTCTTCATGTAGTCAAGTCGATATTGGCTGCAATAGGGATCTGACATTTACGGTGAACCTGATGGTTTTCCTCATAGAAGTTTGTGCACTTTTCAAGAGTTTTATCAATCTCGGCATTTGGTCGATTACTGGATTTCCTGCAAAATTCAAGGAGTGCAATATCTAGCTTCAGGGTTGCTAGTGTTTTTTGAGGGAGGTGAGGAGGAAATGCTGGGTTATTTTCTCTCCAAGTTAACTGTTTGTTAAGCTTGTTGCCAGTAGTAATCAAATGTTGTGCATTGCTATTGAGCTTGCTGCAATTTCCTGCATCCTTGCCATGAATTGTTTGATATTGTAGATTTGTTGAAAGAGTGTTTTTTGACAGTTTGAGGCTTGCTCTTGAAGCTTGCATACTTGTGCCCATAACGGTTCCATGAGTGATTCCTTATCTCTCAACAACTTATCTACTTGAGTCTTCAATTCATTGGCCTTGTCGTTCGCCACTGATGCACGTGTTTCAAAGTTTGTAAGCTTTGCTTAAAAATCATTTGTCTCCGCTTCCATTATCATTAACTGAACAGTGGATGCTTCCTTTTCTGTGTTAAGGTTGTTGTACGCATTGATTTGGGCATTGATTTGAGATGGAGAAAGTCACGAATTCCATTGATGAAGACTTGTCTTATGGCTTCTTTATGCACAATGAAATTTGTAGCATACTTGGGCAGTAGATAAGGAGGTTTAGTGCCCCCATACATCCTTATGTATCTGCATTCTAATGAGAAGTAGTAGTCGTCGTACTCACCTATTACAGCCAAGGCATTGTCTGACAAACAATTTGGTTCTTTATTGAAGAGCAACCAATAAAGGGGCATGATTAGTTCTTCGCTTAGTAGTTTGTAATACCCTTGATATCGATGAACCCAAGTTATTTGGTATGCTACATGAAGGGGAGTCTCAGTCCGTTTCCAAGTACATCCCAACTTAGGGAAATGATTCTTGACTAATATACTATCAATGAGGTAAGAAGACATGAAAATTTTTGCATCTCAAGCTATCTTTGTTATCACATTATTTTTGTTTTTACAAGTAAAGTTAAAAGTTGTTATCACATTTTATTGTTACATATAAGTTTAAGAGTTTCTTTCAACTAATATGACGATTGACAAATATATTAACTTCAGGGGCAATTGAATTGGGTGGTCCTGGATTTAGATCTATGGAAGAAATGCATCAAGATGGAGCACATGAAGAGGCTAGGATTAGTGATAAGAAGAAGAAAAAGAAAAAAAGGTTAATAATAGTTGGAGTAGATCAGTATGAGTTGGTGGATCCCCTAATGTTAGCTGATCTAGATAGTATTTGTATCAACATCAATGGGGTTCATTTCCATCATAAATTAGCGGATTCTTCTACTGAGATTTCTATTGTGGGAACTGAGGGCATGGACAATGGGATCCCTGACATTACCAAACATAATAACCTTCCAATTGGGATTCTTGCAATTATGTTGCATAGGTTTGGAGCATCTGTCTTCTCATGGAACCAAGTGTTGAAACCGTTGGCCAAGGTAGTTGGGTCAAAAGTGGTGGCTTTTGAGGGTGAGTTCCAGAATCCAGCTATTGGGCCATGCTTCTCATAAAAATGAGAAATTGCCCACCATGAATCCTTATTCTCTTGGATTTCCAGTTGCGACCACTTTGAGTTTTATAGACATTTTGCAGTCCTAGAAAGCCATATTGATTGGGTAAGCAACTGGTGATTTCAAGTAATTGAGTTTTGGATTGCAATTGAAAGCTAGTTGCCATTTTAAATGTTAAAATTGTTTTTTTGCTCTCTTCCACTCCTTGTTGAAATGTGAAGGAGGTCATAATTGAATTCAAAGATGGGTAGTAAAATATCTAGCGAGATTTCCAGGTTTTGGTGTGATAAATTTCCCCAGTATAAGAGACAACTTGTGCAAGTAAACGGTACATTAGCTAAGAACAAACATTTACTAAAATTGGCCCTACATAAGGAATGGCTTAGAATTCCTACATGACAAATAGATGATTCAAAAATTAGTATAAATAAGAGATTGTTATAATCATTCACACCATGTTGTCTATAATTATTTAATATCGTTATCATTTGGGTTTATCAGAAAAGACTCCTATTTTTAAGAGTTGTGCAATTCATAATTATTATGTTCCCATACTTGGCTCACTAAGTATTTATTTTTTTGTTTTGAATAAATTCTGTGTTCTTATTCATGTTGTTAATCTAGTAGTTAATGACCCGAGAATTGAATTCATAATGTGACACACACAAAATCTTGGCTTTGATCCTTAGTAGCATCAATTTTTTTTTGAAAAAGAGTCAATAGTGTCCTCAGACACATAATTTTATTAATGAAGAAGGAAAATTACATCACAGAGATGTGAGGGCTAAATCCCGAAAGATTACCTCACATAGAAAACTCGATGGATTTAAATATCCAAAGAGTAACAACTAATTTACCGTTATCAAAACTAACTAAGGGACACCTCACATAATCACGTGAGTGTGTAGATGCCCTTTTACATTTATTAAACTAAACTTCTATTTACTACATTTTTGGATCATAATTCCTAACAATCCCCCCTTTGATCCAAAAATTCTTTTGAACAAATACCAAGTTCATTTCTAAACTTATCAAATTTGACCCTTCCAAGAGATTTTGTAAAAATATCTGCAGTTTGATCTTCTGATGGACAATACTTTGGCTTGATGATTTGTTTGACGACGAGAGCCCGAATGTAATGATACTTAGTATCCACATGCTTAGTTTTTGAATGAAAAACAGGATTTTTGGCTAACTTGATTGCTGACTGATTATCAATAAATAATGAAGTTGCTTCTTTCTGATCAACTTTGAGATCTTGCAAAATCCTTCTTAACCAAACTATCTCACAAGCAGCTTCCCAAGCTGAAATATATTCTGCTTCTGCTGTAGAATTTGCAATTGTATCCTGCTTTTTACAACTCCATGCCACTGTAGCTGATCCCATATTCATTAAGTAACCTGAAGTAGATGCCCTGTCATCAACATCTCTAGCAAAATCCGCATCTGAATAGCCAACAAGTTTGAAATTTTTGTTTCTTTTAAACTCAAGTCCAAAATCCTTTGTTCCTTGAAGATACCTTAACACCCTTTTTGCTGCATTCCAATGACTTTCTCTAGGTTCCTGCATATATCTGGAAAGTATGCTAACTGCATAAGATAGATCAGGACGAGTATTCATCAAGTAAATCAAACATCCAATTAACTGTCTATATCCAGTGCAATTTACAAGTTCCCCCCCTTCAAACTTAGAAAGTTTTAAATTTTGCTCCATGGGAGTAATCGCTGGTTTACATTCCTCCATTCCAAACTTCTTCAATAATCCAGATATGTACTTAGCTTGAGAAATAAATATACTTCCTTCCTGCTGCTTTACTTCAACTCCAAGATAGTAATGAAGTAAACCCAAGTCTGTCATTTCAAAACCTGTTTGAAGTTCTTTCTTAACCTGAAATATATGATCATTATTGTTACCTGTTATGAGCAAATCATCAACATACATAACCAAGATGACTAATTTGTTTTCCTGGATTCGAACATACAAAGTATCATCTGACTCACTACGAAGAAAACCAACTTTCTGTAGATAGGCATCCATTTTTGCATACCAAGCTCTGGGAGCCTGTTTCAATCCATACAATGCCTTAACCAGTTTACAAACTTGATTTTCTTTCCCTGGAACCTCAAAACCAGGAGGTTGAGTCATATAAACATCCTCTTGTAGATCACCGTTTAGAAATGCACTTTTTACATCCATTTGATGCACTTTCCATCCATTTTGTGCAGCTAAAGCTAGCACAATCCTGATAGTATTCCATTTCGCTGTTGGAGCAAAAGTTTCTTCATAATCAATCCCTTCTTTCTGAGCAAAACCCTTTGCCACCAATCTTGCCTTATATTTATCAATATCTCCATTTGCTTTGTACTTAATTCTGTAAACCCACTTACAACCAATGGGTTTAACATCATGTGGACAATCAACTATTTTCCAAGTTTGATTCTTCATTACTGCATCATACTCACGTTGCATGGCCATTTTCCATTCATCATACTCAACTGCTTCATTAAAAGTAGTTGGTTCAACAACTGAAAGAGAAAAATTTTCTGAACCTGTATGAGAACTCCGTGTACCTGTTTTGCCTTTTTCATCATACTTAACATCCTGAAGTAACTTAGTTGCCCATTTTGGTTGCTTCTTTTCAATGTTAACTTGATTTGAATCATCCAAGTTAACTTGTGAAGAATTCAAAGTATCTTCAACTTGTTCATCATCCTGTACTTCTGAAGTGAGATCAAACCATTGTTCATTCCTTGTCTTATTTAAGTGTTGCATCCTTAATTGTTCCTTAGTTACTTTTTCCTCTAAGTGACTAAGTTGTTTATCAACCTCTTCTACACTTAAACTTTCAGTTTCATCAAAAATCACATCCCTGCTGACAATAAACTTTCCATCTGACAGAAGCCTATACCCCTTTTTTTCATGAGAATAACCAATCAATATGCACTTAACACTTCTAGACTCTAACTTCTTTCGTTTTTCTTTTGGAACAAGTGCATAACAAACTGAACCAAAAACTCTCAAATGTTTGACCATAGGTTTGAATCCATACCAAGCCTCAAAAGGAGTTATTCCATCAAGTGATGATGAAGGAGATCGATTCCTCAAATAAACTGCTGTATGAACTGCTTCTGCCCAATAACATGATTTCAACCCTTTGAAAAATAACATTGCTCTAGCCATGCCCAATAAAGTCTGATTCATCCTTTCTGATACTCCATTTTGTTGTGGAGTATAAAAATTGGTCAACTGTCTTTTAATCCCTTTTTCCTGACAATAAGTCAAAAAATGATTTGATGTAAACTCACCACCATTATCAGTTCTCAAAGTAGCAATTTTTTCCTTTGTTGCTGTTTCAACCAAATTTTGAAATGACTGAAACTTTTCAAACACTTCTGATTTTTTCTTCAAAAAATACACCCAAACCATTCTGCTAAAATCATCAATAAACAACAAAAAATATTTACAACCACCAAGTGAAGTTTCCAAAGGACCACAAACATCACTATGAATAAGCTGTAATCTCCTTGTTGCTCTCCAAGTGCTTTTTGAAAAAGCTATCCTTCTCTGTTTGCCATAAATGCAAGCTTCACACTTTGCATTTTCCTTCCGAAAAGTAGGCAACCCCTTTACCATTCCTTGTTTTTGAAGTTGTACAAGACTATCAACATTCAAGTGCCCAAAACGAATGTGCCACAAGCGGATAGGTGAAACATCAGTTTCAACTAAACCTGCAAATTCCTTCAAATGTTCCTTTGACCTAGGAATGACTGTTCCCTTCATCCTAAGAAGCTTTCCGTCTTCATAACCTGTCATAACTGTTTTGTATGCATCCTTTGTTGAATTAACAAAAAGGATACCACCTTCCATGACAACTTGATGTCCTAATTGACGAATGACAACTAAAGACAACAAATTTTTCTTAAATGTAGGCACATACCAAACATTAGAAATCAATCTTTCTCCAATTCCAGGCAAATCAACCTTAACTGTTCCTTTTCCTTGTGGTAAATGAATAGAATCATCTGCAAGAAAAATTGAATTTAAATGACAATCGTCATAACTCCAAAAGAAATCTTTCCTATATGTCATATGCTGAGTAGCCCCTGTATCCATAATCCAAGCATCTTCAAAATCATTTTTGAAACAAGAAGAAGACTGAACAAAATTCACTGATTCCAACTGATGAACTTGAACAAAATCCATTTCTGATTGTCCAAGTGCTGTAAAGACATATTCACAATTTTCACTATCGTCTGCATGAGCATAATGTGCCGCTGATGAAGATCCTTTAGATTCTCTTTCTTTGAGAATTTTTTCAAATGGAACTCTACAATCTGAAGCATAATGTCCAACTCTATTACAACGAAAACATGTGACCTGTTTATTAGCTCTTCCTCTTCCAGAGACCTGTTGGTTACCTGAACCTCTTCCTCTTCCAGAAAACTGTGACTGTGTACTTTCAGAACCTCTTCCTTGATTTCTTCCTCTTCCTCTTCCGCGGCCTCTTCCTCTTCCAAAACCCTGACCACGACCTCTATTTGAATTTTGAAAAACTTTCTGATCATGGCCTCTTTGATGATTACCTGGAGATTGTTTGCTAGTACTTGCAACCAAAACATCTTCTCCTGCTTGCTTTGTTTTACCAAAAATCTTTTCATGTGTGGCAAGTAATTCACTTAGTTCATCAAAAGAAACGGTATCCAATTTATTTGTAATTTGTAAAGTTTCCAAAAAATGCTTATATGTCTCAGGCAATCCTGCGATCAAAATGGTCACCATCATGCTGTCTTCAATTTTATCAAAACCAGCTCTTGAAATTTCTTGTTTGATATTTTTTAATCTAGAAATGTACTCCATGACATCACCTCCTGAAGACAATTTTTGTTGAAACAACTTCAATTGAAGATCAATTTTCTTAGCTTCACTTTGAGAATCAAATAAATCTTTCAATGTCTTCCAAGCTGACCACGCATCAGGACTATTTTCAATATGCACATAAATATCATCAGAAACAGTACTGTGAATCAATGCTAAGGCCTTCTCATCTTTTACTTCCCATTTTGCAAGCTGATCATGATTAGTTGGTTTGATAGGTTTAGCATTACAGAAACCCTTCCACAATTCATTGTAAATAAGAGTGCTTTGAATATGACGACTCCAAACTTTATAATTTTTGGATCCTTCCAACTTGTCAGATTCATTAAAAAGACTTATAACTTTAGACATTGTAAAAACACCTTATAACTCCAGAAGATGTGTATTATGCAAATCTTATAACTCCAAGCATTAAAGAAAGCACCTTATATCACCACCAACATTAAAAGAAAATTACGCATCAACAAGTGTCACCATGAAAGAAATGCTTGCAAGAAACACCACACACCATGCAAAAGAAAGCTATAGGGGCTTGGCCTTGACCCACTTATAGCCTTAAGAAAAGAATTTGATAGAGCTTCACTTTGCTCTCATCAAACCTTGAGTGAAAATACAAGTACTCCTTATTACACCAACAATGCTCCTTATTACTCCAATGCCCAATAAAAAATTACACCTTATTACTCCAAAAAATAACAAGTCTTTGTAAGTGAATTGGAAAGATACAATATTGTTGAGTGGGAGGTCACAAGATCCAATCCCATCAAATTCAAAAAATAACTTCTTCTTTTTCTTTTTCTTTTTTTTTATTATATATTTCTCTCCCTTATCTCTCCAAAACAACTTATTTATTTTTCAAAATATTACATAAACATTGAATTTAAATGAAAAGTGAATAATACCACTTTTTTTTAGAGTGCTTCTTAGATATATCAAACTTGCAAAACTTTTGTCATGTACACAGGTTGAGTTCTTTGAAAGTTGACTTCACTCACTTTGAGTCGAAAAGAGAAAATATTAGAGGAAAATCTTCAGCATTACAGAGACTGGAAAATAATTCTCTTTGGCAGAGAGGAGTGCCAGTGCCAGCGATAATGCTGTATTGTTCAGGAATGTTCTACTATGGACCTCAGACGGGAACGCAGTCTCCACGACCAACACTTACTTCAGGCCTTTTATCCCTGACAACAACAATATCAGCAATTAATATAGAATAATTCCGAGTTTTAGAATTACCAATCTGCAGCTGCAATCATTCTGAAGCCCGATTGCCACATCCACACCAATAGTTTTCTGGATCATGCAGGATCTGGGCCTCCAAAGGAGCAGCAAAACTCCACATATAAAGCAAGATCTAGAACCAGAAATGAACAGAACCTAAGCGAACCAGGGAAAGACTGCCTCCAATCTCGTTTTCTTTTCTCCAGCCCGATGTTACAACAAGATCACAAGGAAAGCAATCGCGGCAATCGCCTTCATCATTTGTCTGTACTTCCTCACAGGGCTTCGATTCCGCCTGATCACAAATAAGTTGTCTTCCTGGTTACCAAGAACCAACAAATCGTGGGCTCCTCCCTCAACAATAATCCAAATTTCTTCCCAGCAATCTCAGCCGGCCTCTGGCTGTATAAATCGCTCTTTGCAGGTTTAATTGCGAATCACTTCACGCAAGATTCAGCTCTTCCTCCACGAGCGACTCACGCGCACTGTCATCCAGGGCTCACGGCTCTTCGCGTCCTTCCAGACTTTAAATAACTCTTCCCTCGGCACAGCTCTTCTCCACAGCCTTCACGCGGGCTCCCACGCATCTGAAGAAGCCACAAGAAGTTTCCGAAGAAGCCACAACAAACACACGTGGCCGTAATCTTTCGCTGCAATGACAGGGTTATTGTTTATACGAAATTCCCTGGAAAATTAGATAATTAACACTTCCTGAGATCCAACGTCCACAATCACCACGCTTAAATTAAAATTCCTTCAACTATTCTGTCGTCTCCTTCCAAGAGAACTAGCGGCCAGATGGCTGTTAAGATTTTCAACGACTGCGTATTGCTTCAGTATAATCAGCATTTGGTGGCTGTGTTGAAGTCCATCGTTGGACATGAATGAGGTCAACTTCGATGGAAGTCCACATACTAAAAAAAATTTGCTTTGCTGTGCAGATATATAATAAATGAAGACCAGATTGTTATTCGAAACACTTATAATGAGAAAGTAAAGAAAGCCTGCCAATCTGTGGCTAGGAATTTTCTTCCACAAAATTTTTAAATAATCTTTCCTTAAAATAATAATATTTTACTCTCTCCAAGTAAAAAATTCTGCAGAGATTCTTTTTAGCCCAAAAGAATAGGAAGCATTAACTTACGGTTAAAATTTCGCTATTCCAAAACCTTGAAAGTCACCTTCTTCAAACAACCTTTAGCACCTTCCAACCAGGTTCCAATCAGACCAAGCTTCAACCGCTTTTCAACCGCGTGCTCTGATACCACTTTGACAAAGTGTCCTCAGACACATAATTTTATTAATGAAGAAGGAAAATTACATCACAGAGATGTGAGGGCTAAATCCCGAAAGATTACCTCACATAGAAAACTCGATGGATTTAAATATCCAAAGAGTAACAACTAATTTACCGTTATCAAAACTAACTAAGGGACACCTCACATAATCACGTGAGTGTGTAGATGCCCTTTTACATTTATTAAACTAAACTTCTATTTACTACATTTTTGGATCATAATTCCTAACAGTTTGTTCAATGGTGAGGATGATGGCTTGTTAGTTAGGGGAGGTCCCTTATTCCTCGGAGTCTTGTTGGTGCTAAGTGTAAATCTTGGGTGATTTTGGTTGAACAGTTAACCTTTGTTGTGGCTTTGCATCCTAGCTAAGTTTGACCCTTTTAAGTGGTTGACCATTTGTGATCAATAGAGTCTATACAAATTTGAAAAACTGAAGCAAGAGCAAGAGAGTGCCATTTAATTTTTTGGAAATTATGGATTTACAATAGGTTTATCTACAAGCTCCTTTGGAATGTCAATGAATATCCATTTCGATCTGTGAATGCCCATTTTGTTTGCCAAGGTGAGCACAGTAGTCTAGGTTGAAGGTTGGTTTGATGTTAGTTAGCATTCTAAGTCATATAACATAAGTTGTAACAATTTTTAGTAGATTAGCATTGTTCTGAAACAAAATTACCACTACAAAACAAAATGACAAATTCTTTCTGGTGAAGAATTTTAAGAAAAAATTGAAAAATGTTGAGAATTGTTTGCCAATAGAAACTACAAACATATTTTTAAAACAATACATGTCTTCATAATTGTCTAAATCACACAAAAAAATTATAATATGTTTTGTTCTATGTCTCTCTTAGTTGTTTTATTTTCTTTACTTGGAATCCAGAGAGAAAAATAGAAGAAGCATATTTTCTTGTTTAGGATGGCCATTTTATTTGAAAGGAAACTCACATGGCAGAATGGTAAATAAGACGTGGTCCTTTTTTATTGAAAAAACCTGTGAAGGCCCTTCCACGGATTTGATTGAATGATTCACTTAGCTAAAAAGATGCAAAATTCGTGAAAATGCATCTTTTTGGATGAAATTTGCCACTATGATGTGAGGTAAGGTGCACTTTTTTCTAATTCTATTTATTGCAAAGAAGAGGAAACTGTGACAGTTCCTAACATTGGTCTTGCATGTGAATTACCTTGTGATTCCCCAGGCATTCCATAGGTTATCTTGTAGTAGCAAATGCATACTTTGAGGCTCGTGAAAGGGTTGCAACACTGATCCTAGTAGCTCCTTTGTTCATTGGAAAGAACTTGAATTCAAATGAAAGTGCAAAGCAAAGGAATAAATTGAAAGATGAAGAAAATCCTTTTAGGGAAATCAGATTGATGTTTCCCAAGCTCTGGATGGGTGTTTCTGGACTAATTACAAACATGTTACAAGAAATGAAAGCAATGGAAAATAATTTGTACAAGAAAATTCTGTATGCAATCCTCTGTTCTAGCTTCACGGTAATGTTAGTGAGTCTACATATTAAATCAATGCTATAGTAGTTCTTAGGCAACTAAAATACGTAGGAGAATACCGGTCAATACTTATTATGTTGCGGATGAATTCCCATTTTTTTCTTACAGGTTAGATTGATTATGGATAAATATAGCAAAGAAGTAGTTAGATATGGATGGTATGATAGTTAGAAGATAACTTACCATGTCATACAAGGATACACAAAGGTGATTTCTTGCTCTCTGATGTAAATGTAGGCCCAGAGCTTAGATGTAGCTGCATTTATCTATTCGATGTGAATGTAAGCATTTGAAAGGCTACTTTATGGAGAGATGAAGTTTAGAAATAAGGGTAGGTTTGCTTCTTCTATTTCATTCTTGGTTTCTAATGTAAAGGTTGGCTCATTTTAATGGAGTAAAATATTGGGAGAATGAATGATTCAGAACTTTGGCAGTTAGTATTAACTCGATATTATCTTTGGAGAGATATTTCCTGAAAGTTCTTAAAACAATTTAAACATAATCACTTATGTTGTTTTACAGCCACTGAAATGCAAGGGTTGGGAGAGAGCTCTCCTTGAGTTCACACTATCCATGATTGTTGACTCTGCATCTAAAGGAAAATCTCCACTTAAAAAATGGCTTAAAGATATCTCATGCCATGGTATTGCATTCTCAATTTATTTCTTCTGATTTGTTTCTTGGACAGAATAGTTCCAATATGTTTTTGCATATGAGGCAAGATACCAATATGTTTTTGCCTTAATTTATCCAATTATCTTGTGATTAGCATATAGAGAAATTTTATAGAACATATTACTTGAAATTCCAAAAGCTTTATGAGTAAGATGTCATTAGAAAAATATTAATCCCATCTCGCTTAGAAAGTGCAGAACCTTTGAATTTATTTAATCACATTGTTTAGAAGAATTTATTATAAGCAAACCTGTCATGGTCAAATTACAACATTTGGTGGCTACCAAAGTGAAGACCAAACCACAAAAAAATATTGATTCCCTAAGATTCACGCTCAAAAGGAAATATGATACTTACAAATTACATATCATGGAAGAACTTGTATGTGTTTGTATCGATTACAATGAATCTAACTGCTCCAATAGAGCCCAATAGTGCCACTACTGAATACCACACAATAATGACAATATTCGGAAAGAATAAGAGGAAGAAGAGCAACTTATTCTTAGGCCTTCTTCCAACCTTCAAGAAAGCCATGGCAGGCAATACAAAATCAAGAGGAGTAAATCCAATTGTCCCACAAAGTGCAACAAAATCTCAAAAAAATGGAATAGCAACAATAATCAAAGTAATCAATACCAGGTATATTCATATCAAAATGAAGCATGCGATGTAGTGGTTTAGAGCAAATGTTCCTTCATGTTTTGGTATCAAATTTTCCTCAAAATAGGCATATGTTGGCCTGTAATAAATCTGCGAAGTAGTGTCACCCAAATACATATTAGGCTATTAATTAAATAATAACTACATTGGAATTCATTCTCGCCCACTACATGATTACATCTAAACACATATAGCTAGGTATTTACCTGAAAACAACTTGAAATCTGAATCACAACAAACACGTTTTCCATGACAATGGCCCATCATGGGGTTTTCAAGGAACTCCGAATAATAAATATATGATTCAACATTAGAACCAAATGCCCAATAGGCAACAAACACAATTATCCAGTAGCTTTAAATGACAATAGTGTATGATGCTAAAACACGTTTGTACACATTTTCCTTTGGAGGATCTCTAAGAGTTGACTGCAGAAGACATAAGTTCATATCAAATTTGATTTCTTTGATTTGGAATTAGAGGAACTTCTGAGAACAACAATACATTGGTTGTGCAATGCGAGTTCATATAGAAAACATAGACACGAAACTAACTGCTTATAATGGACATAGGTTGTGACCTTCAAAGGATTATTAGAGAACCTTATCTTTGAAATCAGGTTAAGCAAATATGACTGCCCCATAAAAGTATTATAAGTTAACTTACCTCAGTATGGACTATGGAGATGATTATATTATAGTTTTATGTATTATGGAAATGCATATAGACTACTCCATACTAAAATCACTATACAATCTGAGAATAATTTATAACTATTATTCCTCTTCGGAAAGGAAATAAAGATTAACAGCTTATTGGTACCAGTATTTCAGGTACTGTTTCATCACCGAAATAAAATATTATCGTCCCTAAAGCATTGAATGCTTTAAATACATTTGCATATGAAGTCTCATGTAGTTGATAATCAATTGATTTTTTATTCATCTGCATTCCTACTTGGCAAATATTTTTGTTAATCATTGAGATAGACCCTGGTGAATATTGTGTTTTTTCTCTAGGCACTGAATTTTTTTGTGAGAGAGAGCAAATAAAATGAGAAGATGAAGACACTCTGGAGATTATCCTCTCGGTATTGACCGCTTGATTCTAGGGTTTTATTGCAGCCAACATATTTTAGATCATTAAGAAAATGCATAATCCTTGGAGTTACTGTGCATAGCCACCCAATTTTGTTCATAGTCAGAAGCTACGGTTTGTCTATTAACTAACTCTATCTAATAGCTGGATTCTATTTATTTGTGTGTGTTTAGCAAGCGAGCCATTAAATTCAGACAGGTCAACCAAATTTCAGTGGAAAACCATTGGGCTAGGGACTTTGGGAAAATGGTCAAAAAGCATGATGAATTTACCCCGAAAATCTGAAACCGAAAATGAAAATGTGGTAAGGCCATAGATGGTCCATTTTAAATGCACGGGAAAGAAGTATGGAAACATTGGGATCTTTGAAGACGTTGAGCGCAAACGGATGTGTGAAGCTGAAGAGCATACGAGGGTTGATGCAGTGTACAAAGCTTCAACATATACAAGTTAAAAGCTTCAACATCAATCAATCTATCACGACAATTATCCTAGTCACTAATAGTGGTAACCATCATCCCTTAATATTTAAACACAAATGTATATTTATTCAACAATTCATCACATTATTAAACATAAGTGGACTATACCATCATATAATAGGAGTTTGAACATCGTCTTTATTCTTTGCAACACACATTGGTTCCCGTTTTGCATTCATTATTTTCCCATTTATTATGTATTCTTATTCCACTTAACCCCATCCAAATTTCATGCATGTCAAATTCAGTGTCCTAGTGTTCAGCTCGTCACACTGATCTCAACGGTGTCTTGTTTTTAAGAACCGCATCCATCACGTCCTTTCGACTATAAGTCGAAGTTTCCATAAAAGCATTTTATCTTACTACTTAAAGTTATGGTTAAGTGCTAATTAAGAAAATTAATTCATATATATATATATGAATTATTATAACCAAATAAATTTAACCAAAGTAACATTTATTATAACCAAAATAATTTTACACTATGATAAAAATACAAAATAAAATTAAAATAAAATTACAACATTTAACATTTATTATAACTATGATAAAATCTACAACATTTGTAATAACATTTATTTTTTTTTTCAAAGAAAAAAAAGCGTAATTCATTCATCTGTAGAGAAAAATTACATTCTGTAGGTTCACCATTATTTAGTGAACTCATAAAAATCATAAGATCCTATGATAGCGCTGCTATATCTTCCATCAGTTTACATTTAGCATATTATGATGCCGAAGTGAATCAGCCCCGGAAGGCATATCTCATACAAGTAAAAAATCATTATTGCTGTACCAAATAACCAGTAGTATTGCTGCTGAGCTTTCATTAGCATAATCTGTAAATTCTGTCGAAACTGTGACAGTTAGAGAGTCTCTATAAAAGGCCGATGGAAATATGATCGTGTTCGACCATCATGGAATTCTTTAATATGCCAAGAGCCAACAACCCTCGAGAGCCCCTCCTTAGATGCGATGTCTGCATCCCTGTTGTTGATCCTGTATACATGCTGACAGGATAAATTGACAAAACGCCGAAGGATGATCTGGATGGATGTGAGAGTATTCGCCAGCCTCACATTTCTGCACTCTTGAATCTGATTGATCCAATTAACAACATTCATCGAATCCCCGTAGCATGTCAAAGAGTTGCAGCCTTTTTCAAGTGCAAAAATTAATAAGAACTTCAAACTCTGAAGCTCGGCATAGTTGTTGGAGCCCTCCCCAAGTCCCAAAGAGATAGTGTAGGATAGCGTTTCCGAGAGATGGAGAACCGCCCCTCCCCCACAAATATTTTGTTGTGACGCCCCATCAAAAAACGCCCATGGCCGAGAGCGATCGATCACCACCTCCAGCAACCTACGTTGATTGTCAGCCCTTAGATGTACAGGAAGAGACTTAACAATGCCAATAGCTTGAGCAGCAATAATCTCAGGGAGACTTGGCTTATCGTTGAAGATGCTATGGTTCCGTGCCACCCAAATCCCCCAGATAACAAGCAGAGGGAGGTTCTGAAAAACTTTAACCGTGTTCCTGCGCCACCAAGCATCCCAAGCTGCCCCAACTGTCACTCCATCCCATTGGCAAAGATGCCCCACCAAAACAGTGCATTCCTTCCAGACAGCAACAGAAAATGGACATGAAAGGAACAGGTGAGTAGCAGTCTCGAAATCCCGTTTGCAAAGCACACACCAGCTGGGCCCATGGAAGGACCTCTTCTGCAAAATATCCCATGTAGGAGCTCTGTTCTCGAGTACGCACCACATGAATAGTTTCGATTTAGCAGGGCATTTTAATTTCCAGAGGGACTTCCACCACCAAGCCACCTCCCTCTGTTCCTCCTCCGAGCTTAATAAAACATAGCCTGCCTTAGGGGTGTACTTGCCTTCCGGGTCAGCCTCCCATACCAGAGAGTCCTCCACATCACTCAACAGTACATTGGTCAATTCCAGATGTCGTATATAAACCTCCACGAAAGCCGACTCCTGTTCCTGTAGCCCCAAGGTGTGAGCACTATGCCAACTCTGGCTCCAAGACTCCACTGGTCTCGGGACCGCCAACTGATTAAGTGTATAGATCCCTCTTCTGCCAAGTGCCTCAATAATCGGACCGGGAAGAATGTGATCATGTGAACACCCCATCCAAGGGTCCCTCCCAACCATCAACTGCTCTCCATTCCCCACATGCCATGCGAGATTGGATGCTATGAGCCCAAACGATTTTACTACAGCCTTCCAAATCGTCGATCCCCCCAAATGTGACTTCCGAGGATTCCGAATCCACTCAACAATGCTTTCATCTGCCAAATATTTCTGCTTGATAACCCTGGTCCAGAGACTAGTAGTCTTCACCAGCCTCCACCCCCCCTTGGCTGCCAAAGCCTTTGAAAACAAGAAGATGTTCTTGATCCCCCAGCCCCCCATACCCTTAGGGACTGCAATTCTCTTCCAGCTAATCCAGGGGGTGACCCGATCGTCCTTCTTGCCACTCCAAAGAAATCTAAAACAAATCCTCCTAATGCTATCAAGAATGCCTGTAGGAATCCAAGCTAATGACATCCAATATACTGGAATTGCTTCCAGTACAGCTTTGACCAGGACCAGTCTACCAGCACGCGAAAGCCACCGGTGGCTCCAGACCTGCAATCGCTTCTCCACCTTCCCAATCAGCCACGCCCAATCTCTCTTCAAATATAAATTTGCTTTAATCGTGAACCCAAGGTATTTCAGTCCAGCCTCAAGACCCGTAGTATTGAAAGGAAAGAAGCCAGTGAGTGCGTCCTCCTCTTCCGGTCTCAACAAGTGCATTGATAAGGTGGATTTCCTAGCGTTAATCTCCATACCTGTAGCCAATGAGAATAGATCCAATATCTCCTTTAAAATACGGGTATCCCCTCTGCTACCTGAACAGAAAATTAAGACGTCATCCACAAAAAGCAAATGTGTAATAAACAGGTTTGGAGCCACCGGGATCCCCTGGAAAAGCCCATCCGCCTTTGCCCTGCTAATGGCCCTACTGAGACCTTCAGCAACCAACAGAAAGAGCAGCGGTGATAAGGGACACCCCTGACGTAGTCCCCTTTCAGCGTGGAAAAAATTCGAGGCCGCACCATTGATAAGGACAGAAAAGGAGACAGTAGTGATGCATGACATAACCCATCTAATAAAAGCAATACCAAACCCCAGATGAGTAAAAAGTAGACGGAGATACATCCAGCTCACTTTATCATAGGCCTTAGAGAGGTCAATTTTAAGAATGGCTCCCTTCAGGTTCATGGTCTTCAAGCTATGCATCCCTTCTTGAGCCACTCCAACAGCCTCATGAATTTGTCGCCCCTCCAAAAACCCAAACTGTTCAGCAGATATATGTTGAGAGAGAATACATTTTAGTCTTCTGGCAATGACTTTTGAGATGATCTTATATATACAGTTGCACAGTGAGATGGGCCTGAAATCATGGAGGGTCAACGCATTATCAGACTTAGGAATGAGGGCAATAAAAGTAGAATTGAAACTTGCCGGAATCAACCCTGAATCTCTGGAGTCTTCTACAACAGCCATGAGGTCATGCCCCAGAATCTCATAGAGATCCAGAAAAAAATCCATCGTCCACCCATCAGGGCCCGGGCTCTTGTCTTTTTGAAAGCTAGTGAGAACATTTTTAAGCTCCTCCTCCGAAATTTCCTTCATCAAATCCCGGTTGCCATCATCATCAACGAAACGAGGAAACAACTCAGCCACTTTTATCACCTCGGCGATAGTAACCTGATTTGGAGCCCGGAAAAAGTTCTTAAAATGAGTAACCCCACAACGAGCCTTCTCATCAAAACTGACATGAGTGAAACCATCATCGTCCTGCAGACTCCAAATAGTATTAACAGCTTTTCTTCCACGGGCGTAAGCATGGAAGAACTTGGTATTATCATCCCCGCACTCCAGCCAGATCGCTCGGCTCTTCAACCTCCAAGTCTCCTCCATATCACATAACATGGAATTCCGCCGCCCTTCCAGTCGGATTAAAGCCTCCTTAGAATCCTGTGTGACCAGTCCTCCCCCTACACCATCATAAATCAGCTGTAGTTCGTCCTCCACCAGTTTAAGTTCAGCATTTTCCCTACACTTCTTATCAATAGCCCAGTCTTTTATCAGTCGTTTCATCTTTTTTATATTATCTGCAAATTGGAAGGATGCAGTACGATCAAAAGCCCTGTCAAAATGTATCCAATTAGTAAGAAAGAGATTTTTAAAAGTCTCATCTTGTAACCAAAGTTTATTGAATTTTAAAGGGCTCGGAGGGTTAGCAGGCCCCATTTGAATCTCACAAAAGATAGGAAAGTGATCCGAGTGTCCCCCGGTACCAACCCACTGTCGAACCTGAAAGAATCTATCCACCAACTATTCAGCCACCACAAAACGATCAATCCTTTTCGCCACCCTAGCCTCCCCACTGCGATTATTCCGCCAAGTCGGTTTCAACTTAAGAGGCTCAATATCCAGCAATCCATTCATCATGAGCTTCTGAACAAAGTAGCCTGCCAGTGAGTCCACTTGTGCACGGGGTCCCCATACCTCGTTCAGCCCCAATGAAAAGTTAAAATCCCCCCCGATGATCAGAGTGTCACTGATCAAGAGCGGATTTCCAAACAAAGAGTCCCAAAACTCCATGCGATGCAGATAAGGCCCATATATGTTGATCACCTTAAAAATGATCCCCAGATCAACCGACAAAACATCAACGCATAGAACAGAATCCAATCCCCATGAATTCACAAGCTTGTAGTGACTATGCCTCCATCCTACCGCCAGCCCCCCAGAGCGTCCCTTTACATCCAGAGTGATAAAGGACCATCCAGGAATCCAGCTCTCCAAAAGATTCTGAATAACATCTCCTACTCCTAAGGTCTCTTGTAGCAGGATCACATCCGGGTGTTCAAGAGTAAGCACCCTTCTGAAGGCTGATTTCTTGATGGGCCCAGCCAGACCCCGGCAATTGAAAGACATAATCTTCATGAACTACCCTTCTGCAAGGCATTCCCGGCTCTAAGTGCCTTAACAATAGAAGATTGTTTCCCTTCCAGAAGATCAACCCTTGCCCGGGTTTGCGCCTTATGAATATTAGATTTTCTTCCCCTTCCCTTACGAGCAGGAACAGTAACATTCCCCAACCCTGCTGAGGAAGTTTTCATACAGGATCGTAGGAAATAACCCGGATCGTGGGTTTCCGAGGGAGAGAGGTAAGCCTCCTCACGTACATCGCCTGGATCAGGGTCAAATAAGCCCCGAGGGGGAGCATCCACAGCTCCATCAAAAGCGATAGCAGGTTCCAAAACCGGTTCCACAGCATGAGAAAGCTTTGCTGTAACATCCTGCAAACCAACGAGATCACCATACCGCGGCCCCCCAGGATCCACCATAATCGAGAGAGAGGGGTCGCGCAAATCCTCCACCCAATCTTGCTTCCCCAAAGAGACAGGGTTCAAATCAGAATGGGAAAAAGAGAGAGGGATGTTACCATGAAGAGCAGGACCCCGACGAACATCAGCAAATGAACATGCAGTCACCAATGCCGACTGTTCAGCCTCAGACTGTTCCACCACCGGTCCCTGATGACAAAGTTCATCTCCAGAACGCAATTTCCCACGATCATCAGGGGAGGAGTGGACGAAGACGGAAGAACCCGCCCCAATATCCGAGAAATGTACCGCTTCTCCAGCTGTGTGATTGCTCCGCCCCCCCCTCAGATTACGAAAAGAGAGGCTGCAATCAGATACAGGGTGACCATAAGCGTGACAGCGCCGGCACCGGAATGGTACATTTTCGTAGTCCAGTATTTGGGAGATGATCTCAGGTCCCCATTCAAGTTTAATATCTTCTGCCAGTCCCTCACAGATATTGATATTAACCAGAATGCGCGCTACCCTTTGACTGTGGGTCTCCAAAAAAGACATATCCGCCTCCAGAAAGGTCCCCAAAATAGATCCAATCCGATGGAAATGTTGCAGGTCCCAGAAGTGAAGTGGAAGAGCTGGCAAACGGACCCAGACCGGAACAACATCCACCCTTTCCCGGCTGGCATCAAACAAAGAGTGCCAAGGCTTCAGCAGCACCGGAGAATGATTGAGATGCCAATTCCTATTCAAAACCCGCCGCAACTCCTCCTCTTTGGAAAAAGTGAAAGCAAACCAACCCCGAGTCAGCTCCACCACCACCGGTAAGTGACCCACCAGATCCTTCCACACTTCCTCAACCCAGTCCACCACCGTCTTCCTAGAGAAATGACGCCCCAAAACCCTGCCAACTTGTAATAACATTTATTATTACCACGATGATTAAAATAAAACTTTAAATTCTGTTTGTTTTAAGCGAGAAAAAGGGAAATTTAAAAAATTAAAAAAAAAAATGAAATTGCAGGTTGAAGGCCCGAAGGCCAGGTGACCTTGTTCCCACCATCAATTTCACTCTAAGTTTGAGTTTCATTCCCCTTCATTCAAATCAGAGCTCTCACCATCAATATCACTCTAAGTTTGAGTCTCATTCTAATAAGAACTCTCAACATTTGGGTAAATTTTATTTGGTGTAAATTAAAATAGAAGTATTGATCTTCAAAATATTTTAAAATATAAAAATTAAAAATTAAAATTTTAAATCTAAAAACATTCTTTTAAAAGGTAAAAGAAGGAAAGGTTTCAAGTTTAATAAAACCTCCGGATAAGACATGTCCACCACTTACCAAAAGATATTTCTCAACACATGGTTGATATGTTCTAAACGTTGCCGATATATGTAATGACGCGTGATAAGATATAGAAAAAGAAACCTACAGATGGCATCTTCAAACATATGAATAAATCCTTTCTCCACGACTGTGTGTTTTGTTTAGGTTTTCTTCTGGCGTAACTTGTTCGCTCAGAATCCGTCTTTCTTCTTGCGGGGTTTGAGGGCTTGTTATGGAAGTTTTTGGGCCCTGTTCTCGTCAAGCATTAGAGGAGAAATCACGGCGGAAGCTGGCGAAGTTGAAACGTTTGTCTTCCAAGCTGAGATCAATCAGCTCTTGAGATTTTTCTTAGAGAGCTTATCAGCAATTCCTCAGATTCCCTGGACAAGATCCGGTTTGAGAGTCTTATTGACAAGAATCCATCACCAAAGAGTTTATGGGAGCTCTTGTAGCTGAAGTTGATGTTAGCATGATTTGAAAGTTTGATGCTAGTTTCTACTTTGCATATTTGGATGCGAGAAGGTGGTCGAAATTCTGCATATACCCTGACACGAACTTCGGAATTTTGTATGGGATCATGTCATCCACCTTATGCAAAGTCCTCTATTGTTTCACCATATTAGACATGAACAGTTAATTGATTAAGATTCGACTGGCTGCAGGTTCTATCCATAATCCATGCTCACCGCAATTTTTTTTTTGTTTTTTTATGCTTTCCAAATTCTGCAGTTATTTTAGTGTTTAGAAGATCAGTCTTGAAGTGCATCAAATATGCCATTTTTTATTGGAAGGTGGAGGCGCTGGAAGATGGGAGGAGCCGCGTAGTGGAGGAATGGATAGGGCGCACAGGCTGGCTAAAGGACGTGGGCAGGAAGAGTGAGGCACGGAAAACATGCAGGAATGGGCAAGAGGCGTGCGAGAGGGTGGCGACAGAGGTGCTAGAGAAGGCGCGTGGTCGAGGAGGTGGCAGGCAGCCAGGAGGGGGTGTCTATGTGGAGTAGCAGCTGGCTACGCAGGGATAGTGGAAGACGGGGATGGAGGAAGGGGAAGTGGGGTTGGCGACGCTGTGTGGAACAACAGAGTGGAGTAGCGGTGGAGGGCGGAAGGTGATTGGGTGGAAATGGAGGTGGAGCCGCTGAGCGCAGCGTGGAGGGAGTAGCGGAACGCGGGATGATGGAAAATGGATGGAAGTCATAACCATCCACATGGCAGGATTCCATTCACCTTATGAGCGAGGAATCTATAAAAATATTTGCACTAGTTTTTTTTAGTAACAATTACATGTATTTATATAAAAGAAAGAGGATGTGGCTTAATCGTACATCCTAGAATTATTTATGATGGCTACATAAAGAGATGACTATGTAGTGTTTTTGACGATGATAAAAAACAGAGAGTTCAATATCTCTTGTGACTATGAATATGTTACTAGAAGAATAGTCTTTCTTGCTGAGATACAGCCTCAATTTTTCCCCTAATAACAAAATACATTTATAAGGCATTTGCAAAAATTCAAAAAAGTGTAAGACATGGCCACTACAGGCCTTTTCCCATCCCATCCTTAGGGACTTCCGAGTGAACTTCTTTAGCATTAAATTATTCTTCATTGGCACAAGTTGTCTGCATCTGGTCTTTATTTGGAGAACTGTCAATGTTTTCTTTGAAATTAACTTGCACAAGATTGCCAGACTCTGGGGGTTCATTCACCATTCACAACCTGGTTATGCATAAAACTCTTAAGAAATATGTTTTCTTCTTCACAAGTCACAACTTTGCCTTTTAAGTGCTCTATCTCAACTTCTGCCATCACAAGTTTTGCTTTAAGATTGACCATCTAAACATCTAGCATACGAAACTGATACATCTAGCATACGAAACTGATATTGAGAAATTGTAATATCTCTGCTAATACTAGCCTTTAAATCTCGATACTACTTCTCCAACCTGTGAACAGTTCGAACTAAAAACTCTTGGTTGTTTCCATTCCTTCCTTCCCCATCCCTAGGAAACATATTTTTTTGCTCTTCAGGGTTTGCCATGATATTCCACTTAGGTCGATTGTTTTGAACTCCATAAATTTCAAATTTATTATGTAGATGAAAACCACTGTCCAAGTGATAAGATTTTAAGTCCAATTTCTATTGAGAGAGCAGGTCTTATAGACCAAATAGTTATCAACAGTATCACTTCCGTCCAAATTGTAGCATAGCACACCAGAAACTATCAGAAAGCCTTTCTTTTCAATATTCCAATGACTAAACAATTGCAAATTAACCACACCAAGATCACTAGCAAGGTAATGAATTTGAGGATGGTTGATATTCCTTACCCTTTATAACCCTCACTTGATGAAGATAGCTCCACAAAGGGAGATGGGTAAATTGGAAAACTTTCAATTTTTTGGGAGATTTAAATCAACAATGAAAAATTATGAAAATATCTCTAAGCGGACTAGCACCTACTGAATTAACAGACATGGATAGGACGATACGGGGGCCAAATTAATGCTGCAATTATTTAGTCAAGGAAGGATACGTTCAACAGAATATTGATAGTTGTGCTTTTCCAAGAAATGCAATTTGGAATATAATATGGAGGAGTGATGCCCTTGGATTCTCAAGAGGATTGAATTTGAAAGCTAGATGCCCATAATTTACTTTGATACACATAGAAAGACTTATTGGCTTATGATATGAAGTCGCACAAGGGGTTATAGAAGATGAAATTTCCAAATATTCCTCTAGATAACTACAGCTTATTAAAAATCTTTCTGAAATGTGTAGTGTCCCTGATCTTCTATTAGACCATGTATACTTCATTTTTGGGATTTATATCCATTAAGTCCCAATCTGCTATATTTATTTCTTCTAATAATTCTCTTGAAACATCTCTAATTCTAGGCCCCCTCTTTTTTCCTCAAAAGATAAGACCGTGTTTAAATCTCCTACTATTATCATTTTACCCAGCCCTAAACTGTTTCTTTCACTCATTGATGTTTGCCAACATTCTTCCTTTTCTTTATAATGCATTGTAACATATAGATTAAAAAGATTGAAATGCTTTCTAGTTTATTTACTTACCAGATTCTTGTAAAGCTAGTGTTGAGTTTGCTTCGTAGCCATCAGCTCCAATTCATTACTATTCCACAAGGTACAAATTCCTCTAGATGCTCCTCTCGAGATCATTGCCACACGTTTGCTTTCTCTCCATTGTTTATAGCCTAGTTCTTACATAAACCTTTCTTGTAATTTAGTCTCTTGGAGTAGAAGGATTAACGAACTGTCCATCTTTATCAATTGCTTGACCGCTTCTTCTTTACCTCTACTGCCCATTCCTCTGTTGTTCCAAGAGACTAGCTTCATTACTTATTTGTTGGCTTGGTAGAACCTCCTTTTTGGGAGCTTGGAGTTACAAGATTACATGCTTTCTTAATCTTTGGATTAGATAGTAAACTAGGGTCCAAAGTTGACAGTAACCCCATAATTTTTTCATTATTTGTAATTTCTTCTCTAACTTATTTGCATGGATTTCTCCCTTTCCTATATGACCTTTCCTCTCCCTCATTCAAATCTCTTTCTTCATATTCTATTGCTAACTTTGCTTTATTTCTATTGATCACCCCTGCTGTTATTATCTGCATTTCTTATGTTACTTCACAGTTTTCTTCTCAATCTAAATGTTTTCTTCTGTATCACATTTCACAACTGGCGGATCCAAACCATACAAAATTGATGGAAGTCTAGGCGGGAAGGCCGATCTAGGCTCTTTCACCATCTAAGCACCTACTTCACTGAAGCTTCTAGGAATTTATTAACGCAGAGGCTCAAATTCATTTAGAGATTGCTAGCTGCGAAGATTGATATGGTAGAGTTGACAAAGAAGGAATATCTTTAAAGTTTATTATTACAACTTGCTTATATGTCTTTCTTAAGGTTTTCCATTGATCTTCTTGATTTTGAGGGTTAAAGGCTGTATTCCCTACTTTCTTACAGTCTTTAGCAAGATGACCATAAGCGTGGAAGCATGTAAACTTAAAGGGAAGTTTTTCATAATATAGTTGTTGATAATTACTCCAGTTATCCAAGACTAGGTGAATTGCTTTAGGTAGCCCCTTCTCGATATCAACTTCTACACAAATTCTAGCACATCAAAACATTCCTTGCTTAGGTTCAGCCTTATCTATATATATCTTCCCAATTTATTCCCAATATATCTCAAGGAATATTCTCCCTAGCAGTGGAGAGGTAGATGAGGAAATATTACCCATACTAGAACAACTGAGGCAATATCTGAGTTTGGATCGAAATTCAGAGTCCAACTGCTGAGATACATGCCTTTGTTACTAAAAAAAATATGATCCACCTCTAAAGATTAGATCTCTATCCTCTTTAAATTCAAATAGAAATGCATAAAAGCCTCTGTCGCAAAAATAATGCGTCATTCTTCCTCGAATTAGGGTTGTCCAAATTTTCTTGATCCAGGTCTGCATGGACCTAGGAGACGACAAAATTCTAGTGAATTGACCTACTAACCCCCGCTTAGACATTGACAATTCCTTTTGTCTGGCTGCAAATGTAGGAAGAACAACCTCTGGAATGTCTGATTTTTTTATGAATCATGTTGATTCCTTTCTTGCTCTCAATCTTTGAGTTGAGTTAATCAGAGTTCGAAGGCAACTTCGTCTGGTGTAAGAGGCGGTCGAGCAACTTCCAGAGACTCCATTCCACACAAACCCTTAGTTGAGGCGTGATTCAACGTTTCTTGGAGCTTTCAAGCAATTTATTCCTCTCTTATGTTGATCCCACCAACTAAATATTTGCACTAGTTTTTTTTTTGTAAGTAAGGAAATTTTGTATTATATATAAAGGAGAAAAGATACATCTGATCAAAACAGGCCAAAGCTCTGTTGGTAGCCTGCATCTCTGACCTATCTGACCTCAAAACATGAGAGATATCATAACACCCACTTTCCCAAAGCACTATCCCAAAATTACAGAAACGGAGGACTCCTGTGCAAACTTCATACTTACTTTCCTTACAAGCCTTCATAACATTAAAAGCTAAATTGCAAGACATAACCCAAACACTAAAACCTCTATTCTTCCCATAACTAAAACGACTAACATACCAAATTAACATAGATCTCTAAACCATAGCTGACTCAATGAAATAGACCCCATACCCGGAAAACCTTCATAGCAGAATATACAGAAGGTCCAGAAAGAGACGTTGCTGACCACCACCCGTAGAAGAAGACGAAACAGTTTGGTAGCGGATGCCCAAAGAATTCAATATAGCGTCCATATTCAGGTGCATTTCTTTCGTCTCAGCGTTATGATATTTCCACCAACGAGTTGAGGTTTCATCTCCATCAGAATTCTCAATCCGCTCCCACATCACATGCCCCATCAAGTTCTTCATTACCCAGAAGAGCGCCATCGTCCGCTCGTAGAGACTCAGGCGGCCAGCGTTGTTTCTCGGGTCCGTTACCCAGTCTTCCATTTTACAACACTCCTCCTGAAGGGTATCCTTATCTAGATCCTGCCATGACCTGTGTTCCACATCCTTTATTTCCAACTGGATGACTGACGGTAAGCCCAGCTCAAACATGCGTGCCTCCCACATTGCTTTCTTCTGCACCCGAGTGACCCTTCAACCCTCTTCCTTGGGTGCCTCTTTCCTCTTCCGTCTCATTCTTCGCTCATGCATAATGTTCTCACCTTCCTCCATTCGATGGCCTTCCATATTTCTAATCCTCTGGAAAGCCTCTTTCCTAGTTAACAAAACGATAATGGCAGAGTGCATGCAGATTTGAACCTTGCTCTCACGTCTAATGCCGCCACCTTTCCATCCGTTATATAGGAAATTACCATTTTGGGCCATGATTAGCCTAGCACAAGCCATTAAGATCCGCCTGTGCTCCGTAGTACTGTCATGATACATCCCAAGTTGGTGGCTGGAACCGCCACCCACGTTGATCATAACTACACCCACAACCTGTTGTGTTGATAAGACTTTGGTAAGGCCATAATAAATGGTAGTTAAGGCCATTCTACCTATTCCCGAAATCCCTCCTCTGTCTAACCTACAACCCCAAGCGTCGCGTGGCTGGAAGAGGGCCCGCTTGCTGTCCTTGCTCATCCGTTTCATGATTTCACGTCATGTCCTGGATCATGATCTCCATACATTTGTCCCGGGCCATCGCATCATCCAATGCTACCCAAGCACTAGCATCAATAGATCGGTGCGTATTAGTCCCGAGGTTGGCCATCATGTCAGCGAGCTTGTTTCCACTCCTTTTGACATGGTTGAATGTGATAGCCAACGTGGGATGCATAATCTCAGCCAGTTTTTCCAACCGGCCTTCTAATCTCTAGGACGAAGCCACCTTGGTGCTAGAATTCCCATGACGGATCCTTGTTGCCATGTTTAAGACGACCTGAGAGTCCCCTTCTACAATTAGAGGGGTCAAGCTGTGTTGAATGGCTATGTGTATACCATGAATTAATCATTCAATTTCCACAACATTGTAGGTTTTCGTGCCAATGAATCCTGTTCTGAAACTTTGTAATTCCCCTTTGTGGTTTCTGATAATGTAGCCGAACCCCGCTGGCCCAGGATTCCCTTTAGAGGCCCCGTCAAAATTAAGTTTGAAAAACCCTGCAGGCGAGGGGAACAAAAAATTTGGGCTAGTTTTTTCCGTAGGCGCCTTCAAAGGTCTACCAAAACAATGTAGTGGCCCAGAGATCCCCCATGCCTCTAGGATGAAGGATTCTGATGCATTAGCTTCCCAATCAAAGTTTTGCCACGTTTGCATTTTAACTGTTTCATTCATCTTATTCCTTATGGTGTTCCAGACTCTGTCTTCAGTACCCAATTTTCCTTGGAACATTATGGAATTTCGCTCCCTCCATATTTCCCAGACCAAAAAGCACGTGAATATTTTCTAGAGACGATTTACAATTGTATTCTGGAAGGGGTCATTCATCAAGGAGGAAAGGGTTTGGTCCAGGAGGTCTTTAAGTCTATCTGATCTCCTGAAAGCTGTAGCACCACGGTCCCATAAGTTCGCCGCAAATGGGCAAGAATCTAGGAGGTGGTCCATTGTTTCTTCATCATTAGTGCACATGCAACATTGGTAAGGGCCTTGCATTCCTCTTTTCCTTAGATTGTCTCCAGTAAGGATTCGTCTTCTGATAACTAACCAAATAAAGATAGAAATTTTGGGCCACAGTTTGGCTTCCCACATATTCTTCCATTTTTTATCAGGTGGATGGTTGTTATAGCTCGTCCATATTGTAAGCTTCTTTGATGGTAAATGAGCCTTTTGGTTTGAACCCCCAGTGAGGTTTGTCATCCCCTATATGGACCCTAATTTTTCTGTTGTTTAGGGCTTCTTCTATCCTGTTGACTTCCTCCTCAGGTCCCAGTTGTTCCCACCAGTCCCGAGGGGCCTAGACTCTATATTCTGGCTCCGTATCCGAGTTCACCCATAATTCCTTTACCTTTGTGTTTCCTTGATTTATGCATTCTTGTATGAGCAGAGGTGTTTCTAAACTTTGAGCCAGAGGTGGTAGTTGTTTCCATGAGTCCTCTCAAACTAGAGCTCTCCTCCCAATTCTAATTTCCCAAAAGTTGTTAGTCTGGATCAGTTTTCTCCTCTGGTTGGCAGTTTTCCATATGTGTGACCTTGGTTTCTCCTCGGAGAGGCGAATGAGATTACCCTTCTCCCAGCCACCGACGTATTTCTTGTGCCACAGTTTTGCCGATGGTTCCTGGTTGTGGGTAACCCATCTCCACCAGATTTTTGCACCACTTACATAGTTAACTTTTTATGGGTCTCGAAGACTGAGTCCTCCATGTTTCTTTGGAGAACATATGGTGTCCCAATTCACCAGGGCCCATTTCCGTTGATCACTGGATCCATTCTAGAGCAATTTTCGCTTTATGTTCCTAATCTCTTTTCAAAATAGATTTTGGAGCCACTAGGGTGGAGAACAAAGAGACTGGCATGGCTTGCATAATGGATTTGACTAGGACAAGTCTGCTGGCAAAATTTAGGGACCGTCTGTCCAATTAGATAGTCTTTTTCTCATTTTGTCCAACATTTCAGACTAGGAACCTTTTCTAACCTTTTCGAACAATTGAATTAGCTAAAGTTGGCCTACCAATGGACAACTTTCTCTTTGAAATCTAGTTGACCTAACCAAAATTGTTCAAACCGAAAATCCTTTTTGAACTGAGAACCTAGCCCGCTCCACCACAGTTCCACAAGCCAAGGGTCTGATCCAGCAACAGGAAGAACCGATGCCGAGATGTCGTTCCCCAGCTCCATAACCGACTCAAAGACTAGGAATCTACTAAGGCGGGATCCAATATGACGGTCTCCCCTTTCGTTTGTTATTCCATGTAAATCGAGGTTCACTAGGAACCACATCCACCAGCTTCAGGTCCTCGATGGTATCTCTGAAGATCCCACATTCTTCCTCCAACATCCGTCTTCCTCGGTTCTTTTCCTCCAATGAAGTGATGAGGTTGAAGTCCCCCCTAGAATCCAGTGACTCCCTCCGTCCATTTATGGATGTTCCTAATGGACTCAATAAAAGTCAATTTTTTTCGAGGAAGATGAGGACCATAAAAATTTGTTAAGATCCCACTAACCGGAAAACCAATTACTCCAAATTCTGCAAAAATGGACCAAATATTTCCACTGAAGCTAGATAGGAAAACTTTGTTAGGATCCCATAGGATCCCCAAACCAACTGCCATCCCTCTTGCATCAATGCCCATTACTTCGCTCCCTTTCCAAGCCTTCTTTCCTATTACTTGTAGTTGATCCCTCGAGCATTTTGTTTCTTGAAGAAAAACAATAACTAGGTTGGTTTTTTTTTTTTTGAATCTTTTTCCTCAAAATCTTGGATTTTTTAGGACTGTTAAGACCTCTTATATTCCAGCATACAATCTTCATTGGGTAAAAAGAACAAAGAGATTCATAAGCCTAGAGCATCCCTAATGGTAGGATACTGACCTGATTCAACCAACTTCAGTCCAATTGCCGCTATGCATTGCTTGTTCGGTTTCCTGCCCGGCTTCTTGGCTATCTGCTCATGCTTCCTCTTGTAATCCTTGTGGGAACCAGGATTTATTCCCAAATGGTTAGTTTCCCTTGCTTTAATGATTACCTCCTTTAGTAGGATTACTTGCTCTTGGGGGACATAGCCGTTTTTGGCATCTTCGCAAGCCTGTTCAATGCCACCTAGATCTAAGTCCCTAATATCCATATCTTCAACTTCTTCCCTTGTATCCATAACTAGGTTTGCATTGACACCCTCCTCCACCTTTTTGTTTGTTACCTCCGCACTTCCTACCTTCTCAACCTGTTGATTATGGTTCTGTTGACACTCACTATGTGATAATTTTGTAACATCCTCCGGTTGGTCACCTAAGGCATCAAATTGATTGATTGTGGAGATCTTTTTGGGAACTTCCGTGTTTTCCTGTTTTCTCCCTCCTCTTTTACGCGTTGGAACCCTGGTGAACCCGTGATCCAATTTATCCTCGTCTTGCTTGGGTTGGGATTTAGGAGAGTTCAGAGGACATTCTCTGAACAAATGTTTGTACTCGTGGAAAATACAACATTAAACGAAATTTGTTCATAGTCTAGGTTTGAACCCAGTCTTCATCTTCCCATGACATTTTGATGGCCTCTGGTAGTTCTTTTGACAGATTCATATACACACATATCCTTGCATAAGTCGTGTATCTTTGAGCCTTGTTTTGCTCAAATAATCTAATGAAGGAACCCAATTTGTTTCCGATATCTTCCAAAATTTCTAAGTCCCAATACTCGCTTGGGAGAGAATAGAGACAAATCCACACCAGTGCAACCCTCATATCCCCTTTGTCCGGGTAGAACTTCTCCTTCCAAGGCCTTAGGAACAAACCCGCAGAATAGAAGAAATATGGTCCCCCATCAAGCACTATATTTATGTCTTCCACACTTAGAAAGGTAATGGTAAAAAAACCTTTGGAACCCAGTTGGAGATGATAATGGCCCCGTGGTTTCCAGGGGGAGTTTATCCACCATTCTAGGGCTTTTTTTCGAAGGCAACATTCCCACGAACTTCCCTATGAAAGCGTGCTCTTTCATGTATTGGATTTGATCCCTATGTTTGCTTGATCTGATTTGCATCAGGGGAATTTGGGCAGATTTAGGAATACACTGACCATGCCTCCTTTCGATTGAAGGACTAGCCGGATTCGAAGCCAAGTTACTAGTTCCCTCTCCTCCCACAGCCACCAAAGGGATCGGGATACCCCCGATCTGGAGTCCCCCTGACAGATCTGTTGGGGAGGCCTGAGAACCCCCCCCCGTTGCTGCAACCATGATCGCCGTCAAGCCTTCCGCCTCTCAAAATTGCCGAAATCTACAATGCACCTTTCTAAATAGTGCTCCTAGGTTTTTGGCATTGGTTGCCTGTTAGTTTAAATATTCGCACTAGTTAGTAAACATCAAGAGATTAAGCTTTTAATAATGATAGAGAAGTCAATATTGTTTAATAGTGTTGGCCATATGCTCAATGTTATTGAAGCATGTAATAACAAAACTGTCAGGTTGCCCACTGGGCAAATGGGCAGATTGGCTTACCCATAGAGCCAAATAACAAAATGAAGCACAACAGAATAAGCGTGAAAGCACTATCTATTTCATTGAGATATGCACATATAAATACAATAATATGTGACCCTTTGGATTCGTATTCCAAAGAATCTCTTGGACTCCCAAGTGACTGTTCATCTCCCGACCTGACGGATTAGTTTCCAACAAATCCTCCCTTAATCCGAAGGGTGTATATGAGTCCAAGAAAAAGAAGAGAGCTGAATAAGTGGAAGTGGACAACTACCACCAGCTGAACATTTCCATCTAGAACATCCTTTACTAAGAAGGTTAGTCAGAAGATTGCACATGCTTCTACTAAATACAATGGCTCTCTGAAGGGATGGTTTTTAGGTTGACCATCAACCGAAATACGCTAGCAGAAGGCTGAATCTTCTACTATGAGTGTGGTTTAATGTTGACCACAAACTCTCGAATTTGGCGACAAAACTCACTCAGAGGTTCTCTAGAATGGTTGGTATGGGCTGACACCAAACCAACTGGAGAGCTGAAAACAGGAAGTGAACAGTTGCAACTTGCTGAACATTTCCATCTTGACAACTGTTTTCCAAGTTAGCTAGAAGTTTGCACATGCTTCTTCTAAATGAAGGTGCTCTCGATACCGGTGGTTTTAGGATGACCACCAACTTTGGAGCTCATTCAAACATAGCTCTTTATAGGCTCGCTTACACTCGCTCGCTTGTTACCGACGGTCTTCATTCCCCCCTGTCAGGAACAATGTGAGGAGAGGAGAGTCTCATGGTGTCACAACTAGACACAAAACACATGAATACTTTGTTAGGATATCTCATCATTCAGTTATGTACTTTGCATGCATCCCAATCACCAGTTTGATGCCTCCAACACCTTGTCCCCAGTCTGCCAGTACCTAGGAGCTTCTTTTTGATCAGTGTCAACCCTCCTAGTGCTTAGTGCGCCCTGCATGCAATTGCATGCATCCCAGGCATCCTCTCTCACCTACCACTCAGTTGCACTTCAGTTAATTGAGTTATCTTTAGATCTTTCCTTGATTTAAGGCTAGACTGTCTCTCAACTGACTGTATCACTCCGATGGACCTCTAGTGAGACTAGACTGCCTATTCTGACTCCAGTTAGCTCCTCATGCGCCCTCCACTAAGCCTCCTTCATTCAGTTAGTGCCTACATGTGCCAGTTACACCTACCACACTCAGTTAGACTTAGTTTGACACCTGGTTGACCGTTACTTGTGCATTGATGACTCCACTGATCTGATGATGAGGACTCCTAGTTGGAGCCAAGCTACACCATGCAGTTAATTCGAATGACCTCCTTGGTTAATTCGAATTGCTCATTCATTGTGACAGTATTGTATTGTATTTTCACTATTATGAGTTATAGAGCACTGATGCATCTCTCTTGCACAGTTTTTACTCCAATTTGTTTTACATCGTTGTGATTGATTTACTTGTTCAATAGATCTGCTGTGACTAATTTTACATGGTATCAGAGCCATGGCAGGGACAAGACTTCTTTTCTGCAGGGATTATTCATGAAGAATGAGCAATTTTTGCTCACTTTGCAGCGGTTTTCTGCAGTTGCACCACTTTCTGCAGCTGCAACTATTGCTCCATAATTGTTCTTGTTTGTTTGTGATTTGCAGGTTTCTTTCTTCCTCCATTTGCATTCGCTGTTGCAGAGATGGAATATTCTTCTTCACAAAATATTCTTACTCATTCAACTATGATGAATGGAAACCAAAGATGATAGCATGCTTGAAGAGACAATGTCTCTTTGATATGTGTATTGGTATTACAAGAGATTTTGTTTCCGATGAAGAGGAGAATGATTGGCTTAATGATTGTGACAGAGCTTTTGGAACAATATGTATTGCTATGTCTCCTTGTATGCACTACCTCAGTACTACTGCTGAAAATCCAAGAGATCTATGGGCCCAACTCAATAGAGAATTTGGAAAGCAGGAAGAAGAGGATCATGCTAGCCTTTTGGAGAACAAGCCCAGTGAGATCTCCTTATGTGCTCTCTCCGATTATGTCTTGGCCTCATCCATTGTTCAAGATGAAGAAGAAACTTTAGATTCAACACTCATTCTCTCAAAGTCTTCTATTTCGAATTCTGAGCAAGATAAACCAGCTCATACTCTAGATTTCGAAGAGGTTCTTGAATCCTCTCTTTCACATGAGTTTGTCGGCATGCAGAATAATGATCTACTTGATGTTTTTGAGGTAAAATATGATTTTGGGGGTGAAGCATTCGTCCTCCTTGATTGCATGCCTCCTATAAACTTTTGTTCTATCATTTGCATAGTTTCTTAGAGTTTTACTGAAGATGAAGAGCACTACTATTCGCTTGAGTTCAATTCTCGTGCAATTTTTGTTGATTTTGGTTTTGATCTCACCCCTGTTGGTTCAAAGGAGATCTCAAGAAACCATTTGTCAAATATTGGAGCTGATTTAACTTCCACTAATAAGAAGTTCAAGTTTCAAGATCTATTTGATCCGATTGGAGCTATTCCTACCTCGCTTGGTTCAAATCACAGGTTCCAGGATCATCCTCATATTTTCAGATTTGTTCTCACCATTTTCGGTATGAAGAGCAAGTTCATAAAGTCTCCACATTCGCTTGCATCCACTGATGGAGAATTCAAGCACATGTTTTTGGAGCATGATCCATTTACTCCCAAGAGTAAGATACCTCCAGACATATCTACTTGAGTTTGGAGCAGTTAAATATTTTGGTGTGTTACAGTCCATTTTGAGGGGGGGTTTTTCCCATGAGGTTTTCTCCATTTCCTCGGTTCATGAACTGTTCTTTATTTGGATTATTATTATATTGGGGTGACCTTTGGTCTCAGTAACCAGGGCCCTATTATTTATTTTTACATCATAGTATAGCTTGAGGGAGGGTGTTAGGATATCTCATCATTCAGTTATGTACTTTGCATGCATGCATGCATCCCAGCCACCAGTTTGATGCCTCCAGCACCTTGTCCCCAGTCTGCCAGCACCCGAGAGCTTCTTTATGATCAGTTTCAGCCCTCCTAATGCTTAGTGCGCCATGCATGCATCCCAGGCGCCCTCTCTCACCTACCACTCAGTTGCACTTCAGTTAGTTGAGTTATCTTTAGATCTTTCCTTGATTTAAGGTTAGACTGACTCTCAACTGACTGTATCACTCCGATAGGCCTCCAGTGAGACTAGACTTCCTATTCTGACTCTAGTTAGCTCCTCATGCGCCCTCCACTAAGCCTCCTTCATTCAGTTAGTGCTTACATGTGCCAGTTACACCTACCACACTCAGTTAGACTCAGTTTGACACCTGGTTGACTGTTACTTGTGCATTGATGACTCCATTGATCTGATGATGAGGACTCCTAGTTGGAGCCAAGCTACACCATGCAGTTAATTCGAATGACCTCCTTGGTTAATTCGAATTGCTCATTCATTGTGACAATATTGTATTGTATTTTCACTGTTTTGAGTTATAGAGCACTAATGCATCTCTCTTGCACAGTTTTTACTCCAATTTGTTTTACATCATTGTGATTCATTTACTTGTTTAATAGATCTACTGTGACTAATTTTACATACTCTATGTCATGGTTCTCTTCTGTCTGAGTGTCTACATCACTGAATCTAGCCTCTGAAACTGGATGTGGATCATGCTTGTTTGATCTCACTTACTTGTAGAGGGCCATGGCTGATTGTTGTTATATGGAGGCTTCGAAACATGACGCCTGACATCATGTTCCCCCCTGTCAGGTACAAAGTGAGGAGAAGAATATGTCTCAACTGCAAGATGTGTTAATACTCATGAATGAACTCTCTAATATGACTTATGAATATTCTTGGTCATCGATGACCATTGCCAAGAAGCGATCCACCCATAATGAATCTTCTCTCTTGCAGGTTTCTTCAAAATGAAGCTTCTGTTTGATGAGTGTGTATGTTTTCCACATTGCTTACAATGGTGAAGACCCAAACAATGATCTTTCATATGGCCAACTCTATCACAGTGCTGGCATGTCAATCTTTGAACTGATGTGGATGAAGATGGAACTCTCGTTGAGAAATCCAGCACAATGAAACTGGATGGGCTTGGAGAAATTAGGAATGTGAACTGTCAATTCCTTGTCGTATCCAAGGCCGTTTTTGTGCTTGTTATGGCTAATCTCTTCCCATAGTCGAATGATGGGCTTGGAAGGAACAAGCAGAACCTTTGCATGCATGTCTTCAGCTTCATTTTCTTTCACTTCTAATGGCGTGCCATTGATTTTCTCATGTACTTCTGAAGTGGCATTATTCTGTGTATGATGCTGAATAGAATCATGAAGGGGATTCTTTTGAACATGAACAAGTTCAAAATGTCTTTCTTCTTGTTGAAGCTGAACTCAACTTGTAGGAAATCAAGAGTGTCTTGTGAATCTTTTACACAATCTCTGATGTGGGTGAGAGTGCTCTTGTCGATCATGACAGTGTTGTCGACAGAGGAAAATAATAGAGTGTTCAGTAACTCTAAAAGGCCATTTAATCTCGCCATTGAAAACTCACTCAAACACAAACGGGCTTATTGCAATTCCACCCTTTTACAAACAGTCTCAAAATGATGGGTGTTGGTCTCAGCCGATAGTGCACCCGGTTACAATTCAATTCAAATTATACTTGCAAAAAATAGATACAAATACCACAAATGCACTAGAGCAAACAAAAACTAACAATTTTCAAGTTTCAATTTGATGTAAAATCTAAAACTAAATTGATGAGTGATTTACCTCGAGGTTCTTTGTGTTAATGACTTTGCTGTGGCGTCAATGCACTCAACGCAAGAGAGTTCTTCACACGATTAGGTTGGCACATTGGATGAGGGAGTCATCATGGGATAGATATCACCAACACGCTTCAACACTAGCACTTGGAACAGTTCTTCAATGCAGAAGATATTAGCACACTTCTTCAACCTCAACTTCAATGGATAAAGTTCCCACTTATAATTTGCAGCACTAGTAGGAAGAGAGTCCACGCACTTGGAGAGTCACGGTCTAGGGTTTACGTATCTCCTCCATGCATATAGAAAGTGGGAGTCCGCACCACAAGAGAGTCTTCGAGTAGTACCAAACTCGAAATACGGAGGCATGAGAGAAACAACAGTCTCCTCCTATTCGCAGTCTTATCCAACAGGAAAACCAAGGATGCCTTCAAATCTTTTTCACAGTCTTCAATATGGAGTCTTAAACAAATATACTTCCAGTGCAATTTTGTAATATGCAATCTTCAATAATAGAAAAATAATACGGTGTCTCTACCAGTCTTCTGCATAGCTACCAAGTCGTTAGTGTTGAGAGGAAAAGCGCATATCATTCCCATATTCAGACAGTTCTTATATCCAAACGAACTTGTGCCCCTCGAAACTAATGAGAAAGGGTTGTTGGAGGAATAACGCTATAATATCACCATTTCAACACAACACTACCAATTGCTGATATCAATAGCATACCAGTTTTCGATGATAGCTCGATGGAGGTGTTCGCAATTCCAGGATAGAGTCTTCAACACACCAAATGTAGAAATGGGCTCCAATCTCCAGGCAGTACTCCAGATCCAACATTGCAGGCTAGTCTTTAACATGGATTCAAAAAATACCTTCAACGCAGCCTCAAAAAATACTGAGTGAAACACATCCTTCAAAGTCAACAACAATTCATGGAGTCTCACATAGCAATGAAGAGAGTATCTGAGGTGAGAGTCTTCTCATTCAACTTCATACATCCACACAACTCAACGCAGATGATGGTTCGATCTTCATATGCAACTCCAATGCAAAGCAGAGTCCAACCAATACCCACACAAAGAGGGCGTCCACCAGAGTTCAACACGTAACCAATTTTTAAAGTCAGGATGCCCGATTCACATCCTTGAATACATAGTTTCAACTTTCAACCAGAAATCTCAATCAAACACCAAAGCAACGAACGTACCACACGCAATTCATAGCTTCAAATTAGGGTTTTTATTTCTTATGGTGGTAATCAACAGCTTTACTCTACATAGCACACACAACGGTCCTTATGTTGACAGTCTTCAAAATTTAAAGAGACACACCTCTAGGAAAACAAGTCGCAGTCAGCATAGAAGCAGACAAGAAGCAAACATGGCCCTCTACAAGTAAGAGATCTCCATGCTTCCGATCCTTCAAAACAAGAGGCAGGTCCGTAGTTGCAAGATAAAACAATAGCAATACCAACAATTTTGCTTCACCTCCAACAGCCTCCAAGTTCATAAAGAAGATGTATAAGGTCGATGATCATATCGCAGGTGTTACCAAGCAGCAGGTCGCACGTCTTCCTAAGGTAGCTCGGTGCAGCTGTTCTCCACGTGCAGTAAGAGAAAATGGTCTCAACCGTCAACACTCCAAGCAGTCGCAACAACTCCACGATGGCAGAGAGTCTCTATGTATGTGGTGGCAACGCTATCTTCATTTTCCAAGTCTCCAATTCAACATTAGGTTCACAGAGGCCCACTTGAGCAGAGACATGCACATGTAGAGAAAAATATTTCAATAAAATTCCTCTCAATGTAGCTCCACGCAGATTGCAACTTCACAGGGGTCTCACACACATAATATGCAAAGGAAATAATAACAATAATATTCATGCAGTTGAGCAATGTGATTTGAAACTAAACATAGAGACTGTACAATGCAGTGATGGGTAACACACTAGAGGTGGTTTATACAAAAAATGGAGGTATTTAAACATGTAGACATAATAAACCACAAAATAATACCCATACTCGGATCTAAAGGCCGTAGAGACATTCGACAAGCTGGCAGGTCTTCAAGAGAGTTAGCATTCTGTAGGCAGATTTCCCAACAAAACTTTATAGGCCCTAAGAATCAAGGGAAGCTCTGATACCACTGTCAGGTTTCCCACTGGGCAAATGTGTAGATTGGCTTACACACAGAGCCAAATAACAAAATGAAGCACAATAGAATAAGCGTGAAAGCACTATCTATTTCATTAAGGTATGCACATATAAATACAATAATATGTGACCCTTTGGATTCGTATTCCAAAGAATCTCTTGGACTTTTGTCTCCCAACTTGACGGATTAGTTTCCAACAAAAACTTTAATTTATATTCTTAAATCTTGTTATTTAATATAAATTAAACATCATTAGGTTTGTCAACTTAAATTATATCATTAGGTTTGTTAATCATTCCAATAGCTTAGTTTTGTTATTAATGTTATGATAATAGATTTACTATTACATAAAAACAAAGTAAGCAACATCTAGTCGAAATTCACAACACTTAATCACTCAAGCTAATCAACTGAGCTATTGATGTCTTTGACTTATAATAATAATATTTGTTTAAATAAATAAAAAAATGATTTATTTGAATAAAATAAAAAAATCATAGAATTATATTATTTAAGTTATTAAAAAAATAACTAAGATACAAGTAAAATTAGCAATATTAATAATAATTTTGTCAAGGATACGGTGGCCCGTTGGTGGGGTTAGATGGATTTCATTCCATCCACTTGGGTTCAATTTTGTTGAGACATCTTCTGGTTTGGATTACCAGCTTACAGTTTGCTCGACCTACCATCCACGATATGTGAGAAAGTTTTTTGAGATTTCCCGTGCATTGTTAGCTTTCCTTGATTGCTTCGGAATAACACGAAGGTGATTTTTCGCAGAAAAAAAATATTAATAATAATTTTAATGATAGGTGCTTTAGAATGGTTTTTTAGTTCATACATTGGAGAGTTACTAATCCTAATATTACATTAACATAATCTAAATATCGTGTTTATGTGTTTGGATTGGGATATTCCTCTCAAACATCATGATGGAAGCTATTGATTCTACTTCTTAATGTGAATATTTTTAGTATTAATATTCATATATATATATATGATCGAGTATATATATATGTATATGTGCAGTGATTTTCTGGAGATTAAAGTGACCTAGTTCATTAGCTCGGACTTGCGCGCAGATCCCATTTCCACGTGTATTAGCCCTTCAGTGGTATTGACAGCCCATGGAGACGCTGGAATCGTGATCGTGTAAGAATGTGGGCGATCCATCTCATACAAAAGGATACAACTTTGAACCACGAGGATCCACATGAATGACATATTTTCGATTTCATAAAGTAGGCCGACTTCTCTGTACGAAACATACTATTGTAACATTTCTGAAGTCCCAGAAGCCTCTTAGACCTATTTGAGACTTCGAAGATTGCATGAACAGCATCAATACCAAATACAAATGTTTGCTGCCCGCCTGGAAAAGCCAATTTCTCGGAATCTCCTTAGGCCTTGTATCCATGCATTCAGCTTCTCTGCGTTTCCACAAGCAAAATTCCAGAAACCGACATGGCCATCCCTGCTAAAATCCCTTCCTCTGACTAATTTAGGCCACTCGAAACATGTTGGCATTTATGAAATCCCTCTTAACTCCTCAGTTGCCACCACTCAATTCAGGAATTTGTCCTCTGTGAGTACCAACGATGACGAATTTTGTTACAACAGGGATACCAAGGAACCTCCTAAGTTATTTGTAGTCCAACCTCGTATCCGCCCTGAGAATCTGTTGCAGGCCAAGCTGCTTGAAGCTCTCAAGCTTGCAGATTCATTGGAGGAACAGAGGGAAGAGGGGGATCACAGTGAAAATGACGAAATGAAACAGTCCCCTTATTTAGTCGTACAGAACCCAGGAACAAGATCAACAAAGTCCCATGCAGGTCCAGAATGTTTGAATTTATTTTTTGAGGTATTTGAGTTTTTGGCATGGTCACTCTATTCATCTAAGATTTTGATATCTTCATTGTTTGTTGCAGATACATATTTTGGGCCTGGCACTGTTGAGACTGTGAAGACACATGTGGATGCAATAGATGGAGAGGTGGTTCTGTGTTCTTATGTTGTTAATTTATTGTTGCTCACGTAAGGCCTGTTTAGCTGAATTTTTTCAAGGATAATTCTGTTTCACAGTTCTAAAATGACCCACGTAAGAGATATGACATTGGCACTGTTATTGGCATTTTCTTTTAATGTAGTTATGTTTTATGATGCCGTATATTCACTGTAATGTGCATTTTGATGGGATTTTCCACTGTAGCATGGTCATATCCAAAAAGCTGATTTCTTTTTTCTTTTTTTGAAATGCTTCAAGAAACACAGTTTTGAGGGCACCACAAAGAGTGGACTTCCTTTGGCCAAGGTGCCAGCTCTGAGGGTATCGATTCTGACAGAATTGCCCTGGACTTGCACCTGCTCTCATCCCTTTTGAATTCATGCCATTCGACTCAGACAGACTACAGGGGCAATGAAACCTTGGTCCATCAACATGGGGGAGGAGAATTGGTGAAAGTCACGGGTTCTCTTGCTGGAGAACCATGTTCAAACCCGAGGGAGGACATGATTAAGCCATAATGCTTTGAAGGTGTAATATATAGTATATACTGTGTTAATGAGGTGTCGGGTTCATAGCTCTACATGCATTTACTAATAAAAAAAGACAATAGAGCCTTGGTGGATGGTTAACACTTAGTGGAGCTCAGACTCTCAGAGTGAACCAACACCTCTTTGGCAAAGCATTTTGTTTTTGTCTTTATCAAATTTCTTTGAAATTTAGAGAATGTTGTGTTCCAGGAGCATTTCATGCATAGTGGATTTATTCTATCTGCATTTAGTAATAAAAAAAGACAATGGAGCCTTGGTGGATGGTTAACACTAAGTGGAGCTCAGACTCTCAGAGTGAACCACATCACTGGCAAAGCTTAGAGAATGTTGTGTTCCAGGAGCATGAGCATTTCATGCATAGTGGATTTATTCTAGCTACATTAGTGTTTGTCTTAATTTCATCGATTCTTTACAACATCGTTTCAAAAACATCAGCTTACTTGATATGAGCACAATACCAGCAATGAAAATACTCACATGCAAGAGAAAATAAGAGAGCAAAATCATCAGCTTACTTGATATGAGTACAATGCCAACAATGGAAATACTCATATGAGAGAACATAAGAGAGCAAGTATTATAGAGGAGATTGCCTAAACTGCACACTCATTTGTATATATATTTGTATAGATCCATCTTAACTTTAGATCTACCAAGCGCCGAGAGGGATCAAATCATATGGGGTGAAAATGTTTCCTTGAATTTTGTACTCTAAAAAAGGTTTGCACCTCAATGAATTTGATCCCTTTAGCCACTTGGTAGACCTGAAGTTAAGATGGATCTATACTGGTTTAATATGTAAATATCTAGTATGTGCTCATCCTCATATGTAAATCACTTGTTTAATAAAGTGAGCGAGTGATCAATTTAGAGCAACTCATCATTCTCATCCCAAAGGACAAAAGACTAAATACAAAGTGCATTAAGTCCCATCAATTTCTCTTCGATGGGACTTACCTCTGACAGTAGAGTGGTGAGACCTCGGGTCTCCCCCCTCTAGGAGACCGATTGATTTTATTGAGACTAGTTCGGAGTTGCTGAACTATACATCAATCCACTCATTCTCAAAGCGTCAAAGGGATTAGGCCCAGACGGATCCAGAGCAGGGCACCTCCCGCCCATCAGATCTCCTCACAATTCCAACGGAGTAGCGAACGATCTATCCAGAGTTTCTTTCCTTCGGCCTCGGATGCTAGGAGTATTCCTCGCTTCTACATCCCCTTAGGGTCATATAGAGAGACACCCTGGCGGTTCCGGAGAGCGCCGACAACGAGTAGGCACCCTGTTTTCCCCCATCGCCTCGACCATCAGACCTAGGAGATCTTAACATCATTGGACTCATCTTCAGCTCTCTCACATGATCTTCCTCCCTTGGCAGGATCTTGAGTTGTCTAGTCTCAGAAAAACTCACTTTGTAGTTTGCATTTTTGCATTCCGTACCTTTGATACAGATATATACATATTTATGAGGCTGTACTACTGGTTGTATCCTTCTTTATTTTATTTTATCTTCGTTTCGACATTTTCTAGGCGCTGCATTTGCACTCCCACATTGTACTCATACTGGATGTAACCTTTAGTCACATTGACCTACTTTTGTGGTCATTCATTGGACATTAATAAAATTATCTTATCTTATTTTATCTCTGTTGAGAGGAAATTGTCCCCAATTTCCATTGTAGATGGGGTACAAGTACAACCCTTCCAATGAAGGATGAAATAGTCCTTAGCTTTGGTTTAGTTGGGGCCTTTAAACAGACCATAGTTACTAGATTTGGCCGAGTTTACCTAAACTTGTTGAGTCTGAATGACTTTCTAGCATATTGAGTGGGGTCAACCTAGAGGATTGAGTCTTGGAAAAAATCAGTCAAACTCAGACTGTCCAAATTCGTCCCGTGTCATGAGACACACCGAATCAAATTTTAGTCAACTAGCTAGTGCAAATTTTGTCAGGCTTTAGATTTGGATTTGACAATTGACAATGATGATATGTATTATGAATCTCTCTCGATGAGTGATTCCATTGTATTTTGTTATTGGCTATGTTTTGTCAATTGGTTTGTCCAATTCTATTCAATGTATTTGCATTATATGATATATTAAATGTAATCTTTCCTGTATAATGTAAAATTGCTTCTATTTTTCTTGAAAATCTATGTTTTTATGTGTTTCTCATGGTGTCGAGTTTGTCTTGAGTCTACCCTTGGGCCTTGCCAAGTCGTTGGCCAAAACGAGTCATGCCCTGGCTTAAGTTTGGTGACTTTGAGAGAGACCCATATCCCTACCGAAAAGATAATGCTCGGACTAGTAGCAAATGCTCAGTTGAAGAGAAGAGGTTAGTGACATAACCTTGCCAAGAAGCAAAAATCGAAGAAGAATGTTGAAAACAAAGGAGAAGAATAGATGTAGGATGAACAAGAGGAACTACACAAGTAGCATAGTGCACAAAATGGTAGTATGCACTATGCATTTTGTTTCATAGTTGTATTGCATGGGAACAAGGAGTGAATTGGATCCTTATCTAAAGCAGGATGATGATATGAAGCACTAGTTGGTACTGTGGGTCATCGCTATTGAGGTTGGAGGGTCCCATGCATCAGATGGAACACTGTGATGAGTGCAGAAGAATGTGAGAACAACTTTGGATGGATAAAAAGAAGTAGGTCCATTGATGGTGTGAAGACTAGAGAGGATGGTGCAAAGGCGAATTTAGAATGTGTATCCAATACCATTGGTTCGCCATGTAGTGGAGTTGTAGAAGTTCGAGGCCATGTAGTTGTGTCAGAAGCATGAAGAACTGGCAATGAGTTGTGTTCCTGGGAAAGAGAAGGCATAATAACAAACTACAATTGTGATTGTTGTTGCTCATCTGATATGTCAGGCACACCGGGCTTGGCAAGAGGAGAATCGGAGGAGAGGGAAGATGTTAGAGCATGGCGGTGAGCATGGATAGGGGCAAGGGGTGTGCACATTGCAGAAAATGTCATAGCGTAAGTACTTTCTGATTAGAGACCAATGGTGGTTGGAGAACCTGCTGCATGGTATCGAACATGGCCATAATGGTTTCCCACATGTGGATATGGAATTGTTGTTTCTGCTACGTGGATTCCTATTGTTTTTGTGCAAGAGCTTGCGCAAAAATCCGAGTTTGTCATTGATAGTTTTCCATGAAACAAGGAAAATAGATTTAGGGTTTGTAAGAAAAAAATATAATCTTACACTCATTTAGGTCTCCCTTTTCTGCAAGGTTGCGATGCTGAACAAAACTGCAACTTAAATTGTTGTAACTTCCTCAACACTGTTCAGAATTTATATTATGACCCCAACCTGGAAATGATGTCCAAACTTTGCTTTTGATGATGCTGGTGCATTTTCAATCTGGATACTAGGCAAAAATAAAATCATGTCGCAAAACAGGATTTTGAGAGAAACCGGAGATCGTTTTCTCCAGGGTATAACTCATTCAATACTGCAAAGAATCACTATTATAACCCCAATCTTGAAATGGAGCCAAACCTTTGCACACGAGGACACTGATTTCACTATAATCGGTTGCACTGATAAGTTGATGTCACAGTTACAAGGGGAGCTTCAGTTCTGCAAGCAATTGATGTTAGTACAAAACTATGAAGCTTGTTGAAGAGCATGGATCTAGCACAGGGTAAGAGGTGGAGACCCTCTAAGGAGGCTAGATCTAGGGCCTTGATACTAAGAAGCGTGATGGTGTTAGATCTAGTAAGGGAGTGAGATGGAAACTGTTGAGGTCACGATTTTTCGGCTTTGATACCAAATGATATGAGAATGGTACCAACAATGAAAATACTCACATGCAAGAGAACTTAAGAGAGAAAATATGAAAGTATTAGAGAGGATATTGCTGAAACTGTACACATCTCTTGACACACATTTGTATTAAGGAATATATATAGAGTAGAAAAGTGTGGGAGAGTGATTAAGTTTAACTATGTCTTCAATAAAACACATAAAGTGGGTGAGTGATCAATTTAGATTAAGTCAGCCAAAAGGACAAAATATTAAATACAAAGTACAAAATAGATAAATTACATGTTCACACAAGTTTACTACTTTACATCTCATCATTATCTTTGATGCTTATAGAGGGGTTGTCTTTTACTTGAAGGTTTTGTTATAATTTGCCAAACAGTCCCCTCGGCCTTCTATATTTCCTTTGCTCTGGCCAAAATTATTTTGACAGTTTGTCTATGTTTATTATGTAGGCAAATCCAAGAATAATTTATTTATGCTTACAGGTTCTTATTCTTGAATAAAATGATGTTCGATGTAAATCAATATTAGCTATTTGACAAGTTAGATATTATGTAGGCAATAACAGAATCATTTATCTATGCTTTCTGTGGCCTTATTATTAGTTAAATTTGAGATTGATTTCAATTAATGTCAGGCATTGGAGTGCACAATTTGGCATCTACGTCATGACCTTTCTCTATCCTGCATAAAAACAAAACAGGTTTCTGTCCCTTAACCAGAAAATATATCATATTCAAGCCTCAACAGTTTTCAGATAGTCCGGAGAAGTAGGCTGAGGGAGATATTGTTTCAAAAAGTATTAAAAGGTACAACAATTTTAACTGCAAATTTACAATATAAGGATATTGGTAATCAGCAGCAGTTGCCTTTTAGAAGGATAATCATAAAGCCATTAATACCTAAAGGAAGCAGTGGATACCGCAGTATGCCTGGCTGCAGGGGTTGCTGTAAGCAACGTATCCACAACATGTCATTGTTCAGATCTAACCAAGTAAATACTGTGTGGTTATTGACTTAAATTTCTGGTGATAGTTTTCCAAGGACACAGCCTTAGCAAATTATTAATTTATTATTATTATTATTGTTATTATTTTTTTGACGGATCCAAGCTAGGCGCTCAACCCACATTGGAATTTGGGGGAACCACCCATCGGCCGAGAAGTGCAAACCTGACCCTGATGGACCAAGCAGAATCGAACCCACAACCTCATGACAGAGTGCCGGCTTTGGCTGGGGGGATTCGACCAGTTGGGCAACCCATCAGGGCTAGCAAATTTTTATTACCAAGTATGTCTTTATATTTATCACTTGATTTCCTGTTCCTTTTCCTCTTTCTCTGATTTGTAACCACATCGCACTTGGCATTCCTTAGTATAGTATCTTTGAGGAACACCTCCTTGAGCTGTTTTCTTTACTTGGCAATTTGAATCTGTGCAAAGCTCTCAGTGAACACATCCACATTTTAATCTTAGGCTGCAATGTGTTTTTCAATGTTCCTAAAAGTTCAGACTACTAAGTGTAATTAGGTTTCTGTTAAGGATGTGTTCTGCATTTAGTGAATTAATTGAATTTACAGAATCATAACCAACAATTTTGCAGGATGGATTGGATGCTGTATTTGTCAATGCTATCCTTACTGGTATTCAACAACGTAATCTAGAGGCAAGTGATTTTAAATTCAGTGTTGTTTGTTCCACACCTTAGTTTTGTCCCATGAGATTTGATGTTATCATGTTGCTTTTCATGTAAAATTCTTGATGCCTTGTTATAAATTTTGCAAAGCTTGAAGTGCAACATGTTTATTGTCTTGTTTTGACTTTTTAATATAGAAAGCGTGGGGTAAGCCAGTTTATGACCGAGTGGGGCTTATCATTGAGATTTTTAATGCCCATGCACAAAGTAAAGAAGCAAAATTACAGGTCAGATACCTTCTGTTAAAGAAAACTACTAATATTTCTTAATTCTATTTATTGATAGTCTTTTGAGCAACTCTTATGTGTCACAACTAATCAATGAAGTGAATTATGTTGTTTTGACATGTGGTCTCAGGCAGAATTGGCAGCTTTAATGTATAAAAAAACTAGGCTTGTTCGTGTGCGTGGCCCAGAAGGTCGGCTTACATTTGGGGCAGATGGTGAATCAGAGGTTGTTAGCGGTCGAGGGTGAGCTTAGTATTCATTATCTACTTTGTAAAAAAAAACATTTTTTTTGTGCTTTCTTGTACTGTTATAGCTTCATCTTCTAAATTTTATAGGTAATGATGGAACTTTGTGATGTGTTGTGTGTGAAATTTTACTGAGTTCAGATCTGGTTATAATGTCAAATAATTAACTTGTTAATTATTAATTAATAATACACTGAAACTCAACAATACAAAGAACACGAAACACAAGAAGTACCCTGGGAACCCCAATGGGGAAAACCAACAAACAGTTTGTCTTCATTGCAGATTTGTTAAACAACATTTACAACACCAGGGTTCCAGATATGACATACTGGATCTCAGTCAACTCCTGACTATCCCTTCCTGCAACTATGCCCAAACCCTCTGCAATATTAACAAACCCCGGCTTGAGTGAACCCCTCACTCTCAAGTCTTTGAGGGACTCCCTCTCTCAGATCTGATCACTCACTATCAATGATGTTACTCACACTGACAATGACCACACAAGAGATATGACCTACTCCTGACTATGTGTCTATACAACTCTCCATAGACGCTTTTATAATATTCACTTCATACAAATACCATGGTCAATACCATGGGACACCCAATACTATGGGACACCAAATACAATTGACCCTTTCACATAAAGTATTACAAAAGACACTTTTACAAAATCCTGTCTAGAGAGTTACCCTTCCCGACGACTTCTACATGCTAGACACCCCATGTAGAAGTACTTGTCCGAACTACAAGATTTAACACTCCATCTTACCAAGGAAGGTACTTCTAGAGAAGCATACACCTGGATCCATCAAATCTTCTGCAGTTGCAGTTGCTCCCTCTAAACTGGAAGATCCTCCTTTCAGTGTCATCTCATACCACGTAGGCCTGCTAAGATGAGCCTCACACTCCCTCTCTGTCATTGACACTGATGCAAAGATTGAAAACTCATTCTCAAACCTAGCTGCAAAATCATCCATTTCAGCTGCAGCAGCCACATGCTTCTTCTCTTTGCCCTTCTTCTTGTTAGGGCACTGGCTAGCATAATGTCCTAGCTCATGGCATGCAAAGCAATTCACCTTACCGGTGTCCTTCTTGCTGTTCTCAGAGATATCAACAGTTGATGCCTTATTTGACATTCCCTTGCTCCTGGATGCTAGGGAAAGGTTCTCTTCTTCGTCTTCCTGATCTCTACTTTGAGACACCTCTCGGATTTCTTCCTGAGTAAAGTCATCCCACAGCCTGCTCCAATCCGAGAGCTTCTCTCTGCCCACCACACACTTCATGAACACGTCCGCTCTTTGGTGAAGCCTCTCAAGGCTATGCGCACCAACTCTGAGTCTGGAATAGTCTCCCCTACAGTTACCAAGTCATCCTTTTCCCGAGTAACCTTGGTGAGGTAGGAGGCCACATTCTTTCCCTTGGCCATCCTAGTGTTTTGGAGCTTATCCCTTAGGGCCATCTTCCTGTTCTCAATTTTGCTTTTATACAAGCCAATGAGTGCATCCCACATTGCCTTGGCTGTCTTCATAGCTAGATGTGGAATTAAGTGGTCTTTTACTCCATCCAGGAGTACCCTCTGTGCCTTTGCCTTGTTGACCTCATGAATGTCCAGATCCTTAGGATCTATGGGCACTGTCACTATGGTATTCACAAAATTCCATATCCAGTTCTCCTTGAGGATAGTTGTCATTGTCACCTTCCACTGAATATAGTTGGAGAGCCCCTCCAACCTATCCTCATACCTCGGACTGGAAGCCATAAATAATTTCTTAACCTAACAATAAAAATTAAAAATTTTAAAATTTTTTTCTTTCAAATTTGTCACCTTCAGCAAAATTGTTGTTCTTTCACAACCCCTTCAAGGCCCACACGATCTACTCCTGTGATATCCCTGCTTTGCCACACTCTTTTGACTTGGCGGTTGCAACATTTACTGACCAACTGGTTTGCTGTCCCAGTCCGCCTGCGACTCGACTGATAACTCCTTCTGGCTGCTTAGCTCGTCTGCCAGCTTCACACTCGGCTCCTCTGCCAGCAGGCCACGACCCAACTTAGCTCTCAGCACTGGCGTCTGAGCTCTTTGATCCGCCATCTGGTGCGGCGACTCCAAACTCCGCCCCATTCAACCACCTTCGTGACCCTAGACCTTTCGTCCGCCGGAGCTCAGCAGTCGTCCCCGTGCTTCCTTCACGCTTAGGCAAATGCTCTTGCGTGCACCTTGCTGGCACCGTCAGCTTCCATGTTCTGGTGGTACCCACTATCGCCGTTACCTTTCAAGCTTGCGACCAATGCTATCGTCTCCGCCTGCTATTTGTGCTCTCAACTGCCCGTGGCCTGCACAGCACCACGCAGCTCAAGCCCGAGTTCCACTCTACTCTCCACATACAAATCCCCTATCAAGTTAAAGTTCTGGCATCCACCAGCTCACTTTCATCGAGCAACTTCTTCACTTCTCACTAGCTCGTGTTGTGCTCCTGGCGGCCGAGCCCCTTGCTGTTCCTTGCTAGTGTGGCCACTTCCTCTCAGCCATTGACGCCCACCACGCTTTCACTGCATGACCCGACTTGCTCCCACGTCACAAGTCCGTCCACGTGCTCCGCGATCTGCGTGTGCCCAGCTCCATGTCCTCTTGGCCTGTGGGATCTAACCCTTACACAGCTCCCAACTAGTTGCGATCTGCATTGCTCGTCCCATTGCCACCTGCCTCGGTAGGGTCTCACTAACTCCAACTGCTTCCAGAGCCTGATCCCGATCCTTTCTACTTGCGAACGACTAGCAATGACCTCAGCTAGTCCTATTTCACAAGTCGATCTTTGCCTTCTGCAGCAGCCAAGACTCAGCCCGAGCTTGGTCGCACGATTAGAGACCGCACGACCTATACCGTGGACGTACGGAACTCTCAAAACTTTTTTTTCTTTTCTCGATCTTGTGCGGGGTCTTCTCATTCCTGCTCTGATACCATGTGAAATTTTACTGAGTTTAGATTTGGTTATAATCTCGAATAATTAACTTGTTAATTCTTAATTAATAATACACTGAAACTCAACAATACAAAGACAAACAACCAAACACAAGAAGTACCCTGAAAATGTTGGATTTTGTGCAACTTCGGAAGATATTATTTATTGTATTTCTATTGTATTTGATTATACCTCCTAAGGGAGATGAACTTGATGTAATTGACTATGTAAACTCTTGAAAGAATCAATGTAAACCTTGGGGAGAAAAGAAGCAAAGTAAAAGATTAAATTTAAATTATAATTTGCCCCCAAGTGTAGTCGGCCCAGTCAAATAGAGAAGTTGACTCAGCTAGGGTAAAAGTCACTTTTGTACTTGTATAAATAAGAGGTAAAGCCACCTCATTATCACACTCACTCATTCACTCAAGTTCGCGTCAATTGGAGAGAGAGAAGTTCGCACCTGCTGGAGAAGAAGACTATTTTGGGGTTTCTACTTTTGGAAAGCATTTCCATCTTCTCTCTTTTATGATTGTACTCTGATCTCGGAATTATCATCTCTATACGAAGGTTGTTGGGTTTTCTTCCGTTTGGGTTTCCCAGGATAAACTCTGTTGTTATTGTTTTGTGCTTTGTCTTTCTTCTAGTGATCTTGGTTATGCATTTGAATTATTATGCTATGAATGTATGAAAACTAACATGGTATCAGAGTAGTTCTAGAAGAAGCCATTGCCAGAACTAGGGTTTCATCTTCTGAAGTCTTCACCCAACATTTTGGAGAAAAAGAGCCTTGGGAATTTCGCTCTTAGGGAGGTGCATCTTTTGGTGAAGGTGGAATTCAATTCTGAGAATTTTCAGTTTTTGACCTAGAAATTAGGTTTCATTTTTGACCTACTTCTCTCCACAGATTTGGATCAGCCCTACCTCATCTCAACTCGCCTTGGAAAGGCGCATCTACCCGTGGAATTAGTTTTTCAAATTTTCAACTTTCATTTTTGACCTAGCTCCTGCTAGGGTTTCTGAATCAGATCTGTAGTCAAGATGATTGGTATGAAGGTTGAAGATCGTCTTGAAGGAGCTTTCAACTTTATCTCTTGGAAGTCTAGGGTTTTTCTACTTCTAGAAGAAAATGACCTACTACAATATGTAAATGAGAAGGTCCCTGAGCCAAAAGGCGAAGAAGACAAATCCTGATGGAGGAAGAATGATGCCAGGGCAAGAAGGATTCTGGTGGACTCAATAAGAGATCATTTGGTCCCACAAATATCAGGGAAGAAGAATGCTAGGAAAATGTTCAAGACCATAAAGAAGTTGTTTGAACACACTAGCATCAATGTATCCATTACATTGAGGAACCAACTTTCAAATATGAAGATGTCCAAGTTAGAATCCATTGCCTCGTACTTCATGAGGATCATAGAACTAAGGGACGAGCTTAACACCAGTGGAGATCCTATCGATGATAAGAATGGTCTTCCACCATCTTGGGAGTCCTTTATTCAAAGCATAAGTGGTAGATCTAAACTACCCAAGTTTGATAAACTCTGGGAAGATTGCACTTAGGAGGAGACAAGGATTGCAGCACGTCAAAGACTCCACGGTACTCAACCTGAGGAGAATCAAGCATTTGTATCCCATGCCAAGAAAGGTAAGGGAAAAGAAAGGAAGTTCCAGAAACACAAGCACCAAGATAGGAGATCAAGTCCTCGCCTAGAACAAAAGAAGAAGAAGGACATATCTCAAGTTCAATGCTATAGGTGCAGGAAATATGGACACTACGCCAGTAGCTGTCGAAGTTCAAGTAAAAGGAAGCATGAAGCATCCACCGCTGATGTAGAAGAATATCATCATCACAAGAAGCACAAGAATGAAGATCATACATAATTTCTATTCATCTCAGCTTTATCAGGTACTATTCCCACCACTAGTGACACTTGGCTCATAGATAGTGGTGCTTCTAGACACATGATAGGTTACAAATAAAATCTTTCAGAATTAGTTGAGAAAGATTCACATCTCCATGTTGTACTTGGAGATGATGCTAACTACACTGTGAAGGGATCTGGAGCCACCTCCCTTCAACTAGAACCAAATGATACATTACGCCTGAGTGATATGCTCTATGTACTTGGTATGAAGAGAAATCTTGTCTCCATCTCAGCCTTGGAAGACAAAGGATATAAAGTAGCTTTCTCCCAACGGAAAGTACTTGCTTGGCACAAGAAATCAAGCATGAACACAACCAAAGTTATTGGTATAAGAGAAGAGAGCTTGTATAGACTAAACACTCCACCAGTCCAAGTTCTAGTGGATGATGCTGCAAATATGGGAGAATTATGGCACAGAAGACTAGCTCATCTAAACTATCAAGCTCTCCCAGCACTGAAGAATATAGTGACAGGTTTACTAAGGCTCCAGGTAGACCATGATGGAACATGTAGAGGATGTGCACTTGGCAAGAATGCAAGAGATCTTTTCCAGGTAGTGAGAGTAGATCCAAAGGGATTTTGGATCTAGTACACTCTGACTTGTGCGGACCCTGTTGTCACATATATAGTAGCCGGGCTACCATATTATTCAGATCAGATTCCAGTCCCTTTTTCAGCCTGTCCTTTACATTGAGATGCTTGAGATGAGCATTTATTTCAGGATCACTCCTATTTTATGAGCAACCAGTATATTCTTATGCCATGATTGAGTCTCAGGAAACTCGGATTTGTTGACCAATGTAGCCATTTTTGCCATATAGAGCAGTATGTAGTGCCCAGATATGCAGCAGCAGTTTCCAGTTGATGATTCAGGTGATTGGTACAGGTATATGACCAGGTAGGTATATGATAGTGTATTGGTTTATTATTGCTTTGTTGGTCATTCTTGTAGCTTGATTTAACATTCAGTAGTCATGACCTGGCGGTCTATTTATATATTATGGACATGGTTGTTAACTTATATCTATATAGTCTTGCTTGCTCAGAATTATGAAGTTCTTGTGTATACTCATTGGTTTCACCCTTCTTAGAAGAATGGAGGTGATCATTCCCACCATTATATGGCTTGCTAGTTTTGGCATCATTTTCACCATCTCCATCCATCTGCTACCTTCCAGTTTTAGTTTTATCCTGACTTACATCTTAACCTGTGATATGGTGGACTCCCCCACTCTAGCCTCTTTGTTTTATAAGCTTCCCTGTTTAATTTGTGTCTCGACTCTGAGTTGCCTAAGTTGTGTTGGCTAAACCTGAAACAAATAGTACTACCATCATTACATGTATCTGGAAATTATTGTATATCTTATGAAAGCCCATTGGAATGAAACTCAATAGAAACTATACACAAATGAAGTAAGGGCTATGGAAATGTGAAATGAATGAAATGTAAATCCCCTAGAAGGGATATCTAAAGGTCTAATAAAAGCAGTGGATAAATAAATGCCAAATCTAAAGACTGCTGGCCATGGAAATGAAATGAAAGGCCCAAATAAAGCAATGGTTTAATAAATGCTAAATCCAAAGATTGTTGGCCTTATTTGAATGTAATGATTATTTCCTCACGGAGCCTACAGGTTGTGATGTGAGATGGAGTAAGGGACAACTAATTCTAAGTGTCCCCTAGAGTCTCAAGTTACGGTTAGCCGAGCACCTAGTCATGGCGGCTCTAGAAAAGATCCTCACGGAGCTGAATCAACTTAGATGTGAGTTGTAGACATCTGTTAAGGTTGAATAAGCACTTCCCAAACAACTTATCCATTTGTGAGACACTGGCATCCCCTGTGTTATTGTTTGTCTAACATATGCTTGACCGTGTATCCCCTTTCCTACATCCAAAGTATCACAGTGTGAAGTTTGTACAGTCATCCCTTAGCCTAGCCTTGTATTTATCCACCCTCACCCATTATTAGCAAATTGATCACAGCGATGAAGTGAGTATGTCCTTGAGGTTCTGTTACCAGCTATTTTGTACAATAGCTGAATTTCTTGTGAGCCACCAGTTTATTGAACATGATTCATGTTCCTCATCAGTGTTCAGAAGTTCATAAGTCATTTTCAGGGTAATTTTGCCCCATTTGTAATAACTACATGTTCATACCCCCATGGGGAAAATGTAAAAAGTTGGTCTAAACAAGATCCTTTTATAAAAGACTCGGCTATCCGTAGGTTTAGCCATTTGGTGGATACTCTAGAGTGTTTTTTCCTTGGGAATTATGCGCTACTCATTAGTGGCGTATAATCCCTGAGTTTTTCACTCAAACCTCCAAAGCTAGAGTATTTCCCATGGTGGTCAAAACCTAAGGTGGTTATTAGAGTCTTGTGTCTAGGATTTTTTACGTGTTCGCCATCTCGATTGAGTCGTATGAACATGCACTAGGTCCCCTAGGAGTTTCGTTTGATTCCGAGAGGAATAATTTTTTCCATAAATTAGACCATTTTTTAATGATTTAATTAAATTTAAAAAAAAAATGATAAAAACCTCATCCAGAGGCAGAATTGGGCGTGGGGAGGCTCATTTTGACGCTCGGAGCATCCTCTTCACCTTGGCACCTTCAGTCTTCAGTTTCCGGGCAGTTACGTCACCCCAGGAGCAGTTTTTGCTAAAATTGCATCATTTTGGCATTTTATTGCCAGAAAATGACAAATTGCACCATGAGGACAAAAATCAAATAAGTCAAATTTGATTAGAAAATTGATTTTTAAAAGTTGAATATGGATCTTAAGAGGTGTACGACCCACTTAAGTGATTAAAGGCACATGCTATTTAGAAGTTTGGATAGCAAATTGGATTCAAGTGATAACGTGGGCATACATTCACGTGGGTCAAGTTCGCATGGGGTATGAGTGAGGGGCCCATTCTATAGTGGTGAGCTACCATATATAAAGTTAGAAGCACATATTATATTAAAGTTTCGAAATATTTCAAAGGAGAGTGACGTGAGCCATTTAAACCATACGACTCCTTCGTGTGCAAATGCGATTTGGTGACTTGGCATTGGTTTAATAGATGGGTAAGATGGCAATCAATGCCATGGTAGGTGCCTCCCTAGATTTATGGCATCATCAAAAGCTTGGCTTCGTTGGAACTCATTGTACATCCCTACATCCACTCGTGTTATCTCCAAGAGAGCTCATGTCAATCTCCTCAAGGTTCACGCATTCATGGAGATGGAGGGTGGATATGGATTGGGTGATAATCCCAATGAAGAGTGGGGTGCCTTGCCTAGGTGGAGGCCACCTCCTCACTCTACATCATTGCAAACTCTAGTTTTTGGGTAGTTATCACTCCAAGCTTTGATTTTTTGGAGTTTTTGACTAAATTTGGAAATTTATGGGGGTGCCATTTGTCTCTCAAAGGCAAATTCGAATTTGCCTTAGGATGGCTTCTTGTTTTTGTATATAATGAGGTGCTTGGCTCCTCATTCTTCATGGAGAATTTGTGCAAGTACACTCTGGAGAAAATTGTAATATTTGTTTGAATTTGAATAAAGTAGAAGACTTTGGAGGTCCATGTGGGAGTTCTTTGTATGCCATCTTTCATCTTGTTTGAGGTGATATCATTCTTAGTTCGTTTCTTTTGATTTTTAAGTATTTGATCATATGATTAGAAGGCTAACAATCTAGCACAACATTATTTGATCTATGCTTTTCTCTTAAGATTTGTGGCTTTCAGGTATTCTCAAGTGCAAGAGCTCTTGGTTGGTTATTACATTCATCTTGCAGGTTCCCAAAGAAGGCTTCTACTTCAAAAAAGTCGAGAAACAAAGCTTGCTTGCCTCATCCATCAACTACAAATCTTAAAATCATCTCTCGGTTACTGGATCTAAAGGCTTACTTCTTCTAGCCCTCTATTTTTCTCTTTGATCCCTTGCTTGTTTGACTTGCTAGCCTTTTCTCTTCTAGCCATTCACTTTCCTAGCTCCTCCTTGCCTTTCGTTTTGCCCATCCTTCCTAGCTTCATCCACCTTCTTTTCTCCTCTCTTTAGTCTTTTGTTTTAGCCTTCTTTTAGCTTTCGTCTTGCTTCCTGCTTACCCTTTAGATCTTTCCTTTACCCTCCTCTCGTTTCCTTCCTCCCAAGCTCCTTCATCTCTCTCGTTTCTTGCCTTTGGATTTGTTTCAAACCCCCATCTTCCCTCTGGTCCAACTCCTTTGGGCCCCTCCATTACCTTTCGTTTTTTGCCTTTGAAGTTTATTCAAAGCCCTCCTTTCGTCCATCTCCAAAACACCCTAAAAAACACAACATAAAAACTTTAAATTTTTGTTAAAAGTTAACATTAGTCAGTTGCATTTTGTTCAAAGTTAGTAGTTAATTTCATTTCCTTTTGAAAAGATAAATCTTAGATCTCATCTTGTTTGCATCTCGTTATTAGCTACATTTGCATTCTAGATCTCTTTAAAAGTTAAAGTTTGCACTTGAAAAAAGATTGGGCATTTAGATTAAAGTTTAGTTTGCATTTAGTTTCAAGCCTAGATTTTATTTTACTAACATCTAATGGGTGCCTTGCTTGAGTTGATTTGAGTTTTTTGTAGGTATTTGGAAGAGAAAAGAACTAAGAGGATCCTAACTGAAAGAGAAGGAACAAAAGAAGGGCAAGAAGTCTTAAAAAACAAAGAGAATATTGAACCTAGAGCACCTTTTGAACCAAGATCAAACCATGAAGACTTAATCAATCTCTTTTGTATTAGTTATTGATAACTTGTTCCAATTATTTCCAAAGTTCATTTCTCTCAAAAGTCCTTACAAGGGTTAAAATCCCAAGGCACTTGTACTTCATTAATAAAAAGGTTAAGTGGGATAAGGCCTCCCACATTTTGGTTTTTCTTCCCCATTTGGGGAAGAGTGTTTTGTGCATGCTTAGTTTAGATTTGCTTCAAGTTTTAGAATAATTTCATTTTGTACTTAGAGTTTAAATTTCATTTCAGTTTTGACCTGAGGAGTGCCGCATTGACATTGCGTGCCACTTCTCTTTCCCCACTGTGTACTGTGTACGACCAACTAGCTGGAAGTTTTATGAATAGTGTGTAGAAGTCATTTTTGACTTCATTTGCTAGATTAGTATCTTGTTGTAGAACACTAGTTGCTAGTTGCTCTTTTATTTCATTTTGCAAGTAGTTTGTTAATTGTTAGTTTAATCATTTCATTTTATCATCTTATTGAGCTATCAGTTGGTTTATTTTTGCAAGCTGCTTGTCTTATAAAAACAAACCAAAGTCTCTTGAACTTGCACTAACCCAAGTCAAGAGCACTCTTTACCGAAGAGCATTCCTACTGCATTTCCTTGCATCAAGCATATAGATTAGTTAAAGTCTCTTGGACTTCTGTCTTAAGACGAAGTCAAGAGCGTTCTCTGTCGGAGGGTTGAACGGTGTGCTCTTAATAATTTAAAACATTCCAACTCATTTTCCCCCATTAAATTCTACCATCTTTGCTATCCCTCACTTAGTATGCTCTGCCGACCCTAAGGGGTTGGGCTCGTACTCAGAACGGTGTTGGATCTGTTAATCTCGAAAGTGATAACCTAATAAAATTTTCATCCCACAACCAACGAAACGACGTTGTTTATATGAGAAATACTCAGGTAGTGGGCAAAGTTCCTAATTGGAGGCGCCGAAAATCACCGTTGTCATAGAGTTACAAGTGCTGGTTAAGTCTTTAGACACCTAGTCGGAATACTGGACGGTCCGTCATGTCTCCAAGGGGAAGCCACTGAAGGTATACTTTACCGGTTGGACTCATACCCTTCCTTCTTTTCAACCCTAATAAACAAGATCACTAAAACTTTTAATCAACCAAGATAATTTGCAAAACGATCTCACGAACAGTTACTTTTGACTTGCACTTCTCAGCATCCAAGCACCTCTTTTTTGACTCCATAAGGCACTGGTCCTTTCACATTTTTATATATTAAAGCTAGACCATATGTCCTTTGCTTAAAGTTTATATTGTGGATGCTTGTTTAAAATTCCAAGTCATTGTGTTGTTCATCTTGCAATCATATTTTGTAAAACGCAACGTGGATTGCTTTATCTTGTGTTTATTCCATTCTTATAAAAACTGTGGTCTCATCATTTAAAACTCCTAAACAACACCCATCCGCATCACTCAACACAAAAACACTTAAAACACAGAGCCATAGACAACTCTTTGTGTAGGGACTACCCCCCTTGGCTTCGTTAGGAGTTAGCCTAAACGGAGGAGCTGGGATTTAGGTGACAGTACCTAGCTCATTGCTTGCCCCCAAGGCCACACTTCTCCCATTTGTAATGAGGAGACAACTTTCGAAAGATTTCTGCTGCTGGTGTGCATCTCGGCGGACAACAGGTTCTATTATGAGCTATTATTATTAATGAAGTTTACATTGAATATCTTGTTTTAAACGCCAATCAAGTACTACTTTATGTTTACAATCTTGCTATTTGAATGATTAATGAATCATGTCATAACTAGTTACACTTGCAACACTTTGATGTTTCATCCTGGTTCATATTATTGGTCATTTTGACCTGGTCAAATCCAGTTTGACCAAGTCAACCACAAGACTTAGACATGTGATGTACTAGACCAGTGATGTTAGAGATTGATGATATATGGTCTTACATTGCCCATCAGGTGGTTTCATGCAGCAGCTACAGGTTTCAGATGATGATTTGGTATATTTTTATGATTTTGATCATTTACAGATTATTATTTTTTTATCTGTCCGGGCATGGTTATGTTATTATATGATTATACAGTTATCCACATGGTGTATGAGTATACATTCTTAGTACTTTTGGATCTTCTGAGTCCATTGGGATACTCAGTTTGCAGTTCCCGGTAGTTTCAATTGAGGTATCCTTCAGTTTATCATTTTAGTATAGATTTGCCATTAAAAATGGCTTGACAGAACAATTTGACTTTTTATTCCTTTCACCTAGGGCGCTACAAAGAGAGTATGGGGTCCAACCACTTGTTTTTATTATATTGCCATACGCTCGGACATATTGGTGTAGTCAGTTTTGGCCCCGGGTGACTACGCAGTGAGTTACAGGCATTTCTATCATTTATAGGTGATTTATAGAGGCATAAAAAATGGTAAAATGGTTACAAAGGAATTCGATTTGGGCTACTGAGGCAAGGAAATGGCATGATGATGATTTTGATGATGTGTGTGACATCTCCCACACCTTCTAGAGTAGTTACAGCAGTCAGTGGGGCCCACACACTCTCCGGGCATATGTTTTATGATTTTATTGTCTTTTAGGGGGCACGATTTGGCCATGTGGTCACATTATTGTACTTTGATGATATTATTTGATGATATTGTGCCATGGGGACACACTAGGGAGGTATTATATCACCCCCTAGACCCACCATGAGCTTCATGTTATGTTTCCTAGTCACTTTATGTGGGACGTCCCCCCTAGGGCGATTTGTCTAGTGTGCCCTCTTATATTTTTGAGTTGATCCATGTACTTTATATTGAGCTCATCTCAACCGTTGATTAGAACTTATGTATCTTTGAATCTTAGCCACTCGTTAAAAAGGTGGTTAGGATTTTGGTCTCTCCCATTGCTATTTAAAGGAGAGACCCTCTCATTTTAAAGGGACTTTTGGCTCTTGGCTTCTGGAATAAAATATATTTTTGCAAACCCTTGTGCTCTGGTTCTGGGTGTTGGATATGGTGATTGAAACTGTTCATTGATCTCTCCATTGCATTGAGGATCTTGTTGATTATTTTGCACATCTATCTTTCCACGTTTATCTACAGGTGAAGAAGTCGAATTGGAGGAGGGGCACACTGGTTGAGGAGACTCTCATTGTCTCTCTCTTTTCTCTTCATCTGGTTCAGGAGTATCATTGTCTTCGTACCTCTTAGTTCCTGTTATCATTTTCGTCACTTGTATTTACCTTCATTCTTGCTTGACTAATTTATTTCGTTTCCTTGGTTTTGCAGGAAGAGAGGGGCGCATTAGTGGAACTGGGAAAAATCGTTTGGGCAAGATAACACATCAAATCTTCACTTGATCTTTGCGGGAACAATCCTCAACATACTGCCAACAATTTCCATGACACAGGTACGCTTGCAAGGTATGTAAATTATTCTTCTATCCTACTCATCTGTCATTTAATATCAAACCCTAACTCTAAATCCTTCGAAAAATTCTCTAGGTTGCATTTTTTGGTTTACTGGCAAACCATTTCTGGGTTTTCATCCTCCAGCCTATCTCCAGGTGGGTTCTCAAGGGCGTCATGCTCTGAGGTCTCCATTTGCCCTTTTACCTAGGCACTGGTCTTTTCACCCTTGCGCCCTCCCTGGTTGGCCTGTTTTTCGGGTTGTGTTAACCTCGTTTGTGAGCTTGCATGCTTTGATACTGTTAGATCTTTCATTCAAGTTGTGCTAGAAAGCCTAAACTATCATATCTACTCTTTGGGGCACTTTCCCTGTTTTAAGGGTCACGTTTTCCAAGGCAGTAAATTTGATTATTTTGTACTAGCACTTGAATCCTGGAATCACTTTAAATCATAAAGTCCCTGTGTCCAAACATCTTAAATCAAATCTTACATTTCATAAGCCTCCATAGTGACCCTATTTCCTTAAATCTAGGTTTCTCTACCTATCACCTTACGTACCCTATATCCATAGCTTGATCTGGTGATCTGGTTAGATCTCTCTTGTTGGGAGTAGATCAGGGTCTCCCCCTTTACTATTGTGGCTTTGATAGTATAAAGTGAAGAGTGCCTCTATTGGCGTGACAACCAATCCATCTTGGGGATCGAGGCCCTCTTGTGTCACCTCTTTGGTTGCCCATCCCCTCTGCCGTCCTGAATAGGATCATCCACTGGGGAAACTACGAGTTGTGTGATAACAGACCCATTAGGCGGATATCATTACTATATAACATTCATTGATGATTACTCTCGAAAGACTTGGATATACTTCCTCAAGTCTAAAGAATCCGAGGAACTACTCAGCAAGTTCAAAGAATTTAAAGCACAAGTCGAAAATCTGTCAGGAAAGAGGATCGAGATTTTGAGATCCGATAATGGTGGAGAATATACCTCTACATAATTTAATGATTTATGCAAGGAAGCAGGAATTAAGAGGGAGCTCACAGTTCCCTACAACCCTCAACAAAATGGGGTTGCGGAAAGAAAGAATAAAACAATTGTGGAGGCAGCCAAAGCTATGATACATGATTAGAGTCTTCAAATGTTCTTGTGGGTAGAAGCATCCATAACCGCTGTATATGTACATAATAGATGTCCAGATAAGATATTGAAGAATATGACTCCGGAAGAAGTGTTCACAGGAGTGAAACCAGAAGTGGGCTTGTTATCACCTAAACTGTAGTTACCCCTATGGATGTATCCACTCATGGATGGCAATAGGGAATGGCAACTCAAAAGGTGCAACCATGATCACCTCGACCTCCAATATATGGTTGTCACGCCAGTTGAGGCAACCTTCACTCTATGTTGTCTAGCTCGGACAACAAAGGGGGAGACCCGATCTACTCCCGACAGGAGAGATGAAAACCAAGACACCAAATCAAGTTAATTCTAAGTGAAGTAAGGTGTATGGTTTATCCTAGACCTTAGGATGAAGTCACAAGATAAGTGAGGGGTTCAATGAGTATAGCTTTGGTTCATTATTGATGTGAAAGTGACTTATGATTTGTGAAATAGGATCCAGGATTGATGTACTAGTTCAATGTGACAAAATCCACTGCCTTGGGAACCGTGTCCAATGCAGGGTAGTTTAGGGGTGGAATTGGGGCTAACTAGTACAAGTGACAAGCTTGATCATGATACATGATGACATTAAAGGGTTTAGTCCACCAAACAAGGATAAATCCACAAGTTAATCCAACAATCTAGGAAAGGCGAATTGACTTGGAGAGAGATCAGTGCCTTGGGAATTGGGATAGTGGAGTCAAATGAAATTAACTTGTGATTGATGACTCCTGTTGCATGAGACAAGTGGGCAATTAAAGTCTTGATGGATGAATAGGTCTAGATCTAGAGTTTCAAGGTTTGACCCAAGTGGACCACAATCCCTTAAAACAAGGAATGCTATCCCCAAGGCGAGATTTGATGAAGTGACCAACTAGACCTAGGTTTTGAATTATGCCCGTTCCAAATCCACTAAAATCTCATTTACCCACGTCCTAGAAGTGGACAAACTCCACTCTCCAAGGTAGTGCGACTTTGCCCAAGGAGGGTTAAAAGTGGGATAAATGAATCAAGACAAGTCCAATGGCATCCAAACTTTAGATCCAAGTAGGTTGAACAAGTGAGAGTGTGGATCTACAATTTCAAGGCAATCCGATGGCTAGATCTTACTAGATCTAAGTTTAAAGATTCCAAGTGGTCAAAAAATGGGATTAAATCCCTTAAAACATGGAATAGGGCCCACAAGGTAGAAATCAGAAAAGTGACAATATGTGGGTAGGTTATTGGATATGTAGATTACGAAATCAAGTGGAATCTCAACTACCCACGTACTAGATCTAGGTTAACTCACCCAAACCAAGAAGTGCGCCCTTGCTTGGAGAGGCTAAGTGCCTTGGGAAGAGGGTCAAATGGAGGCCAATCCTCACCAAACTATAGATCCGGGATGCCGTGGATACTATAGAGTTGAGTTTTCAATTTCTTACCCAAGAAGCCACTAGATCCTAATGGATCTGAGAAAATGTAAAATGGAGGTTTTGATTAATTAGGGTTTGAAATATTTTAGACAAGTGGATAGATCATGGAGATAGAAATTACCTTGAGATCATACTTGAGTGATGAAGAGAGATGTCTTGATGTTGAGGAAGATTCCCGCAGAGATCAAATGAGAGATTGTTGATTTTGCTTGCCAAATTGATGCCCTAGCCCACAAGTGCGCCCTCCTCTACCTGTCAATCCAAGGAAAATCGATTTCAATCAGAGAGGTCAAGTATGGAGGAAATACAAGTAAAATGCAATGCTAACATAGAATAGAAGGTCCCGGGACAGTAATACTCCCTGTTACCAATGAAGAGATCCAAAGAAGAAGTAGGGAGAGTCTTCCCCTACCAATACTTCCTCCTCAAAGCAAATCGGCCTCCACCTGTAGATGCAAAAACGTGGTACAAAAGATATGGCAAAACAAGATCTCCAATAACTCAGTGCAAAGGAAGAACCAATGAACGAACACCAAAAACATTCACCACAACACTGGAGATAGATGCAATAATAATTTTCTATTCCAATAATCCAGAGTCACAAGTCCCCTTTACAATGAGAAGCTCTCTCCTTTAAATAGGAAGGAGAGGCATCAAAACCCTAACCACTTTTTGAATGAGTGGCTAAGATTAAAAGATACAAATGTCTAATCAATGGTTGAGATGAGCTCAACAATAAAATACATGGACCACTAATAAAATATAATCGTAAGTGGACAAAATCGCCCTAGGAGAGGGGATCCCACCAAATCATGATGACAAAATATAATAAATAGCTTATGGTGGGTCTAAGGGGTAATTTTAGACACCGTTGGTCAATCCCCATAGCACAATAATAATACAATAGTCATCAATATACCAAATCGTGCCTCTATGGACAAATCGTGGGCCTTAGGAGGCCTCATAAATCATCAGAAAATGCCATAAGTGATGGATGCGGGTCCCGATGAAGCTGAAACTGCTGGAGAAGGTCGGGAAGACATCCCACTCACCATCACTGATCATCCCATGCCAAAACTTTGCCTCAGTAGCCCAAATCGAATTCCTCTGTAGCCATTTCCACCAATCCTGAAATGCCTCCGGAAGCGTGAAACTGCCCTAAACTGCCTCCTGGAGTGCCTGCGCTGTCAAGGTGAGGGCACCAGTGTGTCCGGGAGGGGGGTAATATGGTAAAAACAAGTGGCTGGACCACCCCCTCCAAGCACAACGCCCTAGGTCAACCAAATAAAAACCATCTCTGCTCTGACAGGGTCTCCGACAGACCAAAACTGCACTGGGATAGCCTACTGAGGCTCAATCATCACTGTAACTGCTCGGAACTGAAAACAGACTGTCTCATTGGACTCAGAAGGTCCAAATCTATCCAAGATGTGTACTCATACACCATATGAATCTCTGCATGATCATATAATATATCCAATATACCGGAACAGGTGAAATAATAATAATCTGTAAATGATCAAATAATGTTGTAAACCATAAATCATCATCATAACCCTGTATCTGCTGCATAGAACCATCATGTACATGTACATGGACCATATATCATCTATCTGTATCATCACAAGGTCCAACCATCTCATGTCCTAAGGTTGACCTTGGTCAAACTAGGTTTGACCAAGTCAACATGACCAAATATAACTCAGACTATCATCAAAAGCTGCTGCAAAGTGTCAAAGGTTAATGCATGCTTTACAACTTATTCAATTAACAATTATAACACAAAGTAATCATAACTAGCGATCTAAATCCAAATATATAATGTCATTAATTATTATTATAACTCAGACTAGACTTTCAAGACCATACTCACTTCATAGTCGCGATCAATTTGCTAGTGAAGGGTGAAGGCTTAAAATAAACTGGCTAGGCTAAGGGATGACTCACTGACTCAATATTGTGACACTTTGGATATGGGAAAGGGAATACACACCATAGTATATACTGAATGAGCAATAACACAGGGAATGGCGGTGTCTCACAAATGGATAAGTTGTTCAAAGAGGGTTTATTCACCTTTAACAGATGCGCACAATCCATAATACAAATGAGGCCAGCAATTGTTTTGATATAGCATTTAAGTTCCATTGCCTTTTGGGCTTGAAGTTCCCATAGCCTTTGATCTATGTGTGTTTATAAACACATTGCATAGATTTACATTTATTTAGGCCTTTTGCTGCAGGTGTGTTTTTAAGGCACTTGATTACCTGAGCACTTCTAGGTGTGTCACAGACAGCTTGTTTACCTAGGTATTTTACATTTCACAAAAGATATAACATTTTATTTCATAGCCATTTTCATTTGGCTTGCCTTTCATTCATGTGTGTTTAAAAACACATTGCATGAACGGGCTTTTCATATAAGATATAACATTTCATTTTCGAGATTTTGTATTCATGGCAGCACTAAAAGTTTCAGGTTTAGCCAACACAACTTTAGTGACTAGGGGGAATTCACAAGGAAATCCAACTCACCATAGTCAAGTTTTGTCACCAACTCAGAGCCGAGACACAATAAACAAGGAAGCTCATCCAATACAGAGGCTACAGTGGGGAAAATTCCTCTATGCCACTAGTCAAGTAGTAAGTCAGGGTGATAAACTAAAAGGTAGGTAATGGATGGATGAAGACAATGAATAATGGAGCCAACACTAGCAAGCCAAGGTATGGTGGAATGATCACCTCTATTCTCCCTAAGGAGGGTAAAACCAATGAGTATGAATAGTGAACTTCTAAGTCTGAGTAGGGACAATAGACTATATATAATAAGATCAACTAGGTCCACATATCTATATGATCGCCAGATCATGACACTAAGTGCTAAGACATGCTATAAGAATAAATATAAAAGCAATATAACCACAACACTATGATATACCTGTTGAGTCATATACCTGAATGCTCATCATCTGAAACATCATCTGTCCTCTGAAAATGCTGCTGAAACTCTGGGCATTACTGACTGCTCTGTACAAATGGTATAATGGCTACATTGGTCATCTCTCTGAGTGTCCTGAGACTCAGTCATGGCATGGGGAATACAACTGCTGTCCAAATCTGATAGTGATCCAAATAGATGCTCATCTCAGCATCTCAATGTAAGGGAACTGGTTGAATAGTGTACTGGAATCAGAAAAATAATGTATGGTAGCCCGGCTACTATATATGTGATAACAAGGCCATCTCCGGATCTTTGGCTGTCCAGTCTACATACATGTGCCCAAGGAGAAAAGATCGAAGTTAGAACCTTCAGGCCAGAAGGGAACCTTTGTGGGATACAGTGAGTCTTCAAAGGCTTACAAAATTTACATTCCAAGATCCAGACAGATTGAAGTTAGTAGGGATGTGACCTTTGAAGAAGAAATGGCTGTCAGGAAAGGTAGAGGATCAGACATGGAGATCAATGATGAAGAAATGCTAGAACCAAAGGAGATGAGATCATCTCTCCCTCCAGTTCAAAGGGAGTTAGCTAAAAAGGATGAACCTATCGATCCCATTGATCCAGTTGATATCCCTAGAAATGTTGCAGGTCGAAAAAGACCTAGATGGGCACAACAGACTCTGCAGGATGCAGAGGGACATGAAGCTCCACATGGCGCTTCTAGAGAAAGCAAAAGACCTCAGAGGTTCTCCAGTTATGTGGCATTGATGAGTAACATCATTGATTCAGAACCAACCACTTATGAAGAAGCGTCCAAACACCAAGTTTGGAAGGATGACATGATGGAAGAATATCAATCCATCGTGAAGAATGATGTATGGGAGGTTGTGCCGAGACCTGAGGAGAAGTCAGTAGTGACTTCTAAATGGTTATACAAAATCAAGCATGGAGCAAATGGAAGTGTTGAAAAATACAAGGCCAGATTTGTTGCCAGAGGATTCTCTCAGAAAGAGGGAGTCGATTATGATGAGACATTTGCTCCTGTGACTCGATATACTTCCATCAGATCGATCATTGCTATTGCTTCAGCTATGGGATGGAAGTTTCATCAGATGGATGTGAAGACAATTTTTCTCAATGGTGTTATTGAGGAACAAGTTTACATCGAACAACCATATGGGTTTATTGTCCACAGAAAGGAGTCTCATGTATGCAGATCGAAAAAGGCATTGTATGGACTCAAGCAAGCACCTCGTGCTTGGTATGGACAGATAGACAGATTCCTGGTGAGCTTGGGTTTTACCAAGAGTGATGCAGACCCCAACCTTTACTACAAGTTTGTAGATGATGAGCCACTGATTTTGGTACTATATGTTGATGACCTATTTCTCACAGGAAATGAGAAACTTATTGTACAGTGTAAGAAGAATCTCGCATCTGAGTTTGAAATGAAGGATCTTGGATTGATGCACTACTTCTTGGGATTAGAAGTATGGCAGAGGCAGAAAGAGATTTTCCTAGTACGAGGAAAGTATACCATAGATATATTGAAGAGATTCAGAATGTTGGACTGCAAGGCCATGGCCACTCTGATGGATGCAAATTGGAAGAAGCTGAGAGATTCTGCTTCAGATTCATATTTGATTGATCCCGAAGAATATCTTCCTCGTTGAGAGGGAGTGTTGGATTTTGTGCAACTTCGGAAGATATTATTTATTGTATTTGATTGTACCTCCGAAGGGAGATGAACTTGATGTAATTGACTATGTAAACTCTTGAAAGAATCAATGTAAACCTTGGGGAGAAAAGAAGCAAAGTAAAAGATTAAATTTAAATTATAATTTGCCCCCCAAGTGTAGTCGGCCCAGTCAAATAGAGAGGTCGGCTCACCTAGGGTAAAAGTCACTTTTTTACTTGTATAAATAAGAGTTAAAGTCACCTCATTATCACTCACTCATTCACTCAAGTTCGCATCACTTGGAGAGAGAGAAGTTCGCACCTGTTGGAGAAGAAGACTATTTTGGGGTTTCTACTTTTGGAAAGCATTTCCATTTTCTCTCTTTTATGATTGTAATCTGATCTCAGAATTATCATCTCTATATGAAGGTTGCTGGGTTTTCTCCCGTTTGGGTTTCCCAGGATAAACTCTGTTGTTGTTGTTTTGTGCTTTGTCTTTCTTCTAGTGATCTTGGTTATGCATTTGAATTATTATGCTATGAATGTTTGAAAACTAATAGAAAACCCCATGGGGAAAACCAACAAACAGTTTGTCTTTGTTGCAGATTTGTTAAACAACACTTACAACACCAATGTTTCGGATATGACACACTGGATCTCTATCAACTCCCGACTCTCCCTTGCTGCAACTATGCTCAAACCTTCAGCAATATCAACAAATACTGGCTTGAGTGAATCCACCACTCCCAAGCCTCTGAGACTCCCTTTCTCAGATCTAATCACTCACTGATCATTCACTATCAATGATGTTACTCACACTGACAATGACCACACAAGAGATATGACTCACTCCTGACTGTGTGTCTATACAACTCTCGCTAGACTCTTTTATAATATCCACTTCATGCAAATACCATGGGACACCAAATACAATTGAACCTTTTATATAAAGTATTACAAAAGACACTTTTACAAGAGCCTGTCTAGAGAGTTACTCTTCTGGACGACTTCTACATGCTAGACACCCCATGTAGAAGTACCTGTCCGAGCTACAAGATCTAACATTGTGAGCCCTCTTAAGTCAAAACCATAGGGGAAATTTAAAGAAAGGAGAGGTAAGGATTCCCTAACCATTGTACATGTCGTGGACCAAAATGGGATTCATTAAACACTCATCGGAAAGTTAAACTTCTTGTATTGAAGAACAATGAGATGGGTTATTTGATGGACCAGTAATCCCATGTTGAACACTATCGATTTTTTTCTTATTTAAAAAATGCTTCCTTTGACTATTAATATTAACTATTTATAAAAAGAATAATGTGCATACAAGGCATTTTTTACAAAAATTGGGCCACAAGTGTGGCCACTACAGGCATTGGCTGAAAGTCTTAAAAGCAATAATAACTACCAAGTTTGCCCTAGACCAGTATAATTAAATCTATAGCCACAAGGCAATGCAAAACAATATCTGAGTGTCCAAAAATAAATGCCATATTGCCACACAAAAACAATAAATAGTCATAGTGCCCAGCAATTATGCAGCAACTGGAATCAGACTTGACGCATGTCGTGGATTATCTTTATCATTCTTGGATGGGCCACCCCATCCCTTGTCCTGTGACTCTGTATCTGGGACAGCAGCTTCCCGACCATCATTCCCTGGTTGTTTCTTGATCTCTGAAATGCCAAGCTGAGGAGTTGGGAATTTATCATGTTATAAACATAATAATAATATTAATACAATTAGGTTAATGAAAGGTCAAAGGGCACATACCCCTTCACATTGTAACCAGTGACCAGTGAATGCATATAAGTATATCGTCACGAGGCTCATTGTAATCATCTTATCATCTTATCTATTATTGAATATATATTTTTATATATTTGCAGAAGTCTTCTATCATTTGTAATAAACAGGGACTGTCTGTTGTTACATTTGGTATCAGAGCCATTGATTTGGTCAAGTCTGGGTTAATTTCACATAAGCCTGTTCCATGCATACTCGATTGCTGTCTATATAGAAAATCCATACGGTTGTCCATATACGTTGCCGCCATACAACTTGCCAGTCATTTATTTCGTACCGCACAGTCCTTCAGCCATGGTACCATACACTGTCATTTAATTGATGTATTTGCTGTTCTGTATAGGATTGGCCCACCATTTAATAATTCCATCTGCAATATATCATACAGCTGCCAGCCACCAATCTCTGTACACTAAAATATGTACCTTTTCTGTACACTAAATCTGTGTATGATCTGTGCATTAAAATTGCACCTGTTTCATACTAGCTGTAGTTGCTGTCTCGTTCGTACGCCTATGTTTAGTCTGTACACACAATTGTTTACCCACATTCCCATGTGATTTCCTTACCTTTCAGCCATATAGATTTTGTCATTTAAAACCCACGCAATTCAATCTGTACGATTTTTCTTTTACCAATTTGCAGTCCACATACCCGTCATTGGTCTGTTTGTTGACATATTCATGCAAAATTCCATACAATTTCATTCCGTCATTACCAATTCTGTCTGTACCATTTCCTAAAGTCACTTTCCTCTAAGCATTATTCTTAATTTTTTTTACATGGAATTATAAAGTAAAGTTTTTTCATTCCTTTGTTACCACCGTACCATTTCCTAAAGTCACTTCCCTGTAAGAATTATTCTAAATTTTTTTATTTGGAATAATAAAGTAAAATTGACTCGCTTTTATGAAGTCAAACTTAATAAAAAAATTAAATTTCTAACCTTTTATACTTTGGAAAGATGGTAAAAGTAAAAATATAAATTTCTAACCTTTTATACTTTGGAAAGAAAGTAAAATTAAGTGGGTCCTGCAAAAAAACCTCCACTACTAAAATGAGTTATTATGATAAAGCGCACACAAATCTTCATTGTTATGAAGACGAAGCCAATAGTGCCATGGAAATTATGGATAGGATTGTGGAGTCGCAAGAAGAGTTAGGGAAAAAAATCGACACAGATGGAGACAACTTGACAAGTTAATTGAAGACTCTCAAAGATGATGGCTAGAATTAATAAAGAAGGGAAATATTTTGTCACAAATGTGATAGGAGATAGATTCCAGGACATCTATGTGAGGATAAGTCGTTACGTTATTTGAAAACAATGGACGAGAGTGAAGTAGGAATTTCAAATCCACCTGTTATCACACAACTTGTAGTCGTCCCTAGTGGTATCCCATCCGGGATGGTAGAGGAGACGGACAACTAAAGAGGTGACCCAAGAGATGCCACGGTTCCCACTGCAAGGTGGGAGTCACGTCAACCGAGACACTCTTCGCTTTAGATCTAGGTGAATCAAGACCTAGGGGGAGACCCTATAACCAATCAAAGATGATTGGACCCAAACAAAGGTTCCTAGGGATAAGTAGATAATGAGTTACGGAAACCAATGCAAGGTTAAGTGGACCTGGAAGTTAAAGCATGGTTGAAGGTGGTTTGAGAAATGATTAGTGTTTCAACCAATTTATGATTTAGGCCACATGATTAGTTATAATGATAAGATATAGTACCATGTGTTACACAAGTGGGTCCTACTTTCTTGGGATATGTGAAATGGCTTAATGTGGACCCACAAGGTGAAATTAAGGGATGCAATTGGCACTAGAGGATATGTAATGAGTAGATCTATGGATCTAAGTTGAAATTAGGAATACCCATGTACTGGATCTAAGGTTTGACACAATTCCCAAGGAGTGCGACTTGCTAAAGGAGGACTAGTGCCTTGTTGGATGGGTTAATGGAGTCAAAAGAGATGTCAAAGTGTAGATCGGGACACCTAGAGGTCAAGACAAGTGGGCAAAATTGAGGTACAGTGGTTGGATCTTGCTAGATCTAGGATTTCATGAAATGACCCAAGTGGACCACAATCCCTTAAAACAAGGAATGCTACCCCAAGGCAGATTGTCACAAAATGATACTCTAGATATATGTTTCAAGGTATGCCCGTTCCAAATCCACTGAAATCTCAACTACCCAGGTCCTAGAAGTGGGCAAACTCAGTCACCCACGGAAGTGCGACCTTGCTCAAGGAGGGCTAAAAGGTGGATAAGGTGTGTCAAATCAAGTCCAATGGCCACCAAATTGTAGATCCAAGTAGCTTAGGCACTGATCTATGTGGATCTAGAAAATTAAGTCAATCCAAGGGTTAGATCTTACTAGATCTGAGTTTTAAGGTGCCAAGTAGTTCAAAATGGGGGTTTTAATCCCTTAAAATGTGGAATGATGCCCACAAGGTAGAAATCACCCAAGTAAAAGTCTAGGGGTAGGTTATCAAGTGTGTAGATTGCAAACCAAGTGGGATCTCACCTACCCATATGCTAGATCTAACCAAACAAGCCTCTCCAAGGAAGTGCGATTTGGTTCAAGAGGGATTTATTGCCTTGAAAAGTGTGTCAATTTTAACCCAATCACCACCAAACTATAGATCCAACCAGGGGTGGATGCTATAGAGGTGGGTTTTTAATATCTCTTCAAAAGCAAGGCTAGATCTAAGTAGATCTAAGAAAAAACAAAATGAGGGTTTTGATTAATTAGGGTTTTTATGATCTAGAAATTATGGATGATTCAAAGAAGAAGAAGATCATACCTTTGGAGCATACCTGGATGAAGAGATGAATGCTAGTTGAGATGAGGATTACTTTTGCCAAAGATCAAATGGAGAATTTTTGAAGCCCTCTTGCCAAATCGATTTTTCCAAGCCACATATGTGTCCCTCTAACTTGTCAAAACCAAGGAGCAAAGCATCAATCAGTTTAACATGTTGAAGGTAGATACAAGCAAGAAAGAGATAAGCAAAGAATAGTTGGTGCAAAGACAAAAGCACTCCCTCTTTAACCCAAAACGTCTTCCTCCAAGCTTGAAGGGCAAGCCTCTCCACCAATTCGCACTTGTTGAAGAAGTCTTCTCCACCTGTAAAAAGATATGGCAAATATGCAAGATAGCTACAATAGATCCTCCAGTGCAATGGACAAAAGCATTTACAATCAAAACAACCAACATCCACTCCAACCCAAGCATGTACTCCAAAAGATAGAAATTTTATTCCAAGAGCCAAGAGCCAAAAATCTCTAGATCCATTTTACAGTGAGAGGCTCCCTCCTTAAATAGGATGGGGAGAGAGCATAATCCTAACCACTTTTTACATGAGTGGCTAAGATTAAAAGATCAAAAGATCTAATCAATGGTTGAGATGAGCTCAACAATAAAATACATGGATCAACCATAAAATATAACCATAAGTGGACAAAATCGCCCTAGGAGACTGACTGGGTGACTGACTGACTTAACATTGTGACACTTTGGATATGGGAAAGGGAATACACACCATAGTATATACTGAATGAGCAACAACACAGGGAATGGCGGTGTCTCACAAATGGATAAGTTGTTTAGAGCGTGCTTATTCGACTTAGGCATCATGTCTGCATCAAGTTGATCCAGGTTCATTAGGATCATTCAATTTCATTTCATGGCCCTTTTGGCGTACATAACGCTTCGGATCTTAGGTGTGATGATAAGCACAACTAGTTGCAGCTTGCATCCAGGGCATGTTTTTTTATACATACATAAGGTCAACAATTGTTTAGATATAGCTTTGAAGAATCATTGCTTTTTTGGACCTTTCTTTTATACTCTTCGAGGAGTATTTTTTTTTTTAGCAGTTCATCGCTCTTGCCCTTTTTAGTTTCCATGGGCGAATTTATAAGTTTCCATAAGTAGTACATTAGCTTTCAGTTTTAGCCAACAACATCTCAAGTGACTAGGGGGAGTTCGAGCCAATGCCAAACATCGGGACAACCGACCAGAATGATTTAGGCCTACAATCCAACTCACCAAAGGTAAGTTTGGTCACCAACTCAGAGCTGAGACACAATAAACAGGGAAGCTCATCCAATACAGAGACTACAGTGGGGAAAAGATCCTCCATGCCACTAGTCAAGTAGTAAGTCAGGGTGATAAACTAAAAGGTAGGTAATGGATGGATGAAGACAATGAGTAATGGAGCCAACACTAGCAAGCCAAGGTATGGTGGAATGATCACCTCTATTCTCCCTATGGAGGGTAAAACCAATGAGTATGAATAGTGAACTTCTAAGTCTGAGTAAGGACAGTAGAATATATATATAATAAGATCAACCAGGTCCACATATCTATATGATCGCCAGATCATGACACTAAGTGGTAAGACATGCCATAAGAATGAACATAAAAGCAATATAACCATAACACCATGATATACCTGCTGAGTCATATATCTGAATGCTCATCCTCTGAACCATCATCTGTCCTTTGAAACTACTACTGTAACTCTGGGCACCACTGACTGCTCTGCATAAATGGTATAATGGCTACATCGGTCATCTCTTTGAGTGTCCTGAGACTCAGTCATGGCATGGGGAATACATATGCTGTCCAAAATCTGATAGTGATCCATAGATAGATGCTCATCTCATCATCTCAATGTAAAGGAACTGGCTGAAGAGTGCTCTGGAATCTGAAAAATAATGTGTGGTAGCCCGACTACTATATATGTGATAACACCACCCAACAACATTACTAGTGGATAAGATAAGATAATCTTATTAATGTCCAACAAATGACCACAAAAGTAGGTCAATGGGATTGTGTAGTACCAAGGAACAATACGAAGTGGGAATGTAAAACTAGCTCCTATAAAAAGATAAAAAGCAGAACTCAAACAAACCCTAGATTTATAAGAGAAGAGCCGGTCTCGAAGAAAAATATATACAAGGGGATATATGAAGAGAGTTAGTCCAACGAAGGAGAGTGGATCCAAGAACTATGATTGGAAAATGGTGATGGTGAAACTATCATGGGCCACTGGAAGCATTGGAAGTGTTGCCAGCTAAGTTGTATTTAGTTGGATTATCAAGCAAGTGGGCAGAGTTGAACATGTTACATGTTCATTTTTGATGATTTGATGTCCAGCCGGCCTTTTAAAGGCCCCATTTTTTAATTTTTTGCACATGTCCATGGCCTTGCGGGGTTTGTAATAAAATGTACTTGCATGGTGTTTTGTAAAGGACTTGGTTCCCTAGGACTTTTTGGCTAAGTCAGGTATTCCAAGGAGTTTTTTCACCTATTAATTATGTCTTGCATTAGTGCATAACATAATTTTTGGGTTTTTCTCCTGCTCCTCCAAAGCTGGAATGCCTGGGGACGTTAAGGAGCCTTAGGAGATTGTTAAAGTCCATGGGTCAATGTATATGAACATGCTAGACATTGTTTTTGAGTCATATGGACATGTGCTAAGTCCACCTAGGTAGTTTTTTAATTTTCGCTGAAAAGTATTTTTTCCGTAAATGAGCCATTTTTTAATGGTTTCATTAAAAAATATTGTAAGTGACATAAAAATGTCATCTAGGGGTCTTTTTTTCCTTAGGGGTGCTCGTTTTCTAACTCAGAGCACCCCCTTAACCCCTAAACCCACTTTTTATAATGTTTGGGTCATTAATTTTTCACTTATGCTCAAAAAAGTAAAAAAAAGTGAAAAATAGAGAGAAAAATGCAAAAAAGTAAAAAATCATAAAAAATTAACTTCCAAATTTTATGGGATTGGAAGTCAGAATTATTTCAGCTATGTTTTAGGAGTTGTAAGAGCTGATTTTGGAAAGATTCCTAGCAGCTATATTAGTGGGATTACTTCCCCACTTGAGGGGGGCATATTTCCCAAAATTGGGCCCCTTCAATCATGGAATTTGCAGCTATGTTTATGGGCTGTCACATGGCTGATTTTTAGCTGATTTGGGGCTGATTTTGGCGGCCTATTACATGGGAGTGGGCAGCCCCATTTTCTCCACGAGTTATGCCACTCATTCCACCCATTTCTCTCCATCTTTGGCTATTTAAGTATGGCTGCCCACTCCATTTTCTCTAGTTGGAGTTTGGGAGTTAGAGCTAGCACTTGTAATTCGATTTTGTACTTGTCATTTTGCTTAATGAATAAAGAGACTTTGGAGGTCAAGCTTGGTGTAGTGCTTTTGATGAGTGGGTGAATGTCATGGTTTTCATTGAGGTAACATGTATTTGAGCTACTTGTTTTCTTTTACATCTAAATCTAGCTTTGGGAAGGATCAGTATTGATTTATAAGGAGGATTAGATAATTTGTTTATTATTTAGTCTTTTATCTATGCAAGTGTAGAGATCTGATTTAAATGTATCATTTGTTTATGAGCATTTCCTTTTGATTTCTCATATGTATATTTCTAGATTTGATCATTTGGTTTCAAGTTGATGTGATTTGCAGGTTATTTCAAGTGGATGAGTGGAGGATTTTGTTTGTTTCTTTTAGTTTTTTAACATCTTTTTGCAGACGTAGCGCCTCAGTTCTCCACCAAGAAGGCTCCAAGGCTTCTTCAAGGAAAAAATTGATAAATTGATAAAAACTCTCCATATCTCCTTCTCTTCTACTTCATATTTTCACCTTGGTTACTGGTTACTTTTTGAAAGAGTAATAGTGGTTTGCAATCTGAACTTTACATTCCGATTTATTACTCTAAATGTCTGATCTATTCCATTTACAAAGTGTTCATCTTTAATAGATTAGATCTTTCCATTTATCTAGCATTTTACTTTTCTCAACTTGTAAAAAATTGTGAAATCTTTAAAAGTTTTGAGGAGTAGTGTTAGACTTGATTTGAAAGTTCATTTGGCTGATTTAAAGAGCTGATAATTTGCAGCCCTTAAAAACTTGCAAAGATCCCAAGTAACAAGGCCCAAATGCTTGTTTTACTTGGTTAAATTCCGTCATTTTAACTAGTTTTTACACTTAGTATTTTCTGGGTTTTTTAGGAGGTGTTCCAAAGGCACTCTTAAAGTGTTTTTGGGCATCTTATACTGACGTTTGCTTGTTGGTTTGCAGCAAAAGACGATCAGGTAGGAGGAGGTGCTGCCAAAATTTCAAAGATCCAGGCAATCCGAAGGACCATTATTGAATTTTTGCAAACCGAATACCTTTTTCTCTCCAATTTTTGTAAGCCTCTGAGTCAATTAAGACTGGGGCATTTCTATTGCATTGTAACTAAAGTATTAAACGAGAGCAAGTGGGCTAACCAAGCGCCCACAACCCATTCCCCCAGGGGGGAAAACTGTGTCGACTCAATTTTCGTGGTTTGCAATTTTTTTTAGTTTAGATTTCATTTCCGCACTTAATAAAATTGAACTAGGCTTAAAATTAACGTTGTTGGTCCGTTCCACTGGCGGGCCACAAGTTCACTCAAAACTTAGTTTTATCATTTTTTTTACAAACTCAAATGCCCCTCTTGCTTTCCTGAAGTAGGGTTTCTGTACAAGGGCTTGTCCAAGTACGTGCCTGAAAAGAGACTCTTGGGGTTTAAAAAGATAAAATTTTGGTTCATAAAATCTTCTAAAAATACCAAGGTCTTCTTGTATGCTCTGTGGCCAACTTGCAGCTCAGTCTGACCCAGTTGGTACGCATCGGAAAGGGGGAGATGGCTAGTAATAGGATCTAACACTGCCCCGAATAAAAAAACATTTATGTGAAAATCCGACACATCGCGAACATTTTGTTGTCGTGGGGAAATTTCTCAGAAGGCTTGGGACAAAACTGAGTAGTGACCTCTTGGAAACCGTTAGGGTTGCCCTCGTTGGTACAGCATCTGAACACCTCCTTGAGACTCCGATTCAGCCCAAGTCTGAGAGGAAAGCCACACATCAAAATTCCGGACATGTTCCCCGTACCTTTGCGTATATTGGGAACCCACCAGCCATAATAAAAAGATCACTTTCACATTAATTCTAAAATAAACCAAGAACACTCGCACAACATTTACTTTTCTGCTCATGCATCTATTTCGACTCCATTATAAGGCACTGGTCTATATTGATATTATTTCATGTTATTGACAAATGTTGCAAATGAATGATGATAATAGTGAATGGGAGCAAATGATGTATTGATGAATGATTGTCTTGCTTTATATAAGTATATGCTGCTTTTATCTTGGTTATCAAAAATATTTTTTCTAACTCCTAGATTAGACACCTTAGTTTTTATTTTTAGGGTCCACCCCCCTTGGCTTCGCTAGGAAAGCCTAGACTGAGGAGTCGAGTCCCAAGTGACAGCACTTGACTCTGACTTGCCCCCAAGGCCACACCAGCAGCTTGAAGACTTCTGCTGTGTTTTCCCCAGGTGTGGAACTAGGCGGCAACAGGAAGTATCTCTCCTACCATCCGAGGCCGACTGAAGGAAACTCAAAATAGTGCTTTGTCTGGAGGAAGAGCTAGAAGAAGAATTGCAATGCGGCGTGCGCTGCTACATGGAGGAGGGTACTTGATGTTGCAACCTGGAATAAGTCGTTCGACTATCACGATGGGGCCAAGACTGTCCCCGCTGATGGTGTTGGGTGAAGGCAGCGGTGGATTGTCGTGTCCTAACTGAACGGTCAAGGTGTGTGCCATTATTTGTCAGTCTCTTCGTGCCCCTAGAGGAAGGAAGCACTGGAAAGAAGGAGGTGATACTCTGAATGGAGCTTGGTCTTGATTGAGAATGTTGCTGAAGGGTGAGGGAGCGAGGCAAGTACAAGGCTAGGCATCTTTGATCAGGTTACCTGAAGAATCTAGTAAAAGTCTAGAGCTCGCCGAGAAGAAGGTCCCTGAAAAGACAATGAAATTGCTCGTGAATCTCGTAGTAAATAGGACACTGAAAGATGAAGTGCTCCACGGTCTCAACCTCTCAAAGGTGACAAGACTGGCAAATCCTGTTTGACCGGTCGCGCTAGTGATCTGTCTCTACTCAGAGATGATGAGAGCCCACTCTGAATCGGACTAAAGGAATACTAAGAGCATGTGCCCAATGGTGATATGTGTAAGAGGGCCGAACAATGAGACCATCCCTCAGGTCTAAGAAGTGCGTAGCGTAGAAGGCCATCTTGGGACGTAACTCTCCCAGAGGGTTGATCCAAGTGACCTGCACAAACTGTCTATAAATGACATATCTAGTGATTCTGTTCAGCTCTTGTCTAGTAGGTAAAAGGCAGCTAGGCGCATTCAAGGAATACCCAAAAGGAGGAAGTCGGTCCATCGCAATACCAACGGATGCTAAAAGATCTACAACACCCGCAATCCAAAATTTGTCGAAGTTTGACTCATCAACCACAGTGCACAAAAGAGATCGGTGTATAACAAGTAAACCATTAGATTTAATATCAAAAAGTTGACATTTGAAAATGAAGCACTACAAAAAATATCATTAGCTTCAATTTCAAGCACTTAACAAAATAAAAATGAAGAAGACATGCTTCATGTTGCCACTGAAATGCACACCTGGGGGGAAGCGCAACATAAATATTTCGAAGTTGCTTGGTGTGGCCTTGGGGGCAAGTCTCGAGTTAGGTGCTGTTACATGATCCTAACTCCTTCGTTTAGGCTAACTCCTAATCAAAGCCAAGGGCGGTAGACCCTATCAAAGAGTTTCTAAAGGCTCTTAGATTATTGTTTGGTGATTGGAAAGAGTGTTATTTAGGAGTTTTTTAGTGAGTAAATGCAAATTAAACCAAGTCTGTTCGCAAATTAATTTAAACACATCCACAACATAATATCATAAAGTAAACAACAATTGTAAGATAGATAAAAAACAATATGGAAATATTGTTGCTAATGAATGAAACCAGTGCTAATGGAGTCATTGATCGTTGGAGTGCTATGCTGGGAGCTGTTGTGTGAATGTTCTTGGTTTATTTTATTTAAGATTTTATGAATATGAGTTGATTAATAAGGGGATTCTCGATAAACCTTGCAGTATAGGGAATATGTCCGGATTATGATCTAAGTGGCTTCGTACAAGGACATGTAGGTTGGAATGGAGTCTCGAGAGCGGTGTTCAACACTACACCAACAAGGGTGTAGTTTAACTGTGCCCTGAGTTCGCCTCCTAGTTGTTCTCGCGTCTTTAGTCAAAATTTCCCCACTTGATCACTTAACGGTAACGTCGGATTTTCGTTTGTTTAGGGGGACTTGATTTTATTAGAATGAGTGGATTAATTAAATGTGAAAAAATTATAAAGGGCAAACAATCGCTTTTGATATCCCAAAGCTCAGACAAGACTGCGATGGGTAGAGCATACGCGGAGCATGCAAATGTTAATTCCAATTGTTAAACTCTCCGACAGAGAGCACTCTTCATCCGCAAAAGCGAGATTCAAGAGATTTTAGTTTAAGATGAACTCTCCGATAGAGAGCACTCTTGATCCGCTAAAAGCGAGATTCAAGAGATTTTTAAAGAGTCTTAAAACTCAACAGAAAAGATAAATGCAAATACACATAAAGTATGAAGTTTGAAGTTGTCTAATTACTACCCAAGAGTCTCTTTCAGGTCAAAGACTATACTCAGGAAAGCAAGGGGGTTAGTATTCAGTTTAGCATGCAACAAATTTAAGAAAATGACTAAATGCAAAGTTTAATTAAGTTTGGATTTTGCAAAAGTAAAACTTGAAACAACTTTGAACTTGCGAAAAAGAATCTTTTAGTAACTTTAGACTTTTGCAATTTTGAGAAAAAGTAACTTTGAAACTTTGCGAAAAGTAAAGCTTTGAGAAAAGATGAACTTATGCAAATTGTAAAAACTTTTAAGAAACTTTCGATTTTGATTTTAATTCTTGCAAAATGAAAAATATCATAGCATGATACTAATCTAACTAAGCTGTATGTAAAACAATAAACAATAAAATTAAGCAAATCAAGGACAGATACAGGCTTCCCCCAAATGGGGGAAGAGGGGTGTGGGAGCCGTAATCCTACTCGATTTCTTATTAATAATTACAAGCAATCCCACTCGCTTTCTTATTAATAATTACAAGTAAGTTAACCCTCCGATAGAGAGCGCTCTTGATCCGCTAAAAGCGAGAGTCAAGAGACTTTAAGCATTAAGAAAAGCTGAGGGAAAGCAAGGGAATGAAGAAAGGGGATATTTGATGTTCAAGATCCCAAATATGCTACCTTTCCTCGCTTTCCTGTAAGATAAGTACTAAAAACCAACAAACATGAAAAAGTTTATTAGTGGATTAGTACATATAAATACATCAAAATTCTACAATCTAGTACTTGGAAAATGCTCAATAAATTTACTACACAAGTACATAGCATGGAATAGATCTAAACTTATGATTATTTTGAAGCTCTCTAGATCTATGAATGAAGCAAATAATCTCTTAAAATGAAACTTTTAAACTCGGATTTACTTGCTTTCTTTAAACAAAAAGGGAAAGAGAGAATTTGATTTGAATTTAAAATAAAGGATGATGAAAGCAAGCTTGCTCAAGCCTTGAATCTCCCTTGAGACTTGTAAAAGCCAATGGAACAAGAAATGCTATTAGTCCAAGATCTAAAGAAGGGGAAGATGTAACTGAACTCCGCCCCTAGCTCCAAATGAGTAACCTGAAAGCTTATTCACACTTGCAAAAAGAAGGATCAAATCTGGTACATTTCACAAATAAAAATCAAAAGAGCATGAGATATAACTTACTATAACATGCTACTCTTGAAATCCTAGATGCAAAATAGTAAGTAAATAAATTGAAGACAACAAATATTTACTCTATGTGTTTTGGAATAACCCTCTAAGCCAGATTGATTACCAATTTAGACAATGCGTGAAGAAACTAGAACAAGATTACCTCATCAAGCTCACACCATTCACAAGTTTGACATGCACCAATGGATCTCCAAAGCCTCAATATTATTCATAAAATGCACAAAGGCATAACATTACATACAATAGCAACAGAGGTTCTTTGCATCCATTTACATGAGGGAGCAAGAGCCTTGCTTTTATAGAGTTTACAAGAGAAGGGAGCGCATGGGTTAGGTTGAGAGAGGGGGGCGCATCCTTCATTCATGGGAGAGAACAATGTGTTGATCCACACTTAACTATGCATTGGTTGTTGCGATTGAAGGTGAGGTGACTGCCACCTCATGAGAGGGGCACCCCTCTCCACATTGGAACCATCTCCACCTTTACGAGCTACCACACAAGAAGAATGACGCCCCCACGTTAAGGATGGTGCATCTTTCAAATATGACACATCACCTTAATACATTGACTACCCTGAAAAGAGGTTACCTTTCCTAAGAGACCAACTTTCCACCTTTTCCCCACACATTTTCAACATGTTTCTCGATTTTCACACTTTGTCCTTTTGTGCAATTTGTAGCACTTTTAGCATTTAATTGCCATTTTGTCGGCTCCTTAAGAAAAAATGCCACAAGTGACAATTTAATTGCCCGAAACCTAGAAAAAGTGGGTCCTAGGTTAAAGAGGACGCCCTGAGTGTGAAAACGAGCATCCTTGGGCCAAAATCCACCTCCAGACCATGCTTTTATTACATTTTGAAAATTTCCAATTAAACCATTAAAAAATGGTCTAATTTTACGGATTTTTTTTTTATCGTACTCGACTCAAACTCCTAGGAGACCTAGTGCATGTCCATACGACTCATTATTGATGGTTAGCATGTTAAAAATACATAGACACCTAGGCTTTAATAACCTCCTAAGGTTCGACCACCATGGAAAATTCTCTAGCTTTGGAGGTGTGAGTGAAAAACTCAAGAATTATACGCCATTGAAGCACAATGCATAATTCCGAAGGAAAAAACACTCTAGAGTATCCCCTTGATAGCTAAACCTAAGGTAGGCCAAGCCTTTTACAAAAAGACCATGCTTAGACCAATTTATTACAATCCCCCATGGGGGTATGGACATGCAATTTATTAGAAAGAGGCCAAAATTGGCCTTGCAAAAGACTTCTGAACTTCTGAACACTGATAATGAACACTGAACATGTTCACAACACTGGCAGCTCACAAGAAATCTAACTATGGTACAAAATAATTGGTAACATTCGGCTGCAATTGCGGGACGAGTACTCGTTTGATTTTCAATCAAAAAGAGTGTTCGAGGATCCTAGACTCTCTGGTTCCTGCACAAAACTTAAGTGCATTAGTCCCACATATACGTGATAAATATGCCAAATGAAATCCAACATATAAAATTTAAATTACAATGTTAGTATACAACATTTAATATGAAACAACTATTGTACATGAGATATTATACAAAAAATAATATACAGAAATAATGTACAAAACATAAAAGACTAAAAAACAAGAGGAGAGTGTTTAGAGAAGCCCTGAAATGCCCCAATGGGAATTTATGTGTCACCTTTGTAGAATAGCTTCAGATGTTGTCCATTTTCTGGCAGGTTCAACCTTTCTACTTCCATGCTGTTCAGTAGAAAGGAATTTGGGCTGGCAAAATCGTGAACGATAAATGGCCCCTTCCAGAGGCTATCGAATTTCTCCTGTTTGCCTGGCTTGTCTCTTCTTTTATCCCACATGAGGATTGTGTCCCCAATCTGGAAAGGTCTCGGCTTGGCTGACTTATCAAAGGTACTCTTCATGCTCTCCTTATGTCTTAAAATCTGATCTAAAGCTGCCCTTTTGTTCTCATCCAGCTCAATAATCTGATTCATCCTTTGCTCCATCTCCTCTCTTTTCGAACCATATTCAATGATCATTCGAAACACTGGTATTTGTATGGTGATGGGTAACTCATGTGTGAAACCATATACCAGTTCAAAGGGAGACTTCCTAGTGGCATTCTTCTTGGTGATTCGATCAGCCCAAAGTGCATACTTGATCTTGCTATCCCATGCCTTCTTATTGTTCCCCACAGTTTTCTTGATAATGTTCATTAAGTTTTTGTTTCTGGATTCAACAAGTACATTTCCCTGGGGATAATAATTGGATGAATGGGATAGGGTAATGGCATACTTGAAGCAAAAGGAAGTGATTTCAATAGAACTGAAAGCCTTGGCATTATCTGTTGTTATTTTAAGAGGGATACCAAATCTTGTGATGATTTTATCCTCAAGGAAATCGATAACAACTTTCTCAGTGGCTGATTTGGTGGGTATGGCCTCTACCCACTTGGTAAAATAATCGGTAGTTGTAAGGATCCAAGTAAATCCGTTACTTGAATTGTCCTTGAACTGACCGATGAAGTCAAGCCCCCACTGCTGAAAGAGGGCAAGAACCACTATTGGCGTGAGGGGAAGAGCTGCCAATTTCTGCTTCCCGGTAAAGAGCTGTCACTCTCGACAACACTTAACAAAGTTATGCACATCTGCGAAAAGGGTTGGCCAGTAGTATCCTGCTCGGAGGATTTTGTGGGCAGTTGTATTTGTTGCGAAGTGGCCTCCACAAAACCCTGAATGGAACTCTACCAAGATTCTTTTGGAATCTTGCTCATTTACACATCTAAGTATTATCTCATTTGGGTTCCTCCAACCCACACCTTCTTGAGTGAGACAATACCTAGCTATTTTCAACCTTAAAGCCCATCTTTTATGACCCTTGAGGTGATCTGGGCAAGTAAGGTGAAGAAGGAAATAGATGATGTCTGAATACCAGTGGTTGTTAAGATCTTGTAATGATGCGGTCATGATTGCCTCAGACCTACTGTTTTCATAAACCATTCCTATGGCTTCCTCGTTCTTTTGAGTCAACATCTTGGCGAGACCCTGTCCTTTGATGAGCTTGGTGGTTTTTATTTCTAAGTCATACTCCCGAATCTTTGATACCCATGTACCCCTATTCCTAAACAATCTTGTTGGGACAAGATGTCTTTTACTGCAGCATGGGGAACACAACCTATGACTTTAGAATACCCAATATAGGTCCTGAAATGTTTCAAAGATTTGACCAAGGCATAAGCCTGCTTCTCCATGGTGGTGTATTTTAGTTTTGAATTTTGGAAAGCACGGCTCATGAAAGCAATGGGTTGCTCAAATCCTTCGTTGTTCTTCCGGAGCAGAATCCCTGCTATGGTATCTTCGGATGCAAAGGAGAATATCATGAAGTCCTTGGTGTAGTCTGGGCTGACTAGGACATGCGATCTTGTGATTGCATCTTTTATGCATGAGAAAGCCTCCCTTCCCTCATCCGTCCACACAAACTTGGCATCATTTTTTAATAGTTTCTGCATGGGTTTCATTAGCTCAACCAAGTTAGGGATGAATCTTCTAATGAAGTTGATGTGTCCATTAAAAGATTGGAGGGCTTTAACATTCTTAGGCAAAGGTATTTTCTTAATTGCCTCTATTCTCTCGGGATCAACCTTGACCCCGTCCTTGGATATGATATGTCCTAGGAGCTTTCCTTCATCGATACCTAGGACAAACTTAGTTGGATTTAAGGAAATGCCATACTTTCTACACCTTTCAAATACATGTTTTAAGTGACTTATATGGCTAGATCTTTCTTTGTAGAAAACGGTCAAGTCATCATGATAAATCTCAATGATTTTGCCAATTAGCTCCTTGAATGCATAGTCCATAGCTCTTTGGAAAGTGGCACCAACATTCAATAAGCCAAAAGGCATTCTCAAGTATTCAAAAGTGCCCCAAAGAGTTGTGAAAGTGGTCTTATGTCTATCCTTTCTGGATGACCACCTGGTTGTAACCTGAAAAATCATCTAGCATGGACATCATGCTAGCACCTGTGACCCTTTGGAGAAGGGTTTCCATATTTGGAAGCAGATAATTGTCCTTCTGACAAGCCACATTTAGATTCCTAAAGTCGATGCATATCCTTATACTTCTGTTCTTCTTCCTAACAACGACTAAGTTAGAGCACCAGGATGAATGTCTTGTAGGTGCAATTATCCTTGCCGCTAACATTTTTTCAAGCTCCTTTTTAACAATGGGAGCTAACTTAGGTTGATCTGTCTCAATTTTTGTTTGAAAGGTTGGACCTCCTTGATCTCTTGCTTTAAATGTATAGTGTATTGAAATTAGTGTTACCAAAATCGGCTATATATCGCTGATGTCGCGATATATCGCGAGATTTCCTCCACGGCGATAATATCGGCAAACATCGGCATGATATTTTGGGCGATTTTTTGCGATTTTTACCTAAAAATCGCGAGTTGACAGGCAAACATCGGTCGAACGCCCGCCCGCAGGTGTATAAAAGTCTGTTTAACTCGTTTTTTTGGGGTTTTTTTCATTGTTGGAGGCTCGAGTTCGTGCTGCAGTTGCAAACCCTGTTTGGAGTGGATTGTTTAGAGGATACGCCGGTCAACACGTGGAGGAGGAGGCCCAGAGGGTTCAAACTTCAATGCCCCGTGGAACGCCATTCCAAATCATCAATCCAAGCCTAAGGTAAGTCCCAAGTCTCCCGTCCCTTCTCTCATTTTCATGTGTGCGGCTGCACCCTTCTCCAAGTCCAACGGTGCCTTAAGGCTTAAGGCTTAAACTTTAGATTCGTAGTAGACTGAAGAATGATGCCCTCAACTGAAATATGAGGCTGTTATGCAGCGTAGCAACATGTCACTATTTTGAAATTTGAGGTTCAATAGTTAATTTTCATTTTTTAAGTTTTATCATTTATTAATTATTAATTTATTACACAGTAGTCACAGACTCACAATGACAGTCGCCAATAGTTAAAATTTAAAGTGGCTAATTGAAATTGGAAAACCTTAAAAAAGTTAAAAACCTTTAAAAAAACCTCATTGCATATGACTCTATGAGATACATTGATTGTATTTTTTGGTGATTCATGAGTCGGGGACTCAAGATCCAGGACACGATTCATTTTTGATGTGTGATGTATCACTAGACGTCTTATACATCTTATATATCGGTTTTCTTTTCATATTCATGTGGCAATGTATTTATTTGATGTTCTTGTTGCTTTAGATGTTTAGAAAATTGAAAAAAATGAATATTTTTGTATCTTTTTAAGTTTGCCGATATATTGCCGATGTTTGCCGACATTTTCGTCGATAAATCTGATAATTTCTTTTTGGACCCTCGGCAATATATTCGCCGACACGATATTTGTAACACTAGTTGAAATACATCTTCATGATATGCTTTTAATTCATCATAAGTAAAAGCAAACACATCTCTATACTCTTTAACTAAACTGATTAAGTCATTCCTTTCTTTTTCTGAGGTACCTTTTCTGATTTTTATCATTTTAGGTTCTTTATCTGACCCAATATTTATTTCCACATAGTCCCTAGGTTTCATTGAATCAATGCTGTTCTTCCTCCGATCCTGCCTATCAAAGATGCTTTCAAATGCCACTAAGCCACGAGGAACATGATTGTGGAACTGATCGCCCTCACCCTGATACTCTTTACTCTCTTCTTGAAAATTGACATTAAAGTTCGAGAATTCTTCAACATTATGAATAAACTTCAAGATTTGTTCATCATCTCAAAAAACCTGTGTCATGTCCCAAAATTTTGCATTGGGTCACAATGGCCTAAGCCCCTTGGCCATACTCATGATAGTTTGTCAAATTGATGCTAAGGGTCAAATAATTGCTAAGAATGATGTCCAAGTTAGTAATATTGTTAAATTAGATCCAAATGGACAAAGTGGGTCACATTAAGAGAAATTCCCAATTCAAAGTTGTAATATACCCATCCAAATGAATTGCCATGGAGGAAAAATTACTACTTCCCTAGGTTGGGGGGTGGAAGCATTGGGATTTGAAATAAGAAGGATAATAAATGATGTGTGGACATTAGAATAACATAAATATTTAATAAAGGAGCTATATTAGAGGAAATTTTGATGAAAAATGGGCCTTTTAACCCTAAAGTACAATTTCTTGTCATCACATATTAGCCAATCAAAATGCTTTAAAATTCAAACAAGGTGCATGTAAAAAAATTGGAGGGAAAAAATAAAAACTACTTTTTTGGATCGTATTTTCAACTTATCTCCTTGTAGGTTTACTCAAATTTCAAGTGGGAGAACTCGTTGGATGCATAATTAAATTATGCATCCAACGAGTACCCATATTGCATACTTTTAACAACATTCACACCATGAAAAATCGAAAATACATTAAAAAACGTGTTTTCTCTCACTAGAAGCACGTTTTTGAATGTATTTTCAATTTTCCATGGTGTGGATGTTGTTAAAAGTATGCAACATGGGTACTCGTTGGATGCATAATTTAATTATGCATGCAACGAGTCCTCCCGCTTGAAATTTGAGTAAACCTACAAGGAGATAAGTTGAAAATATGATTCAAAAAGGTAGTTTTTGTACTCTCTCTACTATTATTTTATTGTTTTCTTTAGGAGGCCCATTTTTAACCCAAATTTCCTCTAATGAATAAATATATACAAGGGAAAATCAAAGTGGCATTTGATCATGAAAACACATGGAGGAAGTGGGACCCACACAAGCTAGATTCTATGCCACATGTCATCCTCCTCTTGTCAATTCGAATCCATGAGAAGTCCAATGTTCTTGGGATGAGTTGGAAGGGAATAATACTTGGCATGAGTAAATGAGGTCGAAATGTAGAGGAAGAGGCAATTTGGAGCTAGTGGGACACTTGGGCTAGATTCCCTAGCTCTATGACAACAATGATGAAGATGCTATGACACCTATGACAAAAATCAGACCTGAAGGCTGACATATGACATATATGACATGTCAGGGCTAAAAATAGCCTTCAAGAGGGCGCTCAAGTGAGTTAGGGCAACCAAAGAGACACCAATTCGAATTTGGAGAAGGAGAGGGCTAGAATTGGAAGGACAAGTGGCACACTTGGGAATCTCTTCCCAACTTGAGTTGGCATGAAGCTCTTGGAAGGAATTCGACCCATGGAGGACCTTAGAAGTTTATAAAAGTCATGAACAAAGAAGAATAGTAGCTTTTGATCATTTTAGAATTTGCATTTTGCATTTGGAAGATGAGAGCTAGTGGAGTGCTACTCTACTTGCCTTAGCACCAATTTCGAGGGTGAAAGATTCCCATCCTAGTTGGTAATTGGAAAGGCCATTCAGACCTTTTATTTGGAGCTTTAATGGAGTCTTTTGTTACAGGTTGAAGCTACAAGGCAGGTAATGGTCACATCTCTTTCAACTTGCTTCTACAACCATTCTTCTATTTCTTGGCATATTCATGATCCTCGAGGAATTGCGCACTTGGTGAGCTATTGTTCTCTTTGGGGGAGCTTCTGATGCTTCATTATTTTATCATATGATGTAAATGCTCTGTTCTTCATGTTCAACATGTCTTCAAGTCGAGATTCCAAGCAGAACTATGTAAATTTGATTATTAATGAGCAAATGGTGCCAATTTCCCCACTATGTTGATGTATGCCAATAATGTGTTGATAAATTTGAATGGATGAGTGAACCACTGATGGATTATTGATATATGGACTTTTATTTACCTTTTATACAAGTTTCATGTTCAGTGCATAAGCTTTTGGAGTCATATTGTTCATTTTTATAGTGTTTGGAGAAAATTGCCTATCATTTCCCCCAAGGTCGAAACTAGTCTTTTTGCATCTGATTGGATAGGGTTGTATCAGACTTATTAAACTGAATGGTGATGCATATGAGACATTAACATTGTCCCTTAGATTTCCTCTGCCTTTGTTCAGAAATTCGAGGGGTTTTAATAGCTTTTGGAGAGCCACCTTCAACACTTACCCAAGGGGAATCGAACCCCAAATTGCCAGTAAAAACTCCTACCTTGACCAGAATCTTGAGGAGGTTTGAAGAAGTATTTTGAAGGTCCTAAAGCATCCCTGAACCTAATAATCAAGTCCTAATATCATTCATATGCCTTCTGTAACAACTTGGGAGCATTTGGAGTCATTTGGAGACCAAGAGACCAATACTAGTCAAAGAGAAATTGCTAGTCAAATTCCCTACTTTGGCCAGAACTTAAAGGAGAGTTGCAGAAGCCTATTGTTGACTCTAAAGCATCCTTGAACATCATATTTATGTACTAAAACCATTCATACACCTTCCGAGACAATTTGGGATCATTTGGAGCCATTCGGAGGTCAAGAACCCAAGACTAGTCAAGGGTCGAACTAGTGGAAAAAGTTGAAAATTTCACCATTTTAAATAATTTCAAAAAAGGGACATTACAACCTGCCAATGTTCCATGTTATCTGGTACTGATGGCCTGAAATTGATTTCTAAAGTACAACCACCAATTAACATCTCATCTGACGGTTGAAGGGTTGATGCTGGAACTGCTAACTTATCCGCTGCGTTGTTCTGGTCTCTTCGAATGGCTTCTATGTTTAAGGCATCAAAGAATTCCATGGTGTCCCAAATTGCATTTCTATACTTTTTTAGTCTTTGACATTTACATGCAAATTGGTTCTTTACTTGTTGAACTATCAAATCAGAGTCGCCTTTTATACTTAATATCTTTATCCCCATATCTTTTGCTTGTTCAATCCCAAGTAAGAGTGCCTCATATTTTGCTACTCTGCTTGTTGCTTCAAAATCCAGTCTATATGCAAAGTTGAAAATCTGACCTCCCAGTGAAGTAATGATAATTCTAGCCCCCTTTACTGCTCTTAAATGAGCACCATCAAAGTTCATTTTCCAAATTTCATCTACCTTTTCATTTTTAATTTGTTCTTGAATAGGGGCTAGAAAGGTAGAATTAATTGCATAGTTTCCAAGATCATCAGTATTAAAGACATATTGATTTGAGGGTCTCTTGGGGTTTTCCACATGATTTTTCTTTTCCTTCTCATTATGCAATTTTACTAATGAATCTTCTGATGCAAGTACAGTGGCATAGGTCCAGTCCAGTCCATTTGGATCCACCCTCTTAGAGTAGCAACCCACTTTCTGGAAAGTAACATCCCCCACTTATCAGGTACATCTATGACAAGGATATCCATAGTCACATGAATGTCTGGATACTTGGCCAATCTAACCAGTTGATTCTCAATAATGCCCACTACGTCAATTTGTCTAGAATCCATGGCACATACATTTTGGTATGGTCTGGATGTTCTAAGATTAAGTTGATGCATAACCTTCTTGGTCATGATGTTGGATGAAGATCCTGAATCTAACATACAGTTGTATAGAAGAAGATCACCTATCATCAATGATAGATAAACAGGCGGATGATCTTCTTTTCTTGGGTCCATGGTATGTAGAATTACTAAGGGATCTTCCATGACATTGTTGTTGCTTGTGGACGGTTGCTCTAAGTTTTCAGAAAAAAAGTGACTTTCTTCAGAATGGGAGGACTTAAGACTCTCATTAACTTTTCTCTTTGTTCGGGAATCTTGAAGATTTCTATAGCAGGCATACGTATTTTTACTTTTTTAAACCAATTACCTAAATCAATATTCATATCATTAGAATCATAAAGATTTGTTACCTTGGGAGGATATTGAATATTCTGTCCAACATTTCTCTTCTATGGTATGTGAAGCCTTTGAACTTCGGCATCTCCTGAATTTGGTCAGGTGAAGGCATCTCTGCATAAGTTTTGGTAAGGTTGTCTTTCTCCCGGCTGTATTGTCTGGCCTGTTTCCAACTTTCTTTGGGAATGCTATGGACATCACCTACAACATTTACATAATCAGGCTCGCTTGAAAACTGCTCACTACTGCTCGCTTCAGGAAAACCATTCTCTAAGACATAGCATGCAAAGTGACAAGTGGATTCTTCGTGAAAATATTTGCATGCTCTACAAAAAGGTGTATAATCCTCAACCATGTTAGCAACCCTCTAATTGATTTAGAGGCCTCTTTTCATGGGTTGGTCCCTTCTTCTGCCAATTTCCATTGGGACGAAAATTTCATTGAATAGGTTGGGACTGAGATCGTTCCATAGCTATGATCCGATTCTGCATTTCTTTAAGCTGGGAAACATACTTCATTTCCATAGCTTCCATCTTCTCATTCATTTCTTTATTTTTTCTATCGTGATTATCTTGATGAGAAGTGGATGCCTTCTCTTTAGGCTCATTTTGTTTTATGGGAACAAGGGCTCTTGTATATCCAGGAATGTTAGATTGGCAAGAAGATTGCATGTTTCTATCAATTTTTATATCCAAATCTTGAGCCATCAAAAGTGTGGTAGGCTCCTTATCTCTAAGCTGATATTGCATCTCACCACTTAAAGCTTCGATGTAATAAACCAATGTAGATTGTGTTGTTGGTTTAAATGCATGCTGTTCACTAAATCCTGGAATTTCTTATTAAACTCGTCCATAGTCTCGTTCTCATTTCTCTTAATAGTATGTAAGGCAGCTAGTGGATGACGTGGCTCCTTTTTCTCTCCCCATTTGTTTGTAAAAGTAGTTTTGAAATCTGCTAGAGTTGCATAGGAGTTGTTGGGCAGGTTCATAAACTAGTCACTGACATCACCTTCTAGAGACAAGGCAAACAACTTCATGTATACATCTTCGTGCCTATGGTCAGCTGTTCTACACGAACTACTGATACACTTTGAAAAACTCTTCAGGTGAATAGTCGCAGAAATGGCATTGGTTCTAGTGAATGTAGAAAATTTGTCAATGGCCTTGTCGGGTAGATCATGGGGTTGACTTGCTATCTGAGCAATGTTAAGTGGACTAAAGAATTCACCCATTATGTCAGATAAAATATTACTGTTTTTTAAAAAGAGACAATGGATGTCCGAAATAGACTCGGATCCTAGATTCTCAAGGATCCTATGAGAAGAGAGCTTGTTCAATCTCCTTCGATAAACCTTCTCAGGTTCAGGAATGAAATCAAGCAACCCTACATAATTTCTTCTAGTTGAATACCTTGGTAAATTATGTGACAGTGGAGTCGCCAGATGGATCAAGTCTAATTTTGGAGTTTATTGGACTAAAAACCAATGAAAAGTTTAAGGTAAAAACTAAAAGAAAAACTAAGGTCAGTCAAACCAAGAACAAAAAATTTGTCCCCGACAACGGTGCCATATATGTTGCCACTGAAATGCACACCTGGGGGGAAGCGCAGCATAAATATTTCGAAGATGCTCGGTGTGGCCTTGGGGGCAAGTCTCGAGTCAGGTGTTGTCACCTGATCCGGACGACTCCATTTAGGCTAACTCTTACTCGAAGCCAAGGGGGTAGACCCTATCAAAGAGTTTCTAAAGGCTCTTAGATTATTGTTTGGTGATTTGAAAGAGTGTTATTTAGAAGTTTTTTAGTGAGAAATGCAAATTAAACCAAGTCTGTTCGCAAATTAATTTAAACACATCCACAACATAATATCATAAAGTAAACAACAATTGTAAGATAGATAAAAAAGCAATATGGAAATATTGTTGCTAATGAATGAAACCAATGCTAATGGAGTCACTGATCGTTGGAGTGCTATGCTGAGAGTTGTTGGGTGAATGTTCTTGGTTTATTTTATTTAAGATTTTATGAAGATGAGTTGATTAATAAAGGGAAAAGGGGATTCCCGATATACCTTGCAGTACGGGGAATATGTCTGGATTATGATCTAAGTGGCTTCGTACAAGGACATGTGGGTTGGAATGGAGTCTCGAGAGCAGTGTTCAACACTACACCAACAAGGGTGTAGTCTAACTGTGCCCTGAGTTCGCCTCCTAGTTGTTCCCACGTCCTTAGTCAAAATTTCCCCACTTGATCACTTAACGGTAACGTCGGATTTTCGTTTGTTTAGGGGGACTTGATTTTATTAGAATGAGTGGATTAATTAAATGTGAAAAAATTATAAAGGGCAAACAATCGCTTTTGATATCCCAAAGCTCAGACAAGACTGCGATGGGTAGAGCATACGCGGAGCATGCAAATGTTAATTCCAATTGTTAAACTCTCCGACAGAGAGCACTCTTCATCCGCAAAAGCGAGATTCAAGAGATTTTAGTTAAGATGAACTCTTCGATAGAGAGCACTCTTGATCCGCTAAAAGCGAGATTCAAGAGATTTTTAAAGAGTCTTAAAACTCAACAGAAAAGATAAATGCAAATACACATAAAGTATGAAGTTTGAAGTTGTCTAATTACTACCCAAGAGTCTCTTTCAGGTCAAAGACTATACTCAGGAAAGCAAGGGGGTTAGTATTCAGTTTAGCATGCAACAAATTTAAGAAAATGACTAAATGCAAAGTTTAATTAAGTTTGGATTTTGCAAAAGTAAAACTTGAAACAACTTTGAACTTGCGAAAAAGAATCTTTTAGTAACTTTAGACTTTTGCAATTTTGAGAAAAAGTAACTTTGAAACTTTGCGAAAAGTAAAGCTTTGAGAAAAGATGAACTTATGCAAATTGTAAAAACTTTTAAGAAACTTTCGATTTTGATTTTAACTCTTGCAAAATGAAAACTATCCTAGCATGATACTAATCTAACTAAGCTGTATGTAAAACAGTAAACAATAAAAATAAGCAAATCAAGGACAAATATAGGGTTCCCGCAAATGGGGGAAGAGGGGTGTGGGAGCTGTAATCCCACTCGCTTTCTTATTAATAATTACAAGTAAGTTAACTCTCCGATAGAGAGCGCTCTTGATCCGTTAAAAGCAAGATTCAAGAGACTTTAAGCTTTAAGAAAAGCCGAGGGAAAACAAGGGAATGAAGATGTAAATATTTGATATAGAGATCATTACTCCCTCTGTATCAGTCTGAGACCTCAAGTGATATGAATCTCTATGTTAGTGCATACTCAGAAAACATAGATCCAAATAACTAGGCTTGCATCTACCAACTAACACATAAAGCAATCATATAAACAACAGATGTACCCTGGAACCCTTTTGGGAGAAACGAGCTAACTATGGGGCTATCTTCTCAATCTCGAGCCCAGAGCATATAGATGTATAAAAGAAGATACAATACAGAGTTACCTCAATCGGTAGCTCAATCCCTATGACTAGGGAAAACCTTAATTTGCATGCATCCAGCGAATGCATGCACCAATGGAGTGTGCCCTAACTGCCAATCTGGATCTGAGTGCTCTGATGAAGTGTCTGCTTTGGTCTGCCCTCTCTCGATCACTTTGCTCTGATCTGCTCACTCTAAAGACAGCCCATTGATGAAATCGACCCTCTTTGCATGCATAAGTGCGCCCTCCTCCTCTGGATGTCAAATGCTTGTACTGCTCCGGATCTCAACAGATCTGAGCTCCGATCATCTCTAACCTTCCTGAAATCTCAAGGCAAGGCTATCCTGAAACTCTCGGACTCCAACTCGGTCAATCCAGCTCACAACGAGCTTCTCCTCCTTAGAAAAAATGTCCTCCTCCAAGCAAACTCGGCCTCCTCCAATATAATCAGTAATCACACTGTGAAGCTCTCTCAGCTCACAGTCCTGGAGATCTGGTCTCTCTGGAACTGAAGGTCACTGATCTAGCTCAGATCTGACCTTCCTAGCTCCTGCAGCAACTTCTCCCTATCTCAGAAAGTCGCCCCACATGGACAGATTCGTCCTCCTCACTCTGGCAGTATCTCTCTCTGATAATGCAACTGAGTAACCCCATCTGGGGACCCCCAACCTCTATAAATAATCTCACCGATGAATTAGGTTTGCCAAAATCCTAATTCCCGGTGCATGCAAAATGTCACTTTTGCATGCATTCACTGAACGCTGGCAGGTCATGCATGCATAGGTCAATCTCCCCTGAAGTTCCGCATGCAGCCCCTGCTAGGCTCATGCCACTGTGTAGAGTGCATCTCACTCTCTACTCCATCCTGATGCCCATGGTACTAATGTCCCTCCATGCAAGGCATCTGAGTCACGGAGGACATCCCGAAGTGACCATAATCTAATAGAAGAGGGGATATTTGTGGTTCAAGATTCCAAATATGCTTCATTTCCTCGCTTTCCTGTAAGACAAATACTAAAAACCACCAAACACGAAAATGTTTATTAGTGGATTAGTACATATAAATACATCAAAATTCTACAATCTAGTACTTGGAAAATGCTCAATAAATTTACTACACAAGTACTTAGCATGAAATAGATCTAAACTAATGATTATTTTGAAGCTCTCTAGATCTATGAATGAAGCAAATAATCTCTTAAAATGAAACTTTTAAACTCAGATTTACTTGCTTTCTTTAAAGAAAAAGGGAAAGAGAGAATTTGATTTGAATTTAAAATAAAGGATGATGAAAGCAAGCTTGCTCAAGCCTTGAATCTCCCTTGAGACTTGGAAAGCCAATGGAACAATAAATGCTATTAGTCCAAGATCTCAAGAAGGGGAAGATGTAACTGAACTCCGCCCCTCACTCCAAATGAGTAACCTGAAAGCTTATTCACACTTGCAAAAAGAAGGATCAAATATGATACATTTCACAAATAAAAATCAAAAGAGCATGAGATATAACTTACTATAACATGCTACTCTTGAAATCCTAGATGCAAAAAAGTAAGTAAATAAATTGAAGACAACAAATATTTACTCCGTGTTTTGGAATAACCCTCTAAGCCATATTGATTACCAATTTAGACAATGCGCGAAGAAACTAGAACAAGATTACCTCATCAAGCTCACACCATTCACACGTTTGACATGCACCAATGGACCTCCAAAGCCTCAATATTATTCATAAAATGCACAAAGGCATAACATTACATACAATAGCAACAGAGGTTCTTTGCATCCATTTACATGAGGGATCAAGAGCCTAGCTTTTATAGAGTTTACAAGAGAAGAAGGGAGCGCATGAGTTAGGTTGAGAGAGGGGGGCGCATCCTTCATTCATGGGAGAGAACAATGCATTGATCCACACTTAATTATGCATTGGTTGTTGTGATTGAAGGTGAGGTGGCTGCCACCTCATGAGAGGGGTGCCCCTCTTCACATTGGAACCATCTCCACCTTTACGAGCTACCACATAAGAAGAATGACGTCACCACGTGAAGGATGGCACATCTTTCAAATATGACATTACCTTAATACATTGACTTACCTATGTTTGACTTTATAACATGTACATATCCACTTAAAAGAGGCCGCCTTTCTTAAGAGACCAACTTTCCACCTTTCCCCCACATATTTTCAACATGTTTCTCGATTTTCACACTTTGTCCTTTTGTGCAATTTGTAGCACTTTTAGCATTTAATTGCCATTTTGTCGGCTCCTTAAGAAAAAATGCCACAAGTGACAGTTTAATTGCCCGAAACCTAGGAAAAGTGGGTCCTAGGTTAAAGAGGACGTTCTGAGTGTGAAAACGAGTATCCTTGCGCCAAAATATACCTCTAGACCATGCTTTTATTACACTTTGAAATTTTCCAATTAAATCATTAAAAATTGTATAATTTTATCGAAAAAATTATTTTGATCGGAATAGACTCAAACTCCTAGGAGACCTAGTGCATGCCCATACGTCTCTTTATCGATGGCTAGCATGTTAAAAATACATAGACACCTAGGTTTTAATAACCTCTTAAGGTTTGACCACAATGGAAAATACTCCATCTTTGGAGGTGTGAGTGAAAAACTCAGGAATTATACGCCACTGAAGCACAATGCATAATTCCCAAGGAAAAAATGCTCTATAGTATCCCCTTGATAGCTAAACCTAAGGTAGGCCAAGCCTTTTATAAAAAGACCATGATTAGACCAACTTATTACAATTCCCCATGGGGGTATGGACATGCAATTTATTAGAAAGAGGCCAAAATTGGCCCTACAAAAGACTTCTGAACACTAATAATGAACATTGAACATGTTCATAACACTGGCGGCTCACAAGAAATCCAACTATGGTTTTTCTAGGGGTATTTACCCAAACATTGTTAGAGTTTGCACTTTAATTCAATTTAGTTAGATCTTTAAACTGAAAGACAGACAAGCACAACAAAACACAAAAGACACAAGAATTTTCCTCGGGGAAACCATAAAGGAGAAGACCCCGCAACTTCCTCAAAAATAGATTTGTCACTAGTACAATATCAATCAAGATGGAAAACCCAAAATATAAGATGTCTTCTGCAGTTCTCTCTCTTTCTCCTCCAACGAACTTGTCTTCTCTCTCACTTGGTGTGAACTTTCTTGAGTGAGTGTGATGCCAAATGAGAGAGTGATCCTCTCTATTTATACTTTATGTGAGGGTGACCTTTTTCGTAATGGGGCCGACCTGTCCTAGGGAGACTCAAAAATACATTTTACATTTGACCTTTGGGGAACTATTGCCCCGACTTACAATGGAGGTTTTACCTCGATATTCACGCATGACCAAATACAATAATGACATTCCCGAATAGAGAAAAAAACATCTCCGACGGAGGTACAATAAAAATACAATAATAATATAATAATAATATACAATGAATATCTTCCGAAGTTACATTTACAACAACACTCCCTCTTAACTAGGAAGGTATTATCTTGCCACAATCATCATCACCTTGGACACAAACTCTGGACATCGTTATCATCGCTGGATCAACATCATCACTGTAGCATCATCAACACTGGATCATCATCGTCACTGTTGTAACAATCCTCATCTCGTTGATCATTGACTAGTGACATCTCTCGAATCTATCCGTCATGAGAAGTTCTACAGAGCTAGCCCTTTTTCATGCTGGATGTAGGCCTAGCTCTCATCCAGGTCTTCATCATCTCCACGAGCAAGCCATTAAGTAGGTACAACCCAAAACCACACATTACATTGCCACTGCAATCACCTACGTCCCCTACTATCATCTCATCTTATCCAGATCATCTTATCATCACACACGGAGAGCATCCCAGGTGCACACCTCATGTCCAATAGGCCACTTGTGTCTCCCACCCAGTGGGTACAGCCTAGGAGCACCTCAGGTGCATTACGTCTGTCATGGTCAATCTGTGTCTTCAAACATGTGGATACAACCTGTTATCCACTAAGTCATACTTAGTTGGATTTCAAGTGAGCCGACAAAGTTTGAATATATCAAAGTGTTCATTATCAGAGTTCAGAAGTCCATCAGGCCTTCTAGGCCCTTTTTTGTTTTTTGTACCACATGTTCATACCCCCTCGGGGAATTTGTATTAATGTGCTAGCATGGTATCTTTATGTAAAAGACTCGACTTCCTAGGACTTAAACGTTAATTTGACTAGCCCATAGTGTTTTTTTTTCCTTGGAAATTATTTGTTGTTGAACAAACGGCTAATAATTTTCGAGTTTTTCACTCAATCCTCCAAAGTTGGGGTGGTCGGTGTAATTTTTAAGCCTTAAGAGGTTATTAGAGCCTAAGTGTCAATGTATTAAACCATGCTAGGCATAGGTTTTGAGTCATATGGACATGTGTTAGGTTCCCCTAGGTTTTTTTTAGTTCCGTAAAAAAATATTTTTTTCGTAAAAACAAACCATTTTTTAATGCTTTGGGTAAAAAAATTGAAAAAGTAATAAAATTATGGTCTAGGGGTTGTTTTGGCCATGGGGGTGCTCATTTTCTAACCCGGAGCATCCACATTACCCCTAAACCCACTTTCCTAAGTGTTTGGACACTTTATTTTTCATCTATTTTGCAAAATGTAAAAAATGAGTGAAAAAATGCAAAAAAGTGAAAAATCCCAAAAATCAAAATCCTAAATTTTGGGGATGTGTAAGAGATTTTGGATCAGCTATGTTTGGGGGCATGTAAGAGAGATTTTATGACACTTTTTGTGCAGTTAACTATAAGGGATCACTTCCCCATGACTTGGGCGCATTTCCCAAAAAGAGTGCCCACGATTTGGGGATTGTTGTAGCTGATTTTTAGGCCCTATTTGATCTGATGTATGAGCTGATTTGGGGCTGATTTTTGGCAGCCAAATAAGAGGGAGGCAGCCCCATCTTCTCCCTAACTCATGGCACCACTCTCTCCTCAATTAGTGCACCCTCCCCCTCTTGTCTTTTTTATAAATTATGAGCTCCTCTCTCGTTCCAAACTAGTTAGAGTTGGATGAGAGAAGGCTTGCTCTTGTAATTTGAGATATCATTTTGGCATTGAGAATAAAAAGATTTGGAGGCTAAATGGTGTAGTGCATTGGTGTGTGGATCAACATTGTGATGCTCTTTATATGGTAACTGTTTCCTACTTGCAAATTTTTTTCTTATGCTTATTGTAGATTTTGCCTTGATAACTCAATTGAATTAATAGGAATAAGAAATTGTTAGTAAGCTTACTTTCATTTTCTATTTTCATGTATGATTGGAAACCAAAAATTTGCATGCTAAATAAGTTTATTTGCATGCTATTTTAATTTCTGGTTTACATATGTTTTACAAGATCTCATGGGTATGCAAGTATTTGTGATTTAGCTTTCAGGTGGCCAAGCTTGGAGGAGGATTGGATCAAGTTTGACTCCATTCCATATTCAACAAACTTCAGAAACATTGTCCCTCAACACTCCACAATGAAGCATTCTTAGTTTGATATTTTCTAGCCCAAGTTCTCTCCTACTTTCTCTTTCTCCTTAATAAATAACTTCTTCTTTGTTACTTTTTTTTGGGTACTTTCGGATCTGATATTTTTAACAAGTTTATCAAAAATCATATCTGATTTTTTTATGCATAGATCCAAGATACTTCAAATTTTTTATCTCATTGTTTGGGTCTTGCTTGGAAAAGAATCATTAAATAATTTATTCAAGTCAAATTTATAGGATTGTTTAACGATTTCTTTCTTAAAAAATTTAAAGTTTAAATCAAGCATCTAAGTGCTCTATTGGCTGCCTTTTCAAGGTTGTCCAAGACCCCAAGAGGGTGGTTTTTTAGCCATTCCATCTTAGTTCATTTTTGCAGTTAACTAGTTTTTTAACTTAAATTTTTTTAGGTATTTTTTGTTTTTGCCCAAAACACTTTTAAAGTGATTTTGGGCACTTCTTATACTAATATAGTTTGCTGGTTTCTGTACTGTGACAGCAGATAGAAGGTTTTCAAGCACACACTTTGACAAGTTTGGATGATCCAAAACCTTCATTGAACCTAGCCTTTCCTTCCTTAGTTTGCCTCTACCATTTGTAACCTCTTTTATCCAGATCTATTAGGAGAAAGAAGAGTTCTCTATTTTCGTTTGGCATTGTAACTTCTAATAAATTTTTTTTTGGAAGTAAGCTCACAAAGCTTGCTTCTCATCCCCCAGGGGGGATTGGCGTCGGTTCGAATTTTGTGATTGTTGTCAATTTTCAAACTTTAACAAATTTTAGATTAGATTAACTTAAAATCAACCAAGTAAAATAAAATTTAACGTCGTGGTCCAATCCAAATATTGGGCCATTGACTCTCTCAGGACGTAGGAACATTTTTGTTTTCATTTTTTGCAGACCGTATACTTTTTCACTACATTTTTGTTCATCTTTTGCAAAAAGTAATTCGGATACTAACCCACTACCTCGATAGTGTAGTAATTAGAAAACATTTCATTTTTTCAGTTCTCTACAATCAAAACACCCCCTTGCTTTCCCGAAGTAAGGTTTCGGGCAAGGGCTTGCCCGAGTACTGGCCCGAAAAGAGACTCTTGGGGCATAAAAAGTAAAATTTTGTGTTCAATAATTTTTTTTAAAAATAAACAAGGCTCTGTCTCGAGTATGCTCTGGATCACTGCAGCTATGTCTGAACATGTTGATCAAACCAGAAAGGGGCTTAGCTACTAGTAATTAGTCCAACACTTCCCAATAAACCACCCATTTATGAAAATCCGGCGTATCGATTTTTTGGCATAGCGTTGGCAAATTTCTCAAAGGAAGCGGGAACTACTGGGTAGCGACCTCGGGATACCGTTAGACTATACCCTCGTTTGGTATAGTGTTGAACATCTCCTAGAGACTCCGATCCAGCCCACATGTCTGAGTGAGAAGCCACCTTGCCATAATCCAGACATATTTCCAGTACCTTATGGTATATTGGAAATCCCCTCATCCATAATAAAAAACTCATTACCACATTAATTTAAAATTGACCAAGAACATTTGCACAACATTTCATTTCCAGCATTACAAACAACATTTCATTTTGACTCCATTTTTCAGCACTGGTCTTTCTTGATTTATCATTGCAAATTATATTTAGTTGCCATCATGGGTTGAATGAATTGATAATCATGTTTAATTTCTATGCTGTTTAAATCTTTATGCTGTTATGCTTTCAAGTTATATTGCAAATCTCTTGTGTCAGTTTTGTCATTATAAAAAACTCCTAAAAAAACTAACTCATCCACCATAACTAGTTAGCTTAGTCATCCTTAGCAACTTTTAGGGTCCACCCCCGTTGGCTTCGTTAGGAGATTGCTTAAACGAAGGAATCAAGATTCAAGTGACAGTACTTGACTCGAGGCTTGCCCCCAAGTACACACTTAGTGGCTTGAAGATTTCTGCCACGTTAACCAGGTGTGTTTTTGGCGGCAACATCTCTTTGGCGCCGTTGCCGGGGATAAATCTTTTTATTCTTGGAGTACGCCTTTTATTTTCTCTTTTTTGTTTTTGCTTTGTTTGATGAATGTTTAGAGTAGATCTTTTTATTTTCATCTGGCGACTCCACAAACTTTTTTTTTTTTTCTTTTTATAAATTTTCAAAGAAAAGCAAAAAATAGAATTTTTTTTGAGTATTTTTAATGCATATTTTTATTCACACATGGCGACTCCATTGGAGGGATAAACCCTTGTTTCTCATAAATTTGTGAAGATTTGTTGCGTGTAGATGAGCACATGTGACATACAAAACGTTTTAAAAGCTCATTGTTGGACAACTTTGCTTTTTCAGTCGCTGAGATCATTGATTAGTTATGCTATGGATAGTAATAAAGAAGGGCTTTGTGCTCACTTGTTCGAGGCATGCCCCTCAATTGATTTCTCAAATATCCATGGGTTTCCCAATGATTGCTATGATCATCATGGGCTATATAGTGTGGCTCCAGAGTTCTGTGGAAATAGTGGTGATTCAACCATTGATCATATTGCTTCCTTTCTCAAACTGGTGGTTGACTTCAATGTTATTCATGAGGATGATCTAATGACCATTTTTGCTTTCTCCTTGGTGGGGGATGTGGTGAATTGGTTCTATGACCTTCTTGACAAATGCATTACCTCCATTTCAAGTTTCTTTGAGATGTTTCTTGAATGGTGGCATGATGATGAGATTGATATGAAAGAATTTATAGAAAATTCCCTTGCCATCCTTCCTAAATCAAAAGCTATTTCAGAAACTAAAGAAGAGATTCAAGAAAAACACCTTGAAGTTCAAATATATATTATTGAAGCCCCTCCTTGTGTGATTGTAATAAAAAATATTAAAGATCTGGAGCTATCTCAGGATTATGAAGATGATCACATGTGTATGCCAAATCCACTTCAAGAAGAAACTATTATAGAAGATCATGAAGGAATCCATGATATAATTTGGGATGTGGGATGTGTAGGTTTTCTGGTGACTTTCCGGGATAGGAAAGTGTATATCAAGCCCAAGGGGTGAGAGCAAAAGTTGGATCGGATGATTGGGGTCCGGAGCGGGAAGGTGTACAGACTACACTTCGAGTCTGCAAAGGCTCTAGTCAGTAGCAGCAGCAGTCAGAGTGAGTTGTGGCATAGGAGGTTGGCACACTTACACCATGGAGCACTGAGACATTTGAGACAAGCAGTTATTGGAGTTCCTCAGGTATAGGAGGAGAAGCATAACCACTGTAAGGGTTGTGCATTGGGGAAGAACATCAGGAGGCCTTTCCCACAGAGTGAGCACAAGTCTAAGGGGAGCTTGGACTTGGTGCATTCAGATGTTTGCGGACCTATGAGCATCCATTCTTTCAGTGGCTACAGTTATTGCGTCACATTCATTGATGACTATTCCAGGAAGACCTGGATCTATTTCCTGAAGGCCAAGTCAGAGGTCTTCGAGCGGTTTTGGGAGTTTAAGACTCTTGTGGAAAACCAGACAGGGAGGAGGATTCAGATATTGAGGACGGACAACAGGGGTGAGTACACCTCCAAGGAGTTCTTGGAGTTTTGTTCATCAGAGGGGATCAAGAAGGAGCATACTGTTCCTCACACCCCGCAGCAGAATGGAGTGGCAGAGAGGAAGAACAAGACACTAGTTGGTGCAGCCAAGGCCATGTTGTTTGATCAGGGATTGCCACTATTCCTATGGGTCGAGGCATTTCGGATTGTAGTATACATCCAGAACAGGTGTCCCCACTCAGCTTTGGGGAAGAAGACACCTGAGGAGGTTTTCACTGGCACTAGGCCAGATGTGAGTCATCTATGCATATTTGGCAATGTTTTCTATTGTCACATTCATGCTGACACTAGGAAGAAGTTGGACCCTTCTGGTGAGAAGGGGCTACTAGTTGTTTACAACGAGACTTCTAAAGCATACAGGGTATATATTCCAGCTCGCAAGAGGATCATTGTGAGCAAGGATGTCCAGTTTGATGAGGACAAAGCCTTATGAAGATCTATGGACTTACTAGCACAGGAGCAACCAACACAGGACTCGGGAGTCAAGTTGGAGGAGCCACAGGTACAGGTACAGACACAGGACAGAGGTTCTGGTAGTCAGAGGGAGTCAGGTGGACGGGATCCTTTGGTCGTAGACTTGGAGGATGAGCCGCAACAGGAGGAGGATATCCAGCAGCCGCAACATGTAGACACTAGGCCACGGCCTAAGTGGTACAGGTCCACAGTTCAGGATTCTAGGCAGGTGACTCTTCCACAGAGCTCCATGAGGCGGAGCAAACCACTAGATAGACTTAGCTATATGGCACTGATGACGAATTTCATTAACTCCGAGCCTTCCAGTTTCGAGGAGGCTGCACAACATGATGTGTGGCAAGAGGCTATGGTTGAGGAGTATGACTCCATCATGAAAAACCATGTGTGGGAGGTTGTGCCGAGGCCAGAAGGAAAACGGGTGGTCGGATCCAGGTGGATCTACAAGGTAAAGCATGCAACAGACGAAAGCTTGGATAAGTATAAGGCGCGCTTTGTGGCAAAGGGGTATTCGCAGAAGGAAGGTATTGACTATGAGGAGACCTTTGCCCTTGTCGCCAGATACTCTTTTATTCAGACTATTCTCTCATTAGCAACAACGATGGGTTGGCATATTCATCAGATGGACGTAAAGACTGCCTTCCTCAACGAAGTTATAGAGGAAGAGGTATTTATTGAGCAGCCAGAGGGGTTCGAGGTAGAGAGGAGGGAGTTCCATGTATGCAGGTTGTAGAGAGCTCTTTATGGGCTCAAGCAGGCACCTCGAGCATGGTACTCGAGGATCGACAACTATCTACGAGAGATGGGATTCCAGCGGAGTGAGGCAGACCATAACTTGTACTTTTTGTCAAGTGAGGTACCTGTTATCACACAACTTGTAGTTGTCCCTAGTGGTATCCCATCCGGGATGGTAGAGGAGATGGACAACTAAAGAGGTGACCCAAGAGATGCCATGGTTCCCAATGCAAGCTGGGAGTCACGTCAACCGAGGCACTCTTCACTTTAGATCAAGATGAATCAAGACCAAGGGGGAGACCCTATAGCCAATCAAAGGAGATTAGACCCAAACAAAGGTTCCTAAGGATATGTGAAAGACAAGTTACGGAAACCAATGCAAGGTTAGGTGGACCTAGAAGTTTAAGTGTGGTTGAAAGAGGCTTAGGGGATGACTTATGTTTCAACCAATGAATAATTTAGGCCACATAATGAGATCAAATGACAAGATCTAGTACCATGAAATACACAAGTGGGTCCACTGCCTTGGGATATGGAAATGGTTCAAATGGGACCCACAAGGTGAAATTAAGGGTGCAAATGGTACCAAGGGGTATGCAAAGGGTAGATCTATGGATCTAAGATGAAATTAGAGATACCCACATATGGGATCTAGCACTTGACACTAATCCCAAGAAGTGCGATTTGCCTTAGGTGGACTAGTGCCTTGAGATGGATGGGCAATTGGAGTAAAAAAGATGTATAAATGTAGATCGGGACACTTAAGATGCAAATCAAGGAGGCTATTCAAGATCGAGTGAATGTGATGGTTATATCTTACTAGATCTAATGTTTCACTAAGTGGTCCAAGTGGACAACAACCCTCAAAATGAGGAATGATACCCCCAAGGCAAAAATCCACAAAATGAGACACTAGATGTAGGTTTCAAGATATGCTCTTTTCAAAACAAGTGGGATCTCAACCACCCAGATCCTTGAAGTGGGTCAACTCAAACCCCCAAGAAGTGCGACTTTACCCAAGGAGGGTTAAATGCATGGGAAAGTGTGTCAAATACAGTCCAAAAGCCACCAAATTTTAGATCAGGTTAGTTGAGTCAATTATTAATGTGGATCTTGAAAATCAAAGGGATCCAATGGCTAGATCTCCATAGATCGGAGATTGAAAGTGCATCACCAAATTGACCCAAGTGGGGCACAACCCTCAAAATGAGAAATGGGGCCCACAAGGAGAAAATCAACGAAGTGAAGCACTAGGGGTAGGTTATCAAGTGTGAGGATCATGAATCAAGTGGGATCTCACCTACCCATGTACTAGATCTAGCCTAACTCAATCACCCAAGGAGGGCTAAGTGCATTGAAAAGTGTGTCAAATGAAACCCAATCCACAGTAAACTATAGATCCGAATCGTCGTGGATACTATAGAGGTGGGTTTTCAATATCTTTTCAAAAGCCAAGCTAGATCCAAGTAGATCTAAGAAAAACAAAAAATGAGGGTTTTAATCAATTAGGGTTTTTATGATCTAGAATTTATGGATAAGCCAAGGAAGAAGAAAACCATACCTTTGGAGCATACCTGGATGAAGAGATGGATGCTAGTTGAGATGAGGATTACTTTGCCAAAGATCAAATGGAAAATTTTTAAGCCCTCTTGCCAAATCGAACTCCTCCAAGCCACACGTGTGTCCCTCTAACCTGTCAAAACCAAGGAGCAAAGCATTAATCAGTTTAACATGTTGAAGGTAGATACAAGCAAGAAATAGATAAGCAAAGAATAGTTGGTACAAAGACAAAACCACTCCCAGTTAACCAAAATGTCCTCTTGAAGCTTGAAGGGTAGGCCTCCCCACCAATTTGCACTCCTCCAAAACGTCTTCTCAACCTATAAAGAAAGTATGGCAAAATATGCAAGATAGCTACAAGAGATCCTCCAGTGCAATGGACAAAAGCATTTACAATCAAAGCAACCAACAATCCACTCCAAGATCCAAGCATGTACTCCAAAAGATAGAAATTTTATTCCAAGAGCCAAGAGCCAAATTCTCTAGATGATTTTACAATGACGGGGTCTCCTCCTTATATAGGATAATAAAGACCAAAACCCTAGATCTCAAAACCACTTTATGAGATGAGTGGTTGAGATTAAAAGATCTCAATACATAATCAATGGCTAAGATGAATCATAACAACATAACACATGGATCACTCAAAATAGTGATGACGTCATAGTTAGAAAGTACTCATGGAGGGTGACGTCATCCTCTAGAGGGGGAAAAAGTACATGGGCCCACCTCATATGACTAGGACATGACACATGAAGCACATGGTGGGGCTAGGAGGCATCAATCCTTGCTAGCTCATCCCCATGGCACAATAAAATAATATAATATGTACAAAATAAATACAAATGATCAAATCTGTCCTCAATATCTATGAGAGACATGCAGTAAATGGCCTCCTGTGGCCCCTGTGGACCCCACTGACTGATGAAAACTGGTTGGAAGATAGGGAGTTCACCCCGGAAGACCTCTGTGAAGACCAAGTGCCAAAACCTTGCCTCAATTGCCCAAATCGAATTCCTCAGTGGCCCTTTTATTCCATTTCTGACCTGCCTCGGTAACTATGAAAGTGGTGAAACTGCCTCCTAGGGCACTTGTGCTGTCAAACTGAGCCCACCAGGCTCTTCGGAAGGGGGGGTGAATGGTAATATCGAATGGTTGGACCACCCCCTCCTCATATAGCGCCCTAGGTGAACTGGCCTCTCAGGGCCCTTGTTGGTCACGCTGGGAAATTAGCCCCAAATCTGGTCAACAAGTGAAAAACTACATCTATCATTGTCTGAAGTGCCCGGAACTGAAAGATAAGCGTCTCATCGGATCCAAAAAACCCAAATCTACTAAGAATGTGTACTCATACACCATGGGTTGCCCTGGTGGGCAAACTGTAGGGTCCACCATATATGGACAGTGCATAATCTGATGATATGAAGTAATAATAAAACCTGCTGAACTGCATCAATCACCATCTGAATCATATGTCCATCATATAGTATCATCATCAAGAGTATGTGGGCCCATACTTCATCATTAATAAGCCTACATGGCCCACATCATCACGGATCCCAAGAAATGACCATAGTCAAATTGGGTTTGACTAGGTCAATATATAACCAAGGATAATCATATCAATAGACTAAGACATGTTCCTCTAATCATACTCACAGCTTAACTTAAAGATAACATCATTTAGTGACATTAATCATATTTGTTCATTTCGTTGTTATTTATATTTACTTGCATAATAGTTTAAATGACAGACTCACCCATTGGACATGGTCTAACTGCTAGCTAAGGGTGAAATTAGGAACAAGGCTAGGCAAAGGAGGTGACTTGGCTAAATTCAACTAAAAGACACTTTGGATTGGGAGAAAGGGGAAGCTACAAACTCTGTGCTGGACAAATAAAATGCGGGGAATGGCTGTGCCTCACAAATGGGTAAGTTGTTTAGAGAGTGCTTATTCAACTTAGGAATCATGTCTACATCAAGTTGATCCAAGTTCATTAGGATCATTCAATTTCATTTCATGGCCTTTTCGGCCTACATAACCCTTCGGATCTCAGGTGTGCTGATAAGCACAACTAATTGCAGCTTGCATCTAGGGCATGTTTATATATATAAGGTCAGCAATTGTTTAGATATAGAATTTAAGAACCATTTCTTTTTGGACCTTTCTTATACTCTTCGAGGAGTATTTTTAGCAGTTCATCGCTCTTGCCCTTTATTCACGTGTGTTCAAAAACACATTCTAGAGTTTACAGTTTCCATGGGCGTATTTACATAAGTTTCCATAAGTAGTACATGAGCTTTCAGTTTTAGCCAACAACATCTCAAGTGACTAGGGGGAGTTCGTGCCAGTGCCAAACATCGGGACAACCGACCAGAATGATTTAGGCCTACAATCCAACTTACCAAAGGCAAGTTTTGTCACCAACTCAGAGCCGAGACACTAAACAAACATGGATGCGATCCAACACAGAAGTAGTAAAAAGGGAAGTCCTCAATGTCAGAAAGTCAAGCAAGACAAGTCAAGGGTAAAAGCTAAACAAGGAAGGTCATGGATGGATGGAGTCAAGTGAAAGTGGAGCCTAAGCTAGCAGACAAATGGTGTCAAGAAAGACCATATCTATGCAAGGTAGTAAACCAGTGAGTTTTGTCGAACAACCTAAATGTGCAAGTAATATGTCCATTTTATAGTTCATCATCAAGATAGTCCATTTTAAGTTTTACAAATTTTGCCACATCATGAATCATATTCCAAGCTAATGCTGTGAATATGACTAAAGCAACAAGATAATAATCCATTGTCAATGATCATAAATCCATATGTCATACAACATCATCATAAGAATAATCATCATAAATCATCTGAAACACTGCTGCAATACATCTCTAGGCACTGAACTGAAAATGTATGGAATAAAGGGTCACATCAGTCATCAAATCTGAACTCCCAAGGCTCAGCCTTGGTAGAAGGTCTAACATAAGTCCGATAAAAAACACTGCTCTGATCACGAGTGATCTCAAAATATAAACTCATCATAGCCAAGCTCTGAAGAATCCAAGTTCTGAAATGTGTAGATATCTGCTAAGCAAGAATAGTAGCCCTGCTACTATGGTGTGATAACAGTACCTCTCATACTGGTATTATATGTAGATGATCTCTTTCTTACAAGAGATGAGAGGCTGATCAAGGACTGCAAGTCCAATTTTGCAGTAGAGTTTAAGATGAAAGACCTTGGATTGATGCATTACTTCCTAGGTCTGGAGGTTTGGCAGAGAGATGGGTGCTTCTTCATTGGTCAGGGGAAGTATGCAGTGGAGATCTTGAGGAGATTCAGGATGGAGGGCTGTAGACCCATGTCCACGCCTCTAGTTACCAACTGGAGGAAGATTGATGCATCTAGTTCAGAGGAGTTTGATCCTACATTACATGGCCAACTTATCTGGTCAACACACGACCAGACATTAGCTTTGCAGTCAACTCTTTGAGTCAGTTCATGGTGAACCCTCAGAGAGTGCATTGGACAGCTGCGAAGCATGTACTTCGCTACCTCAGAGGTACAGTGGAGTATGGATTGGTTTATGAGCGTAGTGGGAGTATGCAGTTAGGAGGCTTCACAGATGCTGACTGGGCAGGATGTGTAGAAGATAGAAAGAGCACTTCAGGTTGTTGGTTCAACATTGGGTCAGGGGTTGTCTCTTGGTTCAGTAGGAAGCAGAGATTAGTTGCATTATGATTGGGAGAGGCTGAGTACATGGCAGCCAGTATGGCAGCATGTGAGGGGATGTGCCTGAGAAAGTTGCTCTCAGGGTTATTCGAGTGTGAGTTGGAGACTACGGTGGTTCGCTGTGACAATCAGAGTGGCATTAATCTATGTGAGAATCCAGTGTCCATGACTGAAGCAAACACATCAACATCCGGTATCACTTTCTGAGAGATTGTGTACAGAGAGGAACCATTCAGTTGGAGTACATTTAGACAGATGTAGGTGGCAGACATATTCACCAAGGCACTTTGCAGGCACACGTTTGTGAAGTTTAGATACAAGTTGGGGTTGCTACCAAATCCCTTCCTCGTTGAGAGGGAGTGTTAGTAGTGGCAACAAGGAAGGTCTTCTATCATTTGCATGTGTTCTTGCATGATGGAAGACATAAAGCATGAAGCCAAATGGATTAATGTCTTTATCCAAAGTTTAGACTTAGGAAAAGTGCATTATGTGATCTAATTATTAATTGACTTAATGGAGTTACTTTTTATAAAGTTAAAGTGAAAATAATTTAAGTGATGGCTAATCTAATCTTGACCATTGATCCATAGTGAGAAGTTAGGGTTTTCACTTGGCCATTGAGTTAAAAGGAGGATCGATTTGGTGGAGAGGACACACATAGTTGCTTTGACACACATATTGCCAGAGAGAGATTTCTTGCTCATAGCTTTCAGGCGGAGAGTGAGAAAGAGAGTTTGCAGGAGAATTTTACAGAGGGTGAGACTGAAGAACTTCTATCCAGAGATTGACAGGGCGACATAGGCAAATTGAAGAGGCCGTATAAGTTTGCAGGGGGGCCGTACAAGCTTACGGAGAGGGCCGTACATGCTGATGCATGTCATGTCCCAAAATTTTGCATTGGGTCACAATGGCCTAAGCCCCTTGGCCATACTCATGATAGTTTGTCAAATTGATGCTAAGGGTCAAATAATTGCCAAGAATGATGTCCAAGTTAGTAATAATGTGAAATTAGATCCAAATGGACAAGGTGGGTCACATTAAGAGAAATTCCCAATTCAAAGTTTGTAATATACCCATCCAAATGAACTTTCATGGAGGAAATTACTAGTTCCCTAGGTCGGGGGTGGAAGCATTAAAAGTTGGGATAAGGGAGCTACAAGACCCAAAGTGACCTTAGACATACAAATTTACATTAAATGGGTCAAATAAATAATAATGAAAAGAAAATAAGGTGGCATTGGATCATGAGGGCACATAAGAGGTTGTGGGACCCCCATGTGGCAAGATTCCCCACTACACTTGGCATGATTCTCTCCCCAATTCGAATTCAAGATGAAGGGTAACATACTTGGGGGAGTTTAAGAGGTATTATTCATGGCATGAGTCATGTAAGGTCGAATTGGGGTGGAAGAATAACTCCCATGGAAGAGGAAGAGGCATCTTAGGAGAATTGTGACACTTGGGCTAGATTCCCTAGCTCTATGACAACAATGATGAAGATGCTATGACACCTATGACACAAATTAGACCTGAATGCTGACATCTGACATATATGACATGTCAGGGCTAAAAATAGCCTCTAAGAGGGCGCACAAGGGAGTTAGAGAAGCCAAAGAGACACCTACTTGAATTGAGTGGAGGAGGAGGATAGATTTGGAGGGACAAGTGGCATACTTGGGAATCTCTTCCCAAATTGAGTTGGCATGAGGCTCATGCATGGAATTCGAGTTAGGGAGGCCTTAGGAAGTTTATAAAAAATCAGGAACAAAGAAGAATACCAGCTTTTGATCATTTGAGATTTTGCATTTGGAGAGGAGAGCTAGTAGAGTGCTATTCTGCTTGCCTTAGCACCAATTTCGAGGGTGAAAGATTCCCATCCTAATTGGCAATTGGAGAGGCCATTCAGACCTTTCATTTGGAGCTACAATGGAGTCTTTTGTTACAGGTTGAAGCTACAGCGCAACTCGTGGTCACATTTCTTTCAACTTGCTTCTACAACCATTCTTCCATTTCTTGGCATATTCTTGCTCCTTGAGGAGAGGCGCACTTGATGAGTTGATGAACTCTTTGGGATAGCTTTTGAGGCCCCATATCTTTGTAATATGATATATATAATCTTTATTTACTGCTCAGAAGACTTTCAGGTCGAAACTCCAAGAGATTTGATGTAAAAATGCTAAACTATGAAGGTGTCATTTCCCCGATACCTTGTTCTTTGCACTTGAAGTGGTATCAAATTCGAATGGTTCAGTCAATCTCTGATATATTAATGTTATATGGAGTGCCATTAATATGCTGAAGAAGTTTCATATTCATTAGACAAGCATTTGGAGCAATATTCTTAAGTTTCATAACAATTTGTGAAGATTTACTATCATTCCCCCCTATGTCAAAGCTAGTATACAAACATCTGATTTATGGGAGTTGCAGAAGCTTATAGAAATTTTTTAATGATGAATTGGGGAGTCCATTGAAGTCCTTTATCAGTACCATGTCTCTGTTCTGAAATTTGGAAAGGTTTTACACTGTTTGGGAAGCCATCTTTGCCCCCTACCCTTGGGGGTTTGAACCTCGAATTTACTAGTAAAATTCCCCAACTTCTCCTGAAGTTAAATGAATGTTGCAGAAGTCTCCTGATAGTGTATAATAACCCATGGGGTTCATTGTTATGTCTTAATACCATTAATATACCTTCAGACTCAATTTGAGAGCATTTGGAGCCATTTGGAGTCATCTACCCTTGGGGGTTTCAACATAGATTTTCCTAGTAATTATGCCTTTCATTCTCTAATTGTAAATGCAAGTGGCTGAAGTATTTAAAAAGTGTCCAAGCCTATAATAGCTGCATCAATGTGTCCTATTACACCTCAATCCACTCTAGACACAGTTCAAAACCATTTGGGATCATTTGGGACAGTTTGGGGCTTCACTAGTCGAAGTTTCAAAAATTGACGAAATTGGGAAAAATTTCAAATTGGGGACATTACAACGTAGGCCGACCGTACAAGGTGACGCAGGCGGCCGTACGCTGACGTAGGAGGGCCGTACACTAACATAGGGGGGCTATACATGCTGATGTTGGGGCCGTACGTTCTTGCTGGGGTTTGTCTGTGAGTTTCGGTTGTACGATTTTTCCAGGTTGGGTAAAATCGATTTGTGGATTGTACTGTTCTATATCTTGCTAATAAAAATATCTTCTCAGACTGCTGCACCGGTTTTCCCATCTTGGGTTTTTTCGGGGGTTTTCATACCCAAAAATATTGGTGTCTCTATTGATGTGGTTGCTGTTCTATTTCTCTCATTATTTATTTTCCGCTGCAATATTTGTGAAGAAATCCATTTGTGGTTAACCGTAATTAATTTGGAGTTGAATAAAAAAAACTTGCATACTGTAACTCAAGAGTGGGTTTTAAGGAAATTTACAGTATGGGTTTGTTATCACCTAAACTGTAGTTACCCCTATGGATGTATCCACTCATGGATGGCAATAGGGAAGGGCAACTCAAAAGGTGCAACCATGATCACCTCGACCTCCAATAGATGGTTGTCATGCCAGTCGAGGCAACCTTCACTTTATGTTATCTAGCCCAGACAACAAAGGGGGAGACCCGATCTACTCCCGACAGGAGAGATCAAAACCAAGACACCAAATCAAGTTATTTCTAAGTGAAGTAAGGTGTATGGTTTATCCTAGACCTTAGGATGAAGTCACAAGACAAGTGAGGGGTTCAATGCGTATAGCTTTGGTTCATTATTGATGTGAGAGTGACTTATGATTTGTGAAATAGGATCCAGGATTAAAGTACTAGTTCAATGTGAGAAAATCCATTGCCTTGGGAACCGTGTCCAATGCAGGGTAGTTTAGGGGTTGAATTGGGGCTAACTAGTACGAGTGACAAGCTTGATCATGAAGTATGATGGCATCAAAGGGTTTAGTTCACCAATCAAGGGTCAAACCACAAGTTAATCCAACAATCTATGAATGTCGAATTGACTTGGTGAGAGACCAGTGCCTTGGGAATTGGGATAATGGAGTCAAAGTAAAGTTAACTTGTGGTTAAGGACTCCTATTGCATGAGACAAGTGGGCAATTAAAGTTTTGATGGATGAATAGGTCTAGATCTAGGTTTGACCTAAGTGGACCACAATCCCTTAAAACAAGGAATGCTATCTCCAAGGCAAGATTTGACAAGGTGACCTACTAGACCTAGGTTTTGAATTACTCCCGTTCCAAATCCACTGAAATCTCAAGTACCCACGTCCTAGAAGTGAGACAACTCACTTCTCCAAGGTTGTGCGACTTTACCCAAGGAGGCCTAAAAGTGAGATAAGTGGGGTCAAGACAAGTCCAATGGCATCCAAACTTTAGATCCAAGTGGTTTAAGCAAGTGAGAGTATGGATCTACAATTTCAAGGCAATCTAATGGCTAGATCTTACTAGATCTGAGTTTGAAGATACCAAGTGGTCCAAAATGGGGATTAAATCCCTTAAAATGTGGAATAGGGCCCACAAGGTAGAAATAAGAAAAGTGACAATCTGGGGGTAGGTTATTGGATGTGTAGATCATGAATCAAGCGGGATCTCAACTACCCACATACTAGATCTAGGTCAACCCACCAAACTAGGAAGTGCGCCCTTGCTTGGAGAAGCTAGGTTGGCTTGGGATGAGGGTCAAATGGAAGCCAATCCTCACCAAACTATAGATCCGGGATGCCGTGGATGCTATAGAGGTGTGTTTTCAATATTATACCCAACAACCCACTAGATCTAAGTAGATCTGAAAAAATGTAAAAATGGGGGTTTGAAGAAATAAGGGTTTTATCAATTTATGAGCTATGTCAATGGATTGGATCAAGCTAAGAGAAACAAACCTGTGGATCTTACCTGGGTAACCTTGTAGATGCCTTGATGATGATGATCTATGCAAACCCGATCAATTTGAGAAGCTTTGAGGTAGTTTTCTATGCAATTGATTTAGTCCAAGAAGCCAATGCGCCCTCTCTCCTGCACAACAAACGTCAACAATATTAGATTTGATGTAATCAAGAGATAAGACTAATGCCACAAGAGAAGTAACAGAAAGATAGCATAGATCACAATGATACTAATGATAACCCCTTGATACAAGCAAATGCCAAGAAAGTCGATTTGAAGAAGCCTTGCAAAATCGCCCTCCTGTAGACAAGACAATGATTTCTAAAATAGATAGATCTTACCACAAATTCCAAATGCTAGGTTGCAATAGACTTTCCAATCACCATCTAAGAACACCAGATGCAAAGGAGACCACAAGAATTTCCACAATTTTTCTATACCAATAATCCAAGAGCCAAAGACCCCTTACAATGAGAAGCTCTCTCCTTTAAATAGGAAGGAGATGCATCAAAATCCTAACCACTTTTTGAATGAGTGGCTAAGATTAAAAGATACAAATGTCTAATCAATGGTTGAGATGAGCTCAATAATAAAATACATGGATCACTAATAAAATATAATATAAGTGGACAAAATCGCCCTAGAAGAGGGGAATCCCACCAAATCATGATGACAAAATATAATAGGAAGCTTATGGTGGGTCCAAGGGGTAATTTTAGCCACCCTTGGTCAATCCCCATAGCAGAATAATAATAAAATAGTCATCAATATACCAAATCGTGTCTCTATGGTCAAATCGTAGGCCTCAAAAGACCTCAGAAATCATCAAAAAGTGCCATAAGTGATGGATGCGGGCCTCGATGAAGCTGAAACTGCTGGAGGAGGTGTGGAAGACATCAATCCATCATCACTGATCATCCCGTGCCAAGACATTGCCTCAGTAGCCCAAATCGAATTCCTCAATAGCCATTTCTACCAGTCCTGAAATGCCTCGGGAAGCGTGAAACTGCCCCAAACTGCCTCTTGGAGTGCTTGCGCTGTCAAGGTGAGGGCACCAGTGTGTCCGGGAGAGGGGTAATATGGTAAAAGCAAGTGGCTGGACCACCCCCTCCAAGCATAGTGCCCTAGGTCAACCGGATAAAAATCACATCTGCTCTGCTAGGGTCTCCGACAGACCAAAACTGCACTGGGATAGCCTACTGAGGCTCAATCATCACTGTAAGTGCCCGGAACTGAAAACAAACTGTCTCATTGGACTCAGAAGGTCCAAATCCATCCAAGATGTGTACTCATACACCATATGAGTCTCTGCATGATCAATATATATATCCAATATACCGGAACAGGTCAAATAATAATAATCTGTAAATGATCAAATAATGCTGTAAACCATGAATCATCATCATAACCCTGTAGCTGCTGCATAGAATCATCATGTACATGTACATAGACCATATATCATCAATCCATATCATCACAAGGTCCAACCATCTCATGTCCTATGGTTGACCTTGGTCAAACTAGGTTTGACCAAGTCAACATGACCAAATATAACTCAGATCTATCATCAGAAGCTGCTGCAAAGTGTCAAAGGTTAATGCATGCTCTACAACTTATTCAAATAACAATTATAACACAAAGTAATCATTACTGGCGATCTAAATCCAAATATATAATGTCATTAATTATTATTATTACTCAGACCAGACTTTCAAGACCATACTCACTTCATAGCTGTGATCAATTCGCTAGTGAGGGGTGAAGGCTAAAATAACTGGCTAGGCTAAGGGATGACTTGACCGACTTAACTTTGTGACACTTTGGCAATGGGAAAGGGAATACACGCCATAGTATATACTGAATGAGCAACAACACAGGGAATGGCGGTGTCTCACAAATGGATAAGTTGTTTAGAGAGTGCTTATTCAACTTAGGCATCATGTCTATATCAAGTTGATCCAGGTTCATTAGGATCATTCAATTTCATTTCATGGCCTTTTTGGCCTACATAACCCTTCGGATCTCAGGTGTGCTGATAAGCACAACTAGTTGCAGCTTGCATCCAGGGCATGTTTTTATACATGTATAAGGTCAGCAATTGTTTAGATATAGCTTTTAAGAATCATTGCTTTTTGGACCTTTCTTAGACTCTTCGAGGAGTATTTTTCAGCAGTTCATCGCTCTTGCCCTTTTTAGTTTCCATGGGCGAATTTATCAGTTTCCATAAATAGTACATGAGCTTTCAGTTTTAGCCAACAACATCTCAAGTGACTAGGGGGAGTTAGAGCCAATGCCAAACATCGGGACAACCGACCAGAATGATTTAGGCCTACAATCCAACTCACCAAAGGTAAGTTTTGTCACCAACTCAGAGCCGAGACACAGTAAACAGGGAAGCTCATCCAATACAGAGGCTATAGTGGGGAAAAGTCCTCCATGGCACTAGTCAAGTAGTAAGTCAGGGTGATAAACTAAAAGGTAGGCAATGGATGGATGAAGACAATGAATAATGGAGCCAACACTAGCAAGCCAAGGTATGGTGGAATGATCACCTCTATTCTCCCTAAGGAGGGTAAAACCAATGAGTATGAATAGTGAACTTCTATGTTTGAGTAGGGACAATATACTATATATAATATGATCAACCAGGTCCACATATCTATATGATCGCCAGATCATGACACTAAGTACGAAGACATGCTATAAGAATAAATATAAAAGCAATATAACCAGAACATAATGATATACCTGCTGAGTCATATACCTGAATGCTCATCACTTGTACCATCATTTGTCCTCTGAAACTACTGCTGTAACTCTGGGCACTAGTGACTGCTCTGTACAAATGGTATAATGGCTACATCGGTCATCTCTCTGAGTGTCCTGAGACTCAGTCATGGCATGGGGAATACATCTGCTGTCCAAAATCTGATAGTGATCCAATATAGATGCTCATCTCAGCATCTCAAATGTAAGGGACTGGTTGAATAGTGTACTGGCATCAGAAAAATAATGTATGGTAGCCCGGCTACTATATATGTGATAATAGGGTTGAGATATCTTGGAGATGGTGAAGTGAAGTTGCAGGGGTATACAAACTTAGATTGGGTAGGTATTGCATTAGACAGGAAGAGCACCTTAGGACGCTGCTTTAGCTTGGGCTCAACGGTGATATCCAAGTTTTGTAGGAAACATAATTCCGAGGCATGTAGCTCACATAGATAGAGTATATGGCAGCTAGTACTGCTACTTGTGAGGCTATTTGGCTTCGCAAGTTGCTTGCAGGAATATTTGATCAGGAGTTGGATCCCACGCTGATTTACTGTGATAATCGGAGTTGTATCAAACTCCTTGAGAATCTAGTGTTTCATGAGAGGTCCAATTGCATAGAGATTAGATATCACTTCACTTGAGACAACATTTAGAAGGGAGCTGTAAAACTCGAGTATGTACCCACCAATGTTACAAAAACCGAATCGGTGGTCGAACCGACCGACCCTGTGAACCAGAACTGGACCAAAACCGGAAAAAAAACCGGATCATAAAACCGGTCCACCAAAAATACATAAAATATTCAAAGTTTGAAAAATTATATATATATTCATGTGCATCCATGTGAATTCAAACCATTATACATAAAATATGAAACGTATCTCATTTATATAGCAAATAAGAGTGCATAGAACCAAAATAGTAGTTAGCACTAAGTGCAATACATGTTTGAATCAAAATACATCATCAAAAAGGCTCTAAATGGCCTATAAAAACGACTAGAGTCAAAGACTAAACAATCTAATCATTATAATCATCTGAATCCTCAGGCTCAGAGGCCTCCAACTCAAACTCCGAATTCAAATATTGGAAACTTGGAAAGACTCCAATGAATAGTGTGAGTGAAAGAGAGGGGGGCGGGGTCTTTTTATAGCTTCGTGGGAGTGTTTAGGGTTGTCTAGGTTCATCCCCCCAAGACCCACTTCCCTTTTTCCTTAAAAATAAAAAAAAAAAATCGTTTTTGGCCGGCCGTACGGCTGTTGTACGAATCGGTCTGTTTCTTCCAGAAAACCGGTTCCGTACAGAAACGGCCGGTTCTGACCGGTTCGGTGGCCGGTTCCGTATGGAACCGGGCAAAAGCGGTTCAGTCGGGCTGTTTGGACCGGAAAGGTACCGGAACCGGTCTAACCAGCCGGTTTTTGTAACATTGGTACCCACAGATCAGCAGGTTGCTGATATTTTGACTAAGCCCTCATGAAAAGGGAAATTTGAAGTATTTAGAGACAAAGTTGGATTGGTGAAAAATACCTTTCTCGCTAAGAGGGAATGTTTAAGAATGTAGCCCGGACAGGAACTTCTGCACAAGTTTAATGTGAATGTGCTAGAAGTAGTTCGAGTTAATTCTATTTTGTAATTCACTTTATAAATAAAGTGAAAGTCTTATATTTAGCTCACTGAGTCTAATAAAGTGTATTTATACATTAGTGATTTAGATTAATCTCGACCATACATCTCAATGTGAGATTAGGGTTTCAACTCCAAGTATGAAGGTAGGTTAAGATAGATTGTTTAGGCACAGTTTTGTCGGACAGTGACAGTGGACTGAAGAAAGAGCATAGTGCATCAGCCAGGAGGCAAGCAGCAGCAGCAGTCCGTACAACCAGGCCATACAGTAGATCCATACAACAATGCTGTTCCTCGATTTTTGGGCAGGCTAAGATTTCTTATGGAGGCTGTACACCTCAGGTTTGAGGTGAATTTGTTTGCCATGCAGCTGCTGGTGATTGACAACTGTGGAGGTTGCATTGTAAGTTTTGATTAAGTTAATAATAAACTGAGTTGAAGGAGAAATTCTGTGTGTGTGTAATTGTTTTTTATGCTTTTGCTATTTACTTTCCTTCTATCCGTGTGATTGTTGCTATTTGAAGAAGTTGATTTTCTGAAATTAAATAATAGACTTGTTTAGTTGAGAACACAAGGACAGCAGTCACCTAGGGTATGGAATTTTCACATTAGCTGCTTTGGATCTGTGTGCTTGTTCCGATTCCAATTTTGTGCCATTTGTTCTTGTTTCAAGTCTGCCAACCTTTTTTTGACTCTTCAAAACTGTCAGCTGATATTATCTTCTTCTGTGCACAAGTCAAATCTGTATGTCCTTGATTGTTCTCCATGCAACCAACTCTGTTCCATCTTGCGCACTATTCCAATTGTGCGCTTTTTCTTCACTTGCTTCTTTAGACACTTTAATCCCTCTCTGCACTTCCTTTCTGACTTTGCTTCTGTACTCTTAAGCTGGCTCAACTCTGCCATCCTTTCCTCTGCACTTTCACATGTGCCTAACTTTGATACTCTTTCTGCAAATTCCTTGAAAATGCTCCTGCATCAGCTATGTTTTACTCCTGGACAAATTTGAGCTTGTTCACATAAGCTCTGTATCAAATTATTCACAGAGATTAACACACTTTACTCTTCAAGCCTTAAAAACTGACACCAAGGAACCCATAATCTTGAAATGCCCTGCATACTATAAAAATTACAGGCAGATACTATTGCTTATACAGAGGACAAAACATGTCTCTCTCTTTCCTCAGATACAAGGATGAAATAGTTTAATCTCTTTATGTCAGTGTTTTTTTTTATTGTTTCCCACAGGGATCATCTATTGAAGGATATACAATTGACAGTTATACTACCTATCAATTTCTTTTTCTAGCCACATATTTCTACCATTCGATATAAGCAAAGCATAGACAGTGTGATACACAGACATTTCTCTTTAACAAGGGACTCTAACTATTATAAATGGCACAGGATCACCGAGATATGTAATATTTGACTTCTCATTTCTAGCTTCTTTTTGTTTCTTGAAGAGGAATTTGGTTCTGGATGATACTAGCCAGGAGAGGTACAATTTTGTCTTTAGGAGGTACTTTGTGGCAATTCAAGATTTCCCAGAACATTCCTACATCTACAAACTTTTGTCCAGACAACATATTTGGACACATGAAGGGAGTTGATATTGTTAATAGTTTTATATCTCTCTGTGACACATTCTTTTTTCCAAGGAAAAAACACAGAATTAGCCAAATGCTCAACAACATTGATGGCAACCGGTTGAGCTAACGCCTTGGGATTGCATGACAGATTCTATCTTATGACCATACTACACATATTTGTTTAAAACCATTGGACTTTTGTGCTAGCTCAGAGATGCAATATACAATAACTTGAGGTATCCCATTGATTTATATTTTGTCATTCATTTTTAATTTTTTGAAAAAAACAATTAGCATTTCATTGTAACCTTTCCATCTTTCGCTATTTATTTTGTTACTTTGGGATTTTCTTATAAACAACTATAGGATTAAATGAATCTGCACTCTTTTGGGGTTACTTACCTTTTTACAAAGAAATTACAGGTTTCTTTTCTAACATGGTCGGAGAATGTTTTGTATAGTTTGATATTTTACAGGATTGGTTGATCAAGTGGGAAAGCTTTTTAAGCAGTTTGAATTTGTTTTGCAGGAGGGCTAGTGGAGGAAGAGGATTTATTAGTGGTGCAGGAGAGACTGAAATTCAACTCCAGCGTCGCAGGTTCAATCTTGTTCAGATATTTAGTTAGAATATTGTAACATATATTTTTCAACACTGAAGCCCTTCATTTGAGATGCCCATTAGGGATTAGTTTTTTAAAGAAAGAAAAATAAAATTACAACTCATTATATTATTGTCCATATTAGTGGTTGGCGATATTTCTTCCTATCTCTTGCAAGCACAAATGTTCTACTTGCTAACCCTCTCTTTGGATTAAATAGAGATATAGTGTCAATTTTCTGCATTATCTTGAAAAGGATGTTGAAAATTAAGAACATTTCTTTAACCAGTGGACAGTGGATGTTCCTAAATGTCTTTAATGACTGAGCCGCCCTTGGATTTCTAGTCTTACATAATGTTATCATTTTCTCTGCTCTTCTTAGCTGCTGGGACATTGATTAATATGGTGTTGAAATCTTCATCATCAGTGATGATCATTAGTGTGCACAAATTTTCCAATGTGACCAACAATGTGGATTTGTCAGGTTTCTGGGTAAATTTGTTGGTGATGGGAATGGCACAAAAGTCGCATTCAGTTGTCTCTACTGTTTTATGTGAGCTGTCGCGCATTCAGAATTATGTGCGAGGAGGCTTTTGTGGTTACATGTGAAGTAGAATCTGATTTGCACTATTTTATATTCACAGGAGAGCTAGCTGAGAATTAAAATTCAATTCATTTTTAAACATTTAAAACTTAAAAGTGTTTGATTGATGATCTAATGAAGTAAACAGGAGGCTTTTTATTTTTATAAAGTAATAATGGTTCATTGAAGACCAAGACTAAATATAATGGTAGAATTGTGCATGTACTTTTGGTGCAAGCCTAATTACCAAGTGCTTAGTGAAAGGGCCACAAAATTTATACAGCAGGTGTACAACTACAGTCTGCCACAAATGTAGTTAGAGTATGCTTATTGCTGTAGATAATGACCCGAGGATAGAAAAGTTGGAGAGCTTCCTAATCCATGTGAATTTGGCAAGCATCTTACCTGTGAATGTTCATTAAGGTTCAGGTCCTATTTTCCTTTTTAAAATAGAAGGCTCACAGGAGACATACAACAAGTTTCCTTCTGCTTCTTTATTATTTCCATTACTAACAGTCTTTATTGTGTTTTGCTTTTCTTCTTTTATTTTCTGGTCGACTTCAGCCATTCATAGATAGCCATATAAGCAGAAAAATCATTTCCAAGAAATACTGGTCTGCATTACTTTACTGTCTTTATGCTGGTTATGTGGAGCTGTCTTACTGAGATACAAAACCTTAGGACTAAAGTTGTTATCGAAGCCATGTGCAGTATAGACACTGCATGAGAAAGCCCTGGGCTGTCGAGTGCTTTCTGTGCCAATGGTTTAGCCTATATGTAGACAACTCCATAAGGAGGCATATAACTAATAAGCAGTGTTTAAAGTTTAAATGTTAAAGTAATTAACTGCAGCCTTTGTTATGGGAAGGAAGGTGGTATGGGGTTTTCATGGGATGGATTTCCATCTACTTAAAGCAATTTGTTGTAGACCTTTGACTTCTACAGTGGACTGCATAGGATGACTGATACAGATGTTAACTGCATGTAAAACTTCGCATATATATTGTACTGCAAAGGTGCTTAGTCATGTGCTCATGGATGTAGGCTTTTCTATGGGTCTTGTTATAGCTTGATTTAGCACTTTGGTGGAAAGGTTCCAGTCTACTAGTCTTATCAAGGAGCAACTTCGGAAGAAAGCACCACTGTCACCTCTGTTGTGCTAACTTCGGAAGAAGGCATCCATGGACTAAGTTTGATCACTTTGTATTATGTAAGTGATCTATCGTATGCAATTCTTCAAGGTCTCTTGACTATTCCCATGTATGAATGCCTAAATCAAAACAAAGTGGTCAAATTACTCTAAGGTTGATGCTGCTAAATCAAAATGTTAAGTACATAAACTATGCCCCCTTGCCAAAATCACTTTCACCACTGTCACCACTGTTAGTCCATTGGAAGGGAAGTCCATAGTTGTGCCGGTTTAGCAGTCGATTACCTTGCCAATCCTTAGACTGCTAGGTTGTGCATTAACAATCCTCATCAGAGTTTACAAGTCACGACCTTTAAGGGAAGAAATCATTGTAGAGTTTACAAGTCACGACCTTTAAGGGAAGAAACTGTCATAGAGTTTACAAGTCACGACCTTTAATTTTTACGGGTTCGAGTCTAAACCTTAGTTTAACTTGAATAATGGTTAAAGTTTACAACTCCAAAGCTAAACAAATTACTCATTATTACATTGAAAGATATTCTTAAGTCAAGATAGGGAAGACTATTTTCTTTGTCAAAAAGGTGACCATGAAAAGGTTTGCTTAAAGCATTAAGACTATTAAAAGTTATATAAAAGTGGTTTATAGCTTCTTAAGTCAAGGAAAAGGGGATTTTAATTTCAAGTTTCTCTAAGATTGAGATAAGGTAAAAAAATAAAAAGTATAAAGGGATTATTTAAAGTTATTTAGTACCCTTTACCGAATTCTAATTTAATATATAAAAATTAAAAAAAGATAAAAAGGGTTAAGTTTTAAGTTTATTAAAGAATATATTCAAGGTTAAAACAGTCGCTAGACTTCGCTCAAGTGAAGTGATTAATTTCCAAGTAAAAAGGGAGATAAGAATTATAAGAGAGTCTTTAAAATCGATATATATATATATAGTGTTTAGACACATCAAGGGGGGGTTTTAAGATATAAGTATTGGTATCAAGGGCATATTTATCGACAAAATCATATGGAAGCTTGTGGTGAAAAACAAGGAAGGATCGTGTCTCATGCTTCCCCATTTTTTCTCTTCTTTTGTCCCATAAAAGGACCGTGTCTCCAATTTGGAAGGATCTAGGCTTAGCTGATTTGTCAAAGGTTCCCTTGATACTCTCTTGATGCCTTAGCACTTGATCCAAGGCTGCCCTTCTGTTCTCGTCCAATTCTATACTCTGATTTATCCTCTGTTCCATTTCTAACTTTTCTGCCCCATACTCACTTATCATTCTGAATATTGGTATCTGCATGCTGACAGGTGAATTCTTTTTGGTGATCCTATCCGCCCATAGGGCATACTTAATCTTGCTATCCCAAGCTTTTTTGTTGTCGCCCACAGTTTTCTTAAGGATGGTCATTAAGTTTTATTGGTGGACTCAACAAGTCCATTTCCCTGTGGGTAATAATCTGAAGAATGGGATAGGATAATGCCATACTTGAAACAAAAAGAATTCATCTCTTCTGAGCTGAAAGCCTTGGCATTATTAGTTGTTATCTTGAGAGGGGTACCAAATCGTGTGATGATTTTATCCTTGATGAAGTCCATAACAACTTTCTCTGTGGCTGTTTTGGTGGGTATGGCCTCTACCCACTTAGTGAAGTAGTCTGTAGCAGTGAGAATCCAACAAAATCCATTGCTAGAATTGTCCTTGAATTTGCCTATGAAATCAAGCCCCCATTGCTGAAAGGGGGCAAGGACTACTACAGGTGTGAGGGGAAGGGCAGCCAACTTCTGCTTCCCAGTGAAAAGCTGACACTCTTGGCAACACTTAACATGCTTGTGTACATCTGCAAAGATGGTTGGCCAATAGTACCCGGCTCGAAGGATTTTGTGGGCAGTTGTATTTGCTGCACAGTGCCCCCCCACAAAATCTTGAGTGGAACTGAGTTAAGATTTTCTTGGAATCTTGTTCATGAACACATCCAAGTATTATGCCATCTAGGTTCCTCCAACCCAGGCCTTCTTGAGTAAGGCAATACGTAGCAGTTTTAAGTCTTAGTGCCCTTCGTTTATGACCCTTAAGGTGATTTGGGCAAGTGAAATGTAGCAGGAAATATATGATGTCAGCGTACCAATGATTATCAAGTTCTTGCAATGCTGGTGTCATGGCTGGTTTTGGTCTACCGTTTTCACAAATCATGTCTATTGCTTCCTCATTTTTCTGAGTTAACATCTTGGCAAGGCCTTGTCCTTTTATCAGCTTGGTTGGCTTAATCTCTAAGTCATATTCTTGGATTTTAGATACCCATGTGCCCCTTACTCCTAAGCAATCCTGTTGGGACAGGATGTCTTTTACCGCAGCATGGGGGACATACCCTATAACCTTTGAATAGCCAATGTATGTTCTAAAATGCTTTAGAGATTTTACCAAGGCATAGGCTTGCTTTTCCATAATAATGTATTTTAACTCTGAATTCTGTAAAGCTCTACTCATGAAAGCAATATGTTGCTCGAACCCTTCGAAGTTCTATTGGAGCAACACCCCGACAATAGTATCTTCTGAAGCAAAGGAGAAAACCATGAAGTCCTTAGTATAATCCGGGCTAACCAAGACAGGTGATTGAAAGCCTCCCTTCCTTCACCATTCCACATAAACTTAGCATATTTCTTGAGTAACCTTTGCATAGGTTTCATTAGTTCAGCCAAGTTGGGGATGAATCTTCTAATGAAGTTGATGTGTCCATTAAAAGATTGAAGAGCTTGTACATTTTTAGGCAAGGGTATCTTTCTAATGGCTTCAATTCTCTCAGGGTCAATTTTGACCCCATCTTTGGATATAATGTGAGCAAGGAGTTTCCCCTCATCGATGCCTAGGACTGACTTTGCCGGATTTAAGGAAATACCATATTTCCTACATCGTTCAAAAACCTGCTTGAGATGGCCAACATGGCTGGATCTTTCTTTTGAAAACACAGTTAGGTCATCTTGGTAGATTTCAATGATTTTACCAATTAATTCCTTGAAGGCATAATCCATGGCCCTTTGAAAGGTAGCCCCAACATTAAGAAGACCAAAAGGCATTCTCAGATATTCGAAGGTGCCCCAAGGGGTTGTGAATGTGGTTTTATGTTCATCTTCATCCTGAATGACAACCTGATTATAACCAGAAAATCCATCAAGCATGGACATCATATTAGATCCAGTGACCCGTTGGAGGAGGGTCTCTATGTGGATAGTTGTCCCTTTGACAAGCAGTATTCAGGTTTCTGAAATCTATGCATATCCTCAAACTTCCATTCTTTTTCCTGACTACAACTAAATTGGAACACCACGTTGAATATCTCGTAGGAGCTATGATTCCTGCTGCTAACATTTTCTCTAACTCCTTCTTCACGATAGGAGCCAACTTAGGATTTATTTGCCTTAGTTTTTGGCGAAAAGGTTTGACTTTTTGACACTCAGGTTTGAGAGGGATGGTGTGTTGGAAGACATCCTCCCGATATGCTTTCAATTCATCGTAGGTAAATGCAAGCACATCCCTATATTCTTTCACTAGATTGATTAAGTCATTCCTCTCTTTTTCCGAAGTTCCTTTTCCTATTTTTATCATTTTAGGCTCATTTTCCAACCCAATGTTTATTTCAATGTAGTCTCCCGGTTTCATCTGATCAATGCTATTCTTCCTTCTATCCTGCTTGTCGAAGATGTTCTCTAAGGCTACAAGGCCACGTGGCATAGGATTGTCAAATTGATTGCCTTCTCCCTGATACTCTTTACCCTCCTCTTGCTCATTTACTTTGAAATTCGAGAACTCATCTATATTATTGATAAATTTTAGAATTTGTTCATCGTCTTTGAAAACCTGCCAATGCTCAACGTTATCAGGTACTGATGGTCTAAAGTTTATTTCAAGTGGACAATCACCTTCTAACATTTCATCTGATGGTTGCATGGTTGATGCTGAAACTGCTAGTCTGTCTGCTGCACTGTTTTGATCTCTAGGGATTGCTTCTATGTTTAGGGCATCAAAATATTCCATAGTGTCCCAAATTGCATTTCTATATTTCTTTAGTCTTTGACACTTACATGCAAATTGGCCTTTGATTTGTTGGACTACTAATACTGAATCACCCTTTATACTTAGCAATTTTATACCCATGTCCTTGGCTAACTCGATCCCTAGTAGAAGTGCTTCATATTCTGCTACATTATTGGTGGCCTCAAACTCTAACCTGAAAGCAAAGTTGAAAATCTTACCCTTGGGTGAAGTTATTACTATCCCAACCCCTTTCCTAGCTCTTCAGTATGCACCATCAAAATTCATTCTCCATAACTCATCAACCTTTTCATCCTTAATCTCTTCTTGAATGGGGGCCAAAAAGGTGGAGTTAATTTGATAGGTTCCGTGTTCATCAGTGTTGTAAACATATTGGTTCAATGGTCTTTTAGGATTTTCAACATGGTACCTTTTTTCTTTCTCAATATGTAATTTAACAAGTGAATCTTCAGATGCTGGCACAGTGGCATAGGTCCAATCTAGTTGGATTGATCCACCCAAAGTGGCACCCCACTTTCTAGAAAGCAACATCCCCCACTTATCTGGAACATCAATAACAAGGATGTCCAGATACTTAGCTAATCTGACAGGTTGATTTTCAATCATTCCTTCAACCTTAACTGGTCTAGAATCCATGGCACATACATTCTGGTATGGTCTCGTAGTTTCCAAGTTGAGTTGTTGCATCACCTTTTTAGTCATTAGGTTGGAACCAGATCCTAAATCTAACATACAATTATGTAGAAGATCTCCTATCATCAATGATATATAGAAAGGGGGATGATCTTCTTTTCTTGGGTCCCTAGTATGTAGAATTACAAGAGGATCCTCATAAACATTGTTATAGCTTGTTGAAGGTTGTTCTATGGTGTCTGAGAAAATAACCTTCTTAGGGGTAGAAGGTTTCACAGGTGGGGGAGGATTTAAAGGTACGGGAGGACTTGTATCAGTTGGAGGATCTCGGATTTTCAAAAGCTTCTCTTTTTGTCCAGGTATTTTACACAGTTCTAAAATAGGCACATGTACTTTTGTGTTAATCAACCAATTACCTAAATCAAAGCCTAAATCACTTATTTCTTTAGCATCATTAGGAATTGTTACCTTAGGTGCATTCTGAGTAGAAGGTCCATCATTTGCTTTCCTTTGGTAGGTAATACCCTTATATCTCTGCATGTTGTTGAATTGTTCATTTGAAGACTTCACACCAAAGAACTTGGTCATGTTATCTAGCTCTTACTATACTGTTTTGCCTGTCTCCAACTTTCTCTGGGAATATTATGAATGTCACCTACATGGTTTATGTTCTCAGGCTCGCTTGATGAAGACTGACCACCACACCCTTCAGGAAAACCATGCTCTTGAACATAGCATGCATAATGACAATTGTCTTCTTCATGGAAGTCTTTGCATGCCTTACAAAATGGTGTGTAATGCTCAACCATGTCAGCAGCCTCTAATTGATGAGGAGGCCTCTGTTCATGGTTGGGTGCTTTTCTTTGCCAATTATTTTTTGTAGGAAAAGTTCTTGGAGCAAGTTGAGTTTGTGATCTTTCCATAGTCACGACCCTATTCTGCATCTCCTTCATTTGTGCAAGATGTTTCACTTCAGTTTGTTCCATCTTTCAAGTCTTTCTTTCATTTCCAACATCGGTTTTTCAAAATTATCCTTGATGGGATCCTTTTCTTTATGTTCAGATGTCTTTAAAGGAGTTGAAGATCTCGAATAACCAGGAAGGATGGACTCACCTGATGATTGCATATTTTGGTTTATTTTGATTGCCATTTCCTGAGCTTCTAGAAGGGTAGTGGGTTCTTTATCCCTGATCTGATATTGCATCTTCCCACTAAGTGCTTCAATGTAATAGACCAAGATAGATGGTGTAGGTGGTGCGTAAGTGGCAGGAATAGCATTTGACAATTCTGTGAACCTTGTGTTAAACTCATCCATTGTTTCAGTTTCCTTTTTCTTTATGTTTGTCAAAGAAGCCAGTTGATGCCTAGGTTCCTTCTTTTCACCAAACTTGTTGGTGAAAGCAGTCTTGAAAGTTGCCAGTGTGGTGAAGGAATTGTTCGGTAAATTGTTGTACCAATCACCAGCTTTTCCATCCAAGGAAAGAGCAAAGAGTTTCATATAGACATCGTCATGTTGATTTGCAGGATCACTAACATAAGCGTTGATACATCTGGAAAAGCTTTTGAGGTGCATGGCTGAAGTGGTGGCATCAGTGCCAGTATACATAGGGAGTTTCTCTACAGCCTTGTCTGGAAGACGTTGGGGTTGACCTACTATATGAGAGAAGTCAAGTTGAGTGAAATACTCACCCATTATGTCGGAAAAACAAGTATTATTATTTTCTTCAAACAAACTATGGATGTCTAATATAGACTCAAATCCAAGATTCTCAAGGATCCTACAAGAAGCTAGCTTATTTAACCTCCTCCTATAAACCTTTTCAGGTTCAGGGATGAAACTAAGTAAGCCTTCAGAGTTTCTTCTAGTTGAATACCTTGGTAAATTATTTGACAGTGGAGTCGCCAGATGGATTCAAGCCTAATATTAGAGAGTTGATTAAACTAAAAATCTATCAAAAGAAAAGGTAGAAAACTAAGAAAAAAATAAGGTCGTCCAGGAACAAAAAGATTTGTCCCCGGCAGCGGCGCCAAAGATGTTGTCCACCGAGATGCACACCAGTAGCATAAATCTTTCGAAAGCTGTTTCCTCACTACAAGTGGGAAAGGTGTGGCCTTGGGGGCAAGCAATGAGCCAGGTACTGTCACCTGAATTCCAGCTCCTCCGTTTAGGCTAACTCCTAACGAAGCCAAGGGGGGTTGCCCCTTACAAAGAGTTGTCTAAGGCTCTTGTGTTTTTTAAGTGTTTTTTGGGTGTATGGATACGGATGGGTGTTGTTTAGGAGTTTCTTGAGATGAACACAATAATAACTAAGCAATCCACATTGCAGTTGCAAAACATAAGATGAGATACACAATCGATACAATGATTGAAATTTAAAGCATCCACAAAATAATAATGACTTAAGCAAATGAAGGACAAATGGTCCAAATTAAGGTGATACACAGATAAGTTTGAAGAACCAGTGCCAAATGGAGTCAAATGTGCTTGGGGATGATGAAATACAAGTCTCAATATGTGTTCGTGAGATCGTTTTGCAATGCTCTTTGTAAATTTTATTGTGTATTTTAGGGGTGATCTTGATTATTATGGCTAAGGGGAATTTCCAACCGATACGCAAGTTACTGGAAATCTGTTCGGAAATAATCTAAGTGGCTCCGTTTGAAGACATGACGGACCACCCAGTTTTCTAGCGAGGCGCTCAATAGCTAACCAGCCACTAGAACATGAACATGGCTACTCGGCACCCCCACTTGGAATTTACCCACATTAGAATATTATCGATCAATGCCGGATTCGTTGGTTATGAGGGTGGTGAATTTTATTATGGTTTAAAATTGAGAGATTGATCAACCAATACTGTTTCTGAGTAATCCAACTGTTATCACACAACTAGTAGTTGCCCCTAGTGGTATCCCATCCGGGACGGTAGAGGAGATGGACAACTAAAGAGGTGACCCAAGAGATGCCACGGTTCCCAATGCAAGGTGGGAGTCACGTCAACCAAGGCACTCTTCGCTTTAGATCTAGAAGAATCAAGACCTAGGGGGAGACCCTATAACCAATCAAAGATGATTGGACCCAAACAAAGGTTCCTAAGGATGCATAAATGATAAGTTACGGAAACCAATGCAAGGTTAAGTGGACCTAGAAGTTAAAGTATGGTTGATAATGGTTTGAGAGATGATTAGTGTTTCAACCAATGTATGATTTAGGCCACATGATGAGCTAAAAAGACAAGATCTAGTGCCATGTATTACACAAGTGGGACCTACTTTCTTGGGATATGTGAATGGTTCAATTGGGATCCACAAGGTGAAATTAAGGATATGCAATTGGTACTAGTGGATATGTAATGAGTAGATCTATGGATCTAAGTTGGAACTAGGAATACCCACATATGGGATCTTAGACAATTCCCAAGGAGTGCGACTTGCCTAAGGAGGACTAGTGCCTTGTTGGATGGGTTAATGGAGTCAAAAGATATGTCAAAGTGTAGATCGGGACACCTAGCATGCAACTCAAGTGGGCTATTTGGGATGTAGTGGTTGGATCTTGCTAGATCTAGGATTTCATGATATGACCCTAAGTGGACCACAATCCCTTAAAACAAGGAATGCTACCCCCAAGGTAGATCGTCACAAAATGATACTTTAGTCCTAGGTTTCAAGGTATGCCCGTTCCAAATCCACAAAAATCTCAACTACCCACGTCCTCAAAGTGGGCAAACTCACTCACCCAAGGAAGTGCGACCTTGCTCAAGGAGGGATAAAAGGTGGATAAGGTGTGTCAAAACAAGTCCAATGGCCACCAAATTGTAGATCCAAGTAATTTAGGCAATGACCTATGTGGATCTAGAAAATTAAGTCAATCCAAGGGTTAGATCTTACTAGATCTGAGTTTTAAGGTGCCAAGTAGTTCAAAGGGGGGTTTTAATCCCTTAAAATGTGGAATGATGCCCACAAGGTAGAATCACCCAAGTAAAAGTCTAGGGGTAGGTTATCAAGTGTGTAGATTGCAAATCAAGTGGGATCTCACCTACCCATATGATAGATCTAACCAAACAAGCCTCTCCAAGGAAGTGCGATTTGGTTCAAGAGGGATATATTGCCTTGAAAAGTGTGTAAATTTTAACCCAATCACCACCAAACTATAGATCCAACTAGGGGTGGATGCGATAGAGGTGGGTTCTTAAGATCTTTTCAAAAGCAAGGCTAGATCTAAGTAGATCTAAGAAAAACCAAAATGGGGTTTTTGATTAATTAGGGTTTGTGACCAATGAAGAGAGAATGGATGGAAAGAGGCACATACCTTGTAGATCTTACCTCAATTGCTTGTGGCCACCTTGCAAATTGATAGCATTCTCCTATGTGTATATTCAAGAGTGCAATTTTGATTCTCCAAGCCAAATCGTCCTCCTGAAGAAGCCAAATCGTCCTCCTCCTACAAGACAAGATCAAAGGAAACAAGTCAAGTAAGATGATTATGAAAATGATAGAAAGATGTAATAGAAAGCATCAACTATGTCACGAAGATACAATAATGATTATCCCTGTCACAAGATCAACCCAAGAGAGAATATGTGGATCCCTCCAACAATAACCCTCAAGAAATCGCCCTCCTCTCCACCAATTCGACTTCCCTGCAAGACAAATAGTTGTAGAACCAAAACCCACAATGATACATAGAAGAGATACTGTATACTCAAGATGCAAGAGAATCCACAAGACAAGAGAGATATGCTCCACAAAGAAGTGTTTTATTCCAATATTCCAGAGGTCCAAAGGTGAGCTATACAATAGGGGGTCTCCTCTTTATATAGGATAATAAAGACCAAAACCCTATACCACTTTACCATACTACATCAAATGAGTGGTTGAGATTAAAATATCTCAATACATGATCAATGGCTAATAATGAATCATAACAATATATCACATGGATCACCCAATATAACGATGACGCCCTAACTAAATGGTATAAAGTGAGGATGACGTCATCCACTAGAGGGGTAAAAGTACAAAAATCCACCTCATAATGACTAGGACATAACATAAGAAGCACATGGTGGGGCTAGGAGGCATCAATCCTTACTAGCTCATCCCCAAGGCACAATAAAATAATAAAATATGTCCAAGATAATATAAATGATCAAATCTGTCCTCAAAATCTGTGACAGACAAGCAGTAAAAGACCTCTTGTGATCGCTGTGGGCCTACCCACATGGTGAAAACTGCCTGGAAGATAGTGGGATCACCCTGGAAGACCTCTGTGAAAACCAAGTGCCAAAACCTTGCCTCAATTGCCTAAATCGAATTCCTCAGTGACCACTTTATCCCATTTTTTAACTGCCTCGGTAACTGTGAAAGTGCCAAAACTGCCTCCCAGGGCATCTGCGTTGTCCAACTGAGCCCACCAGGCTCTCCAGAAGGGGGGGTAAATGGTAAAAACAAGTGGTTGGACCACCCCCTCATACAGCGCCCTAGGTGAACTGGCCTCTCATGGCCCCTGTTGCTCAGGCTAGGAAATCAGCCCCAAATCTGGTCAACAAGTGTAAAACTGCATCAATCACTGTCAGAAGTGCCCGGAACTGAAAGATAAGTGTCTCATTGGATCCAGAAGACCCAAATCCACTAGGAATGTGTACTCATACACCATGGGTTGCCCTAATGGGCCAGCTGTAGGGTCCACCATATATGGACAGTGTATAATCTGATGATCTGGAGTAATAAATAAAACTGCTGAACTGCATCAATCATCATCTGCATCATATATCCATCATATGGCATCATCATCAAGAATATGTTGGTCCATCAATCATCATCCATAAGCACATGTGGCCCACATCATCACGGATCCCAAGAAATGACCATAGTCAAACTAGGTTTGACTAGGTCCATATATAACCAAGGAAAAATCATATCAGTAGACTAAGACATGTTCCCCTAATCATTCTCACAGCTTAGCTCAAAGTATAACATCCATTCAGTGGCATTAATCAAGTTAGCATATTCCTTTGTTATATGAAATTACTTGCACAATAGTTCAAATGACAAACTCACCCATTGGACATGGTCAAATTGCTAGTGAAGGATGAAGGTTAGGAACAAGGTTGGGCCAAGGGGTTGACTTGTCTAACTCAACTCAAAAATACTTTGGACTGGGAGAAGGGGAAAGCTACAAACTCTGTGCTGGACAAAATAACACGGGGAATGGTTGTGCCTCACAAATGGATAAGTTGTTTAGAGAGTGCTTATTCAACTTAGGCATCATGTCTACATCAAGTTGATCCAGGTTCATTAGGATCATTCAATTTCATTTCATGGCCTTTTTGGCCTACATAACCCTTCGGATCTCAGGTGTGCTGATAAGCACAACTAGTTGCAGCTTGCATCCAGGGCATGTTTTCATATACATATGAGGTCAGCAATTGTTTAGATATAACTTTTAAGAACCATTGCTATTTGGACCTTTCATATACTCTTCGAGGAGTATTTTTAGCAGTTCATCGCTCTTGCCCTTTTTGGTTTCCATGGGCGAATTTATAAGTTTCCATAAGTAGTACATGAGCTTTCAGTTTTAGCCAACAACATCTCAGGTGACTAGGGGGAGTTCGAGCCAATGCCAAACATCGGGACAACCGACTAGAATGATTTAGGCCTACAATCCAACTCACCAAAGGCAAGTTTTGTCACCAACTTAGAGCCGAGACACTGAACATACAGGGATGCGGTCCAAACACAGAGGTAGAAAAGGGGAGTCCTCAGTATCAGAAAGTCAAATAAGATAGGTCAAGGTTTAAAGTCAAATAAGGAAAGTCATGTATTGATGGAGTCAAATGAGTATGGAGCCTAAACTAGCAGACAACTGGTGTCAGGAAAGACCATATCTATGTAAGGTGGTAAACCAATGAGTTTTGTCAAACAACCTAAATGTGCAAGTAAATGTCCATTTTATAATTTATAGTTCATTTTAAAAAGTTTGCCACATCAGGAATAATATACCAAGCAGATGCTGTGATCATGACTAAATTAACAAGATAATAATCCACAATCAATGATAAAATATCCATAGGTCATATAACATCATCATATATCATCTGAAACACTGCTGCAATACATCTCGAAGCACTGAACTGCATTGTATGGGATAAAGGGTCACATCGGTCATCAAATCTGAACTCTCAAGGCTCAGCCTTGACACAACGTCTAACATAAGTCTGAATAATACACTGCTTTGATCATGAATGATCTCAAGATATACAATCATCATAGCCAAGCTCCGAATAATGGAAGCTCTGGAATGTGCAGATATTTGCTAAACAAGAATAGTAGCCCTGCTACTATGGTGTGATAACACCAACCTTTCTCAAGGTTGGGCAGAGCATACGTGGTATGGAAAAACGAATAAATTCCAATTTTAAAGGGAGAATGAGTTGTGAATGTTTTACTTAGGACACAAAGAAACAAACCTCTCCGACAGAGAGTGCTCTTGATCCACCTTATGGTGAGATTCAAGAGTCTTATCTAATCTATATGAAAGTGCAAAAATGCAACAAGATGCTCTCCGATAGAGAGTGCTCATGATTTGTCTTATGACAAGTTCAAGAGACTTTGTGTTCTTTTTAAGAATTGAGCAATTAAACAAGAAACACAACAATTATATCAAATGAAATGAGAGACTAATCTAGCAATTAGTATTCTAAGAAAGCAAGAGAGATCTAAACTAGCATTTAGTGATCTATTTGCAAAAGATGAAACTAAGCTAACAATTAGTGATCTACTTGAAAAATGGGAAACTAAACTAAGAATGAAGAAAACGAGAACAAGGACACTACAAACTTCCCCAAATGGGGAAGTTGGGTGTGGGAGCCTTAAATCCCACTTGCTCTTTTTATTATGAAGCTACAAACTTTTTTGGGTTTTCAACCTTGAAAAAGAACTTCAAGAAAATAGAAGTAGAAGATTTATGAAGCTCTTTAAAAGCTTTTACAAAAGGAGAGTGGTTAGGTCTTTCTTCTTGGTTTTGCACTTCTTTGTTTTGTTTGTTCCTTTTCTTGGTTTGTTACTCCTCTCCTTAGTTTTTGTTCTTCTCTTCAAGTTTGGATCCTCTTCTTGTTTTTTTCTTCTTTTCAAGAACCTATAACCAACAAATCAACTCAAACACCCATTATGCATTAGTCAAATCAAAGAATTTAACTAAGTCTAAGATCTAGAAGTTTGAAATCTAAGATCTATATGCAAGAAAACAAGCTAGTCTATATGCCAAATCAACTTTTAGATGCAAGTTTTTGAACTTTTAAGATGAGATCTAAATCAAAACTAACAATGAACTAAGATCTAAGACTAACAAGAAATGCAAACTTAACACAAAGTAAATGAAGCTAAAGGAGAAGGATGAAACGAATACAAGGTAGGAAGAAAAGGTGGAAGGTAAAGGAGATCAAGAAGAAGAAAAACGAAGTGAAGAAGAAGGGAGAGAAGAAGGAGAGACAAAAGGGAAGAGGGAAAAAGAGGTAAGACGAGAGGAAGGAGGAGACTTAAGAAAAACGAAAGGAGGAGACTTAAGAAAAACGAAAGGAGGAGAAGAGGACTAAAACGAATGGGAGAAATAAGGTATAAAACGAAAGAAAGAAGACCTAGGAGAAGAACGAATGCAAGAGGAAGGAGTTAAGGAGAAAATGAAGAGGAAAGGGACTTGAGAAAGGTAGGACGAAAGAAGCAAGGATGGAAGAAGACGAGAGCAAAGATAGAAGAAGATGGATAAAACGAAAGCAAGGAGAAATAAGGGGGAGGGAAAATGAGAGCTAGAGGAGGAGAAGATGAGGGCAAGCCAAACAAGGCTAAAGAGAAGAGAAGCCAAAGGATGGATCTAGGAGCTTAGGGCTTCTTAAGAGTAACCGGTAACCAAATTTTAAAGTGATTTTGTTGATGAAATATAGAAAGAGCTCTTCTTAGCCCTCTTTAGATGAAAGATTTGAAAATGTAGATCCTGCAACCACAAGGTGTTAGAACAAAACTTGAAGATGAAGCATGGGTTCAATGCAACTGAACTCTTGCCCTTCTTCACTTTTAGCAACACCTAATCACAATACACAACTCAACCAACAAGTGAGATAAAAAAAAACATGCTAGTATGCTAGGAAAATCAAATCTAGATCAACAATTTGTATAATTGACTACTCATGTCCATCTAGATATTAATAAACTTTGCATAAATAACCAACTTAAGACTATAAATGGTTATTCTACTGTGCTAACAATAGCCTTCCTGAGCTAGCAATTTAATCAAACACTTTGCAAAATTGAGAGATGAGTTAGAAGAGATGTCACCTCAACAAGAGATGAAATCACACCAAAGAATGAGAGCTCATGGACCTCCAAAGTCGAATTCTTTATTTCAATACAAAGCCAAAGCTATTACAAAAATTCTCCAGAGTAATCTTACATCAAAATAACCATCCTAAGAGAGCCAAAGAGGCCTCTCTTTATACAAAAGCTAAGCACTAAACCCCTAATTCAAACTTGGCATAAGGAGAGCCAATAGCAATCAATACAAAATCGAGTTCCAATCTATCCAAGGGCTTGGAGTTGAGATCCAAGTAGTTAACTCGAGTTGCTGGTTGGTGTGAGTGGGGAGGTGGCCTCCACCTAGTCAAGGCACCCCCCACTCCTCCATAGTAAACTCCATCAAACCAATGCCCATCCTCCATGTAGGAAAGACATGAGCTCATGAGGGAAGGCATGAATCATGAAGGAGTAAATGCTTGGAGCTTGAGTAATGAGTCAACTCGAGTTCAAGAGGAGCCAAGCCTGTGATGTGGCCACCTTTCAAGGAAGACGCCTACCATAAAGTAAATGCTAACTCAACCATCCATTAATCAATTGCCACATCACTAATTCGTGATCTTGCATGAAGGAGGGCGAATTCTTGAATTGAAGATGACTTGAGGTGACTGGATACTCAACTGAAGTTGATTGGAATCTTCTTAAATGCCTGATGCCATGTCATTTAGCCTGTTTATTTAATCCAATTGGATTATTTTGGAGAGATTTGGATAATTCTCCAATTTATTATTTTTTGATTATTTTAATTAATTTTTCTCTTTTATTGATTTTTTGAGAAAATATTAATTATGAGGCTGAATGACTGTTCGAAACTTAGGATAGGTGGGTTTGGGCTTTAACTGGGATTATTGGCTTAGGAACTAAGCCTCCAATCTCTGAAATCCATCCCCAAACGACTGACATATTACAAATTGAATTTTTCCAATTAAATATTTGGAAAAATAATAATAAAATAATAAAAATAAAACCTATCTAACGCGTCTGGTAAAATTTTTTCGGACAATGTTTTAAATGGACAAGGGACCTAGGAAATGACCATCTAACATACAAATGGTGTCTAGTAGGTTCATATACATCAGTTGGACTCTAATAACCCCCCAAGGCTCAAACTTTCAAAATCGGGCATTCCAGCTTTGGAGGAAGCGGGAGAAAACCTCGTCGATTATTACTTGGCTATAGGCAAAGCATAATTGACAAGGGAAAAAAATTCCCTGGAAAGCTTTAGTTGATAGTCAAGTCATGGGGAACCGAGCCACTCAAAACCCTACTAGCACACTTATTACAAACCTCATGGGGCCATGGTCATTTCAACAGAAAAATAAAACTGGCTAGCCAAAACTGGTTAGTCACCATAAACTGAACCCCTGATACTCTGGAAGTGAACATTGATCATGTTCAAACACTGGCGGCTCAATGGAGGTTCAACTATTGTACAAAATAGTTGGTAACACACCCATGCAACCTCCCGAATCCGCTAAGAAAGATGAGATTGGATTGTCCTATTAAACTAAGTACCTTGCACTCGTTTTTGATTGACCCAACTGTTCTGACTAAGCTGCAGCGGTCAAGAGCATACTTTGGGTTTGGGGTGTTGGTTCGTTTTATTAAAATGTATGAGTGGATGATTAACTATGCTACAACCCAAGAATATCTTTTCCTCGCACCACAAAGTGATGGAGTACTTCGGTAGAGCAAGGGGTTAATTTTAGAATCAGATTTTAAGAACAGTTGTATGAGTGAATAAAACACATAAGCATATAACAAAAATGATAAATGAGTCCTCGGAGGACGTTGTGTGCTTGAGTGAGTTGTTTAATTACTACTACTCAAATAAAACTAATCTAAATCGAAAAAGTTAGACAAAATGCAAAAAGGTAAAAAAAGGAAAAAAGTGCGAATGCCCCCTCGGGGGATTGGGGTTAGGCGCTGGAATTGCCTGCTATGCTCTTTTTATTTTTTGAGTTACAATACTTTTTTGAGTATACTTGTAGTCCTTTGAAGAATAGGAGTGACAAGTTTACACTAAGGAGAATGAATAAAAACAAGTAGAAGGTTCTCAAAAGGTTCCAGATGGGTTAAATCAATGAATTTCCGCCAACATGTCTCTCTTATTTATGATTGAAACCTGAAAAACAACAAATAAACATTTACAAAATAGTGCCCAAAGAACACTTTAAAGGTGTCTTGGGACTTACCAGAAAACTCAAAAAATTTCTATAAAAATGCTAAGTAAAAAAAATGCATAAAAGTAACTAGGAAGGACAAGCTACGAAGCTAGCCTTCTTAGGATCTCTGCTTGCTCAAATGAGCAACGATTTTGAAGCTCTATATCAGTCAATTAAAACTTTTAAATACTTTTGACAAACTAAAGTTCAAGACTTGAGATATGCTATATTTTAATTTTGCAACAATAGAATGCCTTAATCCTAGATCTAGATCCAAAGTTTATGCCTTTTAAAATGACTATGATCTAGTAAATAAAAATCAAATGTCCTTTAGATTTAAAATTGCAAAAAAAATGTAAATCTGATATAGGTAACTAGTAACCAGAGTTATTTAAGAAAAGAGGATGAGAAGAAGTGAAGTATGTTAAGCCCTTGAACTTGGGCAAATGGAGTCCCTTGAACTGGGGATCCGAGGGAAAAAATTCTTGTTTAAAATGGTTTGAAGTCAAGAGGATGCTAACATGCACTGCTTGTTTTCCAGCCTAGTTAACCTGCACACTTATATCAACTTACAAAAGAAGGGTTAAAAGCATCGGTGTGAACTAAAATAGCAATCCAGAAAGCATGTATTTAAACAAAAATGACATACTAATCTAACATAGCTATTGCAATTCAACATAAGAGATAATAGAGTAATCTACTATTCTACCTTACTGGAAAGTAATTTCCTTTTAAAATCCAGATATACACCAACAATCAGATGAAATGATACATGATACATATTACCTCAATCTCAGAATGAAGCCACACATCCACACATATGAAGATCCACACATCAATTAGCCTCCAAAGCTTTTATTCCCATTACTAAAACTTGACAAAGATTACACTGCCAAACTAGCAGAGGTTCCACCTTCTCATGAATAATAATGGACCTGTTATCACATATATAGTAGCCGGGCTACCATACATTATTTTTCTTATTCCAGTACACTATTAAGCCAGTTCCCTTACATTGAGATGCTGAGATGAGCATCTATTATGGATTACTATCAGATTTTGGACAGTATATATTCCCCATGCCATGACTGAGTCTCAGCACACTTAGAGAGATGACCGATGTAACCATTATACCATTTGTACAGAGCAGTCAGTAGTGCCTCGAGTCACAGTGGCAGTTTCAGAGGACAGATGATGGTTCAGAGGATGAGCATTCAGGTATATGACTCAGCAGGTATATCATAGTGTTGTGGTTATATTGCTTTTATATTTATTCTTATAGCATGTCTTAGCACTTAGTGTCATGATCTGGCGATCATATAGATATGTGGACCTGGTTGATCTTATTATACATATTCTATTGTCCCTACTCAGACTTAGAAGTTCACTATTTATACTCATTGGTTTTACCCTCCTTAGGGAGGATAGAGGTGATCATTCCACCATACCTTGGCTTGCTAGTGTTGGCTCCATTATTCATTGTCTTCATCCATCCATTACCTACCTTTTAGTTTATCACCCTGACTTACTACTTGACTAGTGGCATGGAGGACTTTTCCCCACTGTAGCCTCTGTATTGGATGAACTTCCCTGTTTATTGTGTCTCGGCTCTGAGTTGGTGACAATATTCTTCTTACAAACAAATGAGCTATGATTTCAAAAAAGAATGGAGACAAAATCAACAAACTGTGTGGAAACAGAAAATGAGAAGTTCCATCCAACCAATCGATGAACAAAAGGTCCAATGAAGGTTAACTCGGGATGGATCACCACTTCACAAATGATGCAACATTTTCGCTCAATTTTTTGAAGATCTTATCGTCTTGTATCATCAACTATCACAGCTATGAGAGCAAAGGATCATGAGAAGACAGTACGAGCCAAACAAGCATGATAGGTTTTTGATATTTATAGGATATCTTGGCCTCTTGTTCCATTGAGATTTATTTCCTCCTGAAGATGGACTTAGCTCTGTAGTCCAAAATGTATGTAGAGTACAAAAATCTTACACAGGATTCTCCATACAAATCTCCAATAAAGTCTTTCCATATACATATGCTTTGAGGACAGAGCATTTTTAAATGGGAAGGCAATGTAACATACATAATAAATAACAATAAATAAATAATAATAACAATAAATAATAATGATGATGATGATAATAATAATAATTAATGATTATTGAAATGACATATCCCATCTAAAAGACATGACCAATTGAAAGGACATGACTTACCATTGTGACCAGTCAATGCTATCACATGGTCATTGTATCATCATCTCGTCATCTCATATTTTATACATTTATAATATACTTGTCCTTTATGGATTATAACATGTTGTCCTACTTAATCTGGATATTCAGTTATTGAATTACTGTTCGCATTAAGGAAACAAATATTTTCTGTTCCAGGGTGTTGGAGTTTAATGCTCTAATATGACCTAATGTAATAAAGGCACATTATATAAGTGGCTTTAATATTTAGACATGAAGTTTGATAGGTGTAATTAAGGAAAGGCAGTTGGGTCATGGAACTACCTATGAACCAAATAAAAGAGAATCGATGTCAATGTACTTGATGTCTCCTCCATTAATGAAATGTTTGTTTGATATCTCTTTGTGTATAGCTCTCATAAGGTGTATAGTTATTTTTTTTACAAGATTTTCTATTGATACTTATTCATAGATTAAGTTCTATTTCTAGTTTTTGAAGTATTCGTTCATACACATCTGCAGGATCTGCAAATTTTTTAACCATAATTATTTCTTTCTTCTGCAGGATTCTTGAGAGGAAGAGCCAACTATTATCAGAAATACAAGAAGTCCGTAGGACAAGAGCCTTGCAGCGGGCAGCACGAAAGAGGCGTGGCAGTGGATATGGTCATGGCATTCCTATTGTAGCAGCTGTTGGATATACAAATGCTGTATGTAATGCATTCACAGATTGCAATAGCTGTACCTTTCATTTCTTTGCATAAGGTGGATGTTATCTACAATTTATTCATAGATCATTCTTTATTTTTGTTACGACTGCTGATTTTTATTTTTATCTTGCATGCCTATATATATTCCATGCCATTGTTTTTGTTGTGTATTGTAAGTTGGGCAGGAGGTGGGTAGGAGCATTGCTTTGGGTAGAAAATAAAGGATGCTACCATGTTAAATTAAACGTCCCTATGATGGGAAAAGATGGGGTTGACTACCTAAATCCCACCTTCGGCATTCGGAAACAGTGTTATGCATACAAAGGTGGAGAATTTCATCATAATACTTGTTGGTTACTGACACTGCAAACAACTGGACCACAAGTGACTTTGTAAATTTGTCTAATGGAATGTATTTTTCATTATCACCCCTGTTTTTGACTAAACTCCATTTGCCTGTGGCTCAAGAATTCTGCAGGCCATATTTCCCCCATGATTTTTGAGCCTTTGTTGCTTGGGGAAAGCAATTGCTCTTTACCACTTGGGCAGCCTTGGGAGCTTTCTGACAATTATTTTGATGGTGTGAAATTCTTATTTATATATCAAGGCAGATAAAAGTAAACATTTTTATAGACATAAATGCATAAGAGATGATTGTGGTCGTTTGTTGATTCACTCCTTACATTAGGTTTATAATACAACCCAACTACCAATGCAATCATAGTGCCAGCTAACTGCAACATAAATCATGCTCGACTGGCTTGCCAGGATTCCTTTTACGTGATCATTACCAGTCAAAGGTATTGTCATTTCTTAGTTTAACAGTCTATAATGATTAAAAAGTACAATAATAGAGAGAGAGAGCAATCTTCCTTGAGCTCCTTAAGGGACTTCCTCAAGTCATTCTTCTATCTCCTCATAAAGAGGTTCTGAATAATCTTCTCTAATTTTTCAGTGGCCTCTTTCATATGCTGTTCCTGCAGCTTAAATATCACATGGTTGGGTGACCACCTTCTTGGAAATCAGACAAAATAATTAGGTAACAGAAAGATCTTTTTCATACATTACAAATTGGTGTAAATCAATTTATCAGGTCTAAAGATTCAGTGACATTCACTTGATGAAACAAACGAAGTAGATTGTGTTGGTAGAAAAACGATAGGTAAACAATTCATGACTAATCCGTTTGAAGAAGAAAACAAAAGGAGGACTAGGCACCAGAAAATTGATAGAACTCATACTGGTTGTACACTTTTAGTCCCATTGACCTACTTTTGTGGTCATTCATCGGACATTAATAAAATGATCTTATCTTATCTTATTATACACAAATGCAGTACGTAATGCATTCAATAAAACAAGAGGATTAGTGACTAGAAAAGGCCAGTGCCTTTTGATATATTTGAGTATTAGTTTCTAGTAGTGTTAGTGTAGAATGGCCATCCTAAATTTTAATTTTTTCCTGTTCTAATGAAGTGCCATTCCATTGGCATCTTGGATAATTATTGATTTTTATGATGAGGCCCTGTAGAAATTTAAGGATTGATGAAATTATGGGTGGTTGGGAAGTTTCCTCATCTGTCAAATATTGGATGAGTGCAATGCAATATGTAAACGTATTTACTATTTTCTGATCTCGATGGAAAAGCATTGCTTTATTTTGCCACTGTGATTAGGTTTTCTTCAATTAGTTTATATTATTTTTCTGTTCATGAATCCACAGGTTTTGGTCATATTGTGATCATATTTTTCTACTATTTTTTGTGTCCTCGAGTAATTTTTCAGATTCAATCACTCTAATTTTTGAAAAGAACAAATGCACTTCACGATATGTCATCAGTCCCATTGAATATTTTGGGTCACATCTGGGCATTGATATACTATTGTCTGTTTCTAGAGAGCAGAGTCCTGCTACAGGGATATGCTTTTCCATTGCTTGTCATAGACTTGTGGAATTGTCACTCATAATATGTTTTGGTTAGTATTTGCAAGACATTACTTATGAAGTATTTGATTATTGTTGCTGATATTTCAGGGGAAATCATCACTGGTGGCAGCTCTTTCACAAAGTGATCTTTACATTGACGATAAGTACGTTCTTTAGGGTGATATGTTTTAGGGTTTGTATAATTCATCGTTTTTGTATCCAATAACTCTAGCTTGCTTTAACAAGTTATTAGGAATCTAGACTCTATGAAGTTTCTGTGTTGAGATATTGCCCGGAACTTGCCAACCTTGGTTAAACCTCTTATGCATACTATATTAATGCAGACTTTTTGCAACATTGGACCCGCGCCTGCGAAATATATTTCTTCCTTCTGGGTAAATCCAACTTGAAATCCATGTTTTATCTTTTTTCTTTTCACATTTTGGTCACTGTTTTTTAAAATTGGTTGTTCATAAGAGTTGACTGTTTGTGGTGCATGGTAAGTTTATTATTTTTCAAGAAAATAAATGACTGTAACCACTGGCTTACTTCCTGTGAGTGTTCTTAAATTTGTGTAGGCATAAAGCACTTCTAAGTGATACGGTTGGCTTTATATCTGATCTACCAATCCAGGTAAAGGCATCATATGACTCAACTCACTTTTGTGAGACTGCTGTGCATGTTATCTGGTATCTTAGTATTCTGTCTTTATTGTCAATTGATGCCCTGACCATTTTTTCTTTCTTTAATCCTGTCCAGTTGGTAGAAGCATTTCATGCAACTTTAGAAGAAGTTACAGAAGCGGATCTTCTTATGGTAAGATAAAGCTTTTACACAATTGATATGTTTAGTATGTGTTGCCGTCTGGATGCACACCTAGTGGGGAATGCGTCAGAAATCTTCAAACCGCTCGGTGTGGCCTTGGGGCAAGTCGGAGTCAAGTGCTGTCACCTGATAACTCGACTCTTCCGTCTAGGCTTACTTCTAGTGAAGCCAAGGGGGGTGGTCCCTAATAAAATAAAAGAATCTAAGGTGTATAATCTATGAAAAGAAAAAGACTAATCGAGGAGTTAATTAGATATTTCCAACCACAATAGCAATATAAAATACTGAAGCTCAACAGTATAAAACATCCATCATTATCATCATTTTTGCATGTAAACAAGAGCGAGATAATAAGCAAAAAAGACCAGTGCCCAATATAAAGATGCAAAAAAAGAAAGTGCTTTGGACTGCTAATGCTGTGTCGTGAAAGTATTGCAAGTGTCTTGGTTGGTAACTTTTAGGATTTATTAATGAGTATTACGGGAGTGGGTTTATTGTTGGTTTGGCCCAAATAATCTTAACTTCTTGAATTGAGTGCTATAGCGGCTTTACCAAGTGTCCAACGGGGCGAAGCACAACATGCTTACAGTGGCCCCCTGACTTTATGGTATTCACCCTTTTGCAACCTCCTGAGTTCTCAAAGTTTAGCTTGTTTGGATTGTCCTATTAAACTAATGCTTACCTCTCTTTCTGGATTGACCAATTTTTCGGACTAAGCCGCAACGATCCGGAGCATACAGGGAAGATAAGGGTTGGTTAATTTTATTAAACAAATTTAAGATTTTCTACTCCAAGATTCTCTTTTCTTGCCGAACTCCAGCACTTGAGCAAGCTCTTTCTGCAGCACCGTACTTCGGGAAAGCAAGGGATTTGTTACTGAAGCATGAAAGCAAATTGTTAAAAAATGTAGGAAACTAAGTCTTGAGTGAGTCAATGGCCCAACAATTGGATTGGACCATGACGGTTAATTTTATCCTAGATTTATTTTATTAAGAACAAAGAAAACACATCTAAACTAACAATCACACCACAAAAAAAAGAGTCGACATGGATCCCCCCTGGGGGGATGGGGTGTGGGCGCTGGGTAGCCCACTTGCTTCTCTTTAGATTTTACAATGATAAGAGAAATGCCTTTGGTCCTTACAAGATTGGACTCAAAGGCTTACAAAAATTACAGAAAAAAGTAGCCGGGTGAAGGGGGATGGGTCCGGGGTGTTCCAGATGGTTTAATCTCTTGAAAATTGGTCAGAGTTTCCTCCTACCTGCTCACTAAAAACAGAAAACCAGCAAGCTTAAGATTAGTAAAAACACCCAAAAACACTTTAAAAGTGTTTTGGGATAACCTACAAAATTTACCGAAAAATTCTTAAGTAAAAGACTAAAAACATTACTCAAAATGAACCAATAAGAACAAGCTAGAAAGCTTGCCACTTGGGATCTTTGCTTGCCTCTTTAGGGCAGCAAATCAATGACTCTAAATCAGCCTAATATAACTTTTAAAACAGTAAGCAAGCTAACCTATCAAGCTTTAAATTTTTTGAAGTACACTTGAAAAGGAAGATTGCTTCTTACTAGATCTAAATGTGAAATGTAAATTTTGAAAACACTTAGATCTAATAATAAAAATCAGACCTACTTTAAATATAGCAAATGTTATAGATCTGAATGAAACCAACCAAAGAAACTGAGGAAATAATTAGAAGTTTGGAACAGAGATTTAGAACCAAGATTTGGACAAGAAAGTTGGGCGGCTAGATTCTTCTTTGTAGTGGGATTGCAAGGGAGTAAGCTCCTTTTTTTAAAATTGCTTGAGAGGTGACAATGCTAACATGCTTGTCACACCATCCAACTTAGATAACCTATAAGCATTTCACAACAACTTGCAAAAGAGAATTACAAATATCGTTGTTAACCATATAAAAGACTCAAAAAAATGCTCATTCAAACAAGAAATTACAATTTTCAAAGCATTATCATATAGCTAGCAATAAGAAGTACATATCAAATCCTACTTCTTACCCTACTAGAATGCATATTCCCTTCAAAGGTCGATTCAATTCCAACAATGAACAAATTGGCAAAAATAATACCGGTTACCTCAATGGTTCAATGAGCCTCAGACATCCACACAGAGTAGTAGCCTCCAAAGCCTTTCTTCTTATTCCAAAACTTCAAAATATATTACAATAGTAAAAGAGTAGAGGTTCCACCTTTTGATGAAGAAGAATGAGGAAACCACTCTCTTATATAGAATTTACAAAGGATGGGGGGCGCAACTCCCAAGAGAGGGCACATCTCCTTGATTTGAGAGTTGACTAAACCTTGGTTGATGTTGATTGATTTGTCTTGGGTCATGGCCCATGCAGGATGCGCCACCTCTCAAGAGGTAGGCTCATGCCTATCATCACACAATTTGTAGTTGTGCCCAAAAGGTATCCTATCCAGGACGGTAGAGGTGTCAGACAACTAAAGAGGTGACCCAAGGCTTGCCACGGTTCCCAATGCAAGTGGGAGTCACGTCAACCGAGGCAAACTTCACTTTAGATCAAGATGAATCAAGATCAAGGGGGAGACCCTAGCCAATCTATGAAGACTAGCTAACCCAAAGACTCCTAGGGAAATGTGTGAAGTTATGCAAGGAGATCAATGGAATAAGATTTGGATCTAGAAAGATAAGTGGACCCAAGATGGTTAGGGCTTGGTTGAGAGGCTTAAGCAAGGGACAAATGAGTCAACCAATTGTTTGATTAAGGTCACTTATGAAGTTAAGTAAGTAGATCTAAAGAAGACCTAATGCCATGAAAATTACCCAAGTGGGGCCCACCCCTTAAAAAGTGGAACATGGTCCAAATAGGGCCCACAAGGTCAAAGTTAAAGTGAGATGGCACTAGGGGGTATGCTATAGCATGGATCTATGGTTTTAACAAAGAATTAGCAATACCCAAATATGGGATCTAGCAAATGGCCACCTGCCCAGGGAGTGCGACTTGTCTCATGGAGGACTAGTGCCTTAGTTGGAAGGGAAAATGGAGTCGGATGTCCACCAAGTCATAGATCGGGATAGTTAAGATGATTATCTAGGTGGGTCTTAAATGTCAAGCATAAGCCATGGCTAGATCTCCATAGATCTAATGCATCACCTAGTGACTCGGAGCACAACCCTCAGAATGAGGAATGGGGCCCACAAGGTGAAAATCAACAAGGTGAAGCACTAGAGGTAGGTTTTAAGGGTTGATCTATCCAATGAAGCAAAAATCTCACCTACCCACATCTTGGAACTAGCAATCTAGCGTCCCTCAAGGAATGTGACTTCCCTTGGAGAGACCAATGTGCCTTTGGAAATGGGCCAAATGGAGTCCAATCACCACCAAACTATAGATCGGGATTGTTGTGAATACTATTAAGGTGGGTTTTAAGTTTTATACCCAAGAACTGTAAATTTTTTCTGAGTTTTACAACTTGCTGGTTTATGTCATTGTTTCAGTGGTTTTCATTCCCAGCCGGTTTTGCATAGGATGGAAATTACTTAAGAAAATTCCAGACAATTAAACACGCTGGAAAATCACTTTAACAGGCAGAAAATAATTTTAACATGCACACCATTAAAAAATCAGACTCAGGATTTTCGGCCAATAGCCTTGGAAAACCCCCATGGGGAAAACCAGTCAAAGAGAGATATTTATTATTTCTTTAGCAAAAATGTAGAACAACAATACAGTGAAAATACAACTTATCCCCACCAATAAATGCACCCACAGGTTGCCTCGAAATGTGTGCTGAAGCTGCCTTGATTTCTGTGCAAATATCAACATCGAAGTTCGTGCTGTACTCTTCTCGATTTCTGTGTAGATTCAACCTTGAAATTTGTGCTATATTTTTTCGCGATTTCTGTGCATATATCAACCTCGAAATCCGTGCAAAGAAAAGACACTAGTACAGTCTGTACGGACCTGATTTTCTGTACCTGTCTATTCCTCGAAAACCGTGCTGTACATTTACTTGATTTCTGTTCTTGTCATTCTCGAAATCTGTGCCTGGATTAATGCCTCGAAATGCATGAAGACAGTCTCGAAAACTAAGCCCAAGAAACCTCCTCGAACTGCGTGCAAAAAAAATGCAGTACGGTCTTCACCTCGAGATTTGTGCTGATGATTAATACACCCACCTCGAAATCTGTGCCAATAATAAATGCTGAAATACGTGCCTCGATTTCAGTGCCCAATGTAGCTAATGGTTGCCTCGAAATGCGTGCCAATTCTCTAACTCTCTCTTTCTCTCTTTCTTCTCTTGAATCACTCAAAAGTAAAAGTGAAATGCCTCCCTCATGTTTTTTGTTCAAACCCTAGGGTTTTCTAAATCCAATGGATGAGATAGATTTAGATCGACGGTGGAAATTAAATGCTCCATTTATTTCTCATAAATATTAATTTCCCTCACCCACTTAAATTTATCAAAAGGTGACTTTAAGTTTATAAAGTCTCATTAAATGCTTTTCTCAAGTCATTTAATGTGAGGGTCACTTTTTTCCTCCCCTCCTAAGTGACTTAGGCATAAAGTCACTAGGGAAACACTTCCCTAGGTACAAAAACTAACACTCCCTATTACCGAGGAAGGTGTTCTGCACCACTCCCAACTTGTCTCTGAAGAAGACAAACTTCCCCCTCCCCAAAGACTTCGTCAGGATATCTGCTACCTGCTCATCAGTGGATATATATTGCAACTCAACTGCTCCTCTCTGGACGTAGTCACGGATGAAATGGTACTTGATCTCAATGTGCTTTGACTTGTCATGGAACACCGGATTCTCAGAGAGCTAAATGCAACTCTGATTGTCACAATAGATCACTGTAGGTCTAAGCTCTTGATCAAATAAATCTACCAACAACTTACGAAGCCACAGTGCTTCGCAAGTAGCCTGATTGGCTGCCATATACTCAGCCTCGGCGGAATTCAATGCAACAGACTTCTGTTTCCGACTAAACCACGACACTGCTGCCGAGCCCAAACTGAAACACCAACCTGAAGTGCTCTTCCGATCCCTCACACTGCCTGCCCAGTTTGAATCTGTGAAACCAACCAAACTGATTCCACCCGAACCCCTGTAGTCCAAACCATAGTCCATTGTACCTGCTAGGTATCTCAGCACATGTTTTGCGGCAGTCCAATGTACACTCCTAGACTCTGCCATGAACTGGCTAAGAGTGTTCACCGCAAAACACAAGTCTGGCCTGGTGTTGACCAGATACATCAACGATCCAATGAACTGACGGTAAAGTGTAGGATCCACCAACTTACCCTCAGAAGCATGAAGTTGCTTCCAGTTGGTGATCATAGGTGTAGACATCGGCCTGCAATCCTCCATCCGAAATCTCTTCAGAATATCAACTGCATACTTCCCCTGCCCTAGGAAAATATGTCCAGGCTCCTGCCAAACCTCCATCCCCAGATAATAATGCATCAACCCAATGTTAGTCATCTCGTACTCCGCAGCAAGGTCTCTCTTGCAATGTGCAATGAGACGCTCATCCCCTGTGATAAATAAGTCATCAACATATAACAAAAGAATGAGAGGATCTCCACCAACCACAATGTAGTATAGGTTGGGATCAGCCTCACTCTTCTGAAAACCCATCGATGTCAAGTACGTATCGATCCTGGAGTACCAAGCTCTAGGAGCTTGCTTCAGACCATACAAGGCTTTCCTCATCCTGCACACATGAGAATCCCTCCCATGAATCTCGAATCCCTGTGGCTGCTTTAAGTACACCTCCTCCTGCAGAAGACCATTGAGAAATGTGGTCTTCACATCCATCTGGTGGATCTTCCAACCCATCTTTGCTGCTATAGAAATCACTGCTCTGATGGAAGAATATCGAGCAACTGGTGCAAAAGTCTCATCATAGTCAACTCCCTCAACCTGTGAAAACCCTCGAGCCACAAACTGAGCCTTGTACTTCTCCACACTGCTATCTGCAACATGCTTTATCTTGTAAAGCCACTTGGAAGTCACAACTGACTTCCCCTCAGGTCTCAGGACTATCTCCCAAGCATCATTCTTCATGATGGAATGGTACTCTTCCATCATGGCATCTCTCCATACCTGATGCTGAGAAGCCTCCTCAAATGTGGATGGCTCAGAATCACGAAGACTCGCAACAAGAGCCATACCCAGTCTATCCGGCATCACTACTGTCCTAATCTCCTCCTGGGGTCTACCAAATGCCTCTGCTTCCTTCAAGGTGTCTTGAAGCCATTTAGGCTTCCTCTTCCTTGAAGGCTCCTCCCATACTGGTCTATCCTCATTTGAAGAACTCCCAGAAGCAGAAGGTCTAACACCCCGAGGACCAGTGACTGATAAACCAGTCCCTGAAGAACCTGTAACCTGCGAACCAGAACCTGAACCTGTAGGAGCTGTGCTTGTACTCTGTGATCCAGTCACTCCGGAAACCTGTGGACCTGAAACTTGTATTGAAGAAGCACGTGTCAATTGAGGTTTGGGAGCTGGTGGCTCCCTCTGCTCTAACTCTCTGGACTTCTTAAAGGCTCTCTCCTCATCAAACTTCACTTCCTGCCTCACTACAACTCTCTTCTGGCCAGGAAGATAAAGCCAGTAAGCCTTCGAAGTCTCATCATATCCCACAAAGATGCCTCTCTCTGCAGTGGGATCAAACTTCGTCCTCTTCTCAGAAGGGACGTGAGAGTAAGTCAAAGAACCAAATATGCGGAAGTGGCTCACCTCAGGCTTCTTGCCTGTGTACATCTCCTCAGGAGTCTTCCTCCCCAAAGTACGATGGGGACTCTTGTTCTGCAGATAAACTGCAGTGCTGCATTCCTCTGCCCATAGAAAGAACGGTAACCCCTGATCATGGAACATTGCTCTTGCTGCTCCCACAATCGACCTGTTCTTCCTCTCTGCTACTCCATTCTGCTCAGGAGTGTAGGGAACTGTCAGCTGTCTCTATATACCCTCTTGTCTGCAAAAAGCATTGTTCGATCTCAACATCCGAATCTTCCTCCCTGCCTGCTTCTCCATAAGGGCTTTGAACCCTTGGGTGATTTCTTGCTCCTCAAGAAGTAGATCCAGGTCTTCCTAGAGTAGTCATCATTGAAGATGATGTAGTACTCAAGACCAGTCAAAGAGACTGATGACATAGGACGACAAATATCAGAATGGATCAAGTCAAGCACTCCTGCTGCTCTAGTGTCACTGCGTGGAAAAGCAGTCTTGGTGTACTTTCCCAAAGCACACCCCCTGTACACATCACTCTGCTCAATGCTGAACTCGGGTAAACCTGTAACCATGCTCCTAAACAATCTCAGAGCTGGGTGATGTAAGTGGGCCATCCTCCGATGCCATAGCTCACATAGCTCACTGCTGCTGCTGTGTGCTAGAGCGTGCTGCGGCTGAAACAAGAGCTTGTACAGCTTTCCACATCTAACCCCAATGTCCATGGAGGTAGATACTCCTGTAGTCCTGGGGAATACCTATACTCTCCCATCTGAGAAACATACCCCAAGACCCCTGTCCTCAATGGTGGAAACTGATACAAGGTTCTTCTTCAGCCCAGGGACATATAACACATCCCTCAGAGTCATGGAACTCATGGACTCCCTCTGAAATGTAATAGTCCCCGACAAACTGCTCTAACAATGGTGTCATCACCTAGTCCAACCTCCACATCTGTACCTATCTGTGATAGCTCGGAGAACATCTCTCGAGCTCCTGTCATGTGGCTCAAGGCTCCGCTGTCAATATACCAAGTACCAGTGGTGGATGGACTCGTCTGATGGCCTGCCAACAATGAATGCTCCATCTCCATATCCACATCTGTGCTGGTAACTAAAGAGGCTCTCTCTCTCTCAATCTGTCTAGCACATAGGGAAAACTCCCTCTGAAATCTATCTCCAAAGTCATCGACCTCCGCTGAGGCTACAGTCTGCTGTCCCTTCTTCTTCTTCTTGTTTGGACACTGTGAAGCATAGTGCCCAATGTTTGACAACCATAACACTTGATTTTAATCAAGTCCTTCTTCTACCCACCCCGCTGCTGCTGCTGCTGCTGCTTGGTCCCACCCTTCTTCTTCTTCCCCTTTGCTGTCAAAGCCACGTTCTCCTAATCTACCCCAACCTGTGACGAACTGCCCTGTATGAGACCTCTCCTGGTCTCCTCCTGCACAAAGTCATCCCACAGTCTCTCCCAAGAAGGTAGGTTCTCTCTGCCCACTATAGCCTGCACAAATGCACCCCAGGGCTTTGAAGCCCCATTCACTGCTGTATGCACAAGCTCAGTAGAAGTGACCACCTCCCCAACTGCTGCTAGCTCATCTCTAACTGCAGATATCCTGGTAAGGTAAGCTGTCACTCCCTCTCCTCCATTCATCTTTATACTCTTGAGTTTCTCCTTGAGAACCATCTTCCGGTTCTCATTGGTACTCTCGTACAAAATGGTCAAAGCAATCGACATCAAATGTGCCCTAGCTTTGCCTGAAATGTGAGGGATGATATGATCTTTAACTGCATCTAGAATTATCCTTCTAGCCTTACAATCCTTCTTGTTGAAGGCTGATAATGCTGCTGCATCTGTAGCAGTGGGAATATGAACAGGGTTTGCTGTAGTATTTCTAACCACCTCCTCCCACAGTTCATTCTCCTCTAAAATCAGCAAAATCCTAGCCTTCCATGGCACAAAGTTACCTGTCCCATCTAGCCTATCCTTCAACCTAAGTCCTGTAGCCATCTTTCAGCCAACCCAACAAAGTGCTGTTCACTAACAAAAGAAAAAATACTGAAATTACGTTCTGGAAATTTCTGTGTGTCTGCAAAATATCACTGTTTTCTGCTCCCAAGCTCTGATACCATGTAAATTTTTTCTGAGTTTTGTAGCTTGTTGGTTTATGTCATTGTTTAAGTGGTTTTCATTCCCAGCCGGTTTTGCATAGGCTGGAAATTACTTATGAAAATTGCAGACAATTAAACACGCTGAAAAATCACTTTAACAAGCAGGAAATAATTTTAACATGCACACCATTAAAAAATCAGACTCAGGATTTTCGGCCAATAGCCCTCGAAAAACCCCCATGGGGAAAACCAGTCAAAGAGAGATATTTATTATTTCTTCAGCAAAAATGTTGAACAACAATACAGTGAAAATACAACTTATCTCCACCGATAAATGCACCCACAGGCTTCCTCGAAATGTGTGCTGAAGCTGCCTTGATTTTTGTGCAAATATCAACATCGAAGTTCGCGCTGTACTCTTCTCGATTTCTGTGCAGATTCAACATCGAAATTTGTGCTGTACTTTTTCTCGATTTTTGTGCATATATCAACATTGAAATCCGTGCAGAGAAAAGACACTAGTACGGTCTGTACGGACCTGATTTTCTGTACTTGTCTATTCTACTCTGTTGGGAGCGGGAGCGAAAAGCGAAATTTTCAAAAGCTTCCGTTTTGGGAGCGTTTCAGGAGCGTTTTTTATATAATATATATTTTAATATATTTTGATGGATATAAATTAAAAAAACATGTATTATGCCAAATTAGCTATAGAAAACATGAAAACATAGAATCTAGATATTCATACAACCATTTAGTACACATTGATATAACATTAATCATCTAGATTCTAGGAGCTATAACTTATAACATTGCCATTAAATGATCATCATCAAATCATCAATCATCAATCATCAACAACATCAACCTTCAAATTTCAACATATAATATTTGCCATCAAACTAGGCCATAATGTTTACAAAATAGGCCAACTGCCAAAATGAACATGAAAATGAAATACAAAGTACTATGAATCTACTAAGCTTTCCGCTTGCCACGAGAAACTTCCAATTTCTTTTCTCGTGGTCTAGTTGGAGTAGGTGCTGGTGGAAGTGATCGTGGAACATGAGTAGAAGATGAATGGCCCCCACGGGCTGAACTTGGACGTTGTGAAGCTAAAGGAAAACTCCTGCATCCGGAAAGCTGCTTCTGCTTGGGGGTGGCATCTCTGTACGGGTACCTGTAATTGGATCATCATGATCAGCCAATAGGTCATCCTCCAAGCGCTCTAATGCTATGGCTCCATTCTCCACATTAGCCTCCTCTGGATTGTTGTCCCAAGTCAAATATGCTCTATCATTCTTGGCCGCCTCACAGTAATGGGACAACAACCTCAAGTTTTAGTGCACATAAACCAAGCTTTCTACGCGATCTACATTCAGATTGTTTCTCTTTACATTGTGGATGAAGTTGTAGGTGCTCCAACACCTCTCTGCAGAAGAGCTATTAACAACCCGTGATAGCACCCTCACCGTCAATTTATGCAAATATGTGGCTCCAGAGCCTTGCACGTTCCACCAAAGGATAGGATCCAATCTGTCTCGATCTTTGGTTGCAAACAGGGAACCAAAGCGTCCATGCTCACTTATGTGTTCGCTCAATTCACTCCGTACTTGAGCACACTCTTCCTCATCAGGGACCAACTTGTTTAATGCTTGCATATACCCAGCAGCAACCTCTGGATCTGTGTGGGGTTTTTTCCTAACTCCACCCCCAGGTGCAAGTTGTGCCAACCAAATTGGAGAATAGTATTTTGGGGTGAGGACATATGCAAGGGCATGGAGTGGAACATTTAGATTATCCCACCTTTTGACCACATGTTTATGAATATGGTCATACAAGATTGCATCTCTTTGCTCAACAATGTCTTTCATTTGACCAAGCATGCTATCCATCTGCTCATATACCTCCCCAATTAGCGGCTGATGTGTATCTGCAAAACGAATCATGTTATAAACTGGCTTGGTGAACTGCAGAACATACCTAACCTGTGACGAAAAATGACCTTCAAGAACGGTGTCCTCCACCTCTTGAAAGTCACTTCTATCTAATGCGCTTGCAGCTCTGTCTTTCAATTCCTGCCATGGATGACTTGAGGCCATACTAGCCAATGCCTCTCTTACCTTCAAAAGCCTCTTGAAGGTGAGGTAGTAGCTAGCAAATCTAGTCTTTGCAATCTTCAATAGCTCCAACTTAGAGTGATTGCAAAAAATGTGGTGGGCCATGCTATGATTGGTAATAAATTTGATCATTTTCTTACCTCTCTTGTACAAGGCACCAATCCATCGATAATTAGGGTCCTTCATCTTAACAATATCATGCATCAAAAGGTTCAATGTGTGGACCAAACACCCTGACCAAAATATGTTGGGATACTTATCCTCAATGATTGCTCCTGCTACCTTACAATTAGCAGCATTATCAGTGATGACTTGAATGACATTGTATGGCCCAATCTCCTGAATGGTTTTAAGTAAAGGTTGTGCAATATTAATAGCGGTCTTGTAGCGATCTAAGTAGTCATGGGCTGAAAGGAAGACTACACCGCTAGCAGAAACGCCGAGAATATTTATCAATGGCTTGCCTTTAACATTTGTCCACCCATCAGATACAATGGATACCCCATAGTTGGACCAATCATTTGTGAACTTTCCAAGAGCACGATTGATTTTGGCTCTTTTCCTGTCAAGTCCCACGGTTCTAGCTTTGTCATACCCAGGGCTTTTGTATCCTTGAGGGGCACCATTGATGGCTTGTACCGTTTCATGCCAATAGGATGAGCGAAGAATATTGAATGGCACACCACATGCATAGAGAAACCTATAAAATTTTGAATCCACATCATCTCTACAACCTGTGTCAAGGAAATCGGATAATGTTCTTCGCATAGGTGAGACTCCATGGGGAGATGAGGGTCCCGATCGAGCCGATGATGATCCAGCTCCAATACCAAACATTCTCTGTGAGGCTTCAGATTCAACCCTCAATCTCTTGGAGTTGTTTTGAGCGGCCTCTTCTTCCATCTTGTATTTGCTTCTCTCTTTAGCTCCCACTTTGTCACAAGGTTTGACTCCATGAGACTTATCGATGTCGCATGGCATAACCCCACACAAATTCTTTCTCACCCGGGTATATGAACTTGTGTATGTTTTATTACAATGGGGGCATGCAAACTTTGTAGTTCCACCCCCTCTCCCTCCCCTTGCCTTGTCACATACTCCCACAAAGGTGTTGTGTCTTTTTGTTTTTGCCCCACATCACCCTCATTCTCATCATCATCACCCTCTTCCCCTTCCTCCTCTTCTCCTTGGTATGCATCACTCTCTACCTCTTCCCCATCATCACTACCACCACCATATCTACTTCCCAACACCATCATAATGAGAAGAAGTGGAATGAAAAACCAAAACCACATACCCATCATGTTTCTTGATTCAAGATGAGAGTCACTTGTTCCCAATAGAATGATGGAGAAGAAGAAATTGGAAAGAGTAGGAGAAGAGAACATTGCAAGTTTTCCATTTTTTAACATAGTGAAAAAAAATTGCAAAAACAAACAAAGATGAGTTTTTAGAGCCTACCTTTTATCTCTTCAATGGTGGTTGAATGTCTCTATGGAAGCTTCAATCTCCCTTGCAAGCTCCCCCCTTCAATCTCCCACTCAAAGCTCAAAGCGCTCAAACAACTAGCAAACTCACTCCAAGCTCAAACTCTTCCCAATCAAGCAAATGAGTAATGGAATGAGTCCAAATGGACTCATTCACCCTTTATTGGCCCAAAGTGACCTAGCCCACCAAAAAAAAACCCCCAAAAAAGTACAAAAATCAAATTTTTTTTTTCATGAATCCGCCCAGCCCACAGAATCGACCTCGGGAGCGATTTCGGGTTCGATTTTTAAGCCTGGGATCGATTCCTCATCGACGATTCCTCATCGACCTGGAAAAATCTAGGGATCATTTTTTTCATGCCCAGTTCGTGAATTACCGAATCGTTTCCGGGCGGAATCGATGAGGAATTGCGATTCCGGAATCGATTCCGTCCGGAGTGCGAATTGGGATCGATTCGGTGGGGGGGAGAGCGATTCCCAACAGTGTAGTGTCTATTCCTTGAAAACCGTGTTGTACATTTACTCGATTTGTGTGCAGAAAATAAAATGCAGTACGGTCTTCACCTTGGGATTTGTGCTGATGATTAATACACCCACCTCGAAATCTATGCCAATAATAAATGCTGAAATATGTGCCTCGATTTCAGTGCCCACTGTAGCTAATGGCTGCCTCAAAATGCGTGCCAATGCTCTAGCTCTCGCTTTCTCTCTTTCTTCTCTTGAATCACTCAAAAGTGAAAGTGAAATGCCTCCCTCATGCTTTTTGTTCAAACCCTAGGGTTTTCTAAATCCAATGGATGAGATAGATTTAGATCGACGGTGGAAATTAAATGCTCCATTTATTTCTCATAAATATTAATTTCCCTCACCCACTTAAATTTATCAAAAAGTGACTTTAAGTTTAAAAAGTCTCATTAAATGCTTTTCTCAAGTCATTTAATGTGAGGGTCACTTTTTTTCCCCCTCCTAAGTGACTAAGTCACTAGGGGAACACTTCCCTAGGTACAAAACTAACAAGAACATGCTAGAGCCAAGTAGATCTAAAAAAATGTAAAATAAGGGTTTTAATTACAAGGGTTTATGTGACCAATAGGATGGAGAACAAGCAAAATGGATACATACCTTGTAGATCTTACCTCAAAATCTTACAGCTACCTTGCACATAGATGATCCTTGCCCTTAGTTACAATTCCAAGCTAGCTCCAAGTGATTCCAGGCATAATTGTCCAAGCCCTAGGAGTAGAGATGCTCCATGAAACCTGTAAATCAAACTACAAAATGTTAGATTTGATCCACAAATCACTGAGATCTAAGCATGTCATATCAAAGAAGTAATCAATGGACAAAGCACAATTGAAAAAATCCCTCAAGATGAAGACGTCTTTCCCAAGAGGGATGCGAGCAACCCCAGCAATCTCCTTTCAAGGCAATTCACACTCCTAGCTTCAATCAATTCGGCCTCCTTCAGTAGATGTCGAATTCACCTGTTACAAGCAAAGATGTCTTAAAGCAAAGATGTCTTAAAGCAAAGATGCATGATCATGTACAAGAGCAACCCAATCAAAGCCAAGCAGAAGATCTCCAAAAATAGTATTTTATTCCAAGTTTTCCAGAGCCCAAAGGTGCCTTTACAATGAGGGGATCTCCTCCTTAAATAGGATGAGGAAGACCAAAACCATAAACCACTTTTGAAAACTAGTGGTTGAGATCAAAAGATATAACAATATAATCAATGGCTAAGATGAGCCAACATAACAGTAGACATGGATCACTCAAATAAGGGATGGCGTCATAGCTAAAAGAGCCTTAGGGGGATGACGTCATACATGGGGGTGGCTAATAACATGTGTGCCACAACATAATGACAAGGACAAGTGACTAGGAGCACATGGTGGAGCTAGGAGGTATTATTTCCCTTCACTAGCATGTGCCCATGGCACAATAATAAAAAATATGACTCAATGACATATCCAAGTATACAAATGATCAAATCCTGTTTCCATAATTAGAGAGAGATATGCAATTAAAGTCCTCCTGTAGCCCATGTGGACCCCACTGATTGGTGCTAACTGATCTGGAAGAAGGGGGATACACCATGGAAGACCTATGAGCAGACCAAGTGCCAAAACCTTGCCTGATGTGCCCAAATCGAATTCCTCAATGACCTATTTATTCCATTTTTTAATCTGCTAAAAAACCCTAAAACTGCCCAAAATTGCTTCTGGGGTGCCTGCGCTGTCAAACTAAGTGCACCATCATGTCCGGAAGGGGGGTAATATGGTAAAAACAAGTGGTTGGACCACCCCCTTCCTCTATAGCGCCTTAGGAAACGACTAGCCTCCAAAGATACTCCTGGACAGGCCACATCAGCATGGCCAATTTGGTCAACAGGTGGAAAACTGCTAGTATCATGTGAGGGAGTGCCTGAAATTGAAAGATAAGTGTCTCAAGGATCCAGGAGACCCAAATCCACCAGAGATGAGTACTCATACACCCCGTGATAACCTGTAGGATCATCTATAGGGTCCACGATACCCGGACAAGTAAAAATATGATGATCTGTAAACAATAATAATCCATGGAAACTACATCAATCATCATCTGAAGCATGTGCCCAACATATGGAATCATCAATAGGCATATGTAGGACCATAGATCAACATCATATAACATAAGTGGTCCATCTCATCACGGATCCCAAGGATGACCATGGTCAAACTATGTTTGACTAGGTCAAAATACAACCAAAGACTAGATTATAACAAAAGACTAAGACATGTTCCTTTAACCATATTCATAGCTTAACTCAAAGTATAAACATCAATCAAGTGGCAGTTAATACATAGATATTCAATGTTATTTATAACTTACTTGCACCAAAGTTTTAAAGACATACTTCATCCAATGGACATGGCCTAACTGCTAGCATAGGGTGAAGGCTAAGGACAAGGCTAGGAAGAAGGGATGACTTGACCAACTTGTCATAGTGATACTTTGGAAAAGGGAAAAGTTGTTACACACTTAAGCATGTGTTGGACCAAGATACATAGGCAATGGCAGTGTCTCACAAATGGATGAGTTGTTTAGTGAAGTGTTTATTCAACCTTGGCAAGAATGTCTACTGCTAGAACCATCACTTATGGCTCTAGGGGACACTTTGCTTTAGCTGTCCCTTACTCCATCTCAAATCATAACCCGTAGGCTCAATGAGGTATTTTTCCATATGAGGTCAACAGTCTTTAGATTTAGCATTTGTTTAGCCACTACTTTTTAGGACCTTTCATTTCATATCATTTCATGGCCAACAATCATTAGATATAGCATTTATTTATCCATTGCTTTTTAGGCCTAGTACAACCCCTCTAGGATTTCACATTTGCTAATAAGCACAACTAATCGCAGCTTGCATCCGGGGTGCATTTACATTTCACAGCATTTCATTGCTTTACATTTCATAACCCTTTTCATTGGGCTTCCATTTGTTTCCAAGGTAGTACATATTGCTTTAGGTTTTAACCAACAACAACATAAGTAACTCGGGGGAATTCCGCTCAAAACCACACATCGGGGCAACCGACTAGAATTATAATGGCATAAAATCCAACTCACCAAAGGCAAGTTCTGTTGCCAACTCAGAGCCAAGACACAAAACTAACATGGATGCAAGTCCAACACAGAGGCGAAAGCGGGGAGGTCCTCCATATCACAAGTCAAGGTGAAAGCCCAAACAAGGAGGGTCATGGATGGATGGAGTCAAGTGAAAGTGGTGCCTAAGCTAGCAAACATAAATGTCAGGAAAGACCATGTCCATGCTCGTAAGAGGGTAAGTGAAACCAATGAGTATAGTCAGTAAACCTTTAAAGTGCAAGTAATACATCCAATTTATTTTGTAGATCCAACCAAGATAATTCATTTTATTCATTTAAATAATACTGCCACATCATGAGTTATATACCAAGTTAATTGTATCAAGATGACTAAAACAACAAGATAATAATCAAATGCTAACAATCACAAGTCTAATAGTCATATCACTGCATATCTCAATCAATATCATCTAGAACTAATGAAACACTGCTGCAATAAGAACATCTGGAATTGTGGGCACTGGACTGAATCTGTATGGAACAAAAGGTCATATCGGTCATCAAATCTAAGCTCTCAAGGCTCAGCCTTGGCACAAGGTCTACACACTATCTGATATAGCTGCTCTGAAGTGTAAGTGATCATAAATATGGCTGCTCATCATAACTGATCTCATTGAAACTATGCAAAGGCAAAGCGCTGAAAAGTGCAGATATCTGCTCAACAAATATAGTAGCCCATCTGCTAAGGTGTGATAACATCTGGCTCCAGCTGGGACAAATGCTCTAAGGCAGAGAGTGCTTGAGAACCTCAGAATCTCTGGTCTCGAACTGCTCTGCATCAATCTTCAATCCAACACTCGCCATCTTTTGCTTTCAATTTTATTTGCACCTGTTTTTGCACTCATGGAAACTAAAATACCACGTGATGAATGTATGGGATAAAATAAACCAAAATAAACTGCATAAATGAAATTCTATTCTAAAGTAGAAACTGAAATGCATAAAGGAAATACTAATCTAACACAACATGTAAATTTTATTAGTTTTACTGTGCAGGAGGAACGAAGGCTATGAAGAAGGTATACTCAGCTCACTTGACACATAAAAACTACAAGCACTCAAAAACTCAAGGAAACTTTAATCTTTTTCAAGTTTTATTAATGTGTATGCAGGAGATGAGAAAAGCTTAGGAAGGAGCAAGACTCAACTCAAACAGACAACTCAACAAAAAGCACTCAGAAGAAAAATAAAAAAGGCTCATCAAAAGCAGAAAAAAAGAAGAAGAAAAGACTCAGAATATTCAACACACAGAAAAAAACAAAAAGCACACAAATCCTACTGCTCAAGCGAGCTTATTCGAAGACCTACCTACTCTAAACAGGCAAGAGGAGTCCTATCTCAAGGTGAGTCAGAGATATAATCCCTTAACTCTCTCTGGTTGATAGGTAGCATGATCTGTTGCCCAGTACCAGTAGTGAGGTAACACATATCTTCAATGCAACGCTCAACTGTGAGCGGTCCAACCCAAAAATCACTAGATCCCCTGGATCGTATGTAGAATAAATCATTAGGAACAACAACCCTATCACCGATTTCAAACCTACGGCGATTTACAGACTCAGGGTTGGCTTCAACGTTACGAATCGGAATTGGATGGAAATCAGAATTGCATTGAGGTTGAGGTGTGACTATCCTCGAATTCCTATCAGGAGGAATTGCATCAAACCTGGGAGGTCCACCATTTAAAGGAATGGCTACATACCAATAAGGACTTCCTGAATCACTCTTCTCCTTGGAGTTTCAACTCTTGGCTCTTCACTCTGTGGGTGAATAATATACTTGGGAGTTTCTCCCACAATCCAAAAATCTCTAGCAACATCCTCTTCTTCCTCATCCACTGGAGATGGCAGGTTTTGGTTTTCAACACTTCCACTACTACCCTCTCCAGATGAGATGGGAACAACCATACCTTCTAAAGATGCTAAATGACTAGTGGGAAATGACAGATGGCTTGGAACCATGCTAGAAGCGCTCTGAGCTCCCGTGTCTAAAGATGAAGGTGAAGAGGTAGGAGTGTGAAATGTATCAGTAGAGTTCATACTCTCTTCACTAGGTAACTCATGGCGAATAAGGAAACTAGGGATGTCTCTAAGTAACGGATATCGCAAAGGCACACTATCTTCATTGGTTGCTATGTTGGCATGGGGCTCTTCCTGAAAAATGGCTAGATTGTTCAATGATAACTCTTCTCCAGGAGCATCATGTATCAAAGCATGTTCTTGCCAACTCATAGAGTTGTCATTCACTTAATACTCCATCTTCCAAAGATAGATGGGATAAATAATCAGGAACATCAGTAAAATGATAATCAATTGGTTCTTCATCACTTCCCACATCATGGGAAGGATGTATTCCTTCATTGTTGTTTGCCCAAGGAATGATGTGATCAAGCCCTTGCCTTTGTCTTTCCATGTTATGATCAACCAATGCAAGCCATTCATTTACCGTTCTAGGTATACGCTGACCCCTTCTTATTTGATCTAAATTTGTCTCAAAGTTGTTTGTTTCAGTGATGGGCTCAAGTTGATCATTTTGTGGCTCCACATCACTAAGTTGGTTCAAAGCTCTAATTTCTTCCGACACTTCTCCATGATGTAATTCAAGGTTAATTTCTCTAGCAAAAATACCTCTTTCCCTTTCTTCCTCAGAAGAGCTATCATCTCCAAAAGAATTGAAATTCTCTTCTCTTCTTGTACTATGATCCTCACTATGGCTACCCATGACCATAAAGATGCCCTCAGACAAAAGCTCACCCTCACCATACGTGTTCCTTACACCATCCTCATTACTTTCAAGGTGACCATTGTAAAATGGCCCCCGATATATCCTAACTACAGACCCATCAGAGTTAGGAATAATAGCGTATGATAAGTCCATTTGAAGATGTCCCCCTAGTCCAGCAGACCACTTTCTACACAAAAGCATTCCGTAGACTGGAGGGAGATCTATAACTACTATGTCCATCAACATGGATATATCGGGGCATGAAAATAAGTCAACTCTCAAGTTCTTTATTAATCCAAATACTTGTACTGGTCTTGAGTCGATCCTACATACATTCCCATAAGGCCTAGTTATTTTCAATCCCATGGCTTCCATGACTTGCAATGGCATGACATTCATGGAAGCACCAGAATCCAGCATACAATTGTGAAGAAGGTTGTCACCAATATGGAGTGTAAGATAAAATGGTCGGTGACCACCATTCTTCCTCTCATATAGGGCAGTTTGGATGTTAATGGGAGGATCCTCCTCTTCTTCAACCATAGCACTAGGTGCCAAGTTGGGATGAGATTGATCCTCACCATTACTTGTGATATTCTCAGGGATACTTTTGAAAAATTCTACCACTTGTTCTTTAATTGATGGGATTTTCATTAATTCAGTGAGTGGAATGTTATGCATAACCTTGTCCAGTTCTCTTTCGATGTTAATGTCTAAATCATACTCTGGGAGAGGAATTGGCTCATTCATTGGGCTAGGCATCTCACTACTCTTTCTTTCAATGAAAGGGGTAAGCTTCTGGCCATCCTTTCTTCTTTGATAAATTCTAACAGGAGCTTGGCCACTACTCTCAGGCAGTTCAGTGGCATATATGGGAAAGCTAGGACTAGGATTTGTTTCAGATTCTTCTTCTTGATCCAACAATATTCTTCCAAAATCCTTGTCAAAGTCTAAGTTATCGACCCAATTAATGTTCTTTGGAGAATCCAAGGTATCTTCACTAAGAGTGGGATACTCAGGATCTCCCTCTTTTTGTTCTTCAGGCCAATTAATACCAGGAGGTTTAGGATCAGCTTGGCTCACAGGGTTTTTTCTATCATTCTCATTATTAGGGCTCTTTTGTGGATTCCAATAAGGTTTTGGGCCATGGGGTGCCTATACCTTTCCGACTCTTTGTTCTTAGCTAGATCCCTAGTTAGGAGAGTTAAGTTTTTCATCATTTCATGCATACTCTCCATCATATCATTGGGATCTTTACTTGGTTCCTTCCCCTTTTTAGCTTTGGGTTCATATCTAGAGGACGAGGCACTGATTAAGTCAAAGAAATTTTGCTTCCCCATGGAAGCAGCATTTTCCTCGGCCCTTCTAGCATTCTCTTGAGCTTCTTGAAGATCTTTAGGGTCTTTTTCCTTAAGGTGATAGGCAAGGTAACCTTCAAAAGCATTGAGGTAATGAATCAACACAACTTGCTCAGGATGCCTAATATTATCAGGAATATTGGCCACTATCTTGTCGAAACGGAGGTTGAATTCATGGACAGACTCGTTTTCTTTCTTTTTGATTTCAAAATGTTGGTTTAGAAGGAAACACCCATCTAACTTGACCGACCACTCTTGTTTAAGTTTATCTGAAAGCATCATAACCTGTGATTGATGATGCAGACAAACGGTCAAACCACTTGCGAGCATCACCCTCCAAGGATGCAAAAAGACCCCTCATATACACATTTTCTTCAGCCCCATTAGCCTCAATGTGGGCCTAGACATTTTCAATGTGGTCCTCAATGGAGGTCGCACAATTCCCATTGAACTTAGGAATCTTTTCAAAGTATTTGTCTGGCATGTCATGGGGAGCACCAAGGATCTGGGCGAAATCTAAAGGTGAAGCTTTGGCCTTGTTCCCAAATCTACGAGCAACGGGAGGATTGGTTTGAGTATTGTTTCCAGGAGGAGGAGGAGTTTGAGTTATTCCAGCCATTTGATTTGCTGGACTTACAGTATGAGTTGGAGATGAAGGAGGAACCAAATTAGTAGAAGGGGATCCCAAGAAATGATTTGGAGATCATAATTAACAATTTTCCAAAAGAAATTAGGTGACTGGACTTTGGGATCTCTTCTGTGATGAACAAGTGGGGTTCCTTTTGATTGATTTAGATTAGCCCTACTTCTAAGGTCGTAAGGATGTCTATGAGGTCGTTCCTTAGCGGAGTCACGATTTGGAGTCGCTAGGTAGACTTTAATTCTCTTCTACCAAGATGTATGTCGTTAATAAGCGGGGAGAGATGAGTGACAAATAGATGGCTATGTTTAAATTATGGATTGAAATGATAACCACCTAAATTAAACTGGATGCGATAAGATATGAATTACGCATGGATACTCACAGACACCTGAGGTAAGCTTCTACCTCCCTGACAACGACGCCAAAAATGTTATCACACAACTTGTAGTTGTCCCCAAAAGGTATCCTATCCAGGACGGTAGAGGTGTCAGACAATTAAAGAGGTGACCCAAGGCTTTCCATGGTTCCCAATGCAAGTGGGAGTCACGTCAACCGAGGCAACCTTCACTTTAGATCAAGATGAATCAAGATCAAGGGGGAGACCCTAACCAATCTATGAAGACTAGGTTGTTGATGAAATTGTCATTGATTCCAACATGGACTTGCAGTGGCCCCACAGGTAGTCATTGATGCCATCAAGTCCCTCCTGTAGTGCACAACTACGGATGATCCCAGTACCCTCACATCCAGTGCCTTGGAGCCCCTATAGAGATGGTTTGTGTTTTGGAGCACCTTGTACCCAGTTGACAAGGTCCTTGTACCCACAAGGATGGATCTTGGAGCCACCACCTTGTTGACGATGCTGAAGACCCTGGTGATGATGTTGAAGACCCTGGAGATGATGCCGAAGCCCCTGTAGATGATGGAGAAGCCCTAGATGGGTTGGAATAGCATTAATGACCCATTCTATGGTCATTCATGCTTTGATGGGGTCATGGTACCCTAGGAGAAGGCTTGGAAACCCCACAAGAGGTGGCATGATGGATCTTGACCCTTTGAGGTCCTCTTGTGTGGCTGAGGTGGTTGAAGAAGCCCATGAAGCCCCTTGGCATGTTAAAGAAGCCTTTGGAACACCAAATGGGCCAAATGACCCATTCTGTGGTCATTTGGGGTTTGCATGGTTATTGATGACTTGATGGAGTCTTGGAAACCTTGGAGATGGTCCTTAAGCCCACAAGTTTCTTGAAGAAGTCTTGGTTGACATGTTGAAGCCCTTTGAACCTTGAAGATGTCCTTATGTGGAACCCTTGATGTATGGTGATGAAGACATGATGGTATGATGACCCTCGGGCACTATATGATCATTGATCATGTATTTGAAATATCTTTGGTCTTAGGACAACTTACTCATGGGTCCTTGATACCTATAATGAAGATCATAAATATAGTTGATACTGCCATTATATTGGTCATATGTTCAAGATGACCATGTAGCTTGAAGAAGTTCGTGACACTTATGATGATCATCTAACCCACAAGTGTGTGGTAGTTAAGCTCTTGAACAATGATGTGGTTGATCTATTGATGAAGACTTGGTGGAGCCCATATGCATGGGGATGCCCTTGATAAAGTCTATTATTCAAACAGGTTATCCCATGCTTGTGGACAACCCTTGGGAAAAATAAGGAAGCCCTGGTCCTTGTATTCCTTAACACATGAGAAGAAGCCCATATTTATGATGGTGAAGTTTTTGATTAAGACCTCTTGGTAAGAGTAATGCTGTGGCATGAAGGCCCTTACCAAGGTTTTGACGTGGTAACAAAACACTCAAAATGAATGAGAACAAAAATATAATAAAAACCTTGAAAACAGCTCAGTTAAATTTGAAAGTTCAGGGCTATATTAAACAAAAATCAAATCAAGTATAATGTGGCTTGTAAGATGGCTCTGTTCAAAAGTTGAAGTTCAAAGATCACAACACTCGAGAGAGAAATATTTTGTTGTTGGCCCAATCTCTACAATTCGGCCAGCAAATTCAAAATTTATAATTATTTAATTAATTCTTGCAAGTCGGCCCAGTCAAAGTAAAAATAAAAAAAAGGAGGAATAAAATATATAGCAGGTCGGCCCAATAAGAATGGGTTTACCCTCCACGAATTAAGTATATATATACCTCATTTCCTTCATCAAAAAGTAGGAGACTTGGCTCTGATTTCGGATTAGTTAGAGGCAACCGCAGGGACAGTTCTGATTTTCTGAGTATGTGACAGCAACAACAAGGAGGGTTTGAAGTTGTGCATTGAAATGAGTTCCGAAATTCGGGTTGTTACTAAAGGGAGTTCAGTGGAGCAGCTAGCAGAAGTTTGAAGACTAAACAACATCTTTCTGTCTGATTTTACTGATGCAAAATGTGACATCTATCTCTGAAATTTTTGGACTGTCATTGAATTTATGGAGCAGCAGTCAACACTGATCTTCTATCTCAAAAATTTCGGTGATGGAGCAGCTGTTTGAAGGGTGAAAAGGATATGATTGCTCTCTCTTATTGAGCTGTTGGGTCAAGCAAACAGAAAGGACATCTTTCTCTGAAATTTTCGTGGTCAAAGGAAGAGCAGCAACACGCAACATGCATCTCTATCTCTGCAAATTTCGGACTGTCAAACCTCTCTAATTTCGGACTGTCTAAACCTCTGCAAATTTCGGACTGTCTAAACCTCTGCAAATTTCGGGCTGCTTCAGAATTCGGACTGTCTCCTCTCTATACACTTGGTTGCTTCAAAACTGTGTACTATCCTTATCTCAGGTTTGCAAAGTGAAACAAGTCAGTGATTTACACGGTATGATGATGCCTACACAGACATTACACAATTGTTTGACAATACACAGTGATGATTACACAGTTGCCTAGCACACTGTGAGATGATGTTTACACTTTACACAGTAAAATGTTTAGCAATGCTCAGTGATGACATATATGCTCAGGGATATATAGTTAAATGTGCAAAGGTTTGAGGACACCTTGAGACTTGGTTAGATAAACTGGGAAGTAGGGTTAAGCCCTAATGACATTTGTCGATTAGGTTTTTGATTAAATTGAGGCTTGACTTGTAGGCATACACTTATTGATAAATGTTACTGTTATCACCAATCTTGTAGTTGCCCCTATAGGTGGATCCAATGTGGATGGTAGAGGGGATAGGAAACTAAAGTGGTGAACCAAGAGGGCCTAGGTTCCCAAATGGATGGTTGTCACGCCAACCAAGGCACTCTTCGCTTTAGCTATCAAAGCCAAGATAGCAAGGGGGATACCCAGATCTACTCCCGACAGGAGAGATCAACCCAATCACCATATCAAATCAATCTAATGAGGTACATAAGGTGACAGGTATGGAACCCTAGAAATAAGGATTTAAGATCACTGTGGATGTTTGGAAAAGGTATAGTATGACAATGATGTATAACACACAGTTACTCAATGATTAGGTATGATTCCAGGATCCAAAGCTAGTTTCAAATGATCAAAATCAACTGCCTTGGGAAACGTGACCCTTAAAACAGGGAAAGTGTCCCAAATCAGAGATTTGATAGTTAGGGCTTTTTAGCTATACTTGATGAAAGGATATGACAGTTTCAAGGTGTTTCAAGCAACAAGACAAAGATCAAGCCACAAGATAACTCAACAATCTAGGAAAGTCGAATTGACTTGGGGAAGATTAGTGCCCTGGGAAATGCGCCAAATGGAGTTGGATGGCCACCAAATTGTAGATCTGGAATGTTGAGGTGTTGAGGTAGGTGGATCTAAAAGATTAGGATCATCCAATGGCTAGATCTCAGTAGATCTGAGATTGAAATGTGCCACAAAGTGACCCAAGTGGGGCTCAACCCTCAAAATGAGGAATGGGGCCCACAAGGTCAAAATCACTGAAGTGACACACTAGGGATAGGTTATTGAATGTGTAGATTATGGATCAAGTGGGATCTCACCTACCCAGGTGCTAGATCTTAGCAAACTCACCCTCCTAGGAAGTGCAACCTCCCTTGGGAAAGCTAATTTGCCTTGGAAAATGGGTCGGATGAAGGCCAATCCACACCAAACTATAGATCCGAATCGTCGTGGATGCTATAGAGGTGGGTTTTAAATTTTATACCCAAAAGCCAAGTAGACCTTGCTAGATCTGAAAAAATGTGAAATGAGGGTTTTAACAATGAAGTAGTTGTGCCAATGGATTGGAACCAAGATAAGAAGAACAAACCTGTGGATCTTACTTGGATAACCTTGTAGATGCCTTGACGATGATGATCTATGCAAACCCGATCAATTTGGAGCGATTTGAAGTAGTTTTCTATGAAGTCGATTTGCCCAAGGAAGCCAATGCGCCCTCTCTCCTGCACAATAAACGTCAACAATATCAGATTTACTGCGAACAAGAGATAAGACTAATGCCACAAGAGAAATAACAGAAAGATAGCATAGATCACAATGATACTAATGATAACCCCCTGATACAAGGGAATGCCAAGTGGAGCGAGTTGAAGAAGCCTTGCAAAAACGCCCAAGTGAAGTCGCCCTCCTGTAGACAAGACAAAAGTTTCCAAAAAGATAGATCTTACCACAAATACCCAAATGCTAGGATGCAATAGACTTTCCAATCACCATCTAAGAACACCAGATGCAAAGGAGACCACAAGAATTTCCACAAGAAAGGTTTTCTATATCAAGATTCCAAGAGCCAAAGACCCCTTTACAATGAGAAGCTCTCTCCTTTAAATAGAATGGAGAGAGGCCACAATCCTAACCACTTTTTAAATGAGTGGCTAAGATTAAAATATCAAAATATCTAATCAATGGTTGAGATGAGTTCAACAATACAATACATGGATCAATAATAAAATATAACAATATGTGGACAAACTTGCCCTAGGAGAGGGGATCCCACCAAATCATAATGATAAAATATAAGAAATAGCTCATGGTGGGTCCAAGGGGTAATTTATAACACCCTTGGTCAATCCCCATAGCACAATAATAATAAAATAATCATCTAAGCACCAAATCGTGCCTCTCTGGGAAAATCGTGAGCCTTAGGAGGCTCCAGAAATCATCAAAAAATGGCATAAGTGATGGATGTGGGTCCCGATGAAGCTGAAACTTCTGGAGAAGGTGTGGAAGACATCCCACTCATCATCACTGATCATCCCATGCCATAACCTTGCCTCAGTAGCCCAAATCGAATTCCTTTGTAGCCATTTTTACCATTTCTGGACTGCCTCGGGAAGTGTGAATCTGCCCAAACTGCCTCCTGGAGTGCCTGGCTCCAAAAATAAAAATCACCAAACTGTCTGGGAGGGGGGGTAATATGGTAATAACAAGTGGCTAGAACACGCCGTCCAAAAATAGCGCTCTAGGTGAACCAATCATATCTCTGCTCTACTCTGATAGGGCCTCCGACAAGCCAAAACTGCACTAAGATAGCCAACTGAGGCTAAAAATCACCGTAACTTCCCGGAACTGAAAACAAACTGTCTCATTGGACTCAGAAGGTCCAAATCCATCTAAGGTGTGTACTCATACACCATATAGTCCTTTGCATGGTCCAAAATACATACTCATCATATCCGGCAGACCAAATAATAATAATCTGTAAAAGTGCTAAAAGCACAAATCATCATCATAAGCCTGAAACCACTGCATAAGCCCACCATGGTGACCTGTACCAGACCATATATCATCTATCGGTAATATCTGAAGTCTGCCACCTCATGTCCTATGGTTGACTTTTGGTCAAACTGGGTTTGACCAAGTCAACATGACCAAAATATGACTCAAACTGTCATCAAGCTGCTGCAAGGTGTCAGAGGTTAAAACATGCTTTACAATCCATTCACATAGCAATTATAACAAATAGCAATCATTACTGGCGATCTAAATCCAAATATAATATGTCATTAATTATTATTTATTACTCAGACAAGACTTTCAAGGTCATACTCACTTCATAGTTGTGATCAATTTGCTAGTGAAGGGTGAAGGCTAAGAAATAAGTGGCTAGGTTAAAGGATGACTTACTGACTTAACACTATGACACTTTGGAAATGGAAAAGGGAATACACACCATAACATATAGTGGACAAGCAACAACACAGGAAATGGCGGTGTCTCACAAATGGATAATTTGTTCAAAGAGTGTTTATTCACCTTACACAGATGCGCACAATCCATAATACAAATGAGGCCAGCAATATTTTTGATATAGAATTTAAGTTCCATTGCTTTTTGGGCCTAGAGTTTCCATAGCCTTTGATCTATGTGTGTTTATAAACACATTGCATAGATTTACATTTAATTTAGGCTTCTTGCTGCAGGTGTGTTTTTAAGGCACTTGTTTACCTGAGCACTTCTAGGTGTGTCACAGACAACTTGTTTACCTAGGTATTTACATTTCACAATAGATATAACATTTGATATTTCATAGCCATTTTCATTTGGCTTATTTTTCATACAAGATATAACATTTGATTTTTCATACTTTGTATTCATAACAACACTAAAAGTTTCAGGTTTAGCCAACAACATCTTTAGTGACTAGGGGTGCTTCTCAAGGAAATCCAACTCACCATAGGTAAGTTTTGTCACCAACTCAGAGCCAAGACACAATAAACATGGAAGCTTATCCAATATAGAGGCTACAGTGGGAAAAGGTCTTCCATGCCACTAGTCAAGTAGTAAGTCAAGGTAATGAAAAAATGGGCAAGTCATGGATGGATGAAGACAGTGAATAATGAGACCAACACTAGCAAGCCAAAGTATGGTGGGAATGATCACCTCTATTCTCCCTAAGGAGGGTAAAACCAATGAGTATAGGCCAAGAACTTCTAAGTTTGAGTAGGGACAAATATGATATATATATAGTACAACCAGGTCCACATATCGATATGATCACCAGATCATGATATTAAATGCTAAGACATGTTAAGAAAATGGAAATAAAAGCAACATAACCACAACACCATAGTATACCTGCTGAGTCATATACCTGAATGCTCACCATCTGAACCATCATCTGTCCTCTGAAACTACTGCTGTAACTCTGGGCACTACTGACTGCTCTGTACAAATAGCTAAATAGCTACATCGGTCATCTCTCTGAGTGTCCTGAGACTCAGTCATGGCATGGGGAATAAAACTGCTGTCCAAAATCTGATAGTGATCCATAGTAGATGCTCATCTCAACATCTCAATGCAAGGGAACTGGCTAAATAGTGTACTGGAATCAGAAAAATAATGTATGGTAGCCCGGCTACTATATATGTGATAACATTTACTATAAGCAAATCTTTGATATCCTGGTATGAGAAATGTATGAGCAAATCTCTTAACAACATGAGCAGTAGATGAACCGATATTTTGAATTGGCATGATGAATAAATGAGTAGACCTCTTGATGATGAGCAGACACACTGATGATCAACATATGAGCAGACTTCTGGATGATTGGCACGAGTAGCAGTTGTTTTAGTGGACAGAGTGGTTTCAGATTGATGACAGGGGCAGTGGCAGCAATATCAGATTGACTTGATGTTTTTGACAATTGATTGAGTTTATTGATTTAGCAGAGACAGAAGTTTGATGTGACAGTGAAAGATTGTATTGCAAGCAATGTCTTATTTGTACACCCCAGGATTGGATTCCTCAACCCTTTCTTAGTTGGACCTGAAAAGACCAGGCTGGGTCTTGGAATGAGAGTTGGAGCTCTTCTTATCAGTTGGTGCTGATTGTAATCGTGAAGATTGAAGTCTTCCATTACCATAAATAAAGATTACATTACATATATTGTCGTGTCTCTCTTTGATGTGATTATTGTGCTTATGACTCTTGATGAATATGATGTTGTAATTGATAACATAATGCTAGATAAACTTCGATTGATTAATTGAAGGTGAATAAGTTTAAAATTGCTCTCACACTGATTCACCCCCCCTCTCAGTGAGGCCATTGTGTCCAACATAGCTAACCCAAAGACTCCTAGGGAAATGTGTGAAGTTATGCAAGGAGAACAATGGAATAAGATTTAGATCTAGAAAGATAAGTGGACCCAAGATGGTTAGGGCTTGGTTGAGAGGCTTAAGCAAGGGACAAATGAGTTAACCAAGTGTTTGATTAAGGTCACTTATGAAGTTAAGTAAGTAGATCTAAAGAAGACTTAATGCCATGAAAATTACCAAAGTGGGCCCCACCCCTTAAAAAGTGGAAAATGGTCCAAATAGGGCCCACAAGGTCAAAGTCAAAGTGAGATGGCACTAGGGGGTATGCTATAGCATGGATCTATGGTTTTAACAAAGAATTAGCAATACCCAAATATGGGATCTAGCAAATGGCCACCTACCCAAGGAGTGCGACTTGTCTCATGGAGGACTAGTGCCTTAGTTGGAAGGGAAAATGGAGTCGGATGTCCACCAAGTCATAGATCAGGATAGTTAAGATGATTATCTAGGTGGGTCTTAAATGTCAAGCACAAGCCATGGCTAGATCTCCATAGATCTAATGCATCACCTAGTGACCCGGAGCACAACCCTCAAAATGAGGAATGGGGCCCACAAGGTGAAAATCAACAAGGTGAAGCACTAGAGGTAGGTTTTAAGGGTTGATCTATCCAATGAAGCAAAAATCTCACCTACCCACGTCTTGGAACTAGCAAACTAGCCTCCCTCAAGGAATGCGACTTCCCTTGGAGAGACCAATGTGCCTTGGGAAATGGGCCAAATGGAGTCCAATCACCACCAAACTATAGATCGGGATTGTTGTAAATATTATTAAGGTGGGTTTTAAGTTTTATACCCAAGAACATGCTAGATCCAAATAGATCTAAAAAAATGTAAAATGAGGGTTTTAATTATGAGGGTTTATGTGACCACTAGGATGGAGAACAAGTGAAATGGATACATACCTTGTAGATCTTACCTCAAAAGCTTGCGGCCACCTTGCACATAGATGATCCTTGCCCTTAGTTATAATTCCAAGCTAGCTCCAAGTGATTCCAAGCATAATCGTCCAAGCCCTAGGAGGAAAGATGCCCCATCAAACTTGTAAATCAAACTACAAAATGTTAGATTTGATCCACAAATCAATGAGATCTAAGCATGTCATATCAAAGAAGTAATCAATGGACAAAGCACAATTGAAAAACTCCCTCAAGATGAAGACGTCTTGCCCAAAAAGGGATGCGAGCAACCCCAACAATCTCCCTTCAAAGCAATTCGCACTCCTAGCTTCAATCAATTCGGCCTCCTTTAGTAGATGTCAAATTCACCTGTTACAAGCAAAGATGTCTAAAAGCAAAGATGCATGATCATGTACAAGAGCAACCCAATCAATGGCAAGAAGAAGATCTCCAAAATAGTGTTTTATTCCAAGTTTTCCAGAGCCCACAGGTGCTTTTACAATGAGGGGATTTCCAATAAAAATAATACAAATGGATTTTATAAAAGAGACATTTAGTGAAGATGAGGGAATTAGACCTAGGTCTTATTCCTTCTGGGCACTAAGAAATCAGGGTTTAACGTTTCTCCTAAGAGTTGACAATTGAATATTTGAAAGAACTAGGGCAAGGCTAAGAAATCCTAGGTTGTGTTAGCCTTTGACCTAGTTAGGTCAAAGAGAGATGCCAAAGCCGAAACAAGAGAGACCCTTCAAGAGGGATGTCTCACTAACAAGACTAGATTATTATGCATAAAACACTAAATTACTCCTACCTTGGATGCCTCCGATAGTGTAAGACAAGAGACTCAGAGATCTTACCACAATTGAGAAGAAAAAGAAGAGATTAGTGTCTCAACAGTCCTTTCACCGTAGACAAGCTTTGAAAGATAGTAAAGAAACCTCATGCATCAACTTTGATCCTTGAAAACCTAAGAATTGACCAAGAAATGAGCTGCGCACCACTCAAGAGCTCATGTATACCAGAAGAAAACGAAATAAAGTTTTATATGATCACATGATCTTAATTACAAATGAAGAGGAGGTGCCTTATTTATATGAAAAAATGCTAACTTAATCCTCGTTTAAGCCGACCTATCTAATTTGTTTTTAAAATGACTTTTAATGATATTTTTAGGGTTTGTCACCCACAATGCAGGCTCATACAACATAAAATAATGATGAAAAGTTGAGCTTGGAAGGAGGACGTCATGCCCCAACTCCCATCTAACCCCAACAAGTGTCCTTTTCTCTCAATGCCCTCCTTAGGTTGGTATGGCCTCTTCTAGCTGGCTTGGATGGTGGATGATTTTCTCTTGACAACTCTTACAAGTGCAATCACCTTCTACAAAGCATAAACCTTAGGTGTGGCTAGGAGCTCCAAGCCATGTGTCTTAATGGATTCATCCCAAGCAGCACCGGAACACCCACCCAGGGCATAAATGCCCAATATGATGAGGGATTTCCACCCATCAAGGGGTAGTCACTAGTCACCAAAGCCTCAAGGCTAGTACTCCTTGAAATGAGAACCAAGAGGACCTGCCATGACTAGACCAAGTATTGTGAGATTCGATAGACCAACACTTTTACATAAACAAGCCCCAACTTGGTCTTTTACAATGGCAAAAAAGCCCCCTCCTTGGCACATCTGGTAAGGTGTGCTGTAGAGAATGTGGGGCATAACACCTTCAACTTTACCTGCAGTATCTCCAAGTTACCTTTTATTTTTAATTTTTATGTTAGTACATGGCCCTTTGTTAATGGAGTGGGCTGTACCTTCGACTTAGATGCCACGGCCAAGGTGTATTTATTCTATCAAAATCACCTAGGACTTGCACCTGGACTGGTATGTTGAGATACATTGTCTAGGAAAAGCTGCCCAGGTTCAGTTAACAATGAGATATCACTAGATAGCACATAACTGGCTACATTAATATGGCAGTGTGTTCTCGGAGTGTTGAAACTGGGTCAATGCAAAGAAAGATTGCTTGATTTACCACATGACTACAACCCACTTGACATATTTCCAAGTTACTTTTAAGTTTTACCACTCTGTGAAACCAAGAAAATATTTGGACTAGCAATTTGTTTTTCAAGGGAGCCTCTAATACAAACATCAATCTTCTGTCTGTGAATGGGTTACTTAAAAAAAACTGAGCATGGCTTATTTTCCAATTCTTCTGTATATTAGAAATGCAAGAGTTGCGTCATTACATTTGCAAGCATGTTTGAATATGCATATCCATTACCTCCAAATGTCATTCCCTTATTCTATTTCCTAACATGTATTGATATCAACCATTATTGCAGTGTCATTCATTATTTTATTTTTGTAACTGCGACTGTAGGCCTTTTTTGTTCTTCTGCACGTTTCTGTCTTTTTAAACTGCCATTCTTTTTCTATTGTGATTGTAGAGCATCCAGATTCTTTCAGCTTTTGCTTTGTAAAGTATGAAATCATGTGGCAAAGTTCAAGCTTATAGCATACCAATACCGATGTTTCAAAACGAGTGAAAATTAATGCTTGCTAATTTGCAAATGTTTGTGGCAGCATGTTATAGACAGTAGTGCACAAAATGCAGAAGAGCAGCGACGTTCTGTTTTGGCAGTCTTGGAACAGATAGGTGTTTCCTCTGAGAAAATTGAAAATATGATTGAAGTTTGGAATAAGGTATTCATTCTTTCATCTCTACTTTACCCCTGATAATTTGATTTTTGTCATAAGAAAAGCATTTCAATCTGATATTGTTTTCACTATAAATCTACAACTTTGTGATATAACTATCTGAATTTTTGTTTAATTTCAGGTGGACATTTTACAGTGCAACAAAGAGAAGGTTTTCCCCATCGAATCCCCTGAATGTGAAAGGCAAGAGCCATGCATCAATAAAATTTCTTTGGAGAGTTCTCCTGAAGAACTTTTATTGAAGGATGGAGATGCAGATGAAGAATTCTGCTATGGAGCCAGAATAAGCAACGTAGAAATTGAAGGCATGGTAACTAGTGATATTTCTATTGAAAGCAGAAACGTTAATTGGTCTTCCAATAACATTGCATGTGTGAAAACTTCTGCTACTATGGGCATTGGTTTACAAGAGTTACTTCACCTTTTAGATGAAAAGCTAAAGCCTGCTGTTGGCTCTGAAAATAAATATTTTGTCAAGTGCAGACCCTCCTAATTCCAATAACATGTGATGGTCATGGGAGGTAACATGTTTGCATATGGGAGGTAACAATTGTTGCCAAGGTTCACAACTGATATTGGTAAGTGGGGCCACATTTCTGCCAGAGCTGCTTATAGCTGTTGGACATGCTTGGAGGTCTGAGTTACCTTTTAATTCATTTAGACTGTAGGTTCAGTTAGTAACTTGAAAGATTGATAATTTCCATAGTTGCGCACATGATACGGATTTGGTGATTGTCCAGAGAATATCTGATGAATCAGGTGGGAAGCCTTGTGTATATTGTGCCACGAAATTGAAGAAAGTCTTTTTTCTTTGCATTCCAATCTATTTTTTATACTTGTGAGCAAGTTCTACACTGAATTGTCTCCAAAGGAAACTAGCAAATGAGTTTCTAGCCTACTACATAAAATCCCACATATTATATGCTGGTGCACATTGATGAATTTTTCTATCAGAGGATTGTGAATAGCAATTGTGATGCACCTGCAACAATTAATTAATACGAATATGCGAAATAGCAGAAACGACAGAACTCAGAATCACTTTTATATTGATCACATGCCACTTCGAGGGGGCAACCTCCTATGAGCGAGCTCAATACAAATAACTTCACGGTCCTTCATAGGTCTCAACACACACTTATATACTAAGTCTAGACGCCAATACCATGGGTCAAAACCACGGGCCGCTACAAACTATGGATCAACAATACTACGGGCGAATTACAAAGCATATGCGCCAACAACAATAACACAAACTATTGATTAACAAATACTACGGGACGACTTACAAAGCATATGCGTCCAGCAACAACATACTAACAAAGTAAAGACATGGGTTCCTAACATCCCCTCCCCCTTAAAAAAAGCTTTGTCCTCAAAGCTTTAGATGTGGAAATTGTTGTTGAATCTGAAGGAGTGGTTCCCATGTAGCATCCTCTGGTTGCATGCCGTGCCACTGAATTAAGACCTCTGTGATAGAGCGAGAGCGAAGCTGACGCGTACGTCGATTGAGGATGGCCTCTGGCTCCAAAAGGATGGATCCTTCATTATCCAGTTCGGGTAAAATCGTTTGTCCACTGATGTTGGTGCCAAGAACTTTCTTCAGACAAGAGACATGAAAGACTGGATGAATGCGGGAAGAAGGAGGAAGTTTCAATTTATAAGCAATGGACCCAATCTTCTGAAGAATCCGATATGGCCCATAGAACTTTGGAGCGAGCTTATGACGCCCTTTGAGTTTCAAGGAGGATTGTTTGTACGGCTGGAGACGAAGAAAAACCATATCGCCGACTTGAAAAGTGCGCTCAGAACGGTGCTGATCAGCTTGTTGCTTCATGCGATTTCTTGCCATGTGAAGATTGTCCCGCAAAATGCGAAGAATCTGATCGCGGTTTCGAAGGACCGTGTCAACTTCCTGAACTGGTGAACTGGTGGGGGTGTATGGAAGAAGAGTTGGAGGTGCCTGACCATAGACTGCTTCATATGGGGTCATTTTAGAGGCGGTGTGGTAAGAAGTATTGTACCACCATTCAGCGAGAGGAAGCCACTTTGCCCACTGATGTTGTTGTTCCGAGGTGAAGCAACAAAGATAAGTTTCCAAGCATTTATTGATAATTTCAGTCTGACCATCTGTTTGTGGGTGATACCCTGAACTCATCTTTAGTTTGGTGCCAGTGTGGCGAAATAGTTCTGTCCAAAAATGACTGGTGAAAGTCGCATCACGATCCGAGACAATGGAAGAAGGGATGCCATGAAGATGAAAGATCTGGTCCAGGAAAATTTGAGCGACGGAGGAGGCTGTATAGGGATGGCTGAGAGCACAAAAATGACTATATTTGGAGAGGCGATCAACCACAACGAGAATCACTGTCTTCCCGCCAGATTTAGGGAGCCCTTCAATGAAATCCATAGAAATATCTGTCCAAATCCGTGTAGGTATGGGCAAGGGTTCAAGCAATCCTGGAAGGAGAGTTGTTTCACCCTTATTGCGCTGGCAGGTATCACATTCGGCCACCATCTGTTGAATTGTCCTTTTCATGCCCTGCCAAAAGAAGTTACGCCGTGCTCGTTCATACGTTTTGAGGAACCTAGAGTGCCCTGCCGATGGAGAAGCATGGAGTTCATAGAAGACAGCCTGTTGAAGATCTGTGCTCTGGGGAAGCACCAGACGACCCTTGTATCGCAGAGAAGCACCATCCCAAGAGTAATGTGGTACAGCAGAAGGGTTGTTGGTCAAGCGTTGGATGATTTGAGATAAGGAAGAGTCATTGACATAACCCTGTTGGACAGATTGCAACCAATTTGGAACAGGCATAGAAATAGCTGAAAGAGAACCTTGGGCATCAAATGTGCGAGAAAGAGCATCTGCCACAATATTGTCTTTACCCTTCTTGTAAGTGATCTCATAGTCATAACCCATGAGTTTGCTAACCCATTTCTGTTGTGCCGGGGAGGAGACACGCTGGTCCAAGAAATATTTCAGACTCTGGTGATCAGTCTTGATGCAGAAATGATTTCCTAATAGGTATGGGCGCCACTTCTGTACTGCATGCAAAATAGCCATCATTTCCTTCTCATAAGTAGAGGCAGCTAAATTCTTACCTGAAAGGGCTTTGCTGGTGAACGCAATGGGGTATTCATCTTGAAGGAGAACAGCACCAAGTCCATTGCCGCAAGCATCACTCTCAATAGTGAAGGGCTTGGAAAAATCGGGCATAGCTAGCACAGGTGTAGTACACATAGCTTGTTTTAGTTTTTCAAATGCACACTGAGCAGCAGGTGTCCATGTAAAAGCATCCTTTTTCAATAGAGCAGTTAATGGAGCTGCAATCTTCCCATAATCCTTGACAAACTTGTGGTAGTAGCCAGTCAACCCCAAAAAACCACGAAGGCTCTTGAGTGTCTGAGGCTGCGGCCAATTGTTCATGGCATCGATTTTGGCAGGATCCACGTGAACCCCTTGTGCTGAGATAATGTGCCCGAGATACTCAACTTCCTTCTGTCCAAAAACACATTTAGACTGCTTGGCATGGAGATGATTTTCAGAGAAAAATTGCATGACAAGATCCAGATGCTGGAGATGTTCATTCCATGTTTTACTGTAGATGAGGATATCATCAAAGAATACCAGAATGAATTTCCGCAAGTAGGGTCGAAATATTTTATTCATTAAGGCCTGGAATGTGGAAGGAGCATTAGTGAGGCCAAAGGGCATGACCAAAAACTCATAATGGCCATCATGTGTGCGGAAAGCTGTTTTAGGGATATCATCCTTATGAACCCGAATTTGATGATACCCGGAACGAAGATCCAACTTGGAGAAAAAGTGAGCCCCATGAAGCTAATCAAGAAGCTCATCAACAACAGGAATTGGAAACTTATCCTTGATGGTGAGGTGATTAAGTGCTCGGAAGTCAATGCAGAGGCACCATGACCCATCTTTTTTGCGGACAAGAATAACTGGAGAAGAAAAGGAACTAGTGCTTGGGCAAATAATACCTTGCTTCAATAAGTCCCGAACGAGCATTTCAATCTCTGTTTTTTGGTGGAATGGGTAGCGATAGGGCCTGATGTTGGGAGGAACGCTGCCAGGAAGGAGCTGAATACGATGGTCTTCTGGCCTGGAGGGTGGCAATCCCACTGGTTCAGCAAAGACACCTGTATATCGATCCAGAATTTGTTGTAGATCCAAAGGAGTAGTGGAGACCGCTGATGGTTGCATCTGAATGGAATGGATTTGAGCGATGACACCATGTGAATTCTTCTTGAGGAGTTTTTCCATGCGATGTGAACTGATGATGCTGAGAGAACCTGGTTGTAATCCTGTCAATGTGTGTTTTTGTCCATTGAGGGAAAACTGCATCCAAAGTTCAGCAAAATCCCATAAGATAGGGCCAAGTGTGCGTAGCCATTGAGCGCCCAAAACCACATCACATCCGCCTAAGGGCAAGGCAAACATGTCAGAGCGCAAGGTATAATCTCCCATAGAGATACGCACATTTCGACACTTCCCTTTGCAAGGTAAGGTGCCCCCATTGGAAACCATGACTTCAAAGTTGGAGCAAGGATGGATAAAACAATCAGCTTGTTTGGCGATCCGAGGGTCAATGAAATTATGAGTGCTACCAGAATCAATGAGTATTGTAAGAGGAAGCTTCTTGAAGTAACCCCTGACCCGCATTGTTTGGGGGGTGGTGATTCCAGCTAAAGCATGGAGAGATATCTCGGGCTGGTCATCTTGAGATGGAGGGTCAATAGGCGGTTCCTGAATGTCGACCGGAGCATCCAGTGTTTCTGGATCTTCGTCACCAATTTCAGAGGCAGGCGGAGACTCCACATCCAAGAAATAGAGCTTTTGCTGAACACATCTATGTCCCCGAGTGAATTTCTCATCACAATTATAGCAAAGCCCCTTTTCTCTACGTGCTTGCATCTCTGTTCAAGACAAACGCTTGATAGGAGTCGGTCGAGGAGCTTGTGGTATAGGTGGTCGCTGAGAACCCATATTTCGGAAGGGAACAAAAGTGGGCTTGGAGCGTTGTTGGGCTGCAATCTTGTCTTCTGCCAACTTAGCCAACCCTAAGGCTTCCATCATTGTGGTGGGACAGAACATTTTGACCTCAGAGCGGATGGCATCCTTTAGACCACTGATAAAACAACTCCGGTAAAAGTCATCAGACAATCCTTCGGTGTGGTTGGCTAGGTTCTCAAATTCATTTTGATACTCTCTCACAGTGCCAATTTGGCGAAGTTTAGTGAGGGCTCCGGTGAAGTCATCAAAAGCACTAGGACCAAATCGTTGCAAAAAGAGCTGGCAAAAGTTTGACCATTTGGGCTCTGGATGAGCCTTGATTTACCAACTGTACCATTGAAGAGCTTCCTGTTCCAAGTGAAAGGATGCCAGCGGAACTTTGTTGACATCAAAAGTATTATGCAGACTGAAATACTGTTCTGCACGATAGATCCATCCAGTTGGATCAGTACCATTGAAGCGAGGAAAATCAAGCTTCGGACCACGGAAATTGCTGGAAGAAGAGAACCCATTGTCTGATGAAGACTTGGACTGCCGTTTGTTGTTCATAGCTGAATGTTCAAGATGGAGGCCGAGAAATTTTTCATCCAGATCCTGGAGTTTGGCTTGGATGGCTGTAAGTGCTTCTTCCATGGTTTTTGCTCCTGCGCGGGTGACAACCATAACCAGGATTTTTTTATTTTTTTTATTTTTATTTTTTTTGACTGGGTAGGAAAACAAAAACAGAAACTGGTTCAGTAAGGGAAAATCTGGACTTGGGAAAAAATCTGAAGGGTAATTGGGGTTTGACTAGGTGTTGGGCACTGTCGATTAGACAGGGAAGCAAAAATGAGGAGTTCAGAAGCGGGGTGAAAGAATGGGAAAATTTGGCAGAGGGGGGCAAAGAAGCAGAATTCAGAAAGGAACTCTGTGGTAAAATTTGAAGGTGATTGGGTGAAATCTGAGGAAGTTATGGCAAACCCTAAAAATAGACAAATGTGGGCTTTCGGGCTTTGGGAAGGGGATTTGGGGATAGGGTCCTCAAGAATGAAATATGCAGAATGGGATGACAGGGGTTCCCCGAAAATTTCAATGGAAACAAAGTGAAAACAAGGGAGATATGGCTCGGAAGAGATCTGGAACAACGTCGAATGGATTGAAAACGGCTGGATTTGAAACGGCTTGCAAAATGGATCTGAAACGGCGCAGTAGTGATCGACAATAGTTCAGCTGAAAGTAGATATGGACCCCAGGTATGTGTGGCTTCCTAGCAGTTCAGGCGTTTCACTCGGCCACCAATGCTGTCTGACGGCTTGCGTATTGGGGCAGTACCCCTCACTCCACGGCTCAAGTAAAACTGATAACCGCTTTGCCACAAACGACAACTCTTGGTTTACCTCACGGGTGGGAACTAGTCAATCAGGTAGGGGTCGTTGCCCTTTTCGCTGGCAGGTCCTCTCAATGGGCCAGCTACTTCGGAGTTCCTGTGGTACTCCTCACAATGAGTTTTAGGGCTTATGCCCAAGTACTTCCCACAGTTAAGCGGATAGGGATTATTCCCAAATCCGAACCTGCAACAGATGCGGAAAAAAATTTGGCAGAAATTTCACCCAGCGAGCCCAAGAAAGTGCTCTGATACCAGATGTGATGCACCTGCAACAATTAATTAATATGAATATGCGAAATAGCAGAAACGACAGAACTCAGAATCACTTTTATATTGATCACAGGCCACTTCGAGGGGGCAACCTCCTATGAACGAGCTCAATACAAATAAGTTCACGGTCCTTCATAGGTCTCAACACAAACTTATATACTAAGTCTAGGCGCCAATACCATGGGTCAAAACCACGGGGCGCTACAAACTATGGATCAACAATACTACGGGCGACTTACAAAGCATATGCGCCAACAACAATAACGCAAACTATTGATCAACAAATACTACGGGACGACTTACAAAACATATGCGTCCAACAACAACATACTAACAAAGTAAAGACATGGGTTCCTAACAGTAATAAGGACGTATCTTTCAAGGGCTAGGTTTAAAATCTAAGTTCAGGTATTTCAACTATAAGCTAAGTCACCTGACACGAGGACACGAGACACGAGTGTCCCCACGGGACACGGTGACCCCCGGAATCAGGACACGTTTTATATACATATATATATATTTTTTAAATGTATTAAAATTTAAAAATATAGACATATAGATCCAATTTTTTTTAGAAACTAGAAAGTAGAACATTTACAAATATTGGGTTATTATAGTCAACACTCATTTATTATATTCCTATGTGGTTATTATAGCATAAGTACTTTATTTCAATTTAAAAATTTCTCCAAACCACTTGTCACACAAAATAAATTTACAATTTAAAATTTTCTTTGCCAAATCACATCACTAATTGGAGGAGGCCGATTCCTCTTTAGGGTTTTACAGTTTGTTTGCACATTTTCCTTGACCCTAGGAATCACTTCTAAAAACCCTCAAATTTATTAGAATATGACTTTATTAGCTATGGAGGATCGAATCTATTAGTGAGAGGTCGAGTTTTTGTTGGGTTACCATCGTGTGTCTTCAGGCATCAACTCTGAACTATAACGAATGCATTTTAACCATTTATCTTCAGTCGCAGCCTGCAGGGTGTTTCTCTTTCAAAACGAATTTTTTAGATCAAATCTTTTATGGAAGAGATCGTATTCCTCATATTCGGCTTCCCTTGGCATCAATCCTAAACCCTTATGATTTCATTCATCCAATCGTTTGGCATTGAAACGTTTTCGTACTAGGGTTTCGAGGTCATTTTTCTCCTGGTGAAGGGTCGTATTGTTCATGAGTCTCTATCATTTACCCTAGGCGTCCTCTTTGAGATCCAAGCGGTGTAAGCACTGTTTTCATCATAAAAGCGATATTATCTCCCTTAAACCAATTCGCAGCAGGTTTTGAAAGGCTCAACGTGTCCTGGAATCGGGACACGATGTGTAGAGATAGGGCACGTGTGTCACGAAATCAGGACACGATTTTTTTCGTGTCCCCCACATGGGGCAGTCGTGTCCGCGCCCAAATGGACCCCACTGGACACTTGGCCCTAAACGGACATGTCCGGTTACTTAGACTATAAGCTAAAGTTAATGACCTTATTAGGCATGGCCTTGTCCAGTTAAGTCCTTTTCATTTTGGCTCCCATTTTCCAATTTGCTTCATTATTCTCAAACTTTATCTTGCTTCGTGGATGTGATCCCTTTCTTTGTTGATGGTTGTTCACTGATTGCACTTGATTGTGTAATGCCCCCATTTTGACCTTTAGGGTTTATTGGCTTCAATGTAAATATTTTATACATGTAATGTGTGTTTTCCCTAGTGTGGAACTCAAGGCCAAGGCGCCACTAGAGGATGTTCAGGTTTTAGTTAAAAGACAAGTATTTTGTATTTTGGTAACCATGTGCTAGTAAGCCTTGGAAAATGTAAATGATGTAAATAAAAATACCAAGCGCTGGCTATGGATGCAACGAAATGAGGGGGCTATGTGTATCCACTAGGGAGAGGTGAGGGGGTTGTGGGATGAAACCCGAGGCTGCCACATGTCAATTTGTGAACCCATTTGACTCCCATGCTGACATTTAATGCTGCTGTAAGAAGGTGGGTGAACACTGTTCATGAGACCGATGGAGTATGGAGCAGCCCTGTAATCCGTATGGCAAGGTGTGGCTCTGTTTTGCTTGTTCCTTAAGACACTCTACCACTTGGGAATTCGCTCACCTTGATCACTATCCCAATGTTAACCAACAACCTCATTCCTCACGCATGGTAGAGCCGAGCAGAGAAGCAAAAAAAAAAAAAATCGCAATTCTGTGTAAGCTCGAATTTGCAGAGCCGAAAGCCCATAGAAACCCTGCGTAGGAAGCAACCGATTGAGAAATCCATGGATTAGACCCTAGGGATAAGTTACAGAGCGTGATTAGCTTAGAGAACCCGTGAGAGCACCTGATATCAAAGATTGAGTTGCGGGATAGAGCTTCGGCCGTAACTCTGAGAAGGTTTCAGTTGGGATAACAGAGAAGAAGGTTAGACAGAGGTGGGATATGCTTGATAACCTAAGAAACCGGACACGTCCTCCAGGGCCTCCGTGTCGCGTGGGCCACGTTTGGGTGCGGACACGATGGCCCCACGTGGGGGACACGAAAATAGTCGTATCTCGAAATTGGGACACGCGTGGGGAAATTCTGTGCAGCGTGGGGAAATTCCAGGACACGAAAAACGCGTGAAGGCTGCTCGTGGGCCCATAAAAACACATTTTTTGTTTTCTTTTTGTCATTTGCTAACTGAAGGGAGTGTGAGGGAGAGCTCGAGAGCCCAAAGTCATTTTTTTTGCAGGTGAAGGAGATTCAAGAGTTTTTTTTTGCAGGTGAAGGAGATTCAAGTGTGATTTCACCATCAAGGTTGAAGGAAAATGTCTCAACGAGCTAGGGCAGTAGGTAGAGGGCAAAGGAAAGGAAAGAATGCCCCATCTATTCCCTCTCGTCCTATTCCTCCTCCAAGCACAACCCCTTCTGCTCCTAGTAGTGCTCCAACTGCTTCTAGTGAAGCTCATCCTCATTATAGCCATGCTTTGGCAAAACAACAAGCACAAGAGAGTAAATACCCTTTGTGAAAGTATGTGACAAGGAAAGAAGGTGCTGGAGCAAAGCTTGGTGGGGGAGGCAATGTGTGTTGGACTTGCAATTTCTGCAAGAATGCTTTCAAGAGCACATATTACTGGGTTAAGGGCCATTTGTTGGCCCTCCCTTGTGGGATTTCTTCATGCAAAGCAATGAGTGTTAACCAAAGGAGGGAGATGGAAAGAGAGGACCATGTTGGGGTAGGGAAGGTGGCTGCAACAAGCAAGACACAACATCGTGAGGATCCTCTTCCATTCTTGAGGAAACCCTCTAGCACTAGGAGTGGGGTTGATTCTCTTGCTTATCCAACAAGAAAGAGGCCAACTTCAAGAGGTCCAATGGATAGGATTTTCCAATAAGAGGCACGAGAAGAGGTGGACCTCTCCATTGCATTTTTCTTCTACCTCAACTTCATCTCATTCAATGTTGCACAGTCACCATTGTACTTTGAGATGTGTCGATCTATAATGGAACAAGCTCCAACTGGTTATGTGACTCCTGGTTCAGAGAAGCTTAGAACCACATTGTTGGTTAAGGCAAAGAAGGAGGTGGATAAAATTATTGATCCAATTAGATCAAAATGGTCCACATGTGGTGTTAGTATTGTTTCGGATGGATGGACAGATCCAACACGCCATCCACTCATCAATTTCATGGTGTCTTCCACAAATGGACTGGTGTTCTTGAAAGCGGTGGATGCTCTTGGGAAATACAAGGATGCACAATATATGGGTGATTTGTTCATCAAAACCATTGAAGAAGTAGGTGTTGATTCTTGTGTACAAATCATCACGGACAATACACCTGTTTGCAAGGCTGTTGGCATGATTGTGGAAGCTAAATATCCACAGGTATGTGACTGTTAATTTACTCATTTATTTGAAATTTTGAGTTGTTAGTAACTTAGTTGTAGTCTCGTAGAGTCTAGGAGTCTAGACTCAATGACTCGTTTATACTTTCGTTTATTGATCTTAGAGGTATTTTGGACACCTTGCATTGTCCATTCTTTGAATTTAGCACTGAAATCTATTGCTTCAGATGTGCCATGGATTGGCAAACTTATTGAGGATGCATGCCATATCCGTAACTTTGTACAAAACCACACCAATGCCCTCACAATCTACAAAGAATACACACATCTTTCATTGTTGAAGGTTGCAGATACTCGGTTTGCTTCCTCATTCATCATGCTCAAGAGGTTGAGAGAGGTCAAAACCGCTCTTGGGTCCATGGTGATTTCAGAGTTTTGGGCTTTTTGGAGAAAGTCGGATCAGAGTGCTTCACAAAAGGTGAAGGAAATAGTATTAGATAATGGTTGGTGGGATAGGGTAGTCCTTAGCATCAAGATCATGGAGCCAATCATTTCTTTGTTGCGGTTTGCAGACACGGACCAGCCCATCCTAGGAGATGTTTATGAGGAGTGGGATTCCATGATTGAGTCCATGAGGACCATTGGTATGGAGAATGAGTGTGCTGAGTATGAGACATCGATAGAGAACTTATGGTCCATCATACAGGGCATTCTTATCTCCAGGTGGGATAAGAATTGCACACCTTTGCATTGCTTGGCCCACTCATTGAACCCCAGGTTCTACACCCAGGATTGGCTCAGTGGTGGGTTGGGGCCCTCATCCAGAGTCCCTCCTCACATGGATGGAGAGATCTCAGAGGGGAGAAAGATAGCATTTAGACGGCTACTTCAGGATAGAGACCACCTTGAGGTGGTGGAGGAGGGATTTTATGAGTTTTCCAGTGGCACTGGGAAATTTGGAGGATATGAGATGGTTAGAGACATGGGGGTTAAGAAACCCCTTGTTTGGTGGACAACTCATGGGGCAACATGCCTTCTTCTACAGAAGATAGCCTTGAGGGTCCTCTCTCAAGTTACTTCATCCTCTTGTTGTGAGAGGAATTGGAGCACATATGGGAACTTGTACAGTGTGAAGAAGAGTAGGCTTGAGCAGTCCAGGGCAGAGATGATGATGTATGTGCACTTCAACCTTCGTCTTATTTACAGGAAGAGGGAGGAGTGGGCAAAGGGAAAGACACAGATGTGGGATGTCTTTCCTGATGAGATGGGTTTGGACAGCAGCACTGAGTTGGCATTAGCCAACATGGATCTTAATGATCCAGTGCTAGAGCTGGCCACTTTTGATGAGGGTGATCGTATGGAGGGGTCATCTTCCACACCAGCAGATGGAGTTAGTCAAATTGGCACTGGCAGAGAGGAGGAGGAGGAGGAGGAGGATCAGGGCAGTGATGAGTTTGTTGATTCAGGCATGGAGGAGGACTATTGAGACATTGACAGATGGGATTCTTCCATCTTGATCCACCCCTTTTTTGTATTTACTATTAGACTATTAGTCTATTTGGCATTTGCCAGTGCCTAGTGGCATTTCGACATCTATGTAATACATTTTGATTTTGATGACTTAATGGGAAATATGGTTCCGAGTCTCCGACATGCATCTATGTGTCTCATTGTGATTTGTGATTGTGAATGACAAATGTGTTGTGATTTGTGAATGATTTAATTTCTATTGAATATTTCAATTTGTAATTGTAAATGTAATTTCTATTGAATATTTGTAATTGTAAATGTTACAGTTTCTAAATTTTATTGGATCTATATGTCTGTATTTTTAAATTTTAATATATTTAAAAAATATATATATATGTATATAAAACGTGTCCTACGTGTCCTGATTCCAGGGGTCACCGTGTCTCGTGGGGACACTCGTATTTTGGGGACACTTGTGTCTCGTGTCCTCATGTCAGGTGACTTAGTTGATAACCCAACTGTATGTTGGCTTAGCATTAAGGTGGAGCCTTGACTGTGAGAGAGCCCATTTAGCCCTCCTTAGTGGATACATAGCCCCAGCTTGGGGGTGGTCTCTAAGAGCTGAAATAATACAGGCTTGGCAGAGACCTATGGTTGGGTTGGAACGTTGCATTCCATAGCCAGTTTGCTTGGAGATTTAATGCAAAAGATAAGTGTTCCTTATGCCTTGAATGATGCCTATTCTACATTTGTGCATATGTGTTTATTTATGTCTGAATGTATGATTTGATCCAAATGAGTGATAGGGCTGAATGCCCATGTAATAGGTTTCATTCTATGGTGTATGTTATTGATTGGTGAATGCATGACACATTGTGTGTTGATGATGCTTCCTCCAGCTATGGTTGTTAAGTACATGCATTCATCTATTTGCTTATGTGAATGGGCCATTGATGAATAGGACTGTATGCCTATGCATTATGTTTCATTTTGCTGTGCATGTCATTGCCTTGTCTCTGCACCTTTGCTTCTTTATATTATGTTAGTATTCATATGTATCTAGGCTTGAGGAATGGGACTAGGCCTCTGCATGCTTTCATCAATCTGCCTGGGAGGAATATGTGCATGTACTCCATTCTATGTGTGTGTGTATAAGGTTTCATCCCCCCGTGTTCCTTGAGGTATGAATCTGCATATGTGAATGACTTATTATGCTGTTGCATATTTGTATTTGCATTGGTGTAATGTCCCTAGATTGTTCATCGATGAATTAGGGCTAAGTTTGGTAAATGTGCAGGGCACTCCAGCCAAGACTTGGGAAGGAAGGAGCACCCCTGTGGATCAGATGAAGGGGAAGAGACATGGCGGAGTGGAGCAGAGCTTCTAGAGAGTGATGAAAGAGGTAAAGATGGGGTTTAAGGTCATCTTTGGAGTGGGATGAGGGCAGGAACAAAGTCCCTAGGTGTGGATGAAGATGAGGTAGCTGCATATAGCTCTCAACGGTACCAGACTTGTGCAATTTGGTCCAGGGATGAGGAAGTTATGGGCTGAAGAAGTTGTGCAGTGGGGGCTTCCGCAGTGGAGCTTCCGACTTTCTGAACCCACATGCGGATTGCGGATTGCGGAAGTCGGAAGGGTAACATCATCGGGGTTGTAAAGTTGGGCTTTCGCATTTCCAAGTTTCGCAAGGCAGGTTGCGGATTGCGGAAGTCGGGAAGGTAAGTTTCCCGGAGTAACGAGATTGGCGTTTTTCATTTCCGAGTTCAGCAATGCGGAATGCGGAAGTTGGAAAGGGGACTTCGTCGGAGCTGAGTATTTGGGCTCCCACATTTCCGAATTCCGCAATGCAGATTGCGGAAGTCAGGAGTGAAACATTTCCGGAGTCGTGAATTGGACTTCCGCCTTTCCGAATCCCGCAACACGGATTGCGGATTGTGGAAGTCGGAGAAAGGATTTATGTGGATCAAAGAATTGGGAGTTCCGACTTCTGAGTTCCGCATTGCGGATTGCGGAAGTTGGAGGAGTGAATTCGTTGGAGTAGTGAATTGGCGTTCCGAGTTCCGATTTCCGCACTGTGGATTGCGGAATGCAGAAGTCAGAGAGGAGAACTTGTCGGAGTTGAAATTGGTGATCCGACTTCCGACTTCCGATTGCGGCTTGCGGATCAGGGCTTGCGGAATTTCGGATTGCGGACCGATGATCATTGCGGGTTCAGAGTTGCGGAGCCTTGAATTGCTTGGGAAAAGAAGAAGAAAAAAATTAGTAGGTGAATCAGGGGTCGTCTCCCATCGCCTCTAAGGGGAACGAGGTGACTGGGGACGTGACAGATTGCTTTAGCATTTCAACTCACGCATACTCTGACTCCTAGTCAGCTTGCCCTATGTAAGCATTTGAATTTTCATCACTTCATCTTGACAGTGTTATTCACTATCACAATTTCAGTTAGTAATTTGAAAGATTGATAATTTCTTTAGTTGCGCTCATGATACGGATTTGATGATTGTCCAGAGAATATCTGATGAATCAGGTGGAAAGCCTTATGTATATTGTGCCCCGAAATTGAAGAAATTATTTTCTCTTTGCATTCCAATCTATTTTTTATACTTGTGGGCAAGTTCTACACTGAATTATGAATAGTAATAAGGACTTACCTTTCAAGGGCTAGGTTTAAAATCTAAGTTCAGGTATTTCAACTATAAGCTAAAGTTAATGACCTTATAAGGCATGGCCTTGTCCACTTAAGTCATTTTCATTTTGGCTCCCATTTTCCAATTTGCTTCATTATTCACAAACTTTATCTTGCTCCATGGATGTGATCCCTTTTCTTTTCCGATGGTTGTTCACTGACTGCACTTGATTGCTTTTGCATTTCAACTCATGCATACTCTGACTCCTAGTCAGCTCGCCTTATGTAAGCATTTGGATTTTCATCACTTCATCTTGACAATGTTACTCACTATCACAATTTCATTTAGTAAAAGTGCATTGAAGTTTACTCTATGGTCCATTACTCCTTTTTCTTATATTAATTTGGCAGAATTCCTTAGGTGTAGTTGGAGTCTTTTATATATCTCCCATTTCAGGATTATAATTATGTACCTCATTCTCTTATAGTACTAGTACCAATGTTACCAGACTCAGAATTGGCAAGGCAAAAAAGCGAAGGTTTGAATCCGATTGAAAAAAAATCGGCAAATAAAAAAAAAAAAAAGATTAGATATAGTTTGAATTAAAAGAAACATTTTTCATTCATATTCAATAAAGCCATGTCCATACACAATAAAGCCATGGCCCATGTCCATACAGTGCAAAATATCAATAGATGTCGAAAATTTCATAAATGAATAGGTATCTCACATTCAATATAAGTCCAGAGTCCAAACCAAGAGCTGGAAGCATCTATTTATAAAAGTCAAAATAGTAAATACTCAAGTCCAATACTAAATAGTAAAAAAAAACTAAGCAGATTCTCCCATGTCTTCAGTTGCTTGACTCTCAAGGTTTTTCAACTTCTCAAGGTGAAAAAGAGGAGCCTCCTCTAATCGAAGCCAATTGGATGCAGGCTCTAGCTCTAGCTTTTCCAAGTTCAAGTCAATAGAAGAATGATCCAAACCTATCATCATCATGAAGCCAATCGGATGTCGGCTCTAGCTCTAGCTTTTCCAAGTTCAAGTCAATAGTAGAATGATCCAAACCCATCATCCAAACCTATCATCATCATCATGGTACATTGAAGTGTGAATTGAACTTGGAACTTTAAATCAATCCTTCAAATTCAAATGATGCCCAAGTTGTCGAACAATATCGGTGGATGACCTTAGATATACGATTTCTTCCTCCTGTAGCACTGTTGGTCACTGTCCCTCACTTGGCAGAGAACTAGCTGAAACAGAATTCAAAAAATGAAGTAAAACCTTGAAAAACTGGATTTTATAGGCAAACTAAGTCCGCAGTGAGTCAAACTCGCCAATCCGAGTCAAACTCATTCAACTTGATTTTTGCTCAGGAAGATTCGGATAGGATCATTTGAGGGATTGGTATGAGATTCAATAACATGGCATTTTGAGTAGAAAATGGGCTTGTAGCCAAATTCATTGATAGAGTATTAAACAAATATATACATCTGTAATATATATAATATATAATAATAGGAGTAGTTGCCATGCAAGAAACAGACACGGGATAGCAAATTTCAAGGCCTGAAATTACTAGATATTTTTCCTTGGCTGCCACATCTCTACAGAAAATTAATGTGAAAACATTATAGGGTGGATAGTGGTGTTGCTAATGATCTTACTGTCATATTTTGCTGTTTGTCTGCATAAAATCATTATAATTTCGTTTAAAGTAATTCCGATTAAGTAACGGATGTCATTTAGAGATCGTCTCTAGCAAAAGAGTGTCAGCAGAACCTCCATTGGAACTAGCAATTTGTAGAGAACTAGCTCAATAAAATCACAACTCTGAACTATTTGTACATTACCGTGTAGCAATAATTAGAGTTATTTAATTGCCATAAGGACACTGAATAGAAATCCATTTTTAAGATCACACAACACAATTTAATTGCTAAAGTTGACAGAGACTTGATTGCTAAATTTATTTAACCTATAACCTCCTATAAAGAGACACATATTCTTAACTATTAGACCCACTCAAAATGTATATTTTAAAAGTTTATACCAAAATATAAAATGTTGATGATTTTCCCGTCTCACATGGAATGCCAGTCCGTGGTGGCAGCAAAAATAGGATGGAAATGCAATGGTACGGTTTGGGCAAGCATTCACAAACAATGGCTTATAAAACCCCTTAAACAAGAATGGCAATTAGTAGGCAGCTTGACTATTCAATTAATTTCACTTATCGATCTCTTTGTAATGTCACAATCCTTCAGCACTTCAGACCAAATCACATCCCCACGCCAGCCACAGAGTATTATTCCATTCGATTTATGGCTCAACTAAATTATTCCCTCGTTGTATATGCAAAGTTACTGTTGACTGACCCTTTTTCTTTGGGAATCGATACAATTTGCAACAATGGCTAACAATTCTGGTTGTGGTCTACCAAAATCATGATAGCTTCAAAATGGTGGCTTCAAATAGTCGACTTCTTGATCCCTGGCAGATTAAGATGTACGTACAGCGTTTAATGACCTCTTTGATTGATGTCTTTCCAAGTAATGCACACTGTTTCGTTATATCCCCTTTGATTGGCCACTAATTTGTCTTGTGGCCCTAAGTCTGGTGGTAGACACGACTTTAATCTGATAATTTGATTGCCTGCCCGTGAATTTCCTCACTTTTTCCAAACAATGAATCTTCAACATAATTTACATTTTAGGTAATGGCAAGGTTGTTTTGGGTCAAAAATCGGATTTAAAGAACTTATTAGAAATGAATGAATGGACCAGGGCAAGAATCAGAAACGAAACTCAGATGCCTTGTTCATTTGATCAGCCTCATTAAGTAGCAATCCATTAAGGAAAACAAATGACAACTGATTAGACTTCAAACAGAGTGCTAATTACATGAAAGAAATATCAAAATCATAAAAAATAATAAATTATTGTAATCTTTGAACAGGGGAAGTCATATGCACAAGAACATAAGGGAGAGGGTAATGGGAAGAATGAAACAGACCTGGAAAATATAAAGTACCTTGAAAAGAAGCCAAAGAGATGTGAGGAGCAAGAATAGACCTGAAAAATAGAAATGTACTTTGAAAAGAAGTCAAAGAGATGTGACGAAGAATAGACCTGAAAAATAGAAATGTACTTTGAAAAGAAGCCAAAGAGATGTGACGAGCAAGAATAGACCTGAAAAATAGAAATGTACTTTGAAAAGAAGCCAAAGAGATGTGACGAGCAAGAACATAAGGGAAAGGGTAACGGGAGGAATGAAACATATCTGGGAAACACTCATACATCTTTAAAAGAAGCCAAGAGATGTTAGAGCAAGAAATGAGAAATGTTTTACAATAAAGAGGAATAGTGAACTTTGCATTATTTTTGTAATAGTGAACTTTGCACTATTATTTAGACTATTCATAATATGATAAAGTTAATAACAATGACTATATCATTATAATAGACTAGCATTTAATTTAACAAATAATATATTTTAAATTTTTTTAATATTTAAAATTAAAATGTGTTTTTTTTAAACAAGACAAACTATTGGAATTAAGTAATTCAAATAATGGTACCAATTGTTAAAATATGCAAAGTGCTTGAAAAATTTATAACTCAAAGACACTTCGACACTTCATATTATGTCATGTTTAAATTTGCTAATTTAAAAGCTTTGGAAAGTAAAAAATCTACTGAATTTAGGTGAAAATTAATGACTAAACCCAAATGTTGCTTCTTCATATTTGTGGATGGTATCTCTAGTAAACATGTTGGTGTAAATTAGTGTTTATAATCTGGAGGGGTTCAAACCAGGGACTTGTTGAGATGGAATTGGGCATTTGGCATAGAACTAGAAAATGCCTCACAATATTGGCAATAAAATGTTGAGCTAACTTTTTGGGTTAAATAAGTGACTAAAATTATGTCAATGTAAGTCCTATTTGTTAAAATAAATTTACCAATAGAAAAAGAAAAATAACAAATTTGTAAAATTTTAAGTGTATTTTTAAAAATTGATTTAACTCTACTTTTAAATGGTGTGCTGAACATTGTGGACAAATTATGTGCTCTTGTATACATATAAGAAATTTAAAGAGTTATCAAAATAAAATACACCTTGAAAGGGTATTACAATAGTTGTGTTAACCAATAGCATTAACTTGATAAAGGTAGTAGCACAATAATAAGATCAAAATGCTCTAAATTGTATTAAGTTGAATATTCCATTTGATCTCAATTTGTTGATATTTATTGTTGGACAAAAAAATATCTCCATTCTTCAAACTTAATGACTATTTCTACCACGTATCCATAAAAAGATGTTTACTTTTTATTAAGTCAAATGAATTCCATAAGAAGATGTGTATTTTTTATTAAGTCAAATTAATGCCAATAGTTTCCACTAAATTAGCTTAGCATAAACATAAGTCATTCTTATTGTTGCAACAAAGATCATATAAATAAAGTTTAAATGTGGATGAGCTGAGTACGGGTCTATAGTTGTCATCATGAAATAGGGGCTGAAAGGAAGGCTAGGTGTATGTAGGCATGTGCCACAGAATTTCGTCAGGGCCCTCTTTCATGTTGCATGGCCTCGAAATGACAATGATCCAGTCTGCCAAATCAATCCTAGTGCATGTGAACGTTGTGCCAAGGACATGGCCGTTAAGGCACAAGGCACAACCAGGATTGGATCAAACGGGAATTGACGATGGGCAACCGAATTTGTTTTCCTCTACTTAATTTTTCATCAGCAGATTATGAAGGCGTTGTAGGATAACATAGGTGTTGGCATCATTTATCTTCGTGGGCATTTGAATGGTGATTTTGACATGGATTTGCAGTATGTTTACAGGAGGTGGAGGAAGATTGTCCTGATTATGAAATCAATGGGTGCAATGATAATTGATGTTGATGCAAGAAACCTGGGTGTTGGATGTTGTATAAATGGGACTGGTTTGATGATGAAATGCAATGGTTCTTTTGCTCAGGGGAATTGGGATATCCTCCTTTTTTATTTGAATTGATGTCGAGGGGGGTCTATCCAGCTCGCGGAAACTCCTGGCTGGTTTTGTGTTGAGGTTGTTAGCATCCTTCTTGCCATGGCTCCCCAAGAGCTTGCGTGGAGTCATCGTGGTCGTTTGAGAAGAAGACACCTAAAACTTGACCATAGAGAGGATCTTGGTGTTTGTAGTTTGTAGTTTGGGCATGTCGACTCATATTGAGCAAATTGTTGAGGAAATGGAAGCTGTTGCGATAGTGGAATAAAATCAAACCAACTCTAGGGCGAGCCCTTATTGGGCAGTCAAGTATGTTCTCCCAAGTCTTGATGGAGCAGGAGTTTTAGAAGGTGGAGATTCTAAAGATAATTGGTCGTATCCATGAGAATTTGGATGTTGTGCACCATCAAATGGACGATGTTGCGACTATGAAGGGGATTGCGTATTAGCTTATGCTAGGAACGGATGGACGTGAAAAGAAGACCGGAGCTTGCAGCTTCACTAGTGCTGGCCAACCTCGTTAAAAATGGCAATGCATGTTTTTAATTGGGTTAGAGGTCTCAAATTCTGTATGTTAATAAGTTTCTATCTGGCCTACAATAATGTTGCCAGGGGATTCCAGGTAATTTTGATAGAATATGGAATTTTTTAGTTGATATATCTCTCTTTATGACAACCTGGTTTTTCATTAATGGGCAGGTCTCTTAGTAATTCGTTATAAGTTTTTAAAATTAGTCATAGACACAATATTATGATGCTTTGCTTATAACCTGAGTAGCTTGCTCCTCTGGGATATGTTAGGATATTCCTATACTCCATCCTAGTCCTACTAGCTTTCCAGTCATTTTCATTCTCAGTCATGCATGCAAAATTAGGGTTTTCATGCAATTAGGGTTTGCATGCGTTTTGCATGCACTCTAGGTCATCAGTCCCAACACCTAGTCCCCAGCAAACTAGCCCCCGGAGCTTCTTTCAGATAATTTCTAGGCCTCCCAGTGACTAATGCGCCCTCCTTTGCTCCACTGCATGACAAGGATGCCTTCTTCACCTACCAATCCAGTTATATTGAGTTATCTTCAGTTATTTCCTTGATTTAAGGATTAACTGAGTTTATCACTCTGTTGGACCTCCAATGAGACTAGATTGACCATTCTGACTCTAGTTAACTCCTATGGCGCCCTCCACTGAGCCTCCTTCACTATATTAGTGCTTCCATGTGCCAGTTACACCAACCACATTCAGTTAGACTCAGTTTGACTCCCGGTTGATCATTACTTGTGCATTGATGACTTCACCGATGAGAAGGTGGACTCCTAGTTAGGCATTGATGACTCTCCACTGATTATGGATCTGTGCATGAAGGCCAATTTGAATTCCTCCTAGTGAATTCAAATCCTCATACTCAGCATTGTATATTTACCTGTTCACTATTCAGTTTAATGTAACATGTGTAATTATTCTGCCTCAATCATAGTTTCTTTGGATCTAAGTTCTATTGCTTGTCTCTTCTTCTATTATTCCTAAATTCTTTCATTGTGAGGTTTACATCATCTCTTTGGATCTTATGTGGGCAATTTCACATGATATTAGAGCCTTGAGAGTATATTTTACCTCCATTCTTGAGATTTGTTTGCAGGTATTTCGAAGTTCCAGCAGTTGCAGCAGCAGATTCAGCAGCTTTCTATTTGCACTTATTCAAACAGTCAAGATGAGCAATTCGAATGCTCCTTCTTCTCCTATACTTCTCACTCCCTTCAATTACTTCGAATGGAAGAGTGAGATGAAGATTTTCTTGATGACAAAAGGGTTTGAAAGATTGGTTTATGAAAGAGATGCCACACCACATATAGCTAGAGAAAGAATCAAGCATCTAAACAAATTGGATGAAGCTTTTGGATACATATGTCTTTACATGTCCAAAGATCTATTGTTCCATGCTGAAGGTTTGAAGTCTCCAAAAGAGTTATGGACCAAATTGGAGAACCTTTTTGGCAAACAAGATGGGATGAGAGGCTACACTCTTGAAAATGAATTGGCTTCTCTGCAACCTAGCAATTTCGAGAGCATTCAAACATTCATCTCAAAATTTCACAATTTGGTTACTCAATGCAAGCATTGTGGCATCACCAAAAGTGATGAGCAATTAGTACTCTCCATTTTGAGCAAACTTGGATCTCAATTTTCTATTTTTGTCTCTACTTTCCATTCTGGGCGAATGTCAATCCTTGGATGGAAGTTTCCTACCTTGGAAAAATTTACTACCGCTCTCATTCAAGAAGAGGACAAATTGATTCAAATGGGTGCCATCAAAACCTCCAGAGATCTAGCTCTTTTAGCTGGTGAATCAAGTGGAGCGAATGCAAAAGGGAGACAAAAAGGCAAAGGCAAGAAACCTTCAAGATCCAAGAATGACAAACAAAAGAGACCTAATTGTACCTACTGCAAGAGAGGAAACCATCCTGAGAATGCTTGCATGCACAAGAAGATTGATCTTCTAACCAAGCTTCTTGAACAAAACCAAATTGTTGTTCCAAAAGAAGCAAAGATGACTGATTCTGGAAGTGGATCTGATGATTGTCATGCATTTATGGCTAGTTTTTCAAAGACAAAAGCCCTCCTCATAGATTCTGGAGCCTCCAACCACATGATTGCACAAGAAGAATCCTTCTCCTCTTTGGATCTCCAAGATGGGCCTACCATTCACATGGGAGACAACTCTCAAATTTCTACCAAAGGTTCGGGTACAGTGCATATGGAGCATGGTAAGTTCAAAAATGTCTTGTTTGTTCCTTCTCTTACAGCTAATTTGTTGTCAGTATATCAAATGACTCATACAGGATCTCCAAAACAAGTAATTTTTGGTCCAAAACAGAGATTACAGAAATCTCCACTGGAAAGGTTATAGCGAATGGGATTGCTAATCATGCCTCAAAGGCATATGAGTTCTCACACTTCTTGCCTTTCTCTCAAACTATTTCTTCAGATTCTGATGAAGATCACAGTGACTCCTCTTCCAGTGACTCCTATTCTAGTGAAGAAGAAGATCAAGATTTTGATGTTGAGATCATGGTTCAAGAAGATTCAGAACCAACACCTATTCTCAATCCAGATTCAAGAGAAATATGTTCTCACACAGTCCTTGCTACTACTGAGAACACAGTTGATGATTTATTTGCTTACAGAACTACTAGACTTCAGCATCATGCCAACCTTGCATTATGCCATCCATCTCTCCATGAGAGATGCAGCATGATGATGGGGTTCTCTCTTCCATCTTTTGGGAAGACTACTCATGTTCCATTCGCTCCAGATACAAAAAAAGTTCTTGAAAGACTTGCTTCATCCTCCACACAGTGGGAGACCTTCCTACATGGGATCAGCTTGCCAAGTCTTTTGCAAAAGTTTTCACTGATGAAAGCTTCTTTCTTTTATGGATGATGGTTCCTTGAGTTATTTACTGTTCTTTTGAGGGGGGGTATTTTTCCCATGAGGTTTTCCCCATTTCCTCAGTTTATGGATAGTTATGTATTTTATTATCATTTCATTTTTTTGTATGGGTGACCTTTGGTCCTAGTTACCAGGGCCCAGGATGGATTAAGGGGGGGTGTTAGGATATTCCTATACTCCATCCTAGTCCTACTAGCTTTCCAGTCATTTTCATTCTCAGTCATGCATGCAAAATTAGGGTTTGCATGCATTCTAGGTCATCAGTCTCAGCACCTAGTCCTCAGCAAACTAGCCCCCGGAGCTTCTTTCAGATCATTTCTAGGCCTCCCAGTGACTCATGCGCCCTCCTTTGCTCCACTGCATGACAAGGGCGCCTTCTTCACCTACCAGTCCAGTTATATTGAGTTATCTTCAGTTATTTCCTTGATTTAAGGATTAACTGACTCTTTACTGAGTTTATCACTCTATTGGACCTCCAGTGAGACTAGATTGACCATTCTGACTCCAGTTATCTCCTATGGCGCCCTCCACTGAGCCTCCTTCACTATATTAGTGCGTCCATGTGCCAGTTACACCAACCACATTCAATTAGACTCAGTTTGACTCCCGGTTGATCATTACTTGTGCATTGATGACTTCACTGATGAGAAGGTGGACTCCTAGCTAGGGATTGATGACTCTCCACTGATTATGGATCTGTGCATGAAGGCCAATTCGAATTCCTAGTGAATTTGAATCCTCATACTTAGCATTGTATATTTACCTGTTCAGTATTCAGTTTAATGTAACATGTGTAATTATTCTGCCTCAATCAGAGTTTCTTTGGATCTAAGTTCTATTACTTGTCTCTTCTTCTATTATTTCTAAATTCTTTCATTGTGAGGTTTACATCATCTCATTGGATCTTATGTGGGCAATTTTACAAGATAGGTCAACCAACACTTTTGTACTATATTTCTTTTGATTAATATAAGGTTTTACAATAGCTTAAAAACATATCATATAAATGAAACTTATTACAATCACTACATTTTGAAACTTATTACCATCACTACATATTAAAACTTATTACAATCACTACATATTAACAAATGAATCTTACTACATTGAATGCTCATGACACATATTAACAAAATAATCTTACTACATTTGATACTCATTTGACACATTAACAAAATAATCTTACTACATTTGATACTCATTTGGCATATCCATCTAGTCTATCATACAAGTTATGGAATATATTAACAAATGAATCTTACTATATTGAATGCTCATTTCACATATATTAACAAAAGAATCTTACTACATTTGATACTCATTTGGCATATCCATCTAGTATGTCATACAAGTTATGGAATATATTTTATATTCTGTCATTGATTAAATGTTCAACTTCTTGACTATGTGACCTTTTTAAGGATGATTGCGTTAAATTGTTTTAATTACTAAATCACGTTCATTTAATGTTTGAATCATCTCCTAAGAATCATTGTGGTGTTCTTTTTTTTAATGATTTCTTTGAGAGTCGTTTGATCTGTTGTTAGAAGAATCATTGTGGTGTTTCTTTTTCCTTTTATATTTTTAATGATTTCTATGAAAGTTGTTTGATTTGTTGTTGGGCTTCTTGTTTCCTTTATGGTTGTGCAAAAGGTTTTGATTGTGTTTGGTAAATGCTGGTTTACGAGAATGTTGTTTTTTTTAAACATTATTATTGTGGCTTTCAATTTTGTAATAGATAATAAAAAAATATACACCTTGGTTAAGATGAAATAAAGAGTTAATTGTTGTTGTTGAAGGAAGGTTTGTTTTGTTGGGGAATATTATGGACAAATTACATTTTTAAATATTTGTTTTCCTCTTGTAAAGTGTCTAATTACTTTTAGTGACTGTATTTTAAATATATAATAATTAAAAAAAAACAATCCTTGTATTGAAGCTTTAAAACCAATCAAATTTCCCTTGTCTCAATAACACAACACTTTTAAACACCCCCATGTGAGCTATGATATTGTACATGTTAATACTTGATAAATGTATATGTTATGGCATGACAATTCTTAAACACCCTCATGTGAGCATTGAATACATTTATCGCACTAGGCTTTGACAAGATTTTGTAACACGGATACCAACTTTCTTAGGAGTCTATTTTCTCTTGGTGTGTTATGTTTCCTCTTCCTCAAGTATTGCTTGGTCTCTTCAAGATCATAGGCCCCTATTCAAGATCTAGTTACCCCAATAATTGATAAATGTATATGTAATCGTGTTCAACTTAATGAAGGGCCCAGATGTGCAACGAATGAATAGGTATATATAGAAGTAATGTAGTCATTATTGGATAAACATGTGATTTGGATATATGAATGTATTGGGGTATTTGAAGGAGGTTCTCCTACTGTCTAAAGAGTTATTGTGCAACTCATCTCTCTTATCTACTTTGTAGTTGTGCCTACATTTTATGTACACAATGTTTGCTCTGATTTATTATATCAACATCGTGTACATAAAATGTAGGTATGGAGCACAAATCCAAAGTAGATAAGAGAGAGTTATCATAATAAATCAGAGCACACACCATGTACATAAAATGTAATGTGGAGCAGAACTCCAAAGTAAATAAGAGAGATGAGTTACACAATAACTCTTTAAAGAATAGGAGAACATCCTCCAAATACCCCAATGCATTCATATATCCAAATAAAATGTTCATCCAATAATGAGTAGTATATACTTATTCATTCATTGCACATGTGGGCCCTTCATTATATTGGCCACTATTACATATACAATTAACCCCATATATGCCCCCCGTAGGATCATATTATATACAATTATCCCTATATATGCTCCCTTTGGGTCATAACATATGTCTTGATTGTGTAACCATTGTTGATTAGGGCTACAAAATATTTGTGCATGGAACCAAGTAATCAACCTTAAATGAGGTTTGAAGGCCAACAATTAGTTGGGAAAAGGAAGTTAGGTCTCCTCCATGTCAACATTGTCAATGACTCACAATGGAGCCATGACCTTGACTATATGTAGTGTCCCTTTTTAATAAATTTGGTAAAATTGAAAAAATTGCACTTTTTGGCCAATTCGACCCTTAGACTAGTAATGACTCAAATGCTTCCAAATGGCTCCAAATGCTTCTAAATTGGGTCTGATTGTGTTTGGAAGGTAATAAGACATAAAAATGAAGCTGACGGATGCTTGGACACTCTCAAAATACTTCTGCAACATTCATTTACAATCAGGGAAAAATAGGGAAATTTGTTAGTCAAATCGAGGTTCAAAACCCCCAAGGGTAGGGGACAAAGATGGATTTCCAAATGTTGTACGACCTTCCCAAATTTCAGAACAGAGACATGGAACTGTTAAAGAACTTCAATGGGATCCCAAATGTAGCATCAATCATTTTCTATAAGCTTCTGAAACTCCCATAAATCATAGGTTTGTGGACATGTCTTCACATAGGGGGAAATGATAGGAAACTTCACCATTTGCCATGAAATTCGAGATTTATGTTCCAAAGGCTTATGCAATGTATATGAAAATTCTTCAATACATTAATGACTCTCCATACATCAGAAAAATCACATATATGAGCTGATACAAGTCGAAATAAAGCAACTTCAAGATTTCATAACAAGATATGAGGAAAATAACACCATTTACCCATTGTTTGGTATTTTGACATAGTTTCGATTGGTATTTCGACCTGAGGATCTTCTGAACAACAAATACAGAGTAAATACATTAGATTACAAATAAATGGGGCCACAAGAGCTCCCCCAAAGAGAACAACATCTCACCAAGTACGGCCTTCCTCCAAGAGTCAAAATATGAAGAGGAAAGTGAGAAAGGTGTGGAAGCAAGTTGAGGATGTGAATGTCACGAGCAGACCTGTAGCTTCAACCTGCAACAAATGACTCCATTGTAGCTCCAAATGAAAGTTCTGAATGACCTCTACAATTTCCAATTAGGATGAGAATCTTTCACCCTCAAAATTGGTACTAAGGCAAGTAGAGAAAACACTCCACAAGCATGGACAAGCTATGCTCTCCAATATGCAAAATGAGAAATGATCAAAAGCCACTCTCCTTCTTTGTTATTGTCTTTTATAAAATTCTCAAGTCCTCCATGGGTTGAATTCCTTCCAAAAGCCTCATGCCAACTCAAGTTGGGAAGAGATTCCAATGTGTGCCACTTGTTCAACAATTCCTAGTCTCCATCTTCCCTCAATTCGAATGGGTGTCTCTTTGGTTTCCCTAACTCCTTTGTGCGCCTTCTTGGAGGCTATTTTTAGCCCCGACATGTCATATATGTCATATGTCAGCATTCAGGTCTGATTTGTGTCATAAGTGTCATAACATCTTCATCATTGTTGTCATAGAAGCTAGGGAATCTAGCCCAAGTGTCTCAATATCTCTCAAATGCCTCTTCCTCTTCCATGGGAGTTACTCTTCCACTCCAATTCGACCTTTATTGAGTCATTCCAAGTATATTGACCTTCCAACTCCCCAAGATCATTAGACTCCACCTTGGATTCGAATGAGTGAGAATAGAATGCCATGTGGCATGAGGAATCTAGCTTTGTGTGGGTCCCACACCACTAATGTGTCTCCATGAACAAGTGCCAACTTATTTTCCTATCATAAATATTTATATAACTCATTTTAATATATTTATGTCAATATAATGTCCATTTGGGGTTTTATAGTCTCCTTATTCCAAATCTAATGTTTCCACCCCAACCTAGGAAACTAGTAGATTGGTGGAATTTTATTTTTTGAGATTTATTTGAATGGGGACATTATAGTCCTCCCCACCCAAGATTGCTTATCCTCAAGCAATTTCAATTTAGGATGCTGCAAAATTGTTCCTCCTCTATCAGGTGGCCTTCCAGGAGGAAGGTCTCCCAAAACCTTTTCATTCTTGTGTTTCATACTGTGGGAGGACACTACTTGATTCAAATAGGTGTGCATTCCTCTCAATACCCTTTGTTTTCCTTATGAATCTTTGAATCTCATTTCAGGGATTTGATAGTTCACTGTATTTTCCCCTATAGAGTACATCCATTGCACTCCCAAGACCACATAAGTATCAGCAATATCAACCACATAAAAGCTATAAAAAAATGTGTAATTACCTATGGTGAGTTGTAGCTTTGGAATCCATGTTTTGCACTCCATAGTATGGTGACCTCGAATGATGATTGTGAAGCCATCGAATGGTTCAGCAGGTAGCTTTCTCCTCTCCACCATGGCTTCATCAATGAATTTATGTGTAGCTCCTCCATCTATCAATACTGAAACCCTTTGTCCTTGTACAACTCCTTGGCATCGAATAGTGTGGAACCGAGGCACTCCTGAAAGCACTGCTAGTCTCCCTTTGTCAAGTAATGGATGATCTTCTTCTTGTGTTGTGCCATATCCCTCTTCTTGGGCTGAAATATTTCCTCCTTCCTCCATACCCCGTTCATACTCATCATCAGCAAATACTTCAATGAATTGTGCCTTTCCCTTAGCACATTTATGCCCTGGTACCCATGGTTGGAAGCATGTGTAACATAGTTTCTTCCTTCTGAGTTCTTCCCTGCTTGGTCTCTCTTTCTTATCCTTTCCAAATGCATCTTCTTGCCATGGCTTCTTTTCAAATCTAAATTGGGAAGGAAAGTTGGGCTTGGGAGGATACCTTGTCTTGGGTAGCACATTTTGCAGATCTCTTGCCAAGTTCATGGCATATTTCAATGAAGTTTGTTTGTGGGCCTTAACCAAACCCTTCAAAGGTTCAGCCAAACCTTCAGTAAAGAGAAATAATAATCTGACCATAGATATATCAGCCACCTTAATAGATAATTTTTTAAATTCTAACATGTATTCATCTAGTGTTCCATTTTGCTTCAACTGTGCTAGTTCTTTGAAAGGCAGTTTTGGGTCTTTTTGCTCAAATATTTCCACTACCCTGTTAACAAATTCTTCACATGTTGTAACCTGATCATGTCCCAAGGTTTTAATTCCATAGAACCACCAATCATTGGCATCTCCCTCAAGATGAAAACTAGCCATTTTTAGAGCATCCCCTTCAACTGTTGGATTCAACTGAAAATACACATCTAGTTTTTGTATCCAAGTATTTGCAGAACTTTGAGATGAGCCATCAAAAGTAGGAAGTGGCTTTTTATTTATTGCATAATTCAATTCTTTATTTTGAAAAGGATTACTATTATCTCCTCTCATTTTGAGCTTGTTTGAGACAGTAAAGAATTGATCAAATGGTAGGGTCCTTCTACAATCTTCACTCAACTGCTCCCATTATGCTACAACTTCATGCATGCCATATGGGGTGTTAGGATTTTATTTGGAATCAATAAACTTAGGTGTATTAGCTCTTGTTGAGCTCTGAAATTCATGAGGTCGATTATGAGTCCTTGTCCTTGAGAACATACTTTCACCCATTGCCTTTTTTTCCTCGAAAGGAGAACTACTGTTGCCTCCTATTGCCCCTTTGCTTCCAAGTTGACTAGCCAACAATTCGAACCCTTTCATCATTTGTTTTGTCATGTCTTCAAAGAATGGTTTCATGAGGTTCCCTTATCATTCTCCTCATTCTCCTATGAGGTTCCCTTCTCATCTTTAGCCATAGTTTCAACAAAATGCACTTCTTTTCCTACTTTTTCCTCTTCAGCAAAAGTACTTTTAGTTTCAATTCCTTAGGGTGTTCCCTGAATTCTTTTCCCCATTAATGGTCAATCACATCAGGTGCAAGGACCATGCTCTGATACCACTTGTAGTGTCCATTTTTAATAAATTTGGTAAAATTGGAAAAATTGCACTTTTTGGCCAATTCGACCCTTAGACTAGTAATGACTCAAATGCTTCCAAATGGCTCCAAAAGCTTCCGAATTGGGTCTAAATGTGTTTGGAAGGTAATAAGACATAAAAATTAGGCTGATGGATGCTTGGACACTCTCAAAATACTTCTGCAACATTCATTTACAATCAAGGAAAAATAGGGAAATTTGCTAGTCAAATCGAGGTTCAAAACCCCCAAGGGTAGGGGACAAAGATGGCTTTCCAAATGTTGTCTTCTCTATATATATTTCTCCAATTTACATTTTGAAATGTCACACCTCTTCGTAACAACCCACTTCCCAAAAAAATGATATTATATTAAAAATCTTTTGTTTTTATTTTTAATATATACCTATATATATATTTTTATTGTAATTAACTTTTAACAAAATGACTTTAGTTTAAAATCATTTTTTATTATTAAATCTAATCACATATTTGTTTAATTAATTGAAAACTTTTAATTAATAAAACTTTGTTTTATTAGCTCGCATTTGAATTTCATGTCCACGAATGTTTTAACCATTGTTAACACCTTCTCTTCCATATCGACCACATCTACATCATCTCAGCCTCTGTCACATCGACATTTATTCCACATCATCCATACCCCCACGTTGACATCGACCAATCGTGCTAAAAAGTGTTTTCCCTTTGCAATGTGGGATATATCCATTGAGCAAACATATCGCAACCCTCGATTTGCTCATCCGACGGCTACTGAGTCTCAATCTTGTGAAAAACCCTCTGCGTTTTATTTCTATCATCATAACCTCTGCGTTTATGATTTCGAATGCCAATCTCAACGGATCTTGGGCATGAGGATGGATCACCTCTTCTGGCTTGCATCTAGCAATAACACTCGATACAATGGGAATTGATTTGGAAAACGCCGCCATCATTCAGCAAGTTATGTTATTCTCCGATCCAACTGGACATTGATTTGCACGGGGATTAGATCATGAAAACCGATCCATTGCAAATAAAGTCCAATAAAGTCCGATGCCCTGTCATGTAACCGATTCAGAATTTTGGTTGTTGTGGGTAGCGGTTGTTTCCATCCTTCCTCCAGTTCAGCATCAGGTTCCTGCCATCGTTGTTCAAGTTCAAAACCCTGTAATGGTTATTCAAGTTCAGCATCAAGACCCTACCATTGTTCCTCACGTTCCCGGAATTCTCTTGTGATCTTCTGCAGTTCATCTAATAATCGTTGTGTTTCTGCTTCCATTAATTGTTGTTCTTCTGCTGCTCCCTGTACCAAGTCCTCCCTTAAACTTATTAATAACGAAAACTTCTGCTTCTATTAAAGGACTGGCTTTTGCACAATCAATTTCTGGCTTCATGAACTATTCTCCCATCTCTTTTGAACTTCTGCAGCGTCCATGGCCTCGATCATATTCAACTAGCATTTCAGTTTGACCCATTATAAATGTCTGTTGAACCATAACCTGCAGACAAATCTTGATAACACTCTGGATGGAGAATTGGTTTGCAGTTTGTGATATGGAGTTTTTACATTTAAATCCTGGAGACGTTTATCTTCCCCCAACAATGTCTGAAGCAAGTGCCATATCTTCTGAATGCTAACAGACTTTGGGCCAGAAGTCTCACTGGCTGATGACTCATACGCACCTTTTCAAGCTGTTGCAGCCTTGAAAGGTAGTCCACGTTCCCTTGTAGAATTAAGGTTCGTCACCATGTCTGCATATGCTGAAGCCTTCCTTTCTAAGAGTGGCTTTTCAGTGGAAGGCACCAACTCCATACTTTGTGGGCCCTTTAACAGATGGGAGCTTGCTGTAACTGAGAATCTTCGAGCACTATGACATATACCAGAAGATGTGCTACTATCATTTTGTTTAGGAGCCATTGGCAGATGACTTAGATTGTGTAAAAAAATCTCACTTCTCTTTTTGCCAGTCATCCTCTAGAACTTGCAACATATAGTTATCAAAACTACGCAAATGATCCCTTTGTGCTTCTTGTATAGCTGAGAGCATTGCTATTTCATGAACCTGCTGAATGAAACAATTATACTAGCAAGCATGCTCATAAACATCAGATTCCTTTTCCTTTTGAAATTCGTAATTTCTATGATTAAAGCTATTATCTTCATGATTCATCATATTTGCAGTATGTCTAATTATATGTGGATTCCTTGTGTTCCTTTTTGAGAGATGAACTGTCTTTCCACTGAAACTCTTCTACTCTTTGTGCCTTCTTGGCCTATGACTCCATGAAATATTTTCTGCTTCCAGCATCATTACCTGCACAAGATTCTGCTCTATGATTGCTAGTTACCTTCACCTTCAGCTTTTGCCATCAATGACAATCTACATCCTCTGCCATATTGCCAACAATCTCCCCCTTTGGCGTTGATGGAAACTCCTTAATCTTCTCCCCCTTTGACAACAATGGCAAAGGTTTGATCAACTCCCCCTGACTCCGATCACTGTCTCCCCCTGAGATGATGCCACTTTGATGCTTTGGTTTGAGAGTTTTTTAGATTGGGGAGGATACCACTCCTAATCTTTTCCTAAGATATTCAAATACATCTCTGCTTTAAGGGTTTTGTGAAAATATCAGCCACCTGTTCCTGTGTTGGAACATATTCCAGTTTGATGTTTTTGTTTGCAGCCTACTCTCTTAAATAGTGAAACTTTATTGGGATGTGTTTAGATTTGGAATGTTGTACGGGGTTTTTGGAGAGACTAATAGCACTTGTATTATCACAATAGATAGTGATGGGTTCTTCAAACACTATTTTGATGTCTTGTAAAGTCTGTCTCATCCATTCAACCTATGTGCAACACTCTGCTGCTACCATGTACTCTACTTCAGTGGTGGATAGGGAGATTGAGGTCTGTTTTTTACTTATCCAAGAGACAAGAGATTCTCCCAAGAAAAAGGCTCCTCCACTTGTGCTCTTCCTATCATCTACACACCCAGCCCAGTCTGCATCTAAATAGGCTTTTAGGGAGAATGTGTTCTTGCTAGGATACCATAATCCAAGATCTATGGTTCCTTTTAAATACCTGAAGATTCTTTTTACAGCTTGAACATGGCTCTCTTTTGGTGCAGCTTGAAATCTAGCCACCATTCCAACAGCTTGCTTGACATCTGGTCTGGAGGCTGTTACATATAATAGACTCCCAAGCATGGATCTATAATGTTTTGGATCTACATCCTTGGATTCATCTTCTTTGCTTAATTTGTAGCCTACTGTCATAGGTGTACAAATAGGCTTGCAATCCTCTAGCAGAAATCTTTTCAACATATCTTTAATATATTTGGACTAATGAATAAAGATTCCCTTTTTGCACTGTACTATTTGCAATCCTAGAAAGAAATTCATTTCACCAAGCAAAGACATTTCAAATTCTTGCTGCATCCTTTTAGCAGAATCCTCACTCAACTTTTCATCATCGCTCCCGAATATAATATCATCAACATACACTTCTACAATGATTAGGATATCATCAATAATTTTACAATAGAGATTACAATCTGTTGATCCTCTTTTGAAGCCTTGTGTTTGCAGATATGAGTCCAGCCTTGCATACCATGCTGTGGGTGCTTGTTTTAACCCATATAATGCTTTCTTTAGTTTACAGACATAGTCTCCTTTATCAGATAATTGAAATCCTTCTGGTTGCTCAATATACACTTCTTCTTCTAAGTTTCCATTGAGAAAAGCTGACTTGACATCCATCTGATATACCTTAAATTTTTTGTAACTGGCAAAAGCTAAGAACATCCTAATTGCCTCTAATCTGGCCACAGGTGCAAAGGTTTCTTCAAAATCTACTCCTTCAACCTGAGCATATCCTTTGCATACTAATCTGGCTTTGTTCCTGATTACTTGCCCATCTTCATTCACATTGTTTTTGAACACCCATTTAGTTCCAATAACAGTCTTATTTTTTGGTCTTGGAACCAATTCCCAAGTTTGATTTTTTTCAATTTGGTTCAATTCTTCATTCATAGCTTTGACCCAATTTTCATCTTTGCATGCCTCTTTAATTGAGCTGGGCTCAATATATGACAGTAGTGCTATCTCTGTTTGATACAACAATTTTCTTCTTGTTTGTACTCCTGCATCTTTGTCTCCAATGATCTCTTCTTCAGGATGGTCCCTTTGGACTAATATGGAGGATGTCTTGGTGTTTTTACTAGGAGATTCTTCTCTAGTATCATCCTCCTCTTCTTTGGTACCTATTTCTTCTCCTTGTATGCCTTCTTCATTTGTCTGTGTATCAACTGGCTTCTCATCATCCTCGCTTTCACTTTCAAGTGCACTTTCTTGATGTTTGAACTTCTTTGTCTTTGAATCATCCACCTTAACATCAGCACTTTCAACAATCTTATGTAATCTGAAATTATAGCATCTGTATTCCCTTTTGGTAGAAGAATATCCAAGAAATATGCCTTCATCAGATCTAGCATCAAATTTTCCAAGATCCTCATCAAGTCTTTTAATGTAACATTTACTTCCAAAGATTTTAAAATATTTTACAGAGGGAGTTCTTCCAAACCATAATTCATAGGGATTCTTCTCATTGTTTTTCCTGAGCTGTCCTCTATTTAGAATGTATACTGTTGTGCTTATAGCTTCCCTCCAGTATCCATCAAACAGTCTTGCTTCATTTAGCATGGTTCTTGCAGCCTCCTGGACTGTTCTATTCTTCCTTTCAGCAACCCCATTTTGCTGAGGTGTTCTGGCAGCAGAGAATTGTCTTTTGATTCCATGAGTTTCACAGAAGATATCAAACTCTTTTGAAGTAAACTCACCACCATTATCTGATCTAAGACATTTGATTTTTGCTTCTTTTTCATTTTCAACAAGAGTTTTAAAAGCTTTGAATTTTTCAAATGCTTCTGATTTTTCTTTTAGAAAGAATACCCACGTCATTCTTGTAAAGTCATCGATGAATAGCATAAAATATGACTCTCCTTGCATACTTTTGGTCCTTGTAGGTCCACAGAGATCAGTGTGAACCAGCTGTAACGGTTTTGAGCTTGAGTGCTCTTTTGTTTTGAACCTTACTCTAGTTTGCTTCCCTAATTGACAATGTCTACATATAGGATTTGACATATACGGTAACGTCGGATTTTCGTTTGTTTAGGGGGACTTGATTTTATTAGAATGAGTGGATTAATTAAATGTGAAAAAATTATAAAGGGCAAACAACCGTTTTTGATATCCCAAAGCTCAGACAAGCCTGCGATGGGTAGAGCATACGCGGAGCATGCAAATGTTAATTCCAATTGTTAAACTCTCCGACAGAGAGCACTCTTCATCCGCAAAAGCGAGATTCAAGAGATTTTAGTTAAGATGAACTCTCCGATAGAGAGCACTCTTGATCCGCTAAAAGCGAGATTCAAGAGATTTTTAAAGAGTCTTAAAACTCAACAGAAAAGATAAATGCAAATACACATAAATTATGAAGTTTGAAGTTGTCTAATTACTACCCAAGAGTCTCTTTCAGGTCAAAGACTATACTCAGGAAAGCAAGGGGGTTAGTATTCAGTTTAGCATGCAACAAATTTAAGAAAATGACTAAATGCAAAGTTTAATTAAGTTTGGATTTTGCAAAAGTAAAACTTGAAACAACTTTGAACTTGCGAAAAAGAATCTTTTAGTAACTTTAGACTTTTGCAATTTTGAGAAAAAGTAACTTTGAAACTTTGCGAAAAGTAAAGCTTTGAGAAAAGATGAAATTATGCAAAAACTTATTAATAACGAAAAACTTATGCTTCTATTAAAGGACTGGATTTTGCACAATCAATTTCCGGCTTCATGAACTATTCTCCCATCTCTTTTGAACTTATGCAGCGTCCATGGCCTCGATCATATTCAACTAGCATTTCAGTTTGACCCATTATAAATGTCTACTGAACCATAACCTGCAGACAAATATTGATAACACTCTGGCTGGAGAATTGGTTTGCAGTTTGTGATATGGAGTTTTTACATTTAAATCCTGGAGACCTTTATCTTCCCCCAACAATGTCTGAAGCAAGTGCCATATCTTCTGAATGCTAACAGACTTTGGGCCAGAAGTCTCAATAGCTAATGACTCATACGCACCTTTGCAAGTTGTTGCATCCTTGAAAGGTAGTCCACATTCCCTTGCAGAATTAAGGTTCCTCACCATGTCTGCATATGCTGAAGCCTTCCTTTCTAAGAGTGGCTTTTCAGTGGAAGTCACCAACTCCATACTTTGTGGGCCCTTTAACAGATGGGAGCTTGCTGTAACTGAGAATCTTTGAGCACTATGACATATACCAGAAGATGTGCTACTATCATTTTGTTTAGGAGCCACTGGCAGACGACTTAGATTGTGTAAAAAAATCTCGCTTCTCTTTTTGCCAGTCATCCTCTAGAACTTGCAACATATAGTTATCAAAACTACACAAATTATCCCTTTGTGATTCTTGTATAGCTGAGAGCATTGCTATTTCATGAACCTGCTGAATGAAACAATTATACTAGCAAGCATGCTCATAAACATCAGATTCCTTTTCCTTTTGAAATTCGTAATTTCTATGATTAAAGCTATTATCTTCATGATTCATCATATCTGCAGTATGTCTGTTTATATGTGGATTCCTTGCATTCCTTTTTGAGAGATGTACTGTCTTCCCACTGAAACTCTTCTACTCTTTGTGCCTTCTTGGCCTATGACTCCATGAAATATTTTCTACTTCCAGCATCATTACCTGCACAAGATTCTGCTCTGTGATTGCTAGTTACCTTCACCTTTAGCTTTTGCCATCAATGACAATCTACATCCTCTGCCATATTGCCAACAGAATATTCTTCGAAGTTACATTAATTCAACACTCCCCCTTAACAAGAAGGGTATTCTACTGAAAACAACAACAACAGGTGTGGCTCTACACAACATCATTGGAAGAAGGGAGGAGGAGGCATCATCAACAACATCATCTGGAACATTGGTTGGTACATTTATAAATCATTGGAATCTCTTCAACAACATCAATATCATCAACTGGAACAACTTGCTGTAACATCATCAACAAATGCAGCACGGAGCTGGAACATCATCATCTGCAGCACGGAGCTAGAACATCATCATCTGCAGCACGAAGCTAGAACATCATCATCATCTTTAGTACACAGCTGAAGTATCATCATCTGTTGCACTGGAACATCATCATTGGTAGTACTGGAACATCATCATCAGCAGTACTAGAACATCATCATCTGCAACACACATGATCCTTCATTTCGGAATTACGGGATCGAGTTCAACACGGGTGATCCTTCCTTTCAGAATTACGGGATCATGGACAGTCCTTCCTTTTGGAATTATGGGACCCAGTCCATCAACTCTGGTGATCCTTCCTTTCGAAATTACGGGATCATGGACAGTCCTTCCTTTCGAAATTATAAGACTCTAGTCCATCAAACCTGGTGATCCTTCCTTTCAGAATTACGAGATCATGGACAGTCCTTCCTTTTGGAATTACGGGACTCTAGTCCATTAACTATGGTGATCCTTCCTTTCGGAATTACGGGATCATGGACAGTCCTTCCTTTCGGAATTACGGGACTCTAGTCCATCAACTCTGGTGATCCTTCCTTTCGGAATTACAAGATCATGGATAGTCCTTCCTTTCGAAATTATAGGACTCTAGTCCATCAACACAGGTAATGCTCAGACAATCTTCCTTTCAGAATTACGAGACCCAGTCTTTGCGGAGCTACCATTACAACACACTTGGACGATCCTTCCTTTCAGAATTATGGGATCATTATCCACTACTCGCATCTGGATCAATATTTAAGACTATCCTTCCTTTCGGAATTACAGGATCATTGTCTAGAGATGATCAATCCCAATTGCACCACCATAGTATCAGCACTACTCCGCCTTTCAAGGGAAGTCCTTACGGACTACACCAAGCTTGTCACGGAAGTGCTCAAACTTCACACGAGACAGAGGCTTAGTAAACACATCTACAACCTGCTCATCGGTGCTCACATATTGGAGCTTTATAGCTCCCTTCTGCACCATATCACAGATGTAGAAATACCGGATTTCTATGTGCTTCAAATTATCATGGAACACGTGGTTCTCTGTCATCTTTATATAGCTTTAGTTATCACATAGAATCATTGTGGTATCTAACTCCATATCAAATAGACCTGACAACAAATTCCGAAGCCATATGGATTCACAACTGGCAGAACAGGATGCAACATATTATGCTTCTGCAGTGCTGAGAGCAACATTGGACTGCTTCTTGCTTAGCCATGAAATCATGGCTGACCCCAGACTGTAACATCCACTTGAAGTGCTCTTTCTGTGTGAGACAGTTCCTGCCCAATCTGAATCTGTATAACCATATAGTATGAAGTCATGATCTCTAGTATAACTGAGACCATAGTCTATTGTACCTTTTAGGTACCTTATCACATGCTTTGCAGCTACAAGGTGAACACGTCTAGGCTCAACCAGATGCTGACTCAAGGTGTTCATGACAAAGCATATATCTGGCCTGATATTCGTCAGGTACATCAATGACCCAATAATATTCCTATATAGTGTTACGCCCACTAACTCCAACGAAGCATCAGACAACAACTTCAAATTTGTATCCATGGGTGTGACCATGGATTTACACTCCAACATATCAAATCTTTTCAATATTTCTACTGCATACTTCCCTTGGTTAAGTAAGATTCCTTCTGGGCTCTGCCATACTTCAAGACCTAGAAAATAATGCATCAAGCCAAGGTCTTTCATCTCGAATTCTGTAGCGAGCTTCTTCTTGCACTCTGAAATTTGCTTTTCATTACATGTCAGGAATAAGTCATCCACATATATCAATAGTATGACAGGTTCATCATCCATAAGCTTGAAGTAAAGGTTAGGATCAACTTTACTTTTGGTAAAACCCAAGCTCATCAGAAAACTATCAATTCTTCCATACCAAGCTCTTGGAGCTTGCTTCAATCCATACAGAGCCTTCTTCAGCTTGCAAACATGTGTCTCTTTGTCTTCAAATTCAAATCCTTGTGGTTGTTCTATGTACACTTCTTCTTCAATGACACCATTCAGGAAAGTTGTTTTCATATCCATTTGGTGTAACTTCCACTTCATCGTGATTGCAAGTGCCATGATGGTTCTAATGGAAGTGTACCTTTCTACAGGAGCAAATGTTTCTTCATAATCGATTCCTTCCTTTTGAGAGAATCCACGAGCCACAAATCTAGCTTTGTATTTTTCAATACTTCCATCCGCTGCATGTTTTATCTTGTATATCCATTTGGAAGATACCACGCTTTTACCTTCTGGTTTGGGAACTATATCCCATACACCATTCTTCATTATGGATTGGTATTCTTTCGTCATAGCTTCTACCCATTCTTTCTTTTGAATGGATTCTTCAAAGCAAGTGGGCTCTTTGTCTACAAGATCACACATCAAAGCCACATAACTGGAAAATGACTTTGGCTTCTTGCTTTCTCTTAAGGAGCCTTCTGGAGCTCCATACTTCTCTGCATCTTGAATAATTTCATGAGCCCAAGCTGGCTTTCTCTTGCGAGAGATAGTCATGGGTGGAGGTTATTAGGGCTCCAACATATCATGGTATTCCGGAGTCTCATCATCAGGAGAGGGTGTAGCTTCTACAACTCTGGGAGCTACATCTTCTTCATATACTTCTTCATGCTGGCACTTTCTAGATTTCTTGAGCTTCATCTTCATCAAATGTTACATCCATGCTAATCTCCATGTGATGATATCCTAGTATATAAATTTTTAAGGCCTTGGAGACCTCACAGTATCCAACAAATATTCCTTTCTTTCCGGAAGGATCCAACTTGGTTCTTTTCTCTTTTGGAATATGAACACAAACTGGACAACCAAATATCTTGAGATGACTTACCTATGGTTTCTTTCCTGTGAACATCTCTTCAGGGGTTTTGAATCCAAGTGCACTATGGGATATTCTATTTTGGACATATACTTCTATCCTTGCTGCTTCGGCCCATAGGTGCATGGGAAGATCTTGATCATGTATCATGGTCTTCACTGCTTCCATAATAGTTCGATTCTTTCTTTCAGCAACACCATTTTGTTGAGGATTATAGGGAGTGGTAAGCTCCCTCTTAATCCCAACATATTTGCAAAAGACTTCAAATTATTTTGAAGTATATTCTCCTCCATTATATGTCCTTAGTGTCTTGATTTTTCATTCTGATAGATTCTCTATCAAGGCTTTGAATTCCTTGAATTTTCTGAATACTTCATCTTTTGATTTCAAAAGGTAGATCAACATCTTTCTAGAGTAATCATCAATGAATGTGACATAATACACATACCCACTTAAAGATGTTGAAGGCATTGGACCACATACATATGAGTGAATAAGTTCCAATATCCGTTCTGTCTTGGTGTCGCTATTCGGAAATGGATTCTTTATGTTCTTTCCTTTCTCACATCCTTTACATATTCCTTCATGGTCAATCTTTAGATCAAGTAACCCTGTTAATACCTTTCTCACATGTGGTAAGGCTTTATAGCTTATGTGAGCAAGTCTTCTATGCCATAGTTCACATGGACTTGTAGTATCATGAATCAAAGCTGCTTCTGAATGTCCTTTTAGTTTATATAAGACTCCTTCTTCTATTCCAATAACAACTACATCTTCTATAGATTTTCCTCTAGGCCACATGAGAACTTCTCCATCTATAAAGGCAACCCTAAACCATTTCTTATCTAAAGCTGAGATAGAAAGTAGGTTCTTCTTTAGGCTTGGTACATATAGTACATCCTTCATCTTCATTGGGGTTCCTGAATCAAGCTTGTAGGTGGCTTCTCCTATTCCCTTAATGGGGTATTGATAATCATCTCCTAGTAACACCTTTTGAGGGGAGTTCTTTTCTTCAAGACTGGAGAGAGTCTTCTTATGACCTGTCATGTGCTTTGAAGCACCACTATCAATTAGCCATGTGTCATTTCCAGGTGTCATGGACCCGGAGAGGGCGGAGAATAAAACATATTCTTCTACTTCTTCCTTTGCTAGTTTCCTGGGAGGTTCTTCTTCTTCTTATTCTTCTTCTTCGACTAAGTGAGCATGATGTCTTTTGTTACTCTTCTTGTATTATTCTTTTCTCACTCGACAATCTTTGGCAATATGTCCCATCTTATCACAATCATAACATTGATAAGAAGAGAAGTCCTTTTGCTTGTAATTTCCCTTCTTGTACTTCTGAAACTTCTTCGGAGGATGAAACTCCTTATGGGTTTCCTTCTTGTAATGAGATTTTCCCTTTCCTCTTTTAGTATGTGTGGCTAGGGCTTGATCATCTTCTCTGAGTAGTGCTTCTCGATTTGCCACTCTAGCTTCTTCTTGAACACATTCTTCCCATACAACTTCAAATTCTAGACTTTCCTTTCTTGCGCACATTGTCTGGATAAAAGAATCCCAAGGTCTAGTAAGACCATTGAGAGCAGTCATTACTAATTCTTCTTCGTCAATCTTGTCTCCAATTGCTTCTAGTTTCTCTTTGAATTGAGAAACCCTTGTAAAGTATTATTGGATAGATTCACCTTGATTCATCTTTGTACTTTTGAGTTAGGTTCTCAAATTCATCTTTCGATTGATGTTTCTTCCTTCATACATTCTTGATAGGGCATCAAACATCTCCTTCGGAGTTTTCTTGGAGGACACTTGAGGAATCAAGTGATCCTTGATGGAATTTGCTATGATCCTCTTGGCTCTAATCATGTCCTTGTTATGCTTTCCTTTGCTTCAGCTTCTTCGGGTTCTGGCACAACTTCTTTAACAAACTTTGCAAGATCATTCTATTCTAGAATGAGTCCAATCCTATATTTCCAAGCACGAAAGTTTTCTATGCCTTCCAACTTGTCATCAAGCTTAGTGCTTGGGGCCATCTTATCCCGGAGAGCAGATAATAACCAAAAATTAAAATTTCTCAAAAGTGAAAACTGAACTCACCAAAAGATGCGCTTGACTGAGGCGAGTATGCTGGTACAATTTGTTTCTGAAGAATCCAAAATTTCACCCTTGAAATTTGACTTGCGAAATTCTGGACTGCAGTTTCTGGTTTTTCTGGTCCAAATTCAAACTAGGGTTTGACTTTCTAGAAGATTTAACCACTGAAAAACTTCAATCGTGGTGCCAATAGATGCGCTTAGGAGGGGCACACTTCCCTATGCCACTTGCACTAAAAAATTCTACTTTATTAAGAAACCCTAATTTTCATGCTCGAAGGAAGAGAGAGAGAGATTTACCCTATGAAAGTTGCTCTTTTCAGTCTAGCTCTGATACCATGTTAAGATTATATGCTACTAATGACTAAATTCTAACTTCATGAGCATTTAATACATTTTCACAATAGAAGCATAACAAGGATCTCTGAAAGATACACAATCACAAGGTACACAACAATATATCCCGAGAAACCCTCAAGGGGAAGAAACCCAGCAAGAACTTCCTGAATATATATGACCAAAGTACAATTCCCAAAAATAAGTCTCACAAAGAAGAGAGACAAAAACCCAAAATCTAGAGCCAAGTACAATCCTCCGCCTCCTCCTTCACAATCTTCCTCTATCCTCTAATGCGCAATGCTTGAGTGAGGGAATGGTACAAATGAGAGGAAGACACTCTCTATTTATACTTTACTTTTCACTTGACTTTTAACTCAACTAGGTCGACCCCAATAACCTAACTGGGCCGACTTCTCTAGGAAGACTTAATTAATATTTATATTATATTCTTTTGGGTACTAACGACCCAACTTACAATGGAAGTTTTACCTCATGACTTTTACATGACCAAATATAATAATGATATCCCCGAACGGAGGTAAAACATCTTCGATGGAGTTACAATAATAAAGTACAAGTAGAATATTCTTTGAAGTTACATTAATTCAACATAAACCCTCTAAATCAAGTGATTCACTACTTAGTGATATGGGATATTAAAGTTGAATGCTTACAAACAAACAAACAAACAAAAACCTTCATTAGAACCTTTAGCCACCCTAAATTTTTAGTTATAATGAACATTCCTTAAAAAAACTCTGCTACCAATAGTGGAGTTTCTAACAAAGGTTCTTTTAGTAGTTTTTCTCAATATTTTAAAACTAAAAATATCTATTAGATGGTGTTTCCTTGAAGTGCTTTCATCAATTATTATCATAATGACAAAAAGTTGTGAATACAATGAATGAGAATAAATTTTATTATTTTGTAAAAAGTTTGAAATATAGATATAAGCTAAATATATGTTCATTCATTTAAAACCTTATGCCATGGTATTCTTTATTCGATCATCTATATATAATAAGAAGTATTAAAGTACTGGTGAAGATAACAATTGTTGAACAAGTGAGCTCTGAGGGTTAGCTCAAGTGGTCATGAGCCATACATGATATCTCTTCCTCGATGTAGGAGAGGTCACGAGTTCAACTCTATTTGATTCCCTCAGGGCGAGGTGCTTGGAAATTAGGCACCGTCGAATTTAGATTGTTTATCATCCTTGAAATTAGGGGAAGTGCCTGTAACAAATATAAATAAAAAAGTAGTAATAATAATAATAATAATAAAACGAATTAATTAACATAATGAAGAGTCATATAGATCACACCTATTCACTATCATGACTAGTCAATACCTATAAAGGTATTCCATCATAAGAGCATTATAATCATTCATTCATTATCAATTATACTTTTATATATTCAATATCTATTGCATAATACTATAATCATTCATTCATTATCAATTATACTTTTATATATTCAATATCTATTGCATAATACTTTTGTGTGTATCAAAGCCTTCCAAAACCTAGTAAAATTTACCAAACCTAGTAAAAAAAAGTTCTATAGTCACTAATTTTTTTTACTGGACCTGGTAAATAATTTTTTTACCAAACCTGATAATTTTTTTTCCCAAACTATAAAAAAAATTACTAAACCTAGTAAGAAAATTTACTAGACTCGGTAAAAGAAAGTTTACTGCCCTGGTAAAATCTTTTTACTAAAACCGGTAAAAAATTACTAGACTCAATAATTTTTTTTGACTAACATAGTACAATATTTTTACTAGACTCAGTAAAAAGGTTAAGTTGGAAACTTTATATACATTATATATAAAGTAAAATTAAAAAGTGGGTTCTACAAAAAAGAAGGAAATACCCAAGATGGTGAACAATGAAGAACTACATGTAGAGGTTAACCATTGTAGGGTTGAAGTTAATATCATGAGGCACCGTCTTCAAAATGTTGAGAAAGGTCAAAAAGAGTTGACAGATGGACAAAGAGATTCAGGGGAAAAAATTAATAGAAAAATAGAAGAAATGTCCAAACATTTAAATACAGTCTTAATAAGATAACATAACAATTTATTGAGAGTATTAACAAGATAATGGAAGATTTTGTTGCTCGATGGAAAACCCTATTAAGATTGAGGAATGATGATAGTGATGAAACTTCAAAGATACCCAATGATCATAATGAAATAAAATACCAATTAGCCGAACGAGTAGATGCATTATATGCACAACCCTTAGCCTACAAAATAATGTCACCAAGCCCAAAATCGCCAAACACAAGTTATCAGAGATACATAGATAACACAAATGATTTAAATATGAACAAAATTGAGTTCACTAAATATGATGGGTTGGACGACCAAAGGCTATCATGTGGATTAATAAAATCGAAGGAGTTTTTGCTATGAACCCACTTTCAAGTGAATTAGAGAAGATATTGATGGCATCTTTATATTTAGAAGGTGAATCATATTATTGGCTCACCTGGTGGTCTAAGAAAACTAGTGGTCTATCCATTAAATAGAAGATGTTCATATACAATTTTCTTGAAAGGTTTCATAACGATGAAGAAGTTGACACCTTTACCAGGTTTACTCATTTACTACAAACAAGAACAATAAATGAGTGTACACATGAATGGGAAGTCTTGGCTACCATATTTCTTGATCTTACAAATGATCAATTATTAAAGTTGTATGTTTCAAGATCAAAACCCATCATCCGCAGTGAGCTAATTAGACCATCATAACCTAAGAATTTGGTGGAAGCTATAAGCTTGGAGAAGATGATTGAAAGAAAGTTTGATACTCGATATGAGGTGGCCCCTGAGGTCCAAAAAACACAACTAGTTATATTGCATCAAATCACTACAACAACACTCAAAATCAATACTCAAGAAGAGAAAAGGATAAAAGGAAGGAAAACAATTGCCACTAACGTGGTAAGAATTGGATCCTCGGTCATAGATGTTAAGACACGTCATTACACTACTATAGAATACTGGATGGGAAGCAAGTCGAAGTACCAAACCCAAAAAATGAAATCATTGTAGCATACAACTTGGATTTTAAACAACGACGAAACACCGCAAAAATTATATCTATCATCTATTTCATGCACACTATCAAATAGTAATGATGATGATGTGTTGCAAGGGGGAAATATTGCTCATAAAACAAAACAAAAGAAGTATCTAGAAAATATGTCCCACCTCATCTTAGGAAGATTGATGAAATCAAGATTCCAAGGATGGAGGCACAAAAATTGACAATTCCACCAAAAACTAAGATAAAAAAAAATAGCCTTTGACACTGAAGCTTAAGGGAATTGTTAAAAATAGGGGACTAACAATCCTCGTAGATTTTGGCAGTACTCATAATTGTATAGACATTCATGTCACTAAACAATTACAACTTTTTGTGTACCCCACCAAAGACCTTATTATTAAGCTTGTTGATGGACATCGGGTTGACAGCATAAGACAATGTCATAAAATACATGTTCAAATACAAGAACTAGAACTACAATAAGGATTCTATGCACTAACACTCGATGGCATAGATATAGTGCTAGGTGCAAAATGGTTGATACAATTGGGCACTTATACCACCAACCATGAAGAATAGTTTATGGATTTTAACTGGCAAGGCCAACATTATAAATTATATGATATTGAAGGGTTCACTCTTAAGAAAGGTGAATTACCATTAATGACCAAAGTACAAAAGTACATACAAACACACGACACCGGAAGCAAGGAAAGTATGTATCCAAGAGACTTCAAGGTTTTACATTAAACAACCAAGTCAAACAACTTCAGGGTATGATACATATATTACAAAAGAACCTCCCCAACACTTAGAAGAAGGACTGATTCAAACCCCAAAACTAAACAAGAACAAATATGATGCCGCCACGGGAACATGCTTAGTTGGAAAGAATCCAATTTATTATGCTTTGAGGACAAAGCATTCCGTAAGAGGGTGGCAATGTAACAAATATAAATAGAAAATTAATATTATAATAACTACAATTATTATTATTATTATTATTTTGTACTAGAGGATTCGACAACTGGGATGGGGCTGGTACTTGTGTGACACGGAGTCCAGGGGTCCAATCCCCTCCGCTACCACTATACCCCTAGGTTCAACCACTGAGCCCGCCACAATGGCGCACAGGTTATCTGGGGTATGAACAAATGACCTCTTACAAGGCTTGCACGAGATTTGTCAGTTGGTCTACACCTCAACAGGCAATAATAATAGTAACTAAATTAATTAATTAAATAATTAACATTTAATTAAGAGTTATAGGTCACACCTATTCACTGTTATGACTAGTCAATGCCTATAAAAATATATTATCATGAGAACGTTGTAATCATTCATTCGTTATCAATTATACTTTTATATATTCAATATCTATTGCATAATACTTTTGTGTTTATAATGCTTTCACTATAGTGTCCAAAAATTTCCCTGAAAATTATATTCCAAGCAAAATTGTTAAACAAGTTGTCAAAATTCCAACATATTACATGTCTTTTACCCCTCACATTGTACAATCAACCTATTATGTAGTGGCCTCCATATGAGCACCATAAACCAAAGTTCCATCATTGAAGAGTTGTCCTTTCCACCTGGTCAAATTTCCACATGATAATTAAAGTTCCACAATTATACACCTTTTCATAACCATCCAAATGTTGTAGGCATAAAAACCATATAAAATTTTGTCCTTTTTCCTTCCCTTACAAATGAAAAATTAATGGAGTCACAGGGAAAAGGGACATATTATGAAGTATCTTCTTAATTCTAGAATATTGTGTATCAATCTCTTAACTTTTAATTCACATGATCTTTTAATAGTAATTTTTTCTTGTGATTGATCTTTGGGATTTTATGACCTACTTAAAAACACATTAACCAAATTTAACATGGAAGAACAGAAATTAGAAATGATAGTATGGTAAGATGATTTTTAAGTTTTAAAGCAAGTAGCTTAATCAGATGATGCATAAACATGTACTTTTGAATCTCATTTTAACCCAGTGAATAGATAATTTACATAATTATTTTATATGGATCACTAAGGTAAACAATTTTCACTTTTTATAAATTAAAAATATTGTGAAACTAATAACATATATTATCCACTAAATTTAGATTAACCAAAGCATATTTATAAATTGCATTTTCCCTAATATAAAAGGCCTCAAATAATTAAGCATATATTTTGAGAGTATTTCTTTATTAGAACTTGTTGTAAGAGTTTCCACAATATATTCTAACTTCCTCCTTGTCCATTCTTTAATGAGTTACCTTACCCAAACATTAACATTAATGTTGAATCATTATTCCATTATCCAACCTTGTTTATTTTTAAGAAAAAATATATATTTTAGGCATTTACATGATTATTTGTTTTATTTATTATTATTATTTTTAATTTTTGGATGAGAAGATATGTAAATGGTTTTCTCTCTACGTAGCATATATGAAATAATTGTAATTTGTAAATTATAATTACAATTGATGTCCAACAAGCTATTGGTTTTGGTGACTTCTAATATAATTATTTGTGCTTTTGTGTTTACTTCCACATTGTCAATAATATATTGGAATAGTTTGTCCACAATATCATCTTGTTTTTTCATTAGAAAACAAATATGGCCATTGTGGTATAAAAAACCTGCTTCGTTACCAATTGATGTGGAATATGACAACCTAGTAGCTAAACAATAAGAAACGTTATTATTGCACTGTCACAATATGTCATCTTTTACATAGAATGATCTTCTTTATATATAAACATATAGAATAGGGACATAATGTTTGATTGTACTCTCTTTCTCTCTCTCTATATATATATATAATTAATTTATCATTAACCAAATTATATTGTTTACTATCCTCCAAGTTCTTGTATCACTAAATCGGATAAACTTGTCATATAATTGATTTCGTAGACTACACCAACCAATGCAACAAATAGAACTAACTTATCCAATAAGGTAAAAACATTTCGGTGCAACCCAAAAATGTCTTTTTTTTTAAGTCTATGTAAAAGGGAAATACATATACTAAGGAATGTGGGTACATGGCAAGTATTATGGATAATTTTTTAAGTTTTTTAAAGTTCAAATCCAGAGGGGGTAGTGTATGTATACCTTTGTAGACTTTATAGTTAAATTGTTGCATGGAGGGGAGCCCTTGTCCAATAAAAAAAGATCTCATCCAACAATTATTTGGTATTTGGCTAGGTCGTCAAATTAAAGTTATATTATTATTATTATTATTACAAAATGAACATAGTAATTTTCTATATCTCGTCACTTATTCTTACACAAGTTTGATTCATATTAATATCATAAATGAAATAAGAACATATTATTGCAGCATAACTTTTAGTAATACCCAAATTTGTACATAATAAGAATAATAATATAAAAAGATAGTACAAAATTATTAAAACATTAACAACTAAAGTACTTAGAAGTATGCAATTTCCAATGTTCTTGCTTTATTAAACATTGTTTGGTAATGAGAAAAGTTATATATAAAATTAGCTTTCGGGTTATATATATATATATATATATATATATATATATATATATATATATATATATATATAGTTTTCAGGGTGTAGATCAACAATAGGGTGCATTGTTAAAGCACTCATTGTGATGTTGTTGGTTCAAACCTTGTATCCTTATGTATCGTGTGTGGGGCGGTGTTGGTATGCCTAAGTGTATAATGATAGTAAATTGAAATTGACCCCATGTCACGCTAGTACTAGCCTATCCCAATTTCCCCTAATATATATAATCATTCTATATAAGTTACTTATAAATAACAAAAATCAAACATAGTTGAGTACAAAAGAGAGCAAACACATCCATTGAACTACCTTTCATTAATTATTATCATATTGGTGAAAGAGATTTGTGAATACAATGAATGAGAATAAATTTATTGTTATGTAAAAATGATTATCATATTTATGAAAGAAAGTGGTGAAAACAATGGATAAGAATAAATTTTATTGTTTTTTTTAGAAATGCTTGGAACATAGACATAAGATCATATGTGTTTAATTATTTAAAATTTTATATTTTGGTTGGTTGAAAAATTCTTTACGCGGACTCCTCTCAATCTTAATTTTATATTTTGTTTTAATTATTTATTAATGATAAGAAATATTTAATATAATTGAAGTTATTGATTAACATATAAGTAATCAAAGTTTTATAAAAAAACATGTTTATTATTATCGATTTCGATGATCAACTTATTCTATAATAACTCCTTATTAGTATTGCAATGTCAAAGCTTCTCTATGGAAGTCAATCATATTCACACAGTAAAAGTTCCACAATCATAGTGACAATTCCTTCTATACAAACACTAAATTAATAGAATTCTAAGAACCATACATTAATATTTTTTCTTAATTTGATTATACCTATTAATTCTTAATTTTTAATATTAAAAATATTTATGTTTTTTAAATAAAATTTATTCATTTCCCATAATTTAATATATTTATTAATTTTTAAATCTAATTAAAATCACTTAAATTTTTCATATTAAATTTTATAATATTAAATTTTATAAATATTATAGTATCAAAACTTTGTTATAGATATCAATCTATTTATATAATCAAAATTCCACCATCATACACCTTTTGAAATAAGTGACAATTCCTTTCCAAACAAACATTAAATTAATAAAATTTTAAGACATAGTTAAAATTCCACCATCATACACTTTTCAAATGAGTGGCAATTGCTTTCAATACAAACACTAAATTAATAGAATTCCTAGACACAAAATTCAAGGGATATAAACTAATATTTTCTTATTTGATTATGTTTATTAATTTTTTATATTTTTAATATTAAATTGTTTGATTCTTTTTATAGTATAATGTGTTTATTTCTCTTATTTAAAGTATGTTTATTAATTTTTTTAAAATAATAAATTTCACTAATGATTGACATGTGAGGAGAGGAAAGACGAATATTAAAACCATTTTATTTTTAGTCTTTAAAAATTTATATTTTTATTTCTTTAATAGTAAATTTTTTTTTATGATGGATATGTGAAGATTTAAATTATTTAAGTTTCAATAATAAATTTGTTTATTTATTTATATTAAAATTATTTAATGACAAATTTAATTATGATTGATATTTAGGAGAGATAAATTTAAGAATATATTAATTCAGGTGATATATAATGGGGGGGGCAAGTAGAAAAGTATGAAACTAGTTAAGAGGAATATAAAGATATGAAAACTAAAGTAAATAATAATATCATATTATTTAGCTAAATGGTATCACAAATGGAAGTCACACAATAAAACATTAAAACGTTGGGATATTAAGATATACAATAATAAATAGTTAGAATAGACATTAGAATTCACCCTATATTTAGGGGCAAGTGCGAGGGTGGCAGTGGTCTACCACCTCAGAGGAAATAAAGTATTGGCCTATGCATGGGGTATTGGAAAAGCATCCAACAACTAAGCGGAGATCCTAGCTCTTTGGAAAGGCCAAAGAACATGGAGTGTTGAACCTAATCGCCATTAGGGACTCTCTAGCTATCGTTTCATTAAGAACAAGAGCAAGCCAGGAGATGTCTACTTGAGAAGGAGCTTAAGAAGGATACATAGCATCATTAAACTTCTCCATCAGGTCACTGCCTTCCACATTCTAAGGGACCTTAACAAGGCAACAAATGTGTTGGCAAAAGAAGGGAGTTTTATGAAAATTGGCGAACTCAAGGAAAATTGGGGGAGCATTTGCACTCACCACATCCCTTAAGTTAAAGGTAGTCCATCGTTCCTTGGAAATGACAAGCAATCAATTTCAATAGAGAGCGCAAGATCATTTCCATGCGCCCCCATATCAAACCCACCTTCCCTCTCATCGTGATATAAATTGGGGCATACGTTTCTCCCACGGCACATGTGGTATCCTCAACATGGTGTAGGAAGACATGACTAACAATGATTCAACTTGTGTAGCAGGTGGTAATAAGTTTATGGTTTGGGATGAGAAGGTACTAATTGTGACTGGAGAGAATTGGGAGATAGGTTCTCCTGTCACTCGCTATGTGGGATTTGATTGCCTCACTCTGTGTGTTTTGCATTCGTCTTGGCTGGTAGAAGATTTGAGCCTAGTTAGTAGGAGAATTGTTGGCTCTAATGCTTTTTGTGTGTATGGAATTCGTCGATTTGTGGTGGTTCGAGTATGGTTGTCGTCAGCGCCAGGTCTAGGAGAGGGTCCTCCTCTTGGACAGGAAGAGGACTACACATCAAAAGGATAACGGTTTTTGGCTTCAGATCACCTCCATGGATGCATAAATCCTTTTCCATGGTTCCACTCTCGTCTTCCTAGTTATTCCTGGCATTGCTTTCCTCTCAGTAATATTTCCTTTCCTCATTTGGCTCATGTTGTGTTTCTTTGGGATGGGAAATTACAGTAACTTAATTTATTTAAGCAAGAATTGAGGTGGGTTATCAAATGGTAGGTATGGTTGGAATATGTTAGCTCAAATCGTGGACATAAGTCTTGTTTGTTGTTACTTCTATGCTAGAAACCCTTGTGCAAATTTGGCCATCCTTGTTTCGCTTCATGTGGAGACAGTGTGCCCTCAAAACATTCTGTCAAATTTTGGGTCCGCCATTGTTTTGTCAATGTTGTATTCATGTATGAACACAGGCCATGATCCTCCCTATAACGGTTGTTCCCTCTCATCCTTGAGCACTATCATTTTTTATTTTGGGTTTCTCAACTATCCATTCTCAAAACCATGGGTTTGTTCCCTGCTTCATGATGGGCTTCTCCAACAAACACCTACAGGCACTTTCAGAACACTATCCCTCACTTCTAACATGGAATCAGGAAGTAGAAAGCTCTACGTAATCAAGTTTTAGCCTCAAAAGGAGCCACATAAGCTATCACAGAACAATATGTATGTAGTCTAAATAAAATGTTTGATGTTTTGTAAAGCAATATTAATTTTGAGAGTTTTTAGAAGTTGTATACCAGCTTTGTATTTGAAAGCAGTCGGGAAGATTTGAGGAAATATCATTTCGGTAGTGATATAGCAAGAAGCGAAAGACTGCAAGAATTTTTAAAGACAATTTGTATCAATTTTGTAACCTTTGTTCAGAAAGGTTGTCCAGCCTGGCCGCAATGCTTCTCCACCATTTTATAGTAATTAAAATACTCATTCTTGTAAAAAAAAAAAATCGCTCCACATTTTTATTTTTTTTAATTTGATATATAGTTATTTTTATTTTTAATTTTTTAATTGTTATTTTCATTTATATTTTGATTTTTTTATAATAAAAAAATTTAATATTTTTAATGATTTTTTTATAAATTTGTTTTATTAATAAATTTATTTTATTTTAAGTTTTAAAAAATCTTCCTAAAAAATAAAAGGAGGTTGAGGTGGACACCGTCACTTTTTATTTTTTTTTAATATTTTATTTTAAAATTTTGAAATATGTTAGTTTAATTGTTTTTTATTTTTATTTTTTAATCAATCAAGTTTTAATTTTAGTCGTGAAGAAATTTATGACTTTGGAAATACCTCAATTTAAGAGTTAATTATGAAATTTTAGTTATATGATAGATAACACAATATGCTCAACTATTATTAACCAAAGACAAACATATTCAATCATAGTAAAACATGAATAACCAAAGTTAACATATTCAACTATTTAAATCCATAGTGAAACCTGGTCAACCATAGTCTCATATAGTGAAACCATTTTTATCCGTAGCACATGTTGATCCATTGTCAATCACTATTATTAACCAAAGACAAACATATTCAACCATAGTAAAACATGAATAACCAAAGTCAACATATCCAACCATTTAAATCCATAGTGAAACCTGGTCAACCATAGTCTCATATAGTGAAACCATTTTTATCCATAGCACAACATGTTGATCCATTGTCAATCATGTTAAACATCATTGACCATAGTCAATGATGGTCAAACAAAGCCAACCATCTTCAACCATTGTCATACATCCTCAACCATAGTTAACCAAATTCAAGCACAGTCAAACATATTTGACCAATGTCAGTCATATTCAAGCATTAATAACTATATCGTATCTTGGTTAACCACATTCTCCCATAGGCAACCTCTTAATGTCATAATGGAACATAACCTTGGATGAATTCCACAATGCATCACAACCATTGAGGATTGAAGAAATCCGACCTAAGTCAACCATGATGAATGTTGCAATGAGATATAATTATTACGGAATGTCAAAATCCAACCTAACCCTTCAAAATTGGCACAATTAGACATAAGTCAACCAAGATTAATGTCATAATTTGACATCATTATTGAGAAACGTCACATGTATTGACCTTGGTTGACAATGGCGAACTGTTTTCAACCATGTAAACATGATTGATTGTAGTAAGCCATTGTCAAATGTAGTCAACCATTGTCAACCATGGTCAACCTAGGTCAACCATATTCAACCATTATTAACCATAATAAATCTTGGTTAATTATATTCTTCCATAGCCACTCTTATTCAACTATAATCAATGATAGTCAAATTTTGCAACCATGGTTAATAATATTCAAACATACTCAACCATGATGAAATCATTGTTAACCATAGTCCATGTATGATGTATTAATATAATTAATACATGACCCATAAACACATATATAATAATAACAAAGTTCAATCAATATCAACATCATGTTAATGTTAAATCTCACACACATAAAAATCACATCAACAAACATACATCGTATACAATTATATATATAATCAAATTATTGATACCACATATTATTATATTAATAAATTATAAATTAACATGATCATAATCCCTTGTCCTAATATAATTAATACATAACCCATAAAAATGTCTCTCATATATATATACCACATCACCATACAACGCATATAGTTATAAATAGAATCAAATTATTGTTATAATTTCATGGTATCACATATTATTATATCAATAAATTATAAATTAATATAATCATAATCTTAATATTAATACATGACCCATAAAAACGTCTATAATAATAATATCAATATCATGCTAATAGATAATGTTTGAAGATACCCCTATGAAGCATGGTCAAATATAGTAGATCGTTGTCAACCATAACCAAACATGGGAAACCATGGTTAATGATTGTCAAACATAATCAACCATGCTCACACCATCATTAATTATACTCAAACATTGTGTACCAAAATCAACCCAAAATTTGCTTAGATTAATAGCAACAACCACATTAATTGATATTAATGTGTAGCGCATTAATAATATCAATGTGTATGAATACACTAATATGCATATATTTAGCACATTAATAATAGAAAAAATCCTATAGAGTGTGCTAAATATATGCTTATCGTGTATTCGAACACATTAATATTATTAATGTGGTTGTTGCTAGGTCACGGTTTTCAAAGAAGTTGTGAATTTTACCCTAGAAAACGTTTGAAACCATGGTTTTGTAGAAGGGATTGCATCTCTTTTCATATTTGAATGCTCTTAGTTATGTTGTATCTAACTCCATGAAAGGTTTTCATTCATGATATCCTACAAAGGAGGAGGTTACTACTTTGGCATCACTAGGTTTGTATCTAATTTGTGTTTCTCAAAGAAAGGGTTGGGGACCTTTGTCAACATTTGAGACTTCAATTTCTCTACATTCTCTTCTTAAGAGGTTTTCAATCATGATATCCTACAAAGGAGGAGGTTACAACTTTGGCATTATCGAGTTCATATCTAATTTTCATTTCTCAAAGAGAGGGTTGGGGACTTTTAAGAGACCTCTTCCACATTCTTTTATGGGGCAAGGGATCCATCTCAACATGTCTCCATCATGTAGGTGTGTTTTTTTCCCTTAAAAAGACCTTTGCATTGATGGAAAAAATCTTGCACATTGGTTTTAACTTGTCTCTGTCTGCATACTCTCGGTGTGTTTTTTTCCTTTTAAAGACCGTTGCCTCAGGGGAAAAAATATTCCACATTCTTTTTTGGGAAAACCCTTTAGGGATCCATATCAACATGTCTCCATCCTCTTGTATGTGTTTTTTTGGAAAAAATATTTCAAATGATTTTCTTTCAACACAAACTCTAAATCTAAAAGTTGTATTGGATAATGATTTGATTAAGTAAATCTTTTTTTTTCATAAAAACGAGTAGGAGTTTGAATTAAAAGAGGGTTGTGGCTAGATGCCAAGCAACGATATTAAAAAATGAGTAATCTTTATGTTAAAAACTTAGAGTTTCGGGCTACTACAAAATTGGCGGTGGCTATGTGCTTGCTAGTTTTCCTAACATTCTTCATAAAAGACCATATTCCTCGTATACTATAAATCCTTAAATATTGGCCTAGGACACATGCATTTAAAAAATATAGCATATTTAAAAGAGAAACAACCCTATTGGTTCTATGTCAGTTCGTGCTGGTCATTGTTGTTGATGTCCATTGTTTTGTCCACTTGAGGAGGAGGGTCAAACCCTGGTGCCTAGAAGCAACCAAAGTAGCATTGTTGGGAGTCATGTCTAAGTCTAATGCCTGGAGGTGAGCGTTGAGATACTCTTCCAGCCATGCAGTCCTATTTCCTTGATCATCCACCATTCCTTTTAACTCTTCAATTGGCTACTAAATTTCCAATATTTGATTGTGTTGATTATCTGAGATACTAGACAAAACCCTTTGCAAGCCGATAACCTCCTCTCGAAGGGCCCTAACTTCCCTTCTCAGGTCCGAGACGTCGTAGGAGAGACAACAAGTGCAAGCCATTTCCACCGGTTGGCCTGATTTTTATTTCAACCTAAGTTGTTCCAGCTGAGAACCGACCAGGATGGCGTCCCCCCTATCCTTCCAATGAGCCTACAATCTCTCCTCTAGCTCCCACCAATGATGGAAGGAGCTAGTTTCCAAAGAAGGAAATGAACAAGACATTCCAGAATTTTCTATAAACCGCCTTCCCTGAGATGTGAATCATTGTAGATTGCAATGAGGTTTTAGCTTCAAGGTGAAGCGTGCTTTAAGCTTCATGCATGTGCTAGTTATCTTGCCCGACTATTCCATGAATTCTTTATTACTTGAACCATCAAAGATCTATGATCGAGAGTTGTGCATTGAAACGAGAGCTATGTGATGTGAGTTCATGGCAGTGATAAATGAGATGGGGCTCCACCATTTACTTTGAGGGCCCCTTGGTTAAGAACAACACCCCTATTTTCTAAACGACGGCCAGCTCTCCTGTTGTTATGCCACTAATGTGGTAAGAATTGGATAAAAGGATAAAAGGAAGGAAAACAATTGCCACTAATGTGCTAAGAATTGGATCCTCGGTCATAGATGTTAAGACACGTCATTAAACAACTATAGAATAGTGGATGGGAAGCGAATCGAAGTACCAAACCCAGAAAATGAAATCATTATAGCATACAACTCAATTTTTAAACAATGATGAAACACCGCAAAAATTATATATATCATCTATTTCATGCATACTATCAAATAGTAATGATGGTGATGTGTTGCAAGTGGGAAATATTACTCAAAAAACAAAACAAAAGAAGTATTTAGAAAATATGTCCCACCTCATCTTAGGAAGATTGATGAAATCAAGATTCCAAGGAAGGAGGCACAAAAATTGACAATTCCACCTACAACGAAGATTAAAAAAAAAAAATAGCCTTTGACACTGAAGCTTAAGGGAATTGTTAAAAATAGGGGACTAACAATCCTCGTAGATTTTGGCAGTACTCATAATTGTATAGACATTCATGTCACTAAACCGTATTAAAACTTTTTGTGTACCCCACCAAGGACCTTATTATTAAGCTTGTTGATGGACATCGGGTTGACAACATAAGACAATGTCATAAAATACATGTTCAAATACAAGAACTAGAACTACAATAAGGATTCTATGCACTACCACTCGATGGCATAGATATAGTGCTAGGTGCAAAATGGTTGATACAATTGGGCACTTATACCACCAACCATGAAGAATAGTTTATGGATTTTAACTGGGAAGGCCAACATTATAAATTATATGATATTGAAGGGTTCACTCTTAAGAAAGGTGAATTACCATTAACGACCAAAGTACAAAAGTCCATACAAACACACGACACCGAAAGCCAGGAAAGTATGTATCCAAGAGCCTTCAAGGTTTTACGTTAAACAACCAAATCAAACAACTTCAAGGTATGATACATATATTACAAAAGAACCTCGCCAACACTTAGAAGAAGGGCTCAGTCAAACCCCAAAACTAAACAAGAACAAATATGATGCCTCCACGGGAACATGCTTAGTTGGAAAGAATCCAATTTATTATGCGTTGAGGACAAAGCATTCCATAAGAGGGTGGCAATGTAACAAATATAAACAGAAAAGTAATATTATAATAACTACAATAATTATTATTATTTTGTACTAGGCGATTCGACAACTGGGATGGGGTTGGTACTCGTGTGACACGGGGTCCAGGCGTCCAATCCCCTCTGCTACCACTATACCCCTAGGTGCAACCACTGAGCCCGCCACAATGGCACACAGGTTATTTGGGGTTTGAACAAACGACCTCTTACAAGGCTTGCACGAGATTTTTCGGTTGTTCTACACCCTGACGGGCAATAATAATAGTAACTAAATTAATTAATTAAATAATTAACATGTAATTAAGAGTTATAGGTCACACCTATTCACTGTTATAACTAATCAATGCCTATAAAAATATATTATCATGAGAGCATTGTAATCATTCATTCATTATCAATTATACTTTTATATATTCAATATATATTGCATAATACTTTTGTGTTTATAATGCTTTCGCTACAGTACCCAGAAGTTTCCCCAAGAATTATATTCCAAACAAAATTGTTAAACAATTTATCAAAATTCCAACATATTACATATATGTTACCCCTCACATTCTACAATCAACCTATTATGTGCATGGTCAAGTTTCCACATAAACCAAAGTTCCATCATTGAAGAGTTGTCCTTTCCACGTGATAATTAAAGTTACACAATTATACACCTTTTCATAACCATCCAAATGTTGTAGGCATAAAAACCATATAAAATTTTGTCCTTTTTCCTTCCATTACAAATGACAAATTAATGGAGTTGTAGGGAAAAGGGACATATTATGAAGTATCTTCTCAATTCCCTTCCATTACAAATGACAAATTAATGGAGTTGTAGGGAAAAGGGACCTATTATGAAGTATCTTCTTAATTCTAGAATATTGTGTATCAATCTCTTAATTTTTAATTCACATGGGCTTTTAATAGTAATTTTTTCTTGTGATTGATCTTTGGGATTTTATGACCTACTTAAGAACACATTAACCCCATACAAACCAACTTTAACATGGAAGAATGAATGGTCTTATTAAGGTCTCAACAAGAGAAATTAGAAATGATAAATGATAGTATGGTAAGATGATTTTTAAGTTTTAAAGCAAGTAGCTTAGTCAAATGATGCATAAACATGTACATTTTAATCTCATTTTAAACCAGTGAAGAGATAGCTTATATAATTATTTTATATGGATCACTAAGGTGAATAATTTATAATTTTCACTTTTTATAAATTAAGAATAGTGTGAAACTAATAACATATATTATCCACTAAATTTATTAAATTTAGATTAACCAAATCATATTTATAAATTGCATTTGCCCTAATACAATTTAGATTAACCAAATCATATTTATAAATTGCATTTGCCCTAATACAAGAGGCCTCAAATAATTAAGCATCTATTTTGAGAGTATTGTTTTATTAGAACTTGTTGTAAGAGTTTCCACACTATATTCTAACTTACTCCTTATCCATTCTTTAATGAGTTGCCTCGCCCAAACATTAATGTTGAATCATTATTCCATTATCCAACATTGTGTCTATTTTTAAGATAAAATTGCACTGTTGAATGACCCTTTCTGTAAGTTGCTTGCACTGGTGAATAATCCTTTATTTATCCTTTATTTCAGTTATTAAAGGTAGGGGACCTTTAACTGTCTTGTATGAGCTAGTTGTTTTTACTCAAGGCCCCTCGGTTTTGGATATTTTTAGGTGAGATCCTTTATAATTAATGTAACCGTGGAGTTTCCGCTAAGAATTAATGTAATATTAAAGGAAGTGTTTCATTTTGTTTCTATTTTTGGTGATGAAGCCGTTAATATGTCTCTGAAAATAAATTTGATTTGTTTGTGTCTGTGGAAGAATGCAACCTTTACATGATGATTTGTTTTATTTATTATTATTATTTTTAATTTTTGGATGAAAAGATATGTAAGTGGTTTTCTCTCTATGTAGCATATATGAAAGAATTGTAATTTGTAAATTACAATTACAATGGATGTTCAATAAGCTATTGGTTGTGGTGACTTCTAATATAATTATTTGTGCTTTTGTGTTTACTTCCACATTGTCAATAATATATTGGAATAGTTTGTTCACACTATCATCTTGTTCTTTCATTAAAAGAAAAAAATATGGTCATCGGGGAATTAAAAACCTGTTTTGTTACCAATTGATGTGGAATATGACAACCTAGTAGCTAAACAATAAGAAAAGTTATTATTGCATTGTCACAATATGTCATCTTTTACATAGAATTATCTTCTTTATATATAGACATATAGAATCGGGACATAATATTTGATTGTTCTCTCTCTCTCTCTCTCTCTCTCTCTCTCTCTCTATAATTAATTTATCATTAACCAAATTATATTGTTTACTATCCCCCAAGTTCTTGTATCACTAAATCTGATAAACTTGTCATATAATTAATTTCATAGTCTACACCAACCAATGTAACAAATAGAACTCTCTCTCTCTCTCTCTATAATTAATTTATCATTAACCAAATTATATTGTTTACTATCCCCCAAGTTCTTGTATCACTAAATCTGATAAACTTGTCATATAATTAATTTCATAGTCTACACCAACCAATGTAACAAATAGAACTAACTTATCCAATAAGGTAAAAACAATTTGATGCAGCCCAAAAATGTCTTTTTTTTTAAGTTTATGTAAAAGGGAAATACATATACTAAATAATGTGGGTACATGGAAAGTATTATGGATAATTTTTTAAGCTTCTTAAGGTTCAAATCCAGAGGGGGTAGTGTATGTATACCTTTGTAGACTTTATAGTTAAATTGTTGTATGGAGGGGAGCCCTTGTCCAATAAAAAAAAGATCTCATACACCAATTATTTGGTATTTGGCTAGGTCGTCAAATTAAAGTTATATTATTATTATTACAAAATGAACATAGTAATTTTCTATATCTCGTCACTTATTCTTACACAAGTTTGATTCATATTAATATAATAAATGAAACAAGAACATATTATTGCAGCATAATTTTTTAGTAATACCCAAATTTGTACATAATAAGAATAATAATATAAAAAGCTGGGTTGGCAGGTGTGGGAGGGATCATTTTTTACCTTGGTGGAAACAGACAGATTGAGTTTGCATGGGGACTTGGGAAAGCTACAAACAACAGCGCGGAATGGCTCGCGTTATTCAAAGGGTTGGAATTAGCTGCCAGCCTAGGACTGAAGGAATTAGTAATTTTCGGCAACTCCCTCCTTGTAATTAGGGAGGCTAGGAAGCTAACCTTGAGCTACAACCAACCTGCCTCTAAGCATCACCACATCTTAAAGAATCTTCTTATCAATTTTACCACCATCAAGCTCCTACACATCCTCCGAGCAAACAATCATGCGGCTGATATCATGGCCAGCAAAGGGGTTCTCATTGACTATGGGTTTATTACCCTTAATGGCAAAAATATAGAAAAATGTTGGATCCCCTAAGTTCTCCTTTCTCTCCTATAACCCACCACCTTTTTTCTATGACCCTCATCCCTTATCCCTCCCACATGGGCTTTAATTCCTACTCTCTGCATGGCGCTTCATTCCTGCCACCTTTCAACCGTCCTGACCATGCATTAATGGAGCAGTGCATTATAGCCTGTCCTCCTTGGGCTGGCACGCTTTATTTGCCCCGAATTTTATTGCACCCTTCAACATTTTCACACAACTCTCTTACAAACTCTGTCTGGTTTCATTGCTCCGGTCTTGGGCTCTTTGTGTAATGGGCGATTTTCCCTCCACGTTTCACTTAGCATCCTCCACGGGCGCTACCCCTGATTCAGGCCAACTCCCTTCCCATTGCCTCCTTTGTCATACGTCTTTGCCTGCAGTACCCTCATCTCCTTCCATTTTGCAGAACCTCGGCTCATTATCCCTGGAAAACTCCCGAAAGGCTCTCTTATCCCACACCCTTAATCTCGTCGTTGTTGAGGACAGTCTTGGGATGGAAGACACGGAGGAGCAGCTTCGACACATCAGGGCCGAGAACGCAGAGCTGAAGAAAGCTATTGGAAGGATATATACTCTGCTTTCTTCTACCATCACTGAAGTTCGAAATGGGAATACTTTGATGAATGGAAGAATTGGCACCATTTCTGAAACCCTGGACTATGCGGTTCTCAGCATATCGAACATTGACTCCAAAACTGACGACAACAACATGAATATCATTGATGTTGAGGGGAAAATTAACAAGCTTCGTGAAGAAGTTAGCCGTTTCCTTCCAGCCACTCAGGACAGTGCAGAGTCAGATACTGGCAAGCAACATGACCCATCTGCTAAAAGTGTTCCTGGACCTCGAGCACAGCATTATGGACGCCATTGAGACTTCTCAAAGACCCTGGTTTTTTGCATGCTCTGCCTTCTCTCTACAGTTTAATGGAAATTCCTCTTTTTGCTTACAGTATAGTTTATAGGGTAGAATCTACACTAGTTAACATTTTTTGCCACATTTACGCAATAACAGACTCTCTTCTGCAATTTCAGTATGTTTTGCTTCGTAATCCTTCTACTTGGGAAATTTGTAAGGAGCTATAGTCTCCATAGAATAGGACTCTACATAAACAGTTTCAATTTTGTAAAAGAGAAGCAAGATGACACAGACATCAGCTCTATCAGAGAGCAGTTCTCCTCTCATGTTTTATAAACTCTCTCTTTTTAATATAAATGACTCTTAACCGTTCATGTTAAAAAAAAAAAATATATATATATATATATATATATATATATATATATATATATATATATATATATAAATACAAAATTAATAAAACATTGACAACTAAAGTATTTAGAAGTATGAAATTTCCAATGTTCTTACTTTATTAAACATTGTTTGGTAATGAGAAAAGTTATATATATATATAAAGCACTCCTTGTAAACTCTCTCTTTTTAATATAAATGACTCTTAACCGCTCCTGTTAAAAAAAATAATAATAATATAAAAAGATAATACAAAATTAATGAAACATTGACAACTAAAGTATTTAGAAGTATGAAATTTCCAATGTTCTTACTTTATTAAACATTCTTTGGTAATGAGAAAAGTTATATATATATATATATATATATATATATATATATATATATTTCAGGGTGTAGAACAACAATAGTGTGCATTGTTAAAGCACTCCTTGTGATGTTGGTTCAAACCTTGTATCCTTATGTATCATGTGTGGGGCGGTGTTGGTATGCCTAGGTGTATAATGATAGTAAACTGAAATTGACCCCATGTCACATTAGTACTAGTCTATCCCAATTTCCCATAATATATATATATATATATATATATATATATATATATATATATATGATCATTCTATATAAGTTACTTATAAATAACAAAAATCAAACATAGTTGAGTACAAAAGAGAGCAAACACATCCATTTAACTACCTTTCAACAATTATTATCATATTGGTGATGTAAAATTAGTCACAGCAGATCTAATGAACAAGTAAATCAATCACAATAGATGAAACTTAGAAAAATGGTGTAAAACTATGCAAAACATGCATCAGTGCTCAATATCCCAATGAGGGTGAATAATTACAATACAACAATACAATACAGTAACAATGAGTGAGAAATTCGAATTGACTAAGAAGGTCATTCAAATTTATTGAATGGTGTAGCTTGGCTCCAACTAGGAGTCCTCATCATCAATTAGTGGTGGTCATCAATGCACAAGAACCAGTCATCCAGGTGTCAATCTGAGTCTAACTGAGTGTAACTAGTGTAACTGAAGTGTGTAGTACTGATATAGGGAAGGAGACTCAGTGGAGGATGCATGGGAGGCTTAACTGAAGTCAGAACAAGTCATCTAGTCAATATGGAGGTCCAACGGAGTGAAACTAGCCTCAAATCAAGGAGAATCAGAGCTAAATGAGTGTAACTGAAGTGGAACTGCAGTGGTAGGTGAAGAAGTGTGCCCTTCTCTAGCAGTAGGTGAGAAGTGGGCGCCTTCCTGACTAGGAGGGATAAAACTCTGATGGAAGGAGCTCCCGGGTGCTAGAATGAAGTGGATAAGGTGCTGGAGGCATCAACCTGGTGACTGGGATGCATGCAAACCCTAGAGTTTGCATGCAAACCCTAATTGCATGCAAGGTCCTGAAAATGATGATGTGGATATCCGAACACCCCCCCTCAAGCTAGACTATGATGTGCAAAAAAAATAATGTGGGGCCCTGGTTACTAAGACCAAAGGTCACCCCAATATAATAATAATCCAAATAAAGAACAATCCATGAACCGAGGAAATGGAGAAAACCTCATGGGAAAAAACCCCCCCTCAAAATGGACTGTAACACACCAAAAGATTTAATTGCTCCAAAATCAAGTATATATGTCTGGAGGTATCTTACTCTTGGGAGTAAATGGATCATGCTCCAAAAACATGTGCTTGAATTCTCCATCAGTGGATGCAAGCGAATGTGGAGACTTTATGAACTTGCTCTTCATACCGAAAATGGTGAGAACAAATCTGAAAATATGAGGATGATCCTGGAACCTGTGATTCGAACCAAGTGAGGTAGGAATAGCTCCAATCGGATCAAATAGATCTTGAAATTTGACCTTCTTATCAGTGGAAGTTAAATCAGCTCCAAGATTTGACAAATGGTTTCTTGAGATCTCCTTTGAACCAATAGGGGTGAGATCAAAACCAAAATCAGGAAAAATTGCATGAGAATTGAACTCAAGCGAATGGTAGTGCTCTTCATCTTCAATAAAACTCTGAGAAACTGTGCAAATGATAGAAAAAAAGTTTATAGGAGGCATGCAATCAAGGAGGACGAATGCTTCACCTCCAAAATCATATTTTACCTCAAAAACATCAAGTAGATCATTGTTCTGCATGTCGGCAAACTCATGTGAAAGAGAGGATTCAAGAACCTCTTTGGAATCTAGAGTATGAGCTGGTTTATCTTGCTCAAAATTTGAAATAGAAGATATTGAGAGAATGAGTTTTGAATCTACAGTTTCTTCTTCATCTTGAACAATTGTTGAGGCCAAGACATGATCGGAAAGAACACATAAGGAGATCTCACTGGGCTTGTTCTCCAAAAGGCTAGCATGATCCTCTTCTTCCTGCTTTCCAAATTCTCTGTCAAGTTGGACCCATAGATCACTTGGATTTTCAGCAGTATTACTGAGGTAGCGCATACAAGGAGAAATAGCAAGACATATTGCTCCAAAAGCTCTGTCACAATCATTGAGCCAATCATTCTCCTCTTCATCGGAATCAAAATCTCTTGTATTACCAATGCACATATCATATAGACATTGTCTCTTCAAGAATGCAATCATCTTTGGTTTCCATTCATCATAGTTGAATGGAGTAAGAAGATTTTGTGAAGAAGAAGTCTCCATCTCTGCATTAGCGAATGCAAATGGAGGAAGTAAGAAACCTGCAAATCACAATCAAACAATCACTATAAGGTCGAACAATCCACCCTTTTAGAGTTGCATCACACCTGGGATTAGAGATCAAGCAAGTTGAATGGGTCCAATGTATCAAATCCAGGAATTATGTGGAAAACTCAAGCTTCTGGAGTGGATTGGAGTGTATTTTTCTGCTTTGCATTCACATGAGCGAATGCACATGAGATCTTTCATGCCAAAACTTCAGTAATTTTGAGCAAAATCACTCAAATATTCTTGTAGAACACCTGTAGAAAAGAGATCTTGTCCCTGCAATGGCTCTGATACCATGTAAAATTAGTCAAAGCAGATCTAATGAACAAGTAAATCAATCACAATAGATGAAACTCAGAAAAATGGTGTAAAACTGTGCAAAACATGCATCAGTGCTCAATATCCCAATGAGGGTGAATAATTACAATACAATACAATAACAATGAGTGAGCAATTCGAATTAACTAAGAAGGTCATTCGAATTACTGAATGGTGTAGCTTTGCTCCAACTAGGAGTCCTCATCATCAATCAGTGGTGGTCATCAATGCACAAGAACCAGTCATCTAGGTGTCAATCTGAGTCTAACTGAGTGTAACTAGTGTAACTGAAGTGTGTAGCACTGATATAGGGAAGGAGACTCAGTGGAGGGTGCATGGGAGGCTTAACTGAAGTCAGAACAAGTCATCTAGTCAATCTGGAGGTCCAACGGAGTGAAACAGTCAGTCGGGAGTGAAACTAGCTTCAAATCAAGGAGAATCGAAGCTAACTGAGTGGAACTGCAGTGGTAGGTGAAGAAGTGCGCCCTTCTCTGGCAGTAGGTGAGAAGTGGGCGCCTTCCTGACTAGGAGGGCTAAAACTCTTATGGAAGGAGCTCCCGGGTGCTAGAATGAAGTGGATAAGGTGCTGGAGGCATCAACCTGGTGACTGGGATGCATACAAAATGCATGCAAACCCTAATTGTATGCAAGGTCCTGAAAATGATGATGTGGATATCCGAACAGGTGAAAGAGATTTGTAAATACAATGAATGAGAATAAATTTACTGTGATATAAAAATGATTATCATATTTATGAAAGAAAGTGGTGAAAACAATGGATGAGAATAAATTTTATTGTTTTTTAGAAATGCTTGTAACGTAGACATAAGATCAGATGTGTTTAATTATTTAAAATTTTATATTTTGTTTTAATTATTTATTAATGATAAGAAATATTTTAATATAATTGAAGATATTGATTAACATATAAGTGGTCAAAGTTTTATAAAAAAGAATGTTTATTATTATCGATTTCGATAATCAACTTATTATATAATCGCTCCTTATTAGTATTGCAATATCAAAGCTTCTTTGTGGAAGTCATTCATATTCACACAGTAAAAGTTCCACCATCATAGTGACAATTCCTTCTATACTAACACTAAATTAATAGAATTCTAAGACCCATATATTAATATTTTCTCTTAATTCGATTATGCGTATTAATTCTTAATTTTTTAATATTAAAAAAAATTATATTTTTAAAATAAAATAAAATTTATTTCCCATAATTTAATATATTTATTAATCTTTAAATCTAATTAAAATCACTTAAATTTTTCACATTAAATTTTATAAATATTATAGTATCAAAACTTTGTTATAGAAATCAATCTATTTATATAATCAAAATTGCACCATCATACACCTTTTCAAATAAGTGACAATTCCTTTCCAAACAAACCTTAAATTAATAAAATTTTAAGACATTGTTAAAATTCCACCATCATACACTTTTCAAATGAGTGGCAATTGCTTTCAATACAAACACTAAATTAATAGAATTCCTAAACACAAAATTCAAGGGATATAAACTAATATTTTCTTATTTGATTATGTTTATTAATTTTTATATTTTTAATATTAAATTATTTGATTTTTTTAATAGTATAATGTGTTTATTTCTCTTATTTAAAGTATGTTTATTAATTTTTTAAAAATATTTTTTTAATAATAAATTTCACTTATGATTGACATGTGAGGAGAGGAGGGACGAATATTAAAACCATTTTATTTTTAGTCTTTAAAATTTTATATGTATTTTTTTTAATAGTAAATTTTTGTTTATGATGGATATGTGAAGGTTTAAATTATTTAAGTTTCAATAATAAATTTGTTTATTTATTTACATTTGATTATTTTTATTAGTTTTTAGAAATTTATATTAAAATTATTTAATGATAAATTTAATTATGATTGATATTTAGGAGAGATAAATTTAAGAATACATGAATCTAGGTGATATACTTTGATAATGGGTCAAGTAGAAAAGTATGAAACTAGTTAAGAGGAACATAAAGATATGAAAACTAAGGTAAATAATAATGTCATATTATTTAGCTAAATGGATAGATTACAAATAGAAGTCACACAATATAACATTCAAACGTTGGGATATTAAGATATACAATAATAAATAGTTAGAATAGACATTAGAATTCACCCCACATTTGGGGGCAGGTGCGGGGTGGGGGTGGGGGGTGGCGGTGGTCTACGACCTCAGAGGAAATAAAGTATTGGCCTATGCATGGGGTATTGGAAGAGCCTCCAATAACTAAGCGGAGATCCTAGCTCTTTGGAAAGGCCTTCAAAAGGCCAAAGAACATGGACCATTGAATCTAATCGCCATTGGGGACTCTCTAGCTATCGTTTCATTAAGAACAAGAGCAAGCCAGGAGATGTCTACTTGAGAAGGAGCTTAAGAAGGATACATAGCATCATTAAAATTCTCCATCGAGTCACTGCCTTCGACATTCTAAGGGACCTTAATAAGGTAACAAATGTGTTGGCAAAAAAAGGGAGTTTTATGAAAATTGGCGAACTCAAGGAAAATTGGGGGAGCATTTGCACTCACCACATCCCTTAAGTTAAAGGTAGTCCATCGTTCCTTGGAAATGACAAGCAATCAATTTCAATAGAGAGCGCAGGATCATTTCCATGCGCCCCCATATCAAACCCACCTTCCCTCTCATCATGATATAAACTGGGGCATACGTTTCTCCCACGGTACATGTGGTATCCTCAACATGGTGTAGGAAGACATGACTAACAATTATTCAGCTCGTGTAGCAGGAGGTAATAAGTTTATGGTTTGGGATGAGAAGGTACTAATTGTGACTGGAGAGAATTGGGAGATAAGTTCTCTTGTCACTCGCTATGTGGGATTTGATTGCCTCACTCTGTGTGTTTTGCATTCGTCTTGGCTGGTAGAAGATTTGAGCCTAGTTAGTAGGAGAATTGTTGGCTCCAATGCTTTCTATGTGTATGGCATTCGTCGATTTGTGGTTGTTCGAGTATGGTTGTCAACAGCGCTAGGTTTGGGAGAGCGTCCTCCTCTTGGGCAGGAAGAGGACTACACATCAAAAGGATAACGGTTTTTGGCTTCAGATCACCTCCATGGATGCATAAATCCTTTTCCATGGTTCCACTCTCGTCTTCCTAGTTATTCTGGCATTGCTTTCCTCTCAATAATGTTTCCTTTCCTCATTTGGCTCATGTTGTGTTTCTTTGGGATGGGCAATTATAGTAACTTAATTTATTTAAGCAAGAATTGAGGTGGGTTATCAAATGGTAGGTATGGTTGGAATATGTTAGCTCAAATCGTGGACATAAGTCTTGTTTGTTGTTACCTCTATGCTAGAAACCCTTGTGGAAATTTGGCCATCCTTGTTTCGCTTCATGTGGAGACAGTGTGCCCTCAAAACATTCTGTCGAATTTTGGGTCCGCCATTGTTTTGTCAATGTTGTATTCGTGTATGAACACAGACCATGATCCTCCCTATAACTGTTGTTCCCTCTCATCCTTGAGCACTGTCATTTTCGATTTTGGGTTTCTCAACTATCCATTCTCAAAACCATGGGTTTGTTCCCTGCTTCATGATGGGCTTCTCCAACAAACACCTATAGGCACTTTCAGAACACTATCCCTCACTTCTAACATGGAATCAGAAAGTAGCAAGTTCTACGTAACCAAGTTTTAGCCTCAAAAGGAGCCACATAAGCTATCACGGAACAATATGTATGTAGTCTAAATATAATGTTTGATGTTTTGTAAAGCAATATTAATTTTGAGAGTTTTTTAGAAGTTGTATACCAGCTTTGTATTTGAAAGCAGTCGGGAAGATTTGAGGAAATATCATTTTGGTAGTGATACAGCAAGAAGCGAAAGACTACAAGAATTTTTAAATACAATTTGTATCAATTTTGTAACCTTTGTTCAGGAAGGTTATCCAGCCTGGCCGCAATGCTTCTCCACCATTTTATAGTAATTAAAATACTCATTCTTGTAAAAAAAAGAATTCACTCCACATTTTTATTTTTTTTAATTTGATATATAATTATCTTTAATTTTAATTTTTTAATTGTTATTTTCATTTATATTTTGATTTTTTTATAAAAAAAATTGTAATATTTTTAATAATTTTTTTATAAATTTGTTTTTTTAATAAATTTATTTTAAATATATTTTGTTTTAAGTTTTATAAAATCTTCCTTAAAAAAATAAAAGGAGGTTGAGGTGGACACCGTCCCTTTTTAATATTTTATTTTAAAATTTTGAAATATGTTAGTTTAATTGTTTTTTATTTTTATTTTTTTAATCAATCAAGTTTTAATTTTAGTTTTGAAGAAATCAATGATTTTGGAAATACCTCAATTTAAGAGTTAATTATGAAATTTTAGTTATAGGATAGATAATAACACTGTTATTTATAACACAACATGCTCAACTATTATTAATCAAAGACAAACATATTCAACCATAGTAAAACGTGAATAACCAAAGTCAACATATCCAACCATTTAAATCCATAGTGAAACCTGGTCAACCATAGTCTCATATAGTGAAACCATTTTTATCCATAGCACAACAGCTTGATCCATTGTCAATCATGTTAAACATCATTGACCATAGTCAACGATGGTCAAACAAAGCCAACCATCTTCAACCATTGTCATACATCCTCAACCATAGTTAACCAAATTCAAGCACAGTAAAACATATTTGACCAATGTCAATCATATTCAAGCATTAATAACTATATCGTATCTTGGTTAACCACATTCTCCCATAGTTAACCTCTTAATGTCATAATGGAACATAACCTTGGATGAATTCCACAATGCATCACAACCATTGAGGACTGAAGAAATCCGACCTAAGTCAACCACGATGAATGTTGCAATGAGATATAATCATTACGGAATGTCAAAATCCAACCTAACCCTTCAAAATTGGCACAATTAGACATAAGTCAACCAAGATTAATGTTATAATTTGACATCACTATCGAGAAACGTCACATGTATTGACCTTGGTTGACAATGGCGAACCGTTTTCAACCATGTAAACACGATTGACTGTAGTAAGCCATTGTCAAATGTAGTCAACCATTGTCAACCATGGTCAACCTAGGTCAACCATATTCAACCATAATAAAGCTTGGTTAATTATAGTCTTCCATAGCCACTCTTATTCAACTATAATCAATGATAATCAAATTTTGCAACCATGGTTAATAATATTCAAACATACTCAACCATGATGAAATCATTGTTAACCATAGTCCATATATTAATATAATTAATACATGACCCATAAACACATATATAATAATAACAAAATTCAATCAATATTAACATCATATTAATGTTAAATCACACACACATATAAAAATCACATCAACATACATCATATACAGTTATAAATATAATCAAATTATTGATACCACATATTATTATATTAATAAATTATAAATTAATATGATCATAATCCCTTATCCTAATATAATTAATACATAACCCATAAAAATATCTCTCATATATATATATACCACATCACCATACAACGTATATAGTTATAAATAGAATCAAATTATTGTTATAATTTCATGGTATCACATAGTATTATATCAATCAATTATAAATTAATATAATCATAATCCTAATATTAATACATGACCCATAAAAACGTCTCTAATAATAATATGTAATAATGATATCAATATCATGTTAATAGATAATGTTTGAAGATACCCTATGAAGCATGGTCAAATATAATAGATCATTGTCAATCATAACCAAATATGGGAAACCATGGTTAATGATTGTCAAACATAATCAACCATGCTCACACCATCATTAATTATACTCAAACATTGTGTACCAAAATCAACCCAAAATTTGCTTAGATTAATAGCAACAACCACATTAATTGATATTAATGCGTAGCGCATTAATAATATCAATGTGTATGAATACACTAATGTGCATATATTTAGCACATTAATAATAGAAAAAATCCTATAGAGTGTGCTAAATATATGCTTATCGTGTATTCGAACACATTAATATTATTAATGTGGTTGTTGCTAGGTCACGGTTTTCAAACAAGTTGTGAATTTTACCCTAGAAAACGTTTGAAACCGTGATTTTGTAGAAGGGATTGTGTCTCTTTTCATATTTGAATACTCTTATTTATGTTGTATTTAACTCCATGAAAGGTTTTCAATCATGATATCCTACAAAGGAGGAGGTTATTACTTTGGCATCACTGAGTTTGTATCTAATTTGTGTTTCTCAAAGACAGGGGTGAGGACCTTTGTCAACATTTGAGACTTCAATTTCTTTACATTCTCTTCTCAAGAGGTTTTCAATCATGATATCCTACAAAGGAAGAGGTTACAACTTTGGCATTATCGAGTTCATATCTAATTTGCATTTCTCAAAGAGAGGGTTGGGGACTTTTAAGAGACCTCTTCCACATTCTTTTATTGGGCAAGGGATCCATCTCAACATGTCTCCATCATGTAGGTGTGTTTTTTTCCCTAAAAAAAACCTTTGCATTGATGGAAAAAATCTTGCACATTGGTTTTAACTTGTCTCTGTCTGCATACTCTAGGTGTGTTTTTTTGCTTTATATTCCACATTCTTTTTTGGGAAAACCCTTTAGGGATCCATCTCAACATGTCTCCATCCTCTTGTATGTGTTTTTTTGGAAAAAATATTTCAAATGATTTGCTTTCAACACAAACTCTAAATCTAAAAGTTGTATTGGATAATGATTTGATTAAGTAAATCTCTTTTTTTCATAAAAACGAGTAGGAGTTTGAATTAAAAGAGGGTTGTGGCTAGATGCCAAGCAGTAATATTACAAAATGAGTAATCTTTCTGTTAAAAACTGAGAGTTCTGGGCTACTACAAAATCGGCGGTGGCTATGTGCTTGCTAGTTTGCCTAACATTCTTCATAAAAGACCATATTCCTCGTATACTATAAATCCTTAAATATTGGCCTAGGACACATGCATTTAAAAAATATAGCATATTTAAAAGAGAAACGACCCTATTGGTTCTATGTCAGTTCGTGTTGGTCATTGTTGTTGATGTCCATTGTTTTGTCCACTTGAGGAGGAGGGCCGAACCCTGGTGCCTAGAAGCAACCAAAGTCGCATTGTTGGGAGTCATGTCTAAGTCTAATGCCTAGAGATGAGTGTTGAGATACTCTTCTAGCCATGCGGTCCTATTTCCTTGATCATCGACCATTCCTTTTAACTCTTCAATTGCCTACTAAATTTCCAATATTTGATTGTGTTGATTATCTGAGATACTAGACAAAACCCTTTGCAAGTTGGTAACCTCCTCTCGAAGGGCCCTAACTTCCCTTCTCAGGTCCGAGACGTCGTAGGAGAGGCAACAAGTGCAAGCCATTTCCACCGGTTGGCCTGATTTTTCTGTCAACCTAAGTTGTTCCAACTGTGAACCGACTAGGATGGCGTCCCCCCTATCCTTCCAATGAGCCTACAATCTCTCCTCTAGCTCCCACCAATGATGGCAGGAGCTAGTTTCCAAAGAAGGAATTGAACAAGACATTCCAGAATTTGCTATAAACCGCCTTCCCCAAGATGTGAATCGTTGTAAATTGCAATGAGGTTTTAGCTTCAAGGTGAAGCATGCTTTAAGCTTCCTGCATGTGCTAGCTATCTTGCCCGACCATTCCATCAATTCTTTATTACTTGCACCATCGAAGATCTATGATCGAGAGTTGTGCATTGAAACAAGAGCCATGTGATGCGAGTTCATGGCAGTGATTAATGAGATGGGACTCCACCATTTACTTCGAGGGCCCCTTGGTTAAGAACAACCCCCCTATTTTCTAAACAACGGCCAACTCTCCTGTTGTTATGCCTAAGGACATGGAGGAAGGATATATAAGCAAAGGATTGGGCTATTAAGAGCTCTCTTCTCATTGTTTTCCCAAAAGGCCTAGTGTCTTCCTTAACTCTCTTGGGCATGCCTTTTATAACCACCATTGTGTCCCTCGTAACAAATACTAAGTTTATTCCTCTTTCTTTTATTAGGCAGAGCTCTACATAGAGAGCTAGGGGTTATGCCATGTTGTTGGTCTCCTCTCCAAGTTCCTAAGGGTAGCTTTGTTTTTCTTGTCCCTCGAGGTCATAAACGACCAGGCACCTCCCACCGCTTGATTAAGCAAATCTTTGCTCGAGTTAAAAAAGAGAAAAACAAGTTATTTTTAAAATTAGGGTTTAACAATCTTTCAAATTATTAATTGCATCACAACTTCTAATTTTTTAATAACATCACAACTTCTTCTAATTTTTTAATGATATCACTACTTCTCCTTAAATGCTTAAATCCAAATGAATCTAGTAGCTAAAAACTTGTATTTCCTGAATCAAAATCAAATTTAGATATGTTTACACTTCTATAAACTAAATTAAAATTAAATTTAACATTTTTATAATGCTGTCATAAAAAATTTCACCCTAAAGCCTTTACATGGCATTGCAACCAATTTTTTTATAATGCTGTCATTAAAAATTTCAGCCTAAATCATTTACATGGCATCGCAACCCAAATTTAAACACGGCTAATTGCATGACATCAGGACCAGATTTATTTTAACTCGGATCATTAGATTTAAATATAAGTCATTTACATGGCATCAAACTCACATTTAAACCTGAGTCGTTCAGATTTTACATGGCACCCCAACCCGGATTTGAACCAGGTGCTCCCAACCCGGATTTTGAACCTTGGTCGTTTACATAGGTTCCGGTCCACAACCAGACCGACAAGCTGTGTCAAAATGGCTGTATTATTAATATAATATACACTGTTTTACATAAAATATTTACTGGCGATGAGTTTAGTGTCCTAAAGGTTTTCGAAATTCAGCCAATCCGGGCCGTGATGTGGCTGCTCCTCTGCCGCCATCAGATATCGATACATATCAAGCTGGTCATGGAAATCACTTGAATACAGGACTTGTAAATTTTCTTTTTCGTTTTCTTCATCGGTCTTGTAGGCCGCCGCTTGGATATTGCAGGAGGGAGATGACAGCAAAAGCTTTCGGTTGGAATCGGCGTCGCTGCAGAAGCTCGGGCTTGTGCTCTGCATTTCTTCTGTAGTAGTCGTCGTCGTCTTCTGCAAGCCGTTTTCTTCTTCGCTTTTGGCTGTAATTAATGTATTTTGGTCCCTTTTTTCACCTTTAGCGGCCACGACTTCTTGCGTCAATCTCGCCACCTGCAACAGGAATTATTAATATTTTTGACTCCGTAAATGCCGATTCCGTGAAAATATGTGCTTTCTTGAAATTTGTACTCGTTTTAGCCATGGATAATTTTTTTTCCAGATTGTAGCTTTGAAATTTTTTTCAGAAACGGACAATTTTTCTTCTAGAAAATTTCAAAATCAAAATCCTTCTAAATATTGACCATGAATATGATTTCCTTCAAGTTTGCAGCAATTTTGAATATGCTTTCCGGTAAATTTAGATTTGGCAATTTAAATCTCTCAAAATATTCAGCATGAATATGCTTTTATTCAAGTTTGCAGCAATTTCAAAATATACTCTATTTGAATTTTGTAGAAATTTTGAATATGCTTTTCTTAAAGTTTGTAGCAATTTCAAAATATTCAGCATGAACATGCTCTGTTTGAATTTTGCAGCAATTTTGAATATGATTTCCTTAAGTTTGCAGCGATTTCAAAATATTCAAGGTGGACATGCTTCATTTGAATTTTGCAGCAATTTTATCTTTCCGACTGCCGATTGACAAATGCATTTTGTTCAAATTCTACCTGAGCAAATCGATAGCTCTCTTACTCAAACTAGTCCGAATTCTTCAGCCTGCATACGCTTTTTCTCCTCCTCTAAGTACTTTACCTTTCGCGCTTCAGTTTGAGGAAAGCATTTTGCAGTAATTTTACATGAACGGCTTCGACCTTCTATTTCAAGAGTTTTGTTCCTCAAACTAATCACAAATTTTCAACATACAGACATCATTTTGGTTTAACTCTTTGAATCCTGTAGTTATTTTATCTTCTAAACTTTGGTTTTGACGAAAGCATTTCATAGAAATTTAACATAAATCCGACCTCACTATTACTAAATCAGTTTGTAATAATTCAGCCTCACTTTGACCTTAAAATCAACATATTTTCAGTCAAAATATTCACAATTCTTCAACGTAAACACTTCGCATTACAGTTTCCTCCTAACTTGAAATAAATAAAGTCAGTCTGAGGTAATTTTACCTGCTCTAGATTTTGTTTCCTCGTTCAACCTAAACTTCGACTTTGAAATCAAAGTCTATTTTCTCAAAATATTCACGACTCTTCCAAGAAAACATTTTGCATTCTAATTACTGTTCCTTCATATATTCAATCAGTTTGAAACAAATGGACTTTAAGTGCTTGCAATCGAGATTTGTTTTCGACAATACTCACAATTCTTCATTTTGTCAATTACAGCTTGTTATTCTTAAAATTAACATTCTATCTTTGTTCTTCAAAACATTGATAATTCTTCAACATAAATGTTTTTCCTTCAGACAAACAGAGTCAGTCTGCAGTGTTATTACCTGTCCTTCGAGCTTCTTTTTCTCGGCAACAACCTCATCGTACTGCTGCTTGAGATCATCGTAGTCCCGTTCTAGCTGCTTAGTCTTCCAGCGCGCCCGACGGTTCTGGAACCACACCGCAACCTGCCTTGGCTGGAGGCCTAACTCCGCGGCGAGCTGCATCTTCCGTTCCGGTTCGAGTTTGCTCTCGGTTTCAAAGCTCGTCTCCAGCGACCTCACCTGCTGGACGCTCAGCCTCCTTTTTTTCGAATGAAGCCCCCCGCTGGTCTCCTCGTCATCACACAGCCCGATCTCCTCGCTGCTGCTCGGATTATCGTACAAAACACTGCCATAGAACCGGGATCCGCTCCGAAGGCCGTGACCATTCGCTGCAATTCAAAAGAAACAAGAAGAACAAAATCAGGCAGGCGATTCAGGTATTTTTCCTTGCCAGAAATCAACGATCTTTTCTTTTCATTGAATTATTTTGAGCAATGCATTTACCATGAAACCGCCGAGAGAACAAGCCGGACTGCAAATGCAAAAATCCATTCACTGGATGCTCATTACCGGTCCCGAAATTGAAGGACATGCTTATTGTGTATAACAGTGCAAATCCTCCTCTGTTTCTTAATCCACCATGAAACTTATAGCCCTCTCTGTAAATCGGCCTTTAATGTTATCATTAATAAGGCCGCCTCAGTGCAGCCTGGCAATGGCGATTGCCATTATCGTAATCCGGGAGGTTAGTGTTTCGAATCTCGAGGCGAGTATTCGGCGTCGTTCTGTCTCCCTTTCTCACACACAATGCACCAGGCCTTTTAATAATTAATAATTATTATTAAATCTAGATACCAAAGTATAAAACAATATACTGCCTGTATCAAAATCTTCACTGAATCTCTTGAATTCGAAGCCCCATCAAAAAAATTAAATAAATATATTCGCCATCGCCGGAGTCGTTAAACTTGATGGCCTTGTTCTGCTTCTTTTAAGGCTTTAAACTTTCCTGAGCCTTCCTCTGATAAAAATAGAGGAGGAGGTCCAGGCCCAAGGCCTGGCCTACTGCACCATTCCCGCACTCAACTCCCCACTATGGCCTTGACTGAGGCTGCGTGGGTCCCAACCACTGAATGTTAGATCCCCGCCCCCCAAATGGTCCCCCCCACTAATTTGCACCTTTTAGCAGCTCTGCTATATTTAGAAAGTTGTGACTAGACCTGGCCTTCTCCTGCTCACCTAACGCTTAGCCATGACGGCGTCCGTTTGAAATTCCGGCCGTCAAGAAGAGGAAGACGACAAGAACTCCCAAAAATGCGGGCCTACCTGCTTTCTCGTTCCGTTACCAGACGGATGACGTCTTCATCCCGAGAGTCCCAACCTCGCTCTCTGTTGGTTGGAGATGCGTGCGGGGAAATTTGAGAGTAGGACTCGTGGGACCCACCCTGCCAGGCTGACGCCATTCTCGTGCCCTCCACATGGGCTTGATAGTAACGTCTTGTAAATTTTGAGAATATTTACGTCGATCGATGAGGGGGCTTAAGGTTTTCAGCGGGGAGAGGATAAGGTTGAAGAGTTAGATCAATAATAGATTGTTGTTAATTAATGATGTTTGGTATTTGATTATTTTTATGTTCATAGGTCTTTGATTCGAATTTTCTGCCTGGTTAGTTTTAAAATCAAGATTCATTAATCTAAATGGAATTGTTTACTTATTAACTTACGCTGATAAATAATTGGTATCATCAGTTCTCTTGTTGTATTGTTTCCCGTCAACGTACAATGTACTGTCATGGAGTAGATTCTACTTACTTTGATGGCTGTGTTTGAGATTTTTTTCTAAGGATCGATGGTATGGTAAAGTGATAATGGTGATGAAGTGTTTAAATCACGTTTAAACTTCTTTATATATAAACCTTTTGATTTAATAAATTAATCAAATTTGATAAGGAAATTTTGTTTTATAAAAATACTTTAATGAGATTTTAGGAGACCAATCAGACAGGTGATTGTCTTTTGTATAGAGCATAATCCCATCCCGATGCCATGCTCCTCTCTGTCTTTGTCTGTGTTTCTTCCCCTCTTGCACGCTCTCCTCGATTCTTTCAAAAACAAATTGTTTTACATTATTGAGACGTGCAACGCAAGGTACCGGGGCCTAAAATTCTAGGCTTTAGGTTCGTTCTACCAAGTCCAACAAGGATGTGAAAAATTTATGTGGGATCTCGGGATCTCTATCCATTGGTTGTTGAAGGTGGGGTATGAAGTGGAAAAGAACATAGATATAGTTTTTTCATTTTGTATTGGATCAAATTGAAAGTTGTGTGTGGTGGCGTTGAGATTAAGCATGATTCTTTTCTTTTGGCTTTTTCATTGGAAGTACATTATGGAGTGAATGGACATTAACCTAATTGTAACATTGCATTGGTTAGAGATTATAAACCCATCAATGGCTATCAAAACCAAAACCATGGTTTGGAATTGCAAAATTGCATTGGTTAGAGTTTATCAAACACAATGGTTTTGTTGTTGTGTATTTATGCAAGATGGTTTTAGAAGAGTGGTTATAGTTTATGGGTTAAGTGGGTTTTTTTCTTTAAAATGTGGTTTTTAGAGTTTAATTTAATAGCAATCTTATAAGAATAACTTTGATAAATACAAGATAGTCTTAGAAGAGTAATTACGGTTTATGGATCGAGTGAGCCTTTTCCTTAAATATTGGTTCCCAAAGTTTAATCTGATTATCATTTCTACCACTACCACTATGCGAGGGTGCATTTGTCAAATCTTCTCATCCTTTTACTGGATTGACTATGGAGTCATTTATGAACTTGACATTAACCATAGCCAAAAGAGCATCATTACTTGTGCTCACCTTGACTTGACTCAAATTATTACAATGATTTCCATTGAATTTCAAAATGATGAATCTATCAAATATCAAATCATTTTCCTTTCCAATCGTAAGACTCACATCTCACAAGAGAGAAAGAGAAAAATTGGAATCCTTGCTTTTTTTCTTGATCTAAGGAAATTGGTAATTGATCAAGATTACCTAGGCAAGAGGTAAGTTCAAATCCAATTGGATACTACGATAAACGCTAAGTTAATGTCAATAACCTGCAATCCAACACCTGATAGGAAACTTATAAATTAGAAGGGTTGAGATGTCCAAAAATACACTCAAGATAAGGGTCCCATTCAAAAAGATACCTACCTCTCTAGCCTTGTGACAATAGATCAATGCCTCATTAACATTTTGAACCCAAATAAAAAAAATATAAAATTTACCTCATCACCTTTCAAAAAAATCTTCTCTTATTAATCCTATAACCAAATCTACAACAACTATACGAAAATGACTTTCTCCTATTAATACTATAACCAAATCTACAACAACTCTACAAAGATGATTTAGTTGAAGGATTCAAATATTGAATATCAAACCTAGATTCACTAATTTAGGCTTTATTTTACCCTTAAAAAAATGAAGGTGCTTCTATCGATTGCCTTGTCATACAAAGTCATTGCATTGTTAGTCGAGCTATGCGTGATGACCGTACTAAAGGTAATCCACATCATGTCGTGTTGCCTTTCAAGTCGTTGGTAAAAAGACAATTCTACTTAATTTGTTATTAATATGGGATCATTGACTTCATTAGCAAAGGTGTACTATAACATTCACTTGCTATTAGAATAGTGATGTCTTACGAGTGTTGGTTGACAAGAAGACAACTTTGTGCATAGCTTGAGGGTGAAGATTACATATGTTATTAGGGACTCTACACCTAACCTACCAGGTATTGCCTATGTGACACATGTCCTTGGTATAAGATAAGGACCACAATGGTTGTGAGTTGCCACGTGGCTTTCAGAATTTTAATGTTCATGATTAATATCATTGAAATGCACAAGTAGTAATTGATTGAAATGCAAAGCATACATGGGATTCAATCAGGTCTCCTCTTCCGGGGTAAGAGATTCAATTCTCCAATCAAATCCACCGAGAGGCAAGATAAACTTCACAAACCGCACAAGTCAATGAGGCTTTCATTCTTTACTAGTGCGAAATAGACATCCATGATGCTCATGGAAAATTTTGCACTCCGGATCCAATGAAAGTCTTCAATCACCTTTCGTGCTACTCGTAGCTTCTCCATGATTTGACGAGTGTTCACCGGGTAAATACTTTGTTGCAATAAGGTTTGAAAAAGTGAATCATGACAAAAACATATCTTCATGTTCATCACGTAAAGCTGTTTAAAAATAATTTATTTGAGAGGGTAGAGTTAATAATTCAAAACTCTTTCTCGAAGGTTTGGGTTAGTAATTTAAAACTCTGCAAAGAGTTTGGTTTTACTTGTTTTTTTTATTACAAGGAATTATTATGTTGGAGAAATGGATGGTTAGATCAATGGTTGATAAACAATTTGGGTTTGTAGTTGAAGGTATCTCTGGGTTGGTGAACTTCGAAGTTCGAACATGTCAGTAATGTTTTTATGTTTTATGATTAGTATAAAAAATTAAACAAATAAAACTGTATAAGTTTAAATGTTTTATGAAAATAACCATATTGTAATATAAAAATTAAATAAATAAAATTGTATAAGTTTAAGTATTTTAAGCACACTTGACGCGATTAACTATGGGTTATAGTAAAATCTTTAAGAATAAAACTGGAAACAAATATTACTTAGACTTCTTTAGGGAGTCCATCATGAGGGGATCACAATGCCATCATCCATCTCAATCATGGCATTGTGATCCAATGATGAACTCACTTTGGAAGTTTGAGTAACAAGCTTTTTCCAAGTTTTATTTGTAAAAATTTGTTGCATGTAAAATGTAATCTCTTTACAATATCGTAAAACTGATCAACCAAATTAATTATATTAATTTTTTTAAATATTTTTTTTTAAATTTGAATGGATATTGGAACTTTGTTAAACTAAAGCTAAATGGATGATTATCTATAGATAATATGGCCCTTTAAATTATTTCTTCAAAATAAGTGTGTTTGTCATGTTAGTAATTTATGGAGGCATCCCTTAGAAGTAGTTGCAAATGAAACAACTCTTGTTCGGATTGTGTTGGCATAGAGTATCTTAGTACATATTTTGACAATGCAAGTATGTTCAAAAATGTTGAGACACCTTTGTTTGGAATGTGTGTGGGGATAAAAAATTCTTTATAAGGTTTATCCAAAAGTTGTTTTTTTAAGTGATGTTGATTTTATTGACAACATTATTATTAAAAAAAGACTTGATCAATACTATTAGTATAATGAGCAAGGATGTTAAATTTTGGCTTAGAGTCATCATCATGTTAAACACTTTAACTTAGCTTTATATTATAACTTAACAAATTACTTAATAAGAACAAATTACTTAATAAGGATATGTATACATATGTGTGTGTGAGATTTTTTTTTAGTGATCTATTGAATCTGTAAGTGACTTGGTTTCATATTCAATTGGTTACCATTATATACCCTCGGTTAGATGCAATATCCTCACACTTAAATGGAAACTTGGGCTTCAACTTAGGGACAAGACATCCCACCCTAAGTCCCTACTAGCCCATACACAATAAGCTAATTAAATATTAAAACTAAATAAAAAGAATGTAAAACTTATCTCTTAGTCAAACTTTTTTAAATTAAAATTTACTACAAATTGTAAAACTAATTACTAAATTAACCAAATTAATAAAATGTAAAAGAAACCATGCCTTTATAGAGAACTTGTGGTCTTTTAACTTTGTCCCTAAATTAATCAAATTAATTAGTGATAATAAAAAAAGTCTAATAAAATTTCAATAATTTAACCTTTCTTTTTCATAAATAAAGCTAAGCATGATTATATTGCTTTCACATTTCTTTTCACAAAATGTTACAAGTTTGTCGATCTTTCTAGGGAATTACACTCATCTTAAACAATTAGAGAAAACAATAAAATATGTTATGATATTAATATTGGAAGGTCTCCAATTCAATCTAAATGTGGGAAATGATAACGAGTTTTAGAATTTAAAAAATGTTACATATTAATATCGGAAGGTCTCCAATCCAATCTAGATGTGGGAAATGATAACGAGTTTTAGAATTTAAAAAAGGTTAGATTATAAATATTATGAAACGAATATTATTATTGATAATCAAAATAAGAAAAGAGGTCATAATATACTAAATTATACTTATGCCGAGTATTATATTAACTTTCGAATTTCTTTTTTACAAATATTGTCATTGAAAATGGAAATATGAAAAATATGCCCTAGTATAATAGTAAATTAAACTACTCACAAATTTGTGGTTTGGAAAATATTATAAAACCAAAATATGACATGGACTTCCATATCCAAAGTGTTGGAAATGTCAACAAGTTTTTTATATCGATTAGAATGAAATGTATTAAAAGGTAGACTATTTGGAGTTTTTGATGCTTAGTTTGTTGAATTTGAGGGAGGATCGAGAAAGGTGATATAATTTTTATTAAAAATTTAGTTATTTTAAATTAATTTCTAAAATATACAGAGGAAAAGAGTTTTTGGAGTTTTTTATATTTAGTTTGTTAAAATTTAAGGAGGATGGAGAAATGTGATATATTTTTTATTTAAAATTAAGTGGTCCATTTTAAAATAATTTGTAAAATAAAGAGAAAGAGATTTTTATACTTAGTTTGTTGAAATTTAAGGAGGATGGAGAAATGTGATATAATTTTTATTTAAAATTAAGTGGTTGATTTTAAAATAATGAGTGAAATACAGAGAGAGAAAGTTTGTGATGTTTAAGTTGTTGAAATTTAGGGAGGGTCGCGAAAAGTGATATATTTAAAATTAAGTGGTTGATTTTAAAATAATCTATGAAATATATATGTAGTGTTAATTTTAAAATAATTTATAAAATATATGTTTATTAATATTAATTATATAAAAAATGGGCGATAAGTGTGAGGGAATCTTAGTCTATTTGGAAGAAATCACGAAACTTCCTTTCAATGGGGATTGAAAACAATGACAAACAAAGGAAGAGACCCTTGCCCTATTTCAAGGCTTGAAACCGAACGATGAGGGAAGGATGAGGCATTTGTTAGTCATTGATGGCTCACGGATGGTCATCAAGGTAATGAATGACCCTCCTCTTCATAAAGGTAAACTTGATAGAATTCTTCACCAATTAAAGATAGAAATACCAATATTTGAAAGTGTAGTCTTTTATCATATGTCAAGGCATGATCACATCAAAGATTGTGACTTGGTGGAGTTTTGTGGGTGTGTGGGAAGCTTTGCTTCCACCCAGTTCCTTAATTAATGATAAAATTTAGCTCTCAATGCATGCCTTCCACGGACACTTAGTGGCAGGGTCCAATCTTTATGGTATGTCAAATCCATTTAATGGAGGAAGTACCCTTGCACAATTATGGTAAAAGGAAGCCCAGGGATGGCAGGTGCGGGGAGAGTTATCCTTGACTCCACGGGGAACAAATTAAGAAATTTCTCCTGGGGAATCGGAAGAAAAACCAATAATGAAGCTGAATGGATAGGCCTCATAAAAGGTTTGGATCTAGCTAGAGAACTCAAGATTGATTCTCTGGTGGTTGTGGGAGATTCTCTTATCATCATCAGGGATGCAAGGTCCATAACCAATCAAAGAAAGAATCCCTTCTCCAAAATTCTTTTCCACCTTTTAAGTATCGTCAAAGAATTCAAAGACATAAGTTTTTATCACATTCTAAGAGATCTCAACAATCAGGCGGACTCTATGGCAAATCTAGGCGTAACTCTTGGATATGGAAACCTAGAATGTGACCACACCCTCTTTGAGAATGTTTGGGTCCCTTAACTCTGGCTGTCATGGACTGTTAATCCATTTCCCAACTATGGAGTTTGCTTTTTTTGGGAAAAATATCAACAATTTTGGGATTCTCAACCAAATCTACATTTCGAATCATTCTTGGATCGTCATCACAGCCCTCAGTACTCCTGGTGCAAGCAACTGGCCCATCCAGCTTGAGGATTTGGACAATGAAATGGAGGTTGACATGGGCTCTCCCCCGGCGGTTGGTTCCAGGCGTGCAGGTGTCAATCGGTCTAAGCATTTTGGACAGTTTCGTAGCAATGATCACCTCTCTGGAGTGGTTATGGAGCACCTTCATGACATTGAAGGACAGGTTAGGATTATCATAAATGAAAATCTAGACTTCAATCGAGCAATCTCTCATCTTTACACTCTGGCTCACTCCACTCATCTCGAAGTAAAGAGCAACAACAGGAAGCTCGAGGAGTTGTTCGAATTACTGAAAGATTCTCTTGGCTCTCCCATCACCCACAAGGCAAGTAGTACACTTCATTCTGAGGACATCAGTAGCAAGCCGGAAATCATTGGGAACCTCCTAACTAAGAGCACAAAAGACTCTACGCATGTTGGAAAATTCAAGGACGATAATGAAGATAAGAATGGATCAGCTGATTTCGCCGGTGAAGTTCAGGAAGCTTAAGTAGTCACACTTTGTTTTTTTTGCCTCTTTTGCCCTTACTATGTCTATTCTCTATTTAGCTTTCAGATGTTCAATTACTTCTGCGTTACAATGTAATTTCCGGTCTTATAGAAACCACCAGATATTGGGATTTTGTTACTGCAAAAATCTAGTGATATGTATTTCTCCTGCTTATACCTTTTGGGCCAATACGTAAGGTGCTATAGCACCCACAAGTTAGGGAATTTTCATAGCAATTTTGTGCCTGCTAAAGACAATCAAGGAGTGATGGCTTCTCTTCTGTTACGGGAGCAACCCATCAGCTCCCATATGTAATCTTCCTTTTCTTTTTAATCAAAACTTTTAACCATTTCTGTGAAAAAAAATTATGGTAAAAGGAAGCATGGGGATAAGCAATTCAACACGTACGGGGATATATATGCTTTGGTCTCAATGAATTGTTTCAATTATGCATGTGTTGGTTCACGGAAGAGGTGCATTTTGGCTCTCAAGGAAATGACTTGGCAACATGTAAGATCATCTCTTAATTATGGTTCCCTTACTAATGGCTTTGTAATTCCATGGGACTTTATTTTTCAAGTTTTGAGGCTACTTGAAGGGGGTATTTATGTTTTTCCATTTATCAATTGGACTAATCTTTATTTGAGAGTAATAGCCTTGTTGGAGTTTGATTTTCTTTTGTCTATTGTGGTCCTCGATGACTGTGTCTCCATCACCTTCATTAGGTCCTCTCTATTTTGACATAATATGGGCTTAATTTGTTGGTGTATCCTTCGAGCCCGATTGCTCACTAGATTTATATCAAACCATTATAGAGACTTAGGTTGGTATAGTGCAACACTAGGAAGGTTGTCTAGAATCTAGTTTGCCCCTTTGTCCATATTTAGAGAGCCTAAACTCTTCATAATTTTGTTGGTTTGTTCCCTTGTATCTAGGTAATTCGACTATGTTTTGCATGTGTAGCAACATTGAGTGCAAACACACTCACTCAAGCAAAGATATTCTTATGAAATGGCTGAATTTTGTCAAGTTCTCAAGTAACATGAAGAAATGATCACAAAAAAAACACTTCCATCTTTTCATTAGTTAATAAGATGCATGCTCATGATGAAATGCATAATAGTTTATGTGCAATAGTTATGGAAGTGCTTGCACCTTAGAAAAGACAATTGCAAGCTCTATAAGCAAAGTGCCAACTCCTTTGCAACATGGTTAATCATTTGAGCAAGGATGTCCATTCCAAAACCTCTCCATTGCCCAACGAAATAGAAGGAAGAGGATATTGTTGAAGCAAAAATGAATTGGGATGGTTTGGTAAATACCGAAACCAATGAAGTTTAAGATGGTTTGTTAATCATTTGAGCAAGGATGTCCATTCCAAAACCTCTCCATTGCCCAACGAAATAGAAGGAAGAGGATATTGTTGAAGCAAAAATGAATTGGGATGGTTTGGTAAATACCGAAGCCAATGAAGTTTAAAATGAATACCTAACATCAGAAATGGTCTTATTTAATTTTCTTAGTTTGTTTGGTTTTGCAAATCTTTTCTATATTTGAAGAATTCTTGTTAGTTTATACACACATAATTAATACTAATTCATAACTTTTTTTTAAAATCATATAATTCATACTAATTCATAACTTTTTTTTAAAATCATATAATTAATACTAATTCATAACTTTTTTTTAAAATCATATGTATATAAAAATAATATCTTATTGTACAATCACTCCATAAAAAGGTCAAATATCTATACTTTTTTGTATTTTTATGTTCATCAATGCAACTATAACAATATATAAATATTATTTTTTTAAATTATAAAATATTAATTTAAATATTAATGAATATGAGTAAGACATGGCCATTACAAATGTATAGTCATCACAATTATTTATTAAAATAATTTTCATATTCAATGAAAAACTAATAAAATAGTTATTTTTTATATAAATGAAAAACGAATAAAATAATAATTGAAAATATGCTCAAAAAAGATTGAAAATCTAGAATATTTAGATTACATTAATTTTTTATATAAATGAAAAATAAATAAAATAATTATTTTTTTATATAAAAGAAAAAAATAAAATAAAAAATTATATAAATGAAAAACGAATCAAATAGTTATTTTTTTATATAAATGAAAACAAATAAAATAGTTTTTTTTTATATAAATGAAAAACGAATAAAATAGTTATTTCTTTATATAAATGAAAAACCAATAAAATAGTTATTTCTTTATATAAATGAAAAACGAATAACATTACGAATGAGATCTTAATGTTATGAATATTTTGTTGGTAATAATAATTTAGTTAAAAATGCATACTTAGTAGAACATGCATCTCCTTTCTAAAAAGTTAGGGTAGAAATTGCTTATTACATATATCCCTTGGCCACATATGTCAAGGCATTAGAAAGCTAGCTTTTTCAACTTATACTTACAAAATAATGATTCACACGTTTACAAATATCCAAGGGTGTAATGGTCACTGTATAAAAAGGCATTGTCAGCACAATTATGTGTTAAATATATTTTTACATGCATCTACATTCTAAAAAGATCTGGTTAATAGTGCGTCTTCGATGTATCCTTCCTTTTGCCACACGTGTCAAGCCATTACAAAGCTATCTTAGTCAACTTAAATAGATCACTTTCTTTTTATTAAGATATATCTCGCACATAAATATACCATTACCAACTACCTCTTGACTCAAAATATGCAAACACCGTCAATTTAATATTTTTGTTAAAGATGTATATCCATTTCAAACTATGGATTTTACGTTGAAGTCTATAATGATCGATTTGATTCATTCCATATGAATTTGAGATTTTGATAATTTTAAAAAATATTTATTTTGTTTTTAATAGCAAGTGTTTATTTTTTGTTTTTTCTAATAATTAAATCTTTATTGGACCTTGATATTATTTACTTTTAAATACCTTTACCTGTTAAAGTAGATGGAGACATTGTTTCCTTTTGAAATTCAAACAGTTGGATATATGATGTTTCAAAAAGCTATCAACAAGAACAAGAACTAACTATATGTATAGGAACAAGAACAAGAACTAACTATATGTATAGGAAGACCATAGTTAATGTAGAGAAAAAAAGAGACATAAAATTCATATCAACATCACATCTCTCAAAAGGAGGGTTGGGTACTTTAATTAATCAGGGTTGGGTACTTTAATTAATCATATAAGTTTAATTACGTTGTATGTATTGTTTGAATGGTTGATGAAAAATTATTCTCAACTAATTTTTTTTTTAAATTATCACAATTAACTTTTTGTGTATAAAGACATCAAAGGCCAATGGACATGAATCATTTGAATTGTTAATGAAAAATTATTCTCAACTAATTATTTTTTTTTAAATTATTACAATTAACTTTCTGTGTATAAAGACATCAAAGGTCAATGGACATGAATCATTCGAACGACATATATATATATATATATATATATTTTAACAGAAACAGGGGATTATATATAAATATTAAAAAGGCTGTGCACAGCCATGCAGTACAAAAATTTGCCATGATTCTGCTTCAAAAAGGGGAAAGCTGCAGAATTGGCAATGAGTTTGGCTTTCAATGTTTCTCTTCCTAATTTTCCTGAAATTTCCAGTCATTCTACTAGTGTAGACCTTAACAAACTGATTACAGAGCAAAATACAGAAGAACATTCAAAAAAAATTTATGTGAAACCTGTGGGTCGACCTCCTAAAAACAGAAATGACATTATCCTTTAGTCTGCTGCTGTGAGGACGCAGCTTCCTTCATTCCTTGGTTGACAGACGGGGTTTCATGTACCTGACTGCAGTGGGTTTTGTTTATGAAGATTGAGAATTCCTCTCTGATACTGTCCATTTTCCCCAGGATTTCTACTGTATTCCTTTCAATGTCATCAAGCCGAGATTCCACACAGGAGAGCCGGGAGTGGACGTATTTGAATTCCAGAATTTGCTCCTTGTTCTGGTCAGTGATTGAACACACCGCCGAGTAAGTCCTTGACAGATAAACCTTGACCTCCGATGTTATCTGGCTGAGGGTAGCGATGGCCTGCCGGACGCCTTCCATGGCTCTGGGCTCGCGAAGTTCTACGTGCTGCTGTATCTCCAAATCTGCCACAGAAAGACGCTGAAACTCAGGGCCGAGCGGAATGCTGTTGTAATGCTCCATAGGTTCGAGCTTGTTTTTGTAAACCGCCTCACAGCTATAAATGCTGGAGCGTGAGAGCGTAGATGTCAGATGGAGAGGCACATGGCCTTGACGTGCCAGCTTATTGCATCGGGGAGTCCACCTTAACGTGTTCGCCTCCATGGGATACGCCTTGTTAGCCTTTGGGAGTGTGTTATATCCCAAGGTTATAATGTGTCCAAAGTTGATAATGCTAGGGGATGAATGCATAACCAAGTTCCTTGTTTTGCACTATTTGGCCTTGCCCCAAGGAGGCTCCCTCATTAGCGAGTTCATCTGCTACCGAGTTGAGACTTCTAAGAATGTGGAGATAATTTGTATCAGTGGGAAGAGAGAGGGTTTTGATTCTTTTTCGAAGATTTTTGTTCTTTGCTTCTCTTGGAGAGGTGTTGTTCATATGCTAGATAACATGCCTGGAATCGCCAAATACCTGTAACTTACTCACATTTAAAGAAGAGACTAGCTCGAGTGAGTGGTACATCGCCATCCATTCTGCTTCATTATTTGTTCTTGTTCCAAGTCCCCAAGCAAACTCGACTACTTTTCTTCCTCCGGGATCGTAGATAATCCCCCCCGCTCCTGCCTCCCCTACATATATATTTATAAATGCTATAATAACAAATTATATTTACTTAATTAAAGATTTATGACCATTAATGAACTCTACACTATATCATAACATGATTAAGGATATCTTCACTTGGTTGAACACCCCACAAATTTTAGCCAAGGTGATGATAATTTTTTTATCTAAATAAAATTGATTTTAAAAATTTTACTAAGAAAATGATCAATCCCTTCTAGAATGGTAGTGTTCCATAAGTGGATTAAGAGACTTGACAATTAAACTCAAAGTTGAGGTGACATAAATAAATATGCTCTCTGAGTTGAACTTTGAGAATCATAATTGAATAAAAGGTTAGGATTTCCCCAAAACCGTGGCCCTTCACTCAAAAACCATTATATAAAGATGATGTTAGACTTAAAATACAAGGGATATTTTACTTTGATGATAGATTCAACGTAAATGTCATCTTGATAATGAACGAATATGTTCTTTATCATAATAAATGTATTCTATAAATGAGCCTCATTAGAGTGGCGACTAACATAAAATAATGGATTGTGACAAAACAACAAAGCTCCTCATTAAATGGAGAGGAAATGAGCCAAAGGCTCTTAGAAGAGGTTTTGACCTTGCTTTCCATTTTATTTAGACTAGGAAAATACAACATTATACCATTATTCATAAGAACCCCACCTTAAAATACTATATGTGAAAGCCATTTTTTGATGGATAAATCTATGGTCGACCTAAACATGGAAACCCTAGTCCAATTTTTTGTAAGAATTTAGATTAGTTCAATCAAATTGTGTTGTCATGCAGGGACTTCAATAAATGTTTTTGTCTTAAAAATGATAAGCTTATCATTCACACAACTAATCCTATCTATCGCAATTGGATTTGTCATTACAGAAAACCAATTTGGATTCCAAACCAAATAAATTATACCATGTTGTTTTGGATTTCCAAACCAAATAAATTATACCATGTTCTTTGCAAAAAACTTTTTTGGGGAAATTTGAATACCATGTTCTTTGCAAACAACTATTTTAAAGAAAATTTGAATGGACATTCGAACATTGTTGGCTTTGAAGCTAAATGGAAAAAATATTTATAGATTATATGGTCCTTTAGACTCCTTCTGAAAGACAATGTTTCTCTACTTAGTCATTTATCAAGGCCTTCCTTCTAAAGACCGATTATTAGGGACATGTCTCATATACAACTATTATTCGCATTGCATTGATTTAGAGTATATTAATTACATATTTTGACAATGGAAATATGTTCAAGATTGTTGGGTCTTTGTTTTGAACAAAACCCAATATGGAGGATTTTATGGAGGTATGGAGGATTCTATTCATTTATGTAATTTTCTTACACTTTCCACGACAACTTGGGCAGTCTATGGTTCTTTGGAATACCCAGTATTTTTCAATTACACAAAATCGAGTAAACATAGGGTTGTTTCCCCAATCATTGTCAATATTATAATCCCCACAAAGATTTGACAACCCAAGATTTGGAAATATTTCTAATCCCAATTTCAACCCAACAATGGACTATCTAACACTGATATCATCTACACAAGAGAGCAAGTAAGAGTCACAGAATGAACCTAGTCTCTCCAACCTTCTAGGATCCAATCTAGCACAAACCTAAGACACTAAAATGTTTGGGCGAAACCAAATCACGAACCTATTGTCACGACCCTTTTATTATTTGGCAAATTTTAAACCTAATTAAATGACAGATTCCTCGAGAAAATTTCATAAAATAACTAATCTACCATGTGCCTATTGACAGTCAAATTCATTATCCTCAAGAAACTAGTTAACAACTCTAATACAACTCAAATAACTAATAGAAATAAAAAATGTAACCCAAAGAGAAGAATCTTTACTTACCCGATTGAAGACTAGTTGGGCCAATTTTGCATGCAGACCTTTCCCTCTGTCAATCGCCAACTCCTTTAACAACAACAACAACAACAAAATTGAGGGGACAACTCTCCACCCAACCAACCCCCAGCATGAGTTGAGGCCCCTGATCCCTCAAGAATTAACCTTATTCCAAACCATGTGAGACCTTACTCTTTCCTCTATGAACCGTTGTACAATCATCTCCTCCTCCCTATCCTCCTCCTCTAATAGATACCCTCACAAACAACTAGAAAGCTAGCACAAACAAGCAAACAACCCCAAAAAAACCACCAGCAAGACTAGAGCCCTCACCTCTTGGTCTTGTCGCTTTCTATTACTTAATTTTCATAGTTTACCCAACTTCTTAATTCTTGCATGGATGATACACTTGTTATCCATGCACCTAAATGTAAATTACAATGCATGTGTTCCTTTTTATGTTTACATATTAATTGGCCTTTTAACTACTATCATATGTTATTTACAGTTATACTAATGTCTAAGGTTGGGGTGTTACACCTGTCCAAGTTTCTCGAAAAAAATGGGACCTGTGAGATTCTATGGATGGCCTTTAGAAATACACCCTATCCAATGAAAGCATAGTTCAAACTAAAAGTACAACCACCCGATTCTAATAGAATACCAAAAGACAATGGGACTTGAGAGATTCTGAGGATGGCCTTCAAAATAGCACCCTTTCCAATAAAGGAAAAGACCAAGCTGAAAACGTGATCATCCACTTCTTACATGACATACCTCAGAATGACTAAGTTTATTAATTGAATGACGTCGAGCTCTATGAACTCCTCTAGTTTGAGATAAGAAATGGTATGGCAAAGGGGCTCCCATTATCCCACCTTATCCCATAAAGCAATGCCTAGAGCATTCAAATTAACAGGACATGGAAAAGAGTGGCATGTGTGATGCCATCCCATGACCATCCCAACCTTTAAATGCACTCTTGATTCCTACGAACTCCACTTTGTTCGAGCTGCTATGTGGCCAACAACATGGATTGGGAATTAATTGAGTTTGATTATTGAGATTCATAACATAAACCTTGGGGGATTGGGAGATAACCATCCTCCCCATTTTTTTCGTATTGTCCTTTCAATTATGTTGCAAATCCGACTTGTGTGTCAGCGTCTCCATTTAGTTCTCGAAGAATGTGATAAAACTCAATGTATTTGAAATGGGAGGCTTCATTTTTTATCCTAGAGAATAATCGAACTAAAGACTTTGCCATTGAAACGTGATGCTTGTTCATGAGCTTTATTATTATTGTTGAGTCCACAATTATTATTAGAGATCACATCTTGTTCATATCAATACTCTGGAGTCGTTGAAGCAATACATATAGCTCATCTTGGTTGTTGGTTGCAATTCTAAGACCCCAAGCATAACTTGATTCCAAAATTCCTTTAAAATTACTGATAATCCTCCCGCACCTACCACCCCTTAGGGTTAATAATATTAGCATTGTTATTATGAGATAAACTTATTAAAAAAATGATTTATTTGTTATGATTGATGATCCTCCTGCACCTACCACCCCTTAGGGTTAACAATATTATTATTATTATTATAACACAAACAAATTAAAAAAATAATTTATTTTTTATGATTGATGATCCTCCCGCACCTACCACCCCTTAGGGTTAACAATATTATTATTGTTATTATAAAACAAGCAAATTAAAAAAAAATGATTTACTTTTTATAATAGATTTTACCACTGTGGTTTGTTAAGAAATAAATGCAAAAATCAAATACTCGGGAGCATATATCTTAACAGTAAAAAATTACAAATGATAAATCTCTTGGGAAAGTTGTTTACATCGCATGCCATTTTTTTAAAATAAATATCATTTGATAAATCTTTTGGGAAAGTTGTTCACATCGCATGCCATTTTTTTAAAATAAATATCATTTGTTTGAGCTTTAAGCAACTCAATTTTAATCATATGATCATTAAAATATTACAATTTACTAAACTTGATCTATTATATAATATATAAATTAAATTATCCTAAAAGCTATGAATTGCCCACCATATCTACATTTAAGGTGAGTGAAAGTGCAGTAAAAACAAGAAATCACATACTCGTTTCCTCATATACGATGATACTACATGCAACCTCCACATACTTGTTTCTTAACCTAGTATGATACTACAAATGGCAACCACGAAAAATAACATGGAGGCCGTAGACATATTACTTATGTGGCCAAATAATCTTCATCGTTGTACAATCTATACTTATCTGGATGAAAGAAGAATGAGGTTTTAATGATGTAAGTACTATGTTGAACACTTCAATTTTTTTTTCGTGAAAAAAAACATATTATTGATATTCAAATATAACTGAATCAACTAGTACATGATATGTCAATAGCGGAAACTATAGTCCCATAAAAGAATTACAACATACTTCAAATACTTTTCAAATATATACAAAATATACTAATAGTGATAAGCAAAAGGCAAAATACTCGGGCAGATCAAGCACTAATCTAGAAAATATAAAGAACCCGACTCTATCATCAAGTTCTCACAGTGTTCTTCCCAAAATAGAAATCCTTCTGCGTCGTCCAGTGCCGTCCAGTGCCAACTTCGACAAGTTGTCAGCCTGTGTGTTGAACTCTCGATAAATATGTGTCAAGGATAGAGTTCTAAAAGTCTGTAGTTTTGTCAGAATTCTGCTGCACCAGTAATCTAAGTTCAGAACCTGCAACCTGTATTCACCTAGTGCCCACTTAATTGTGACACGTGAATCGCCAAAGACTTTAATAGTACCCAGTCCAAACAAATTAGCAATACGAATAACAAACCAAAGTGCTATCAATTCTGCTTTCATATTGGTTCCTTTGCCACAGTTAAGGCGAAAAGAAAAATAATGGTCCTGGTTGAGATAAATAACACCACCTGCTCCACATATTCCAAGTTGCGCCGCTCCATCGAAAAATAGTACTGGATCATCAAAAGTAACCTAAAAGTCTCCAATAATCCGTTTGACAGGGTTGACCACAGTTGGCATATAATGATGAAATTGGCACAAAACAGCATTGAAAATATGTTCCAGGTTGGGACTGCAGTTCTCAAATACAACCATATTTCGAGCTTTCCAAAGCCCCGAACAGATAAACACCGGAAGAGTATGATGTGATCTGCAACCTTTTACCCATAAATGGAAACAAGATTCGATGTTGTTACCACCCCAGCGCTCAGTGATACCATAACTCATGTAGAACTTCTCCCATAGACTTTGCGTAAAAGTACATTTGATGAAGATATGATACATAGATTCAGCCTCTATTTTGCAGAAAACACAAATGCTACGGCCATTCCACCCAATGGCGGTCAAGTTTTCCCAAGTTTTAAGACGTTCCTGGAGCAGAAACCATGTAAAACATTTTAATTTCAGAGGGATATACCAAGACCATATCATATCATACCACCAATGTTTAGGAATGATACATCGACTTTTAATCATATAGGCATATGCAGTCTGTGCCGTGATCCTCCCCGTGGCAGTGTTTCCTGCCCATATCACCTCATCGACCGCACATCTCAGGCGAATACCAACACCATTCAATGCACAACAGTATCAGTCCCATTCATCACAATAATGTTGTGGCAGGTTTAAATCATCTGCCGATATCCAATATCTGTGGGAATTTGTATTAGCAATTGAATCAAGTGTATAATAGCCAGCATTCCTGAGATATAATAATAAACCCTGAGACAGAGAATATCCATCATCTAAGCCCAAAATAGGATCAACTCCTATAGCCACCTGCAGACCATTTCCAACCTTCCACTTCATTTCAACAGCTAACCAACAGTAAACCTTCAGAAAGCCATTCCAGATAGGAGATATGCCTCTAGTTACCTTGTTGGGCATTCTCAGCCATTCAATAACTTCGATTTTCACATATTTGTGATATATGACCTTGGACCAAAGTGTGCCTCCAAATAATGCTCTCCAAAGACTCTTCAAACGTAGAGCAGCGCTGAACACCGACAAGTCTTTTAGTCCCCATCCTCCAGCAGCTTCCGGTCTATAGAGTTTATCCCAGCTGGTCAAAGACATATATGTATTCTTGAGTCCACCGGTCCTTAAGAAATTAAAAATAAGTGATCTAAGCGTATTTATCACTGAGCAAGGTACAGGAAGTAGTGATAACCAGTACACCGGAGTCCCCATCAAGACAGATTTTATAAGCGTAAGTTTCCCCCTGATGGAAAGGAGGCGATACGTCCAATGTTGGATCCGATTCTCAAATTTTCTAATCAACCACTGCCATCCCTAATACGGTAGCCATTTGGTTTGAGCTGGAAATCGAGATAAGTAAAACCCTCACTCACCTTCGTACACATGTAGGGAAGCAGTAATTTAATAGCTTGCAAACTATTTGACTCAACCGCATTCTCATAGAGACAAGTTTTTTTTTCAGGCTGATCTTCATGCCCGAAGCCTTACAGAAAAAGTCCAGGATGCTATGGTAGGTCTTCCATTCCTCCATTGTATCGTTACTAGCTACTAATACATCATCAACAAACATAGCATGTGTAACAAATAAATCCTTTGATAGTTTCAAACCCTTTACCATACCTTCTCGCTTCGCCTGCTTAATCAACCAACTCAGGCCATCAATAATTAAGAAGAATAACAGTGGTGACATCGAACAGCCCTGTCTGAGACCTCTTGAACAACATAAAAATGTCGTAGGAGCTCCATTCACTAGAACATCAATACTCATCGAATTCACACATGCCATGATCCACTGTATAGCAAGAGCAGGAACACCAATCTGGATCAAAATTAATCGAAGAAAATCCCAACTTACAATATCATAGGCCTTCTCTAAATCAATTTTGAGAAGAATAGCCTTGAGCTTCTTACTTTTGATGGAATGAAGAAGTTCCTGAGTAATTCCCACAGCGTCATGAATCTATCGATCTTCTAAAAAACCAAATTGCTTAGGTGTGATGAACTTTGAAAAAATAGGCTTGAGACGAACAACAATAATTTTTGAAACAATCTTATAACTCAGGTTACACAATGCAATGGGTCGAAAATCTCCAAAAGTCTCTGGATCATTGGCTTTTGGAATAAGTGTGATGAAAGTAGCGTTCAAAGCACCAGAGACATACCCCTGTAATCGTGTATATTCCACCATTTGCAAGATCTCATCTCCCATAATCTCAAAGAAGTGCAAGAATAACTCCACAATCCAGCCGTCAGGGCCTGGACTCTTCTCTTTTGCAACCAATTTGAGAGTTTTTTCAACTTCTTCCAGCGTTATCTCCTAACATAAGTCCTCTGCTTCCTTATCCTCAAAAAATTTAGGAAACAGTCTCGCCACTTGTAGCTGCGACAGTAAGTCACATTTCTTATCATCAGAATATATAGCCTGGAAATGCTCCTTAGCTAGAGATTGTAGCTTCGTACCTCCCGTCACTTCAACCCCATCCCTATTCTTCATTTTCCAGATCGTTTTATTGTTACGCCGAGCCGAGGCAAAGGAATGGAAAATTTTCATATTGTTATCTCCAAAATTGACACAAAGAGCACGGCTCTTCAAGCGCCACTCTTTTTCCTCATTCAAAAATATGCTGTCTCTTTCAGATTCAAGTTTTTTCACTAGCTCGAAAGATTGGCTATCAAAAGGAGCTTCCAACAATGCAGAATATAACAAAAGACGCCGGGCTTCGACCTTCATTAAACTTTGTTTCTCCAATATCTTCCTTCTATGTATCCATGTAGAAACTTTTTCCTTAAGCCATCTCAACTTTAAACAAAACCGATCAACTGGATTATGTTCCACATCTCCAATGAATTGTGACCAGACTGTCTTGACATACATGACAAATTCTGAATTAGATAGCCAGGAACAATCGAATTTAAAAGGATAGTTCTCATGCAGATCATAATCATCCAACTGTAGATAGACCGGCCAGTGGTCGGATATCTTCACCTTACCAACCCAGGACCAATGCCGAGGACAAGACTACAGCAGAGTGCCTTTGACCAAAAAATTATCTAAACGTTTCAATATACAGTCATGCCCACCACAGCCATTTGTCCAAGTAGGAACCATCTTCCCTGTATAAACATCCACCTTTGCCGTCGATCCCCAAATTTCCTGAGATAAACAAGTGAAATTTAAATCACCCGCAATAATGAGATTCTCCATGTTGAATATGCCTGAAGTTTGAAGTCCTAACCAGAATGGTTCTCGATTTTTGTAGGGGGCATAGCAATTTAAGACTGACAAAGGTAGATTATCCATCTTACGATGTCCCTCCAACAATATACCCCAAACTATTTTATAAGGTGAAAAGGAATATAAGCAGGGATCCCAAGTCACCAGAAGTCCTCCCGACAACCCAAAAGAGCTGGTAGCAGAAATTTCCCAACCCCCCAGGATACCAATAATTTTGGAAATCACCACCATGTCCTCACACATGGTTTCCTGAAGAAGCAAAATAGCAGGGCGAATAGTAACTAAAAGGTCTGAGAGGGCCCTAACTCGTGCAGCCCGTCCCACACCACGGATATTCAATGAGAAAATCGACATTAAGGAACACAATCCTCGGGGGATATCTCTCTAAGACCCCCAATAACAGTAGAAGATGTCTTCCCTTCCCCAGCCGGATTCAGTCGATCTGAGAGAGGGACAAAGACTATACCCACCTCTCCACTTGAATCCTCAACAATTCGAGTCTTTCTCTGGGTTTTTCTAATAGTAACATTCTGGAACATTGTCAAATTCAAGGACTGTACATTAGGATTTGTGGTAGGGTTTTTTGAAAAAACAGGAAGGGCAGTCTTAAAGTCCACTCCCACCGAAACCCCAATCCCAACATCTCCCATATGTGTGGTACCCAGGGAGGAAAGTTGTCCCTTCTCCAAAACCCCCAAAACCAACAATTCCCCCTTGTCATCCGGCAGATTAGAACAAGAAGTGTTATGGCCTACAATAGGATTGGAAATTGTATCCCCCGTCTGAGAAGGACCCATACCAAACAGTTCTCGGTTAATACATGTCTTATCTAACAGAACCTTCTCAGAAAACCCCTCTGGTGACATACTAGGTTTATCAGGCTTCCCCCAGACAACAAGTTTATTTAAGCTAACATTGGTATCAAAAATCTCATCAATCTCAGCATCCGAGAGACCATGGAGAGTAGGGGGGAATGGAAAAGTATGCTTACCCAGAGTCTGTAGGGTGTCCAATGGTTCTACACTTGAGGGAGAAATAATGACTGACACCTTAGCCTACTTCTGGTCCAGCAACCCCAGAGTGTGGAAAGCCGGGCATCGAGCCTTAGTATGCCCTGTCTTTTGACAATGGAAACAGCGAAAAGGAACCTTAAAGTAATCCAGTCTTTGCTGCCAAGTTTTCGACCCCCACACCAATTCTACCTCGGTCGGCAAACCCTTATGCATTTCAAATTCCACCATGACCTTTGCAGACTTCCGGTCATACCCAAAAAGGGAGTTGTTATTTAGTCTCACAAATCTGCCCACCGTATTGGCAATGCCTATCAATATGTTCTCAGTCCAAATTTCTACTGGCAAACCAGGTATCAAAAGCCATAAATGTTGAATACCGAGTTTTTCCTTAAGGGGGTCGAAGGCCAGGTGCCAGCGTTTGAGACACAGGGAGCCATCTTTAAGACACCAATATCGTTTGAGAATGGAGCCAACATGTTCAGCCTTAGAGAAAATAAACATAATCCAACCATTTATCAGTTGTAGAACCCGGGGTAAGTCCCCCACAATGGGCATCCACTGCTTTCGGACCCATTCCACAAGTTCTCTCTGGCCTCCATTAGTAAACTCCGGCCTACCAACAATAGCCCGAGACAATAACATTTCTATGCAGTCCAGATTCGTTTCCATAGGTATGGTAAATCTATCAATGCCCTCTCGAACTTTGAGGGCTTTTGCATTCATGCGCTTCTTTTACTTTTCACCCTTGTTTCTACCAGGCCAACCCCCACCCAATACCGGTTCCAAAACTACTAGAAAGTCATCGCCCGCACAGGTCGAAACAAGACCTCCTTCGACAGGGTCAGAATGTTTAGGAGGAATATGATTCTGTTTCAATGCAGGTGGAGTAACAAAGTCATGGACATCGGAACGGTGACCCATAGTTCCACTGATGACCGACAGTGGTCTTTCGAAAGCTGTCTTATCCAAAGAGTATCCCCAGGTGACACTACTGGAAAAAAAACCGTGACCCCAGCTGTCAAGCAAATGGGTAGAAAGAGAGCTGACAACCCACTACAAACATACGCGTAACAGTCCAGGGTAATGTGAACAAACACCTGCACAAAAACCGGCAAAATGCAAAAGTCGCTAGTATAGCCGAGAGTCCCACCAAATAGTCTAGCGAAACCCCAGATACCTATAGATGCAGTATAGTCAAAACCTGCCACATTAGTAGGTTACCAAAAACAACAACAAGGCCGCCAACATCTCCCGAGAAAACCTCAAACGAGCCAAAAATAGCACAGTACCTAGATCCCACCAAACAGAACTGAAAAAAGGATGATCAGAAGTGACAGAAACTAGAGCAGCCAGCGGACACAAAAGATTCCCACGTTTTTTATACTTGGCTGGTACTAGGATAGTTCAGGAGAACCATCTTGACTCCAAGTCGTGGCTGCTCCAGACTATGTCCACTCTATCATGAAATTCAAACGAGAACAGCAGTATGTCACAAATGGCCACAACCAGATCAAGCCCGGACTCCTCCATCACCAAACCCTAGCCAGTACTCCTCCATCACCAAACACCTTCTCTAGATAAACATGCTTTCAATACTTCTATAAGAGCGCAAAGAGGAATAAATAAACTAATATATTATGGCAAAATATCCAAGCCCCCATTAAAGTAAAAGTGGTATATGAAAGATTCTTTAGGATCCATGAGGGTGTGAGTGTGGGCCCTATAAAAAGTAAATGGAATATATGAAAGGTTCTTTAGGACCATGAGCATATGATTGTGAGATGTAATTGCTTTGATTTGCTTTATAAAAGGGTATTTTGGATCCATGGGCATGTGATTGTTGGCCTTATAAAAACTAAAGGATATATATGAAAGGATATTTAAGATCCATAAGTAGCATATGATGTGGGAGGTAATTACTTTGATTGGCTTAAAGAAGAGGATGTTCTAAAAATAAATAGAGAGAGTTTAAATAGAGGAAGAAGGGAACTTTAGATTCAATTAGGATTATTTATTTATAGGAAACCTTTACCTATGAGAGTTTGTTCAAGAATATTAAAATCCAGTTTTATCAAGGTTAAATATTTTAGGAGGCTTGTGGCAATGATAGAGATTTTAGAACTAGTTAGTAACTTTGCAATTCTTTTTCCTTTTTTTTTTTTTGGCAAAATGCACATCATGGGAAATTTTTTGGGCATTTCTTCCCATTTAGAGGATGGTATCCAAGCTCAATTGTTTGGTAGTAGTTTTGGAAATATAACCCGATGGGGACATCAATTGAGGCTCATAACATTCGCAGAGGCAACCAAGTTGGGTACTTGACCCCATAAACACCTGCTTGCAATTCACAACACTCAACCACTCGAGTAAATCCACCGAGCTAAAAACCCCTTCCAATTATATACATTAATTATCCATTTCTTTAATAGGATTTCACCTTTGATCAAACTAAGTAACAGATAAAATTATTTTATTTGGAACTAAGTAACAGATAAGATAATTTTATTTGGAAGAGATCAAGCAAGGGATATGTATGTTATTAAAGAATGTTTCAAACATTTTTGTGAGTGAACATTCAATTAAACAAGAATTGGTATAGGTGTTTTTTATATAAAAGTGAAATTCTTACTATAAAGGAAAAATAAAACAGGGTTTAGTGGAGTCCTTACTCTCTTATTTGTTTTAGCAACAATTTTTTAATGGAGATAGTGGGTGGAGGATTTTGTTGAAAGTGTGTTTTAATGTGTTGTAATCATCTCAATGCATCAATGTGTTGTATGAAACAATGCATTGTTGCGTTGATATAAAAGGCGCACCCTAGTTAGGGAAAAAATTACCCTAGCCTATTTTCCATTTTTCATTGTCCTTTAGTGCTTTCCTCCTTTCCAAGCACCAATGCTTCTTTCACATTTCCACATCCATGCCTCGTCGATTTCAAAGAGCAAACCAAGGAATTTTATGTGTTATGACTTAATTTACATTTCTATGTTTTTTTTTTCCTTTTAGTGTAAAAATAGTTAGGTTTTTCATTTTTTTCAAATGTCAACCATGCATCTACATCCAGTTTTTGTGCATGTTTATCAGTGCATGAATGGGGTGCATAGATGCGATGCATTTTTTCTTTTGTACCACACGGTGGTGGTGTGACACCTGATGTGTTGAAGATGATGTTGCTCATGAAGTACCATGCACGATGCATCTTATAAAAATTAGCATATTGATAATAGTCCACTTGGGGAAATGGTCACCACCTGCTATTCTAGAGAATCAAGGTGGCACGAATTACAATCATTACAATATGGGCTCAACAAGAGCAATATGTCACTTACAAGAATTGAACTTGGGTGGGGAGGGTAACAAACATTCCTCCCAACCACCCAAGCTACAACCAATGGACATAGCATATTGATAATAGATATAAGGTGCATTGAAATTGATTGGACAATAACACATCTCGTTGCACCAACATTGGTGCATCTTACAACCTTGACACACCATTAAATCAACCATTTGTATTGTGGATATTGTAGTGCTTTTGGTTACTTGGATGCACCATTATAGTGAAGGGTAATGCACATCAACATGTATACCAACACATTAGTGCATTGGTGCATTTTCACATGCATCATACATGGGGCATGCCCTCATATTAAATGCAACGGTGGGAGTATGGAGCAGTCAACCTAAATTACCTTGTGTCTTTAGCTTCATTGGACACAACATCTATAGTGCAAGTGGACCACACATAATTGCTAGTGCACACCCATTTTTTTGTCCATTGTATGAACTCCGAGTGGTGTGTTGTTGCACGTGAGCATACTGCAATACCTAGATAAACACATGTCTTTGTATGATTGTGTGCTCTCATTACTTAGAGACACCACTTATGGGGCAAAAAACACGCATCAAAAAATAGAACAATGCATTGTATTTATTAAAGTAGGCCATACTAAATGTTGCATGTTCTTTTTTATTGTTTGTGACATACCATGGCTATTGCATTTTATGTATGTTATTGTTATATACAAACCAATGTGTAAATGTACATGTGTGGTGTATTATGTAGAGCTATGAATTTGAAACTATATATTGAATGAATCATATTACCATGATTTTATGAACATTTGATTTTAGATTTATATATTTTGCTAATGAAGTTGTTACGTGAATCAAGCATAAGTACAAGAACCACAAGCAAATTATTTGATGTTGCGGCATTGGAGACACACAAGAGGGAGTGAGAGAGATCCCCACATCCAAATTCATTGGCCAAATGGTGTCCTTTAATGAAGGTTGGTATCCTTGAGTATTATGAGAAGTCTATATCCAAGGGGGATACTGATTTTATGATCTAGTTGATACATTATTTGCAACTTTGATTATTTTTAAGTATTATTTTTTAACATGTCTTGTTTAGCTAAAATTCATTGTGTGTTGGAATTGATTTTCTATGTTGGAGTTCAAGCTCCGTTTAGCTAAAATTCATTGTGTGTTGGAATTGATTTTCTATGTTGGAGTTCAAGCTCCATAATCATGCAACAGTTTTTAAGTAAAATTATAAATGTCACTTAAACAAAGAATAAGCAAGAACAAAATGTATCAGATTCAAATTTTAATTTTATAACCTATAGGTTATGGGCCCACAATGCTTCTACTGCACCACTTTGATGATGCCATGAAATATTGAATTTCAATCAACCTACAAATCCCAAGATATTGCATCACCCTACATATGAATTGCTCAACATGCATCCAAAATATTATTTATCTTTCAATTGATATGTATTTGCAACATGACTAGCAAAAATCACTCTAGTAGAGATCATGGAATAAAGGAGGGTGGAATAGAAGAAAAGGAGGCAAAGGGGGATATGGATCTCAAATAGGAGAAAGTGATTGATTTTATGCTCTAGGTCGATGTCTATCGTTTGTTCTGCAACATAGGGTTGTTGAATTGAATGTGAGCATTCGAAGTGATGAATCTTTGGCATTGAAATTAGATTTGTCGAGTCCAAACATGAGAACTTGTGCAAGAGTTCCCCTTCAACCTTACATTGTTGATGATATAAAACTGGTGGTACAAAGGGATAATAAGAAACACTTTGGTTTACTAGAAGAAAATGGCATGCAAACCAAGTATGTGGCATGGAATTGATAGACTCAAAAGGGTTGTTGAAACCTATCTTGTATGTTGAAGAAGTTAAAATGGGCCTCCTAAGGAAAATAATAAAATAATTTTATTAATTTTGGAGGAAGAAAGAAAAAAACTATTTTTTTGTTCGTATATTCAACATATCTCCATGTATTTTTACTCAAATTTCGAGCAGAAGCACTCATTGGATGTGGAATTAAATTTCGCATCCAACGAGTGCTCCCACTCGAAATATGAGTATCGTCACATTTTTCAGGTATTTCTTGTTTTTGGGGCAGCCGGGTCGTCCAAAGTATGTAGTGTGGGTACTCGTTGGATGCGGAATTTAATTTTGCATCCAAAGAGTGCTCACGCTCGAAATTTGAGTAAGAACACAGGGAGACATGTTGAAAATACAAACAAAAAAGTAGTTTTTTTATGACAAATATCTCAAGTCAACCATTATGGTTGACTCATTTTATTGAAATTCTATTGGTTCTTGAATTCCAACTCATCAATAAATTATGGTTGTCTCGTTTTCTTATATGATGGCTCGTTTTCTTATAAGGTTCATTTTAGACCCCAAATTTCCTCTAATGGAACTTATTTGAAAAGCCTAGAGTCAATTAAGAAGAATGACCTCGGCTACATGAAAAGGAACATTGTTTACTTTCCAAGAGGTTTATCATCATATAATGGTGTAATGAGTGGGATGCATAATGATTGTGAAGTGTTAATATATTTGGATGTACAAAAAGATTTATAAGAAGGAATGAAACTTTTTGTTTATGAAAATAGAGTGATTTTGATAGAGGGGTTAATGGTGTTTTTCCACTTATATACGTTACAAAGATAGAAACAATTGAACATAATAGAAATCAAAGATATTGAATGAAATGTTTCATTTCAAGTATTAAAGGCAAGGAAAGGTGGATGAAGGAAGCCAACTATGAAATATGTTGGGTATCAATAGAAGATTGTTAGCCATGTAATTCTTGTTGAATTATATTCATTTTTATCCAAAACAAAATTGATATAAAATGTTTTCAATTATGTTGGTGTCTAGGTTGGATGATACATGAAACTCTCTTTTGTGTTTTGATTTCAATTTGGTTTGCAATTGAAGTATGAAAAATGTACACAATTTTGTAAAGGAAGTTGCTATTTAATTTTTGTGTGTCACAATACAAACACAACTCAATCGAAAGAAGAAAGGTATTTTGCATGCATGTTGAGTGTCTCATATGTAGGAATGCAATAACTTGGGATTTGTAGGCTTATGGAAATTCAGTGTGCCATGGAAACATTAGATTGTTATTGTGGAAGTGTGGTGCACCCATAAGCCATAGGATCTAAAATCAAAATATGGCTCTCACATTTAGTCATTGCTTATACCTTCTTTAAGACATATTTATAATTTTACCTATAAAATGTTGCATGATTATATAGAACTTCAACTCCAACACAAAAGCCCAATTCCAAGAAATAGTGGATTTCAACTAAAAGAAAACTATGAATCATTGAATCTCATACGCATATAACATATCCTCAAACATAATGAGATTTCAACTCCAACACAAAGTGAATTTCAACTTAAAGACAAATATGAACCAATGACTCCCATATGTAGATCAAAGATATCCATCACTAGATTTCTTCCATCATTAATTTCTAATGCTTTCCAATTCTCAATAAATATTATAACAATTGTTTTTACTGGTGGAATAATGTGATTTATCCACAATATGTTTGAATGGTGTCATTGTTATTGTTAAATGGTTGGTGAAAACTAGTAATGCCAAGCAACTTGAGATTTATTCCTAAACCATTAATAGTATTAATTTTCATCATGAGGCACATTGGGTTAGCAACTGAAAGACTGCTTAGGAACGCTCCATGAATTTTATTTTATGTGTTAATGATTTTGTGTTTAAGAAGCCCAAGGGTTAGGTCAAGTGATTGTTGCCAATGTTGCTAGTGTTTTGTCTAGTTTCATGCCAATGGGTGCCTAGTACTAATCCCCTTGGGTGAGGTGCACTACTTTACACTAACAAGCTTATTAAGGATGTCATCCTAGAATGTGATGAAGCATTTTGTGGGTTTCCCTACAAGGTTTTCCTTGGAAAAAATATTTTGTTTAAGATAAAGTCAATATGTAAATGAATAATTATTATAATTTTAATTACATGAATTTCTACATTAACGACAATACTTCATAATGATTAATTGGATCCATGCAATGGGAAACAAAATATAAACTTATACTTGCCATATTTGTTCATAATTGCTAATAAACACAAAAATTGTCATCATACATGATTCGATGAACTCGCAACTCTGCTTTGTGGTAGAGGAAAGCTCTTAGGTCCTTCCTCGATGCAACATTAATACAAAATATAATAAATCAAAGTACATAAATTAGACTTGGCCTCAACCTCAATATCCTATATGACATGATTTATCACTTAATTTCATTTTCCACTTAATTTTACTTTAGTGTTTGAAGATCAAAACTACAATCATTACAAGTATGCAACTATGTAATATTCTAACTTCAAACATACTTTATAAGGCATTTTTTTGCATCATTTGCATTACCGGTTGTTATAGGAAGGATCGATGCATCATATTTTGAGCATACCCAAAATTTGATTTTTTGTAATGCATCTGCCAAAACCTTTACAAGTAATTTGTGGAGGTTTATACTTATATTTTTTCTAAAACCAAGTTTATCAATACTACTACTTATTTGTTCTAAAACCAAGTTTATCAGTACTTCTACTCATTTTTTCTAAAACCCAATTTTATCATTGCTTCTACTATTTTTGGGAGCACCAATGTGCAACTTATTTATAAGTGCATCGGTGCATCTAGCTTAATAAGGAACATTGACAATAAAAAAACATTTTTTAAACCTAATGGAAAAAGCATAGGCAAAAAAAGTCCATACATTTTTTGAATATACAACTAAGTTTACCCAAAACCTAATCCATTGTTGTGTCAAAAGTGAAGGAGAGGCTTAGGGAAGAGACTTTTACCAAAGAAAAGATCGAAGGGGCTAGAGAGATTTTTTGCAAAGAAAAATTCATAAAGGAGTCACCATATGATGCATACAAATCTATATAAGAGAAATGTAGGGTATGTAACTTCATTCTCTATTTCTCAACTCTCATTTCTTTTAAATTTCCCTGTAATATTTATTTTTCCCCGTGCACATTTACAAACTCAAACATATTTTAACGAACACATAAGATTTAAGATCACATTAGCAAATATAATGAAATAAGCCTCACCTTCAATGATGTAAAACTTACTTTAATTCTTACTTCCTTTCATTGTAGTAGTTTAGGTTTTTCCCATTCACGGTGCTATTTGTTTTTTAGTATTAAGGTTTGTGGTGACCTTAATATTCATTTCGAGGTAAATAATGTGGTCAATGATTTAGGGTATGCACACTCTAATTTTTTATTCCAAACCTAGTTTATGTCAATTTTTTTCCAAAAAACAGTTTTGTGTTATGTAGTGCATCTAATACACAATAGTGCATCAATGTGTTGAGTCTAATTGGGCACATCATTAGGCACATAAATTGTTGTGGGAAGTATTTAGTGCTCCAATATTAGTGGTTGGAGTGTCGATGCATCATTTTTGTGTGGTTGCACTAGTGCGTGTTTTTGGTATTGTAGCGTCAAGGCATTTTTCTCAAGAAAGGCCTTTCTTTAGGAGATAGTTGGATGTTTGATTTTAAAAATTAACTTTGTTATTTTGTGTATTATGATTAAGTAAGCTGTAACATATATATTCTTGTGGTTAATTATTGTAGGAAAATTATGCATAGGGATTATAGCCATCATACCGGACTTCCATAGATCTCCCCACTAACAAGCATAGTGGACCAGGCATAATTCTTCTCCAACTGTATCAATATATTTGTTGAGCCAGAAATTTCGTCTACTCTCTGTGGTTGAACCTCCTTCGGTAGTTAACTAAAATTGATAATAAATACAATACAACATGACACTAGATTTTGCACATCGATACATCGTGCATTCTAAATAAAAAACCAAGGTCCTTAACCTTTGTCTTGTATAATAAAGAACATGTCACAACATCAATAATGAAAAACTAGATAGAATGAAGATACCACAAATAATGAGGCCTGATACATTGCTCTTGTTGAAGGGCACAAATAACAATGCCCTTTTGGACCTTGTTGATGTCAAGCTTAAAAAAATTGCCATAAAGTTGATCAATTTGTCAAAACACATGAAAAATCCATTAAAAAAAACTCACCTACACAAGAGTGGTAGTGAAAGACATAGTAGCTAGAATAAACTATGAGAAGTAGGGTTTAATAAAAGGCCCACTTGAACCATAAAACATGAACCTTCTTTAAAATACACAATAAGAAAATCTTTGGAACAAAGAAACCATGAAATTTGTGGTCTATGTGAATTTATTCCATTTAATAAAAATGAAAGTTGATAGCACCATTAAATCTAAGAAATTAAAAATAGTTTTGGTAAAATGTTTAGCATATCTTATGTCTAAGATTTATTAACCAAAACCTTATTTGTCAAGTCTCTAACATGTCATCAAAATTGTATTATAAATAATTTATGTATGTAAGATTTAACTTACATACAAATTTCAATGATATGATAACCACATTGAAGGTAATGAATATATACCATGCCATGTTTCCTTTCAAGTTCTTCACAGGAAGAAAATTCTACTCAAACTACTAATATGGCACCATTGACTCCATTAGCAAAGTTGTCTTGTAACGTTCAAACTAGTAATATGGCACCATTGACTCCATTAGCAAAGTTGTCTTGTAACGTTCACTTCTTATTGGAATAGTGATGTCTCAAAAGTTGGTGACAAGAAGACAACTTTGTACTTAGCTTGGGGTTGAAGACTATAGGTTAGGTTAAGATGGACTCAACACCTAAAATGCTAACAGTTCCTAGATATGCCACGTGGTTTCCTTAAGTTGAGGACCACAATGGTATGAGTTGCCACATGGCTTTCAAAATTTTAGTGCCCGTGATTTAATCCCACCGATATGAAAATGCAGTAGTTGATCAAAATGCGAAACATAAATGCACTTGAATAGGGCTCCTCCTCTGGGGAAGAGTTTCATTTCTCCAATCAAATCCATGGGAATAAGATAAAACCTTTTAAAGGTACTCATGCGAAATAGACACCCATTATGTTCATGAAAAGTTTTTAACTCTAGATCCAATGAATTCTTAAATATTCCTTCATAGTGCCATTTGTCATTTTTTCAAGATATGATGATGAGTGTTCACTAAATAAGTAGAAAGAGGTGAAAGTTATCATTAATGACAAAACCACCTTGTTCTTTTGTTAATCAACTTGAGTAGAGAATCTTCTGGAGGGTTGACAATCCTATCTCAACCTTGGAGGAAGGGGGATTCAGAGGATTTGGACAAGTTTGCGCTTTTCAATATTGGTAGTGCATTAGCCATGATTAATAACCATTGGAATTAAGTAAATTCAATCATATTATCATTTTTATAAGAGATTTTAGATTTTTATTGAAAAAAACTTTCAAAAATAATAAATTGAAAAAATATATATATACTTTAAAACTTTTATTTTAGTGTAGAGATCAAAACATCAAAATATCAGAGTAGAGATTCAAACGTTAGACTACCTAAGCATACACACAATTTCCTCATAATTAAGTAATATGAGTTTTCAAATGTGATAACTACTCGTATGGTTGAATAAAAAGATGTGTTGGACATTGTCAAATATTCCACCTTTCTAAAATAGAGTTATCACATTGTATATGAACATATTTATGTTTTGGATAAAAAGATGTGTTGGACATTGTCAAATATTCCACCTCTCTAAAATAGAGTTGATCAGTATATGAACATATTTATGTTTTTGGTGAAAGTTAATTATTATAGTATGTATTTGGAGTAATTTAATTGTGTAGTAAACTAACATATTTCGGTGAAAGTTAATTATTATAATATGTATATGGAGTTATTTAATCACATAGAAAACAATTTTTTTTATTTAATGAATTTGATAGTATTGAAATCATAATATAATAATTAAAGTTTGTAATTTTTTAAATTCTTATATTATAAATGAATTTCTTAACCTTTTTTATTGAAACAAATGTATATTACAATTTTAACAATTTCAAATTTTAAATTTCAAAAATTCTCTCAAATTTATGATTAAAAATTACTAATAATATAAAGACACGATTAACTTAATATTATTTTATATACATTTATTTAATCCAATTTAAAATAAATATATTTTAATATTTGTTAAATTCTATTTTATTAAGGAAGAGGATTTACCTATGACTTAGATATTCTAAATGAAGGTATATGTGACATGTTTTTTTTGTTTGAGTTGTAATTATATTTTTTTATGAAATTTGTGTTACATTAACATAACACATTTAGAAAATGTTTGGTTAATTTTTTTAATATAAGGAATACATTCTTAAAAAAGACTTAGTCGCTTGCTTTAACACAAGGAACAAACTCACTAACTTCTAACAAACTCACTAACTTCTGTTTATGAGTCATCATTATATTAAATGCTTTGAATTATCACTGCACCATAAGTCCAAATTATTGAATAGATTAGTGTTTGTCGCATTAACATTACATCATACTTAGTGTTTGTCGCATTAACATTACATCATACTTAGTGTTTGTCGCATCAACATTACATCATACTTAGTGTTTGTCCCATTAACATTACATCACACTTAAAAAAGTTTAGGTATATTTTGGTACATTTTATTTTATTAAAAAGGTGAATTTACTTTTGATTTCGATATTACAATCGAGAGATATTTATGTCGTAATGTTTTGTTTGAATTATAATTTTTTTTTATATTAAATTAATCTTTTCATATTAACACAATAAAACTTTAAAAAATACCTCATCAATTATTTTAATGCAAAAAATAAATTCTTATAAAAAAACTTTAAACACACTAACTTTTTTGATTAATCAAAATTCCTATCATATTCACTTTTGATTAATATTCACTTTTGATTAATCAGAAGTTCTATCATATTCACCACCCCTTTGATTGATTAAAAATCTTCTCATCTTAAATATTATGTATTATCACAACACTATACTATATCCAAATTACTTATTTTAAATATTATGTATTATCACAACACTATACTATATCCAAATTACTTATTTGTCACATTAACATAACATCACACCTAAAAACACTTCATCAATTACATTACTACTACATAGAAACCTATATCCAAATTACTTATTTGTCGCATTAACATGACATCACACCTAAAAACACTTAATCAATTACATTACTACTACATAGAAACCACTCACTAAAATTTGATCTTGAATCACTATCATGTCAAGCACTTTACTGCATCATACCAGACCAATGGAACTACTTGACAAAGATGTGTGCAATGGTGTCCCATGGCTTGGATAAGAAAGATGAGGACCACGTTGTTTTGGGTTGCCACATGGCTTCAGGGACTTGGATTAGATTAGAAGGATGAGGACCACAATGATCTAAGTTGCCACGTAGGTTCAAATTTTTCATGTCAATGATTAATCACATGAAAATGGATATTTAGTTATTCTAAAAATTAAAGATTGAATGTAAAGAATTATTTTTTTATCAAATGCATGGGATAAAGATAAACCTTTTCAAACTACAGAAATCAATGAAGTTTTCACCCTTCCCTATGCGAAATAGACATCCATTATGCTTAGGAAAGTTTTTGAACTTTGTGACCAATGGAATTATTGAGTTCCTTTCAGGTCACTTTTCCATGGCAAAGTCTTTACTCCATATATATTTTGCTCCACCAATGTTGAAAAGGTTAGTATGAAAAACATACCTCTTCTTTAGTCATTCAAGGAGATAATTTTGCTCCACCAATGTTGAAAAGACTAGTGTGAAAAACACACCTCTTCTTTAATCATTCTATGAGATAAATTTCCATTCGCTAACTTAATTTGAATAGAGATGGATTGTTTTAGTTGATATAACTGTATATACCTTATCTATTTTCGGATTTGAATGTGTAAGTTATACATTATATCTACATTTATAGTATTCATTTTCCAATCAAATGTGAATATATAAATTATTGCCAGGATGATAATTTTCCATGTTCATTTAATCTATATAGAGATTGATGGTTTGAATTTGAATTTATAACTTTAAAAATATATATATATATATATATTATTGATCATTAAACTTATTTAAGCTAATTTATATAATATATTTATTTTTCATTAAATTTAAACATATTATTGACTATTAAATCTATTTAAGTTATAGATATCTATATATAAATCATCACATTTTTTTTTCAGCGGAAAAAAAAATATACTATTGCTATTCATATTATTGAATCAAACGGTACAAAAGTAGTTCTACCATATACATAAGTTTATGGTTCATTTCCTGTCATATCTCGACATTACAAGAAAGTACTCCAACATTTCAAAATTCTGATCATCAAAAGTTTTCTAATCATATCCTAAACAAACCTAGTCCAAAAAGTATAATGAACCATGTTCCTAGACATAGTTGTCCAAATGTTCCTCCCAGAATAAATAGCCATCCTCTTCTTCTAGTGCCAACTTTGACATTTTATCTATTTTATCACATTTATGTTCCATTAAATTTAAACATATAAATTATTACTAAAAACAATTATTTCTTATTTATATGAATTTAATGTCTAAATTTAATATAGAAACCATGTTTAAGCTAGACAAGGAAGTGGCATAGGAAAATGATTCTCCTTTAACTTACTTTTCCTATAAAGATTTTCAAAAAATATTATTTAAAATATGAGTTTCAAAAAATATTATTTAAAATATGAGTTTGACAAATTATTTAGAAAGAAGAAGGCCAAACCCCCAACCCCATTAGCTTACACAAGCATAAGCTAATGATGACAACCTATTAAATCTACCAATCAAACAATGGTTGTTGATAGCCATTAAAATTGTCTAGGCCATGTCCCTAATCCAAATGGAAAGTTTTGACTAAGCATGGTTGCATTAGAAATTAATTAATTATATTAATTTAATTAAAAAATGAAGATGCATCCCCTATTGTTATACTTGTTAGTACACTTTGTACCTTTTGACAATTCTGCTCCAACTCGCAATATGAGATCATTCACTCCATTAGCAAAGTAATCTTGTAACTTACACTTGTTTTCAGAATAGTGATGTCTTGTCAATTTTTGACTACACAACTCTATGATTACCTTAGGGTGAAGATTATAGGTTATTAGGGGAGTCGGGACCACCATGGTTATGGGTTCCTAGATGATTTCTTGATGCCCATGATTTAATACCCACCAAATGCAGATGTATTGCTTGATTAAAATGTAAAAGCGTAAATGGACTTGATCATGTCTCCTATGTGAGGCAAGACTTTCATTTCTCCAATCAAATCCATGGATAGAATATATGAACTTTTTAAGACTACAGGAGTGGAGTGCTTTCATTGTGCTCCTCAAAAGTTTTGAACTCCCAATGGAATGCTTAAATTTCTATTTAAACGCCATTTGTAATTTTTCATAACAAAATTTGTATTTAATGCCATTTGTCATTTTTTTCCCTAACAAAGTCTTCACATAATCAATAATAAAGGTTAATGCATACAAAATTCCCTTTAATCAATAACCTAAGGAGAGAATCTTCTCTCGCCTTCATAAGCTGGTTTATGCGTTGGGATAATCTTAAGACCTTTTATTATTTTTAATATTTAAAGAATAATTTGTAAGTATAGTTAAATGTAATTAAAAAAAAATGTATTAGTTATCGATTGGATAAGAATATAGGTGCGAGTGTTATCAAAATTTCTAGTTTGTATAAGGATTATTTTCATGGCTCTTCAAAAATCAAGAAATATAGATTTATCAGCAATCTTCATGTTATTTATGATGTTGTGGGGTATTTTGATGGTGCAGAACAAGGAGGATGTTATGGTGCAGGTTGTGTTCTTAAAATTAATGATGATCATTTACTTTATTTTAAGATGTTTTGTGGAAGGGGCTCAAACATCAAGGCCGAATTTTTAAGTCTTCGTTGTCTTCTCACTCTTGCAAGGATGTTGGGCATTGACTCTTTAAAGGTCTTTGGTGATTCATTGATGATAATTAATTGGGCCAAAAAATTATGCTCTCTTCGGGTGGTTTCTTTAGTTCATTGGTGCAATCGTACAAAGGCACTAAAAAGCTCTTTTTTATGGTATCTCCTTTGTTCATATCTTCAAGGAAGTCAATTCTGAAGCAGACATGCTATCCAAAGATGCTTTGGGTGGTAGAGAAGGTATCCTCCACGTGGAGGAATATCTAGAGAATGTATTAACTTTTTAGGGTACTCGGGATATTATGGCTCAAGGATATGTTGAGTATAATTGTCATTGATGCCAAAAGTATTCATTAAGGACAAAGGATATGATGATATGGAATATATGATGACGTGGCATGAGTGATGAGTATGTAAATCCACCTGATGGTGTTCTAGTACCTTCATGATGTCATTATTACAATTTGACCTAATTATATAAAGATTTGTCAGTTTGGAGAAATTATGGAAATTGACTAAGTGTTGGAAACTTGATCCAAATGACCTCAGGAAAATGCCCGCCATACCTCATAAGAGAATGATAAAAAGTATCTGGAAATATCAAGCTATACCTTGTTGAATAGGTTATCTGACCATGGTCTCATTTCTCCAAAAGAGTGTTTTATGACAAAGTTATAGGTCTTCCAAAAGTGCCCCCTGGCTTGATTTGCACTGCTCTAGTAAAATGCCCGCCAAGGAGAGAGAATGAGGTTTCAGAGGATGAAATTGGCTTGGATGGAATCAACATGTTGTCCCCTATGCTTTGGATGTTTCATAGTTCCAAGTTGGTGAAAATCAAAATTACCTCATGTTGACTTAGGGTTTGATAATCTTGTTTAAGTGTTAAATCAGTAGTTTAAGAGGCTATTTTCAAATGCCCACCAGATGATGTGTGTGTGTTAATAAATTCAACAAATGACATGGATATGTTCCTTGTTGAATTGTTTATCCAGTCATGGTTTCATTTTTCCCTATGGAGGTCACATGTGTGAGAAATAGACCTACCAAGTTGAAGAAAAATAATGTCTACACAGCTTATGGTTATGCCCGCAAGGGGCTTGCCCGCATAAAGACTTCTGATTATGCACGTAGGTTATGCCCGCAAGGGGCTATTCCCATAGAATCTTATGCCCGCACAAAGGCATAAAGATATGCCCATGGGGAACATATTGTAACGTCCCCCTCACCCAATCCAACCATCGGCAGGGGACATTGGCAAATCCTGGGCTCTAAAAATTTGCCCCAATGCATAATACGATTTTCAATAATAAACAGTGTGTGCAGAAACTTAATAAACATGCACATCGGAAATAAAAATCTAACCACACACATCTAGCATGCAATTACCAGCATAAACATTACAGGCATCAAATAAAACAATTCAGATTTGAATGCATAAGATTATTTATCTTTAAGAAACGTAGATCCAAGCAACTGACTATGTAAGAGCGCTTTTCCACCCAACCATAAGCACTCAATCCATCATATACTCTGTCTTTTGTTGAGGCCACCCCCAAGCTGGGCTATGAGGCCACCAGGGCGAAGGAAACACCTACAGGCTTCTACCTCCCATCCCACAACCCATTCTTCTCTCTATAATTAGTCAAATGATCATACAGAGCTCTAAAAGGGTCTCACTCAACCCTCATAGCCTTGGCTTCCACAATACCTTCCCCACACAACACCGTTCTAGCTTAGGCATCCCCTTCACCGATCCATGGTGCTCTTGGGCGATCCATCTTGCTGGGTGCTTCCAGTGTGTGCATAGAAGAAGTCCAATCTGATATGGTTGCTATAAAACCACATGTAGCCTTGATTTGTGACTTCACAAGCACCTGCAAGCAGCAGAACTCCATGGGTAAGGTTCCTAGCTGCCCAACCTCTCTGCTCACCTACAGCCAACTATTTTTCCCTTCCAAAAATGTAGCTCTCTCCTCCAATTCGAATTTCTAGGTTAAGCATACAGTCTAGTAATGGACATGAACAAGCATGGTAACTCTACGTAGTGCAGTAGCTTGCATGAGAGAATGAGAATGGAATAATGATCAAAAGAGTGTTGACTCCAAGAATATGAGGTGAGGGTGAAAAGACAACTGACATGGATTCTAACCATAAAATAAATAGGACAGCTGACAACTGACATAACTATCACAGTCCCCATGCTTAATAACTACATGAATTGACTTTTCTCACCAACCTCACATGTGCAATAAATGATTGCAAAATGGTCAAAAAAGGAGATAATTGGCTTATTCTCATCACATGACAGAATTTAGGGTGAGTTCCAAGGTCGACACATGGAAACATAGGATTAGGTTTCCCATAAGCCCCCTTCCTCTTCCCCTCTGGGGGAATCATAGCCCATTTGGTGCTCTTTACACAGCCATTGTTGGACCATTCTATTAATTTTCAACATAATATTTACATACATTTCGAATTAGGCATAAAAGCCAATCATATGGTCCAAAATAGAAATCTAACATCATACATGCCTAAACATTCAGTAGTCGGGCCTTGGCCTTGAGATCCACACTAGGAATTCACACTAGAATATTTACATAATTTACATAAGTTTGGATAATACATTCCAAGTCAAAACTAGGGGTATTACACATATGGGCCCGCAGGAAGAGGAAGCATATGCCCGCGGGTTCTAGCATGTGCCTGCAAGCCCTTGTACATGCCCAAGAGGCTTACAATATGCCCGCAGGATCTTGCAATGCTTGCAGGCCCTTGTACATGCCCGCAAGAGATATAATAAAAAAAATACATTATTCATCAATTAATAAACAGAGATCTAATTCGTTTAGAAAGACATGATTGTGAAAAGACACGAGTTTCAGCATGAAGAGATGCGACTATAAAAAAGGTGACATACATGATGTTATATAAACAGATATTTGAAGGGGAAGAAGTGTGTCTCTACAGTCGAGATCGAGGTAGCAGCAAGAAAATACAGGGACTAAGAAAATGAAGAATAACCAATGACAAAATTGAAGAAAAAAGAAGATCTGGAAATCTGATAAAAACAAATAAGGGTGGTTGGGAGGTGCAAGGACAGGCTGCAAGCCTGTAGGGGGTTGTAGCCTCCTTCCAGTTGTTGCTGGTAAACATGGTGTTGGTGCATCCTTCAGTTGTAGTTGAGAATTTGGGTGTTGGTGCATCCAACAAGTTGGTGCTTGCAAACTATTTGTAAATATAATGCTGCAGTAATAGAAAGTATTGGTGGTTTTCCCAATTGGGCTTCCACGATAATATTGTGTGTTCTATCTTCTTTGTTGATTTTGTTTTAAATGTGATAAAATTTTAAAATATAGCCTAATACTGATTCACCCCCCCTCTCAGTATTGCTTGATATTCCAACAGGATAACCCCTGTGGGGTCATGATTTTTGTTGGCAATTCATTGACTATTTAGTTTTATCGTAGTATGTCTACCTTTGATATGATGTATCTCTTTGGATGTATGCTCTATGCATCTGGACTTTTTAGTCTTCCTTTGTGCAAGGATGATATTGTAATATCGAGTGATGGCTGCTATTTATGTCTTACAACCTTGGATGCTTCTCCTCTTTACTTCTAAGGTTGATAGAAGTCATTTTTGTACTTTTTGATTCAGTAATGAATAACAGAAGTATAGTTTTTTTTTTTCCTTTGGAAAAAAAAGTGGAGAAACACAACTTTTTTTAAGACAAATTCTTTCACGAATTCAATAGGAATTTTGTCAGAAAGTATAGCTTCACCTAATTGATGGAGAATTTTATGATTTAACTTTGTTCTTAAAATTTTAAGCCCGTTTTAAGAAGACCCAAATTATGAGAATTTTAAAAAATGATCAAAATATAACTTTTTCTTAGTAGTTAAAATAATAAAGAAAAATACTCACCGAAAAAATTGAATTTATCTACGTATTAACTCCATCTATTATTTTTATTCTCATAATTCAGTCTTTTTTTAAGGAAGTGTTATACATTTTTAATATCATTTTTTTTCAATGTTGTTTTCTATGATTTTCTTAATTTAATTATAAAAACTGAAATTTAACTTTTTTAATTTAGTTATTATTAATAATGTTATACATCATTTATTAGAGGTGGTCGGTGCAAGGATGCTTTACTACCCCAAAGGAAGTGAAGGATATTATTTTGCTTAGGGCCTTGGTATGACAACAAATAACCAAGCAAAAATGTTTGTTGTATGGAAAGGATTACAAAAAGTGAAACTCAAAGGAATTAGAAGCTTGATTATGATTGGAGACTCTACAGTTACCCAAGCAAAAATGCTTTCTATATAGAAAGGCTTACATAGAGTGAAACTCATAGGAATTGGAACCTTGGTGATAATTGGTGACTCGACGATTACCATATGTAACCTCTACAACAAAGTCTCCAAAAGAAAACCTCTTACGAAGAATAATGTTGCGAATTCAATTTTAGTTGGAGCACATAAAATAGGTAAAATAAAATCCATGTTTTACGTGAACTCAATATTGTAGTGGATGGACGGGAAAACTTAGCCTGCCAATTACAACAAGGTTGTATTAAGGGAAAAGGGGGGAGGGAGGGATTCACACCCCTCCCCTAAGTTCACAACCCACTTCTCATATGCCCATGCAAATAGATAGGTGTACAACACTACCATTCAGGAAACATCAAAACTTAATGCAGCGGATCATCCATGATCACATGCCTATCTCTCACAACAAGGCGGTCTTAATGGAGGTAAGTTTGGTTCAATCCTAGGCATGTGGGACTTTAGCAGTTCCTGGTCACCTTGAATTTTCAAAACGAAGATTAGCTTGCTCAATAGTTCTGATATGTGGTAATGTTATCATGGTCCCTCTGAATTTTATTTCCTATTTCTCAATGGTGTGGTTATGTCCATTTGTGGACTCTAGTTTGGGCCACAACCTCCTAGTTCGTGGACCTTTCTATTGGTTTACTGTATTACAGTTTTGTTCAGTTGGGTTTCTTTGGTGGCTCTCCCTCTACATTACAACCATATTTTCTCACTCACTCACATTCGAGTTCTTATAGGGGTTTTTTGTTTGGTTCTTTATCATCTTTGGTTTCTATTGGGATTTCTCTATTGGTTTCTTGGGGTTGTATGTTGGGTTATATTTTGCAACACATAGTTGGTTCATCGGCATACATAGTCTAATTCTCCTCTCTACACAACTTAAGTCTTACATTGTATCAGAGCTTGGTCTTTAGATTATACTCTGTGTTCTTTTTTTTAAAACTTCGGTTTCCTTCTTCGCAGCCATGGCTAGTAGAGAAGAATGATACTGCAATTTTTTACGCAGGTGTGAACAACTTTTTGATGAAGGGAAAGAGACGATGGATCGATGAATGGAGAAAATGGAAGAGTGGAAGAAGAGATGGGAGCTCAGTTATGGAAATGATATGAAGAATGTTTAGAGGCAATTGGACACATAAAAAAAGAAACTAAGCAAATACAAGTCAAAAACAGTTATGCTAGAAGTGAGCATGGAAGTAGCCAACGAGAAAATTATTGAGTAGGAAAAAATAATCAAGAACCTACAAGCTAAAGTGAAAAATATACAATTGGAACAACTCCCAGGTTTCTTAGCTATAAAATATACTCATTCTCTTACAGCTTCAATTGGCTTAATTGAAAATTGTCAACATGTTAGAAAAGAGGAAGAAACAATGGAACATAGTTTTTTCAAGACAACCACAACTAAAACCTCTTACAAATCGTTTGTTGCGGGTTGCTTGAAGAATGCCCATCACAGGCATGGTACCTACAATACTTAGTCTTTTCATTGTTTTATAGAACTTTGTTAATTTTGGGATAGATTTTGAGGGTTTTCATAAACCATGTAATGAATACTAGTAATAAAATTTTGAATCTGAAACATGTAGATAATAATATAAACAATTTGATAAAGCTCATGAAGCAAATATGTGTAATCTCTATTTTTTTTATATTAAATGGTTAAACATTTGATTGCAATCTCCCTCTTTTTATACTAATACAAATAGTATCCCTTCATATTAAAAAAATATTATACTTAGAGTTATGAGTGTTTATTTCACTTATAATATTATACAATTTAAATAAAATAAAGAAAATATTTTTTTTATAGTTTTGTTTCAAAGCATACCTAATAATTATAACTAAATAAGATTAATTTTAAATATTTAGCATAAAACTGTGAGTTGTGAATGATATTTATAACACAAACATATACATTTTAGAATTTTTTTAAATACCATATAATAATAATAAAATTTATAGAATTCATTTACAAAAATATAATATTTAATGTGATTTTATTTAAAAAAATAATCTAAAAAATATATATATATATATATATATATATATATAAAATAACATATTATCAAGATTGGTCCTCAAACAATATATAAATAGTTATTATTAATAAATATTTAATATTCAAAACATTGTAAAATTAACTTATCAATAGTATGTTTAATTGAACATTTTTTACCACTTTTTAATTGATTCATACTATCATAAATTTGAATCAAACTCCATATTGATAAGAAACTCGACTCTTGAATCATTGAATTTCAAGAATTAAAAAAAGTTTGCTACTCGATTAAATAACTCCCAACTCTTATGACAAGATGCATACTCTTTTGCCTTCAAAGACAATATACATGTTTATATTTTAAGATTTTTTTTATCCTAAGTATTGCCTTTATAATATGAATACAAGCATCCATCAAAAGGTGAGTATACATTGTCACTAGGTCATCCTATGTTACACTTGCAAGGGATAATGATAGAACGGGAGGAGGAGAATAGATATAGTCATGTACTCATAATAAACAAATTAGGACATTATTTCCACCACCAAGGAACAATCATATGGTGAATGTGGACCATCCTTCTATCACATTTATTTCCCACCAATACCGGTCAAATATTGATAAGACTAGTCACTTAATTAACTGAGCCAACTAATCCCACATAAACTAAACATGAAATTATATGTATGATAGGACTTTGAATCAAGTGTTTTCTCTTTCCCACTATGTTTCCTAATCTACTTTGAAGAAATATTTTCTTCACTTAAATTTTTTAAAGATTATTAGGGAGATAAAATAAAATCCAAAATAATTGTAGTTGTGTAATGAAAATAGTTAACTAGGCCTAGCTTGGGTGGTTGAGATAAGGGGTATTATCCTCCCCACCCAGGATCAATTCTCACAAGTGACATGTTGAGCTCTTAGTGATTATATTGGTGTATAGACCTCTAGCTTTGAAGAATCCTGGTTAACTTGGTACCATCCTCAATATGAAGGAAATTCCCAATGAGTTTCCCTGGGATATGTATTTCGAAAAAACAAAGTAATAAAAAATCCTAAAATACACCAAATATCAAATCTAAATTAATTATATGAACTTACCAAACTAGAATATATTTTTTCTCTCACACATTAAAAATATCATTTTCTCCACACCATCAAATAGTCGTATAGTAAAAATTTCAATGGCTAGGACAAAATGGATAGTATACTTTACAAACTCAAGGATATAAGCTTGTCCAAATCAATTGGAAAGATTGTCCCTAAACTCTCCCAAGTGGATGATGGCATTAGTTTACCTTCCATTGAGCACAAGGGCATATAGCTAAGGCATAGAGCTGAGGTTAGCATTAACAATATGCCCATATTTCCCTAGTTAGGACTTCGTTGGAACTTTCATCAAAATGACACCTCGATGCAATCCAAAATTTTCAACTTCTTTCTAGAATTTCCCTCAGATATTAACCCCGGGATTTTCTTCCCTAAGACTTGTAAATTAAAGTACAAAACAACAACAAAAGAAGTACAATAGTTCATAGCCCTAAACTTCCTAGCAATTAAGAACAAAAGACTCCAACCAATGAGATAAGTTTCCATCCCTTCTAGGGAAACTTATCAATCAGTATTCAAATCTCAAAATGTACATTTATGTCATAAATAACAATGGTATTACAATACTAAAGTCAACTCCTTTATCTTACTCCTTATATGTCAAATCACTTAACAATTTTCCCTTTTAATTATGTCCAATTAGCAAGATCATTAATATATGTAAATAGAAAAATATGAAGAACACATGTAGCTGAAAATCAAATCTGAAATTGACGCAACATATGTATGGTTGGAAACACTTTATATAATTTCAATGATAATGTACATACCATAGCCTCCTATCAAGTCTAAAAAATCCAACCATGAAAAATACCCTAGCTAGGGTAAATAATCAAACCCTAGGTCCACCAAGAAGAACAAGTGCAAGAATCCCTCTAACATTGTCTCTAAGGTAAGACATATGCCCATCTCTTCTTCATAAATCCACCCTAGGGATTTCTCCTAAAATCCTAGTCTCCAATATCCAAGGGTAAAACCCTAACCCTAGAAATCCAAGATGCTTCAAGAAGCTCCAAAGAAACCAAGAAACCCTAGCACTAGAGAGAGAGAGAGAAACAGGTACAAGTGAAGACCTAAAGAGAGGGGATAAGTGTGCTCCTCGTCTAGGTCACATCTCGACACAAGAGTGAGAAAGAATGAACATGCGAGTCATATTTGAATTAAAGACTCTATCCTTCCTCTATTTATTTGAGAGGTAAGGGAGGCCATCAATTCTATGTGGGAACAATCCCTTACAAGCAACCTACATGAGCCCTTATAGGCCACACAAGTGAGACATACCCTCTAGAGTACAAGTGTCATAATCATGAGCCTCCTTAAAATCCATCTATCCTTTAGAGAAGTACTCCACTAAGGTAGCTACCCCTAAAGAACATTATTGAATACTTAGGTGTCCCTGAGCCATCTCCTATCCTCCAAGTAGGAAGCCAAGCTACCACATTCCATCTATGGCTTGAATCCCTCCTCTATTATGCAAAATACTCCACATCCATTACAAGGTGCTCTCCCACCAATTGAATCATCCATGTAGCCATCATGAAGTCTATCCACCATCCAGGTAAGAGATTCCCAATGCCTAAGGGAAGAACACTGAGCCATAAATCAACTAATGTCAAGCAACCACTAAGCAAGCTATCTTAAGTGTGCATATCCATCACGGACCATCTCTCATGCTGCAATCCATCTCAGAACATCCGAGGGCTGAACATACATCATGTACCCTAAATCTCATGAAGCACCCCCAAACATGGTGTAAACACTTTCAAAGTAAACAAAAAATCCAACACTCCCTCTTTACGAAGAAAGTGTTTACACCAACACTTGTTGACTCTCTCTGCAACTCCATCAAATCTACTATCTACAAATCATCATTATTTGCAATCCCAAAATCAACCAGTTTCATTTGCAACAATACTATCGACCATGCTATCATAGCATATTGATCCAGTAGTGAACAATGATCACCTGTGAATATATAGGAATATATCCCTAAAGAAACAACCAATTAGTCTTCCAACCTCCATCATCCTCAACAATATGGGTCACCATCAAAGAACGCCACATCATGAACTCTTCAATACATCCTATAGATAAAATCACATCTCCATACAAGATCAAGTTGATCTTGGAATCCAAAGCTCATGGTATAGTTATCGAACTGTGAATGGGCATCATCAACCTATCATTATAAAGCCCCCTCTCATGCACCTCAAATCCTATGGCAATCGAACTATCTTGAACTATGCCAACTCCATCATCTCAAGATAATATTGAAGTAAGATTATCAGCAAGGGAAACTTCCTCTATCTAATAGAATCCAAAATCCCTTGCTCTATACTCTATAATACTCCCATCTATTGGAACTCTGGAATCAATCGTGGAAACATCCCCCATCGAGGCATCACACCTTAATGAATGATCAGAAGAATAATGGATGAATCCAATCTCATCATCACACCTTTCCTCCTCTATACAACTGGAAATCACATGGATGGATGAAAACAATGCTACATGAATAGCACAATTCAGTCCTACATGCTCTTGATCCATTGATCAAATATCTCCACATTATTCTTAATCATGGGAGGAGAACCTTGTGCATTGAAATCTCCCACAATTAGAGTGCAAGGATCAAAATCTAGTTGGGCATGTTCTTCTTAAGAAATAGGTCCCACCAACCTCTCACTAGAATCTGTGAGTGCCACTAGATCAACAAGTAACCTAAAAAGGCCACCCTCTCTCACCCTCTAGAGTCTAACCATCTTCCTCGGAATTGCTATACTACAATCATTGATGGTGCACTATTGTCCCTCAAAGGAAACTCTATAATGCATATCCTTCATGTAAGAAAATGAAAGGGGGGTTTTCTTAATCTCGAAGCAAGTAAAATATCACTCAATTGAAGAATATCAATTGAAGGCATCGAGAATTAAATAGATCCAACTCCTCTCATGGGGTATGTGGCATCATCACCAATCTTAACAATCATGCCTCCCTCTTGCTCTTGAATCCTACTGAATAATGACCTATCATATGCCATGTGTCTCAAAGCTCCATTGTCCACATACCAACCAACAGTAGATAGTGTTAGTGGATAAACAATAATCCATGTAAAAGGTAGTCTCAAACTGGGAATTTATCTCCTCTACTCCTGCTATAGTCCCATATGGCATTTCCCTCCATCAACAGATACTTTCTTGAATAATGTCCTATCTCATGACATTGAAATTACATGACCTTACTTAGTTATTCCTTCCTTGTATCTATCCCATCATTCATCTTGAATCCTTTCTTTCTAGAATTCTTTTCCTTCCCAATGAGACCAATTATAACATCTTCTTCTGCTTATTGCTCCATATAAGACTACAATCTAATTTCATCCTACACAAGATCTAACCAAAGCTTTGGGAAATCTAGTATATTTTCTCGAGCACAAATACCCTTTGAAAAATGTTCCTAGGAAGAATAAATCTCATTAAGGGCTATAGATGCTAGTTATGGATCCTAAACCTTAGTTCCAATGGTGGCTAATTGATCCTCGTCAAAAATATCACCATAGTATCTGTCTTGTTCATACAAATCGTTGAGAGTATTTTTGTGTAAGGGTATCTATCAATAAGCACAAGAATTATAAAATAACTTGACCAAAGCATCAAACGTGCACTTACCTAACTTCTTATTAACAATGTGTGAAATCAAGTGATCCTTCACATAATCAAGAATGATTCTCTTCATCTCGGCTTCCTTCTTATAATAATCAACCAATTTTGTTGGATCGGTAGGTTCTTGGATATCCATCTCAACATGCTCCCAAATATCTACCTCTTCCATAATTATTTGAAGCCTAAGATTCCATGGAACAAAATTTGAAGCTCCATCCGGCCTGTCACATTGTATTGGACCAAGAGTGAGTTTACACATCCTAAAAATGTTTGAATTGCACAAAATCAGCAATATATGAAGTAGACAAAGAAACTCATCCAAGGGAAAAGGTGCTTATCTCAAGCAACCTAGGTTTCACACCCAATGACCTCAACTAGGTCAAGTACATGTCCTAGTTAATCACTAATTGAAATACAACTCCCTCTTACTCAAGAGTGATCTCAACTAGAACCGATTTGATACAATGTTGAAACTTTCACCGAAATGAAACTTCAATGCAATTTAGAAATTTCACATTCTTTCTAGAAGGTTCCTCAAATCCTAACACCATAATTTTCTACCCCGGGAATGTTGTAAATTAAAGTACAAAAGAACATCAAAAGAAGTACAATTTTCAAACAACCCTAAACTTCTCGACATTTAAAGGGAAAAGACACCAACCAGTGAGATAAGTTTTCAGGCCTTCTAGGGCAACTTATCAGTCAACATTCAGATATGAAAATATACTTTTACAATAGAAATAATAGAAATATTACAACAGTAAAATCATCCCCTTTATCTTCTTATTTAGATACCAAATCTCTTAACAATTTTCCCTTTTACTTATGTCTGTTCAACAAGATCATAAATAGATGTAAATAGAAAAATATGAAGAACACATGTAGCGGAAAATCAAATATGAAATTGACACAACATATGTATGGTTGGAAAATTTATATACAAGCTTAATGATGAAGTACATACCATAGCCTCCTCTCGAGGCTACAAAATCCAACTATGCAAAATTCGCTAGCTAAGGTAAATCATAAAATCCTAGCTCCACCAAGAAGAACAAGTGCAAGATGTTGGAATATGTAATGATGAATTGTGTAGTATTTTTGGATGTGTAATGGTCATATATATCAAAGTAGGCATACAAAACTCTTTATATTATAAAAATGAATTATCCCACACGCATCATGTTATAAAATCTCTTCTTACCATTCTTTATATAAGAGAAGTGGAAAAATATTTATCTCACATATATTTTGGGATTTAAGTCATCATTACATATTCTGACACTCCCCCTTAATGATGACTAGGGAGAAGGAACACACATGGAGGAAGATGGAATTACATTAACACAATAATCATGCTAAACTTTGGTTGTCATTGATGTCAACTAATGTCAAAGAAGATGTCAATTGATTCAGTTTGAGTCATGGATGTCAATTGAGGTCAAAGCGGATACAAAGTTCTTATGCCAGTTTAAAGAAGTACATGGAAGCCACTTTGAAGAAGTATACGTGCAATACGATGAAGGAAATGGATGCTAGTCTGAAGAAGTATACCTAGAAGTTGCATCAAGTCTGAAGATGTGTGTCCAAGTATACATCATGCATGACCAATATGAATAAATACATAAGGAAGGTACATCATGCAGATCCAGTTCAAATAAATACATAAGTAATGTATCCTACTACATGTGTTACCTGCGCAGATATCAAGTCCACCAAGTCATACTCTCTCAAGGTAGCAGCCAAAGAATTGGATGGACAAAGATACATGTGCACAAGCAACCACGGAGTTGGTTAAGCAAAGGTGCAAGTGTGCAAGCATGTCAAGGGAATATTCTGGAATGCACAAGCAAGCCCAAGCATTGTATGGTCAAAGATTGGAAGTGCACAAGAAGTATGAAACAACTTATTGTTGAACAATCCTGAAAGTGCACAAGTCTCACCAATCAAAAGATGCTTTCAGTTATTGAAGCGCACACAAGTTCCAAGAAGGGTGCAGTGGTTGAAGTTAGTATATGTGCAAATTCCACAGCTAAAGACTCAGCAAGTCTGCAAGTCCCAAAAGTGATGGTACCGCAAGGTTTAAAGTCCCACTAAGTCAAGGACCATGTATGCAGAAGTTCTACAAGAGATGTCATGACAAAATCGAAATATGAGGTCAAAATCCCACTAAGTCGAGGACCATGGTTGCGCAAGTTCTACAAAGGAATGGTACATCGAGAGCACAAGGCCACAATGCTAAGGTGAAAATTCCACTAAGTCATGGACCATGGATGCACAAGACCCACAAAGGATGACATATAGGTAGTGTAGAACATGACATGTGGCATAGGCATAATCTGTGAAGAAAGTAAGAAGGAATGCCACAACCAACTTGTGGACATACAATCCATGCAAGACATGTATAAATAGAGATGCAAGTTGGATATTTGAAGTAAGCTTGATGGCAAGGATATAGAGATTCAAGTGAAAAGATACAAAATTATATTCGGGGCATCAAGGGCTCAAGGATAGAACAACATGATCTAGCGAGGAGCCGAGTGCGCACATGCAGTAGAATGATTTATTGATGGTGCGCATAATGATGTTGTAGATCTATGACGAATACACAAATACTGAAAGGAATGATTATAGAAGTATGCACAAGTGCGTGAGGATCGAATGATAGTATTGTTGGAAGCAAACAGATAGTCACAAATGTGTTAAATATGGAAGCATAGAGACAGAACCGAAGTATATTAGAAGATGCGCAGAAGTTTGGATGATGCATCAATGTTGAAGTGAAGTGTGCAAAGTAAAGAATTCCATCAGATACGCAATGACAGAAAAACAACAGAATCTTGTAAGCGGGTCATGATGAGGATGATATGAGGCAAGGGCATTAAACCGAAAGGACGAATCATATGATGCACAACATGTCGCAGATTGTCTAAAGTACTGTAGCACTTAAACCGAACATACACATTTAAGTTAGTGCCCAATTCCATCTGATACTGGTGCGTAATTTTAGAACAAGAAGCTATCAATAGAAGCACAATATTAGTCTGTAAACTGCAGTTGTGCAAAAGCATAACAATACAACTAATAAATGGCGCATATTGCAGTAGATGAAGTAACACAGGACATATGAAATAAGTCATCAGCAGAAGTGAAGAATTTAGTGGAATGACAAGTCAAGTGATGTATGCAACACAGTGACAGTGAATCGTCTGCATACGAAAGTGGCGCACATCAAAGAGAACTACACAAGATCATAAATGTGCATGAGTTGAAAGTTCAGTAAGACAGAATATTATTTTGGATATATGGGTAGCAGGATGAGGCAAGGTGTAGGAGGTTGTATCCTCCTTCCAAATGGTGATAGAGAACACAACGAGTTGGTGCTTCCTTCAGGTCGGTTCCTGTAAAACCAGGGGGTCGGTGCCTCCTTCCATTTGGTGCTGGTAAACACAAGAAGTTGGTGCTTCCTTGAATGTATTATTTTCATTACAAAAGAGCATTCTGTGGTTTTCTCCCATTTGGCTTTCCACGTCAAAATCATGTGTGTTCTATGTTCTTTGTCTTGCTGCATATGTGGATGAATGTTTTTATTTATGTTGGATACATAATTAAAGATCAAGATTAAGTTAAAGACTAATCTATTAAAGAAGGTAAAAACTGCTGATAATTGCGCTAATACTGGTTCACACCTCTCTCAGTATTAAATTGATTCCAACAATTGGTATCAAAGCGGGTTTATTCAGTCACAAATTAACATCTGGAAGATAGATCCTTGCGCAAATATGGACAAGTAGGAAGGTATTTAAACTAACAAATCACCAAGGTTGATGGCACCAACTATATCTTCTGGAAGGTCAAGATGGAAGTATATCTGCAATCACTAGCACCAGATGTCTGGAAGTCCATTATTGATGGCTATAATGTCCCATCAGTCATGTCAGTTAATACAATATAGAGGAGAATCTATGAATGCAATGCAAGAGCCAGAAACACATTGCTTTGTGGTTTGACTAGTAATGATTTCGTCAAGGTTGCGCATTGTGCATCAGCCAAGGAGGTTTGGTACAAAATCAGAGGTGTTTATGAAGGTGACGAGAAGGTAAAGAAAGCAAAGTTGCAGAACTACTCTAGTGTATTTGAATCTTTGAAAATGAAAGATGAAGAGAGAATTACCTCTTATTTATTAAGAGTTGATGAGATAGTTAATGTTATCAAAAGTCTCGATGTCACTTTGGAAGAAGAATCTATTGTATAGAAGATACTAAGAACTCTTCCCTCAAGGTTTGATGCAAAGGTGTATGTATTGGAAGACAGAGCTAATATTGAAGATCTAACAAAGGATGAGCTTTAGGGGATTTTGACTGCATACGATATGAGAACTGAGAAAGAGAATCCCATAAGAAAGGAAGTCAATTTTAAAGCTACTGGGAAGGATGAGCATGATCACGACAAGAACTACCGCAATGAGTTGGATGATGAGGAATCAAACTTTGTTAGAAATCTTAAAAGAGGACGAAGTAAGTATAAGAACAAGATTCCCTTCAAGTGTTTCAAATATGGAGGAGTAGGTCATTATTCCTCTAACTGTCCTTACATAAAAAAATGAATACAATGATAGTGAGGAAGAATCTGGTTATTATGAATGTAGAAATGCATGCACTTAGCACAGACCTGAAAATAAAAGGAGGATTCCAAAACAAAAGAAAAGGTTGTACACCAAGGAAGATAGCAATGTATCTAAAGGAATCGACTACGACGAAGAACCAAAATAAGTACTTTTCGTGGCCTTTGTGGAAGAAGAAAGTAGAGATGAAAAGAAGAAGAGTGGTTCGAAGAATATTCCAGTTGCGCAAAGAAAACCGGGATCACTAGACAAATACCTTCTTTATTGGATCGTTCAAAACACCTTCAAAGTCAGTTACAGAGCCTATTGCAGAGGTCAATACTGATATCCAATCTGAAGAAGAAGAAAATGTTGTAGATATTGACTGGGAAGGAGAATTGATTAGTGCCCTGGATGACTTGTCGAAGAAGTCAAGAAAGAAGAATAAATTCTTGCAGCAACAGTTGTCAAACTATGAGGAATAGGACAAGCCATTTCAAGAATCTCTTGACACAGAAGTTCGTGAAAATGTAACCAACTATGAGATACAACTGATTTGCGCACAAGACAAGGACAAAGTGCTTGAGGAAGAGAAATGTGCATTGAAAGCTTCTTTAGAAGAATTGGCACAGAAAATTAGGATGCTGACAAATCAACTTGAGGAGAAGGACAAAGAGATATCTCATCTAGAAGACAAATTGGTTGAGATGAAGGGTAAGAAAAAAGTCCAATATCCCATAATGATTGGTGCACATCAAGAAAGAAACAAGGATAGTATTGATGATGAAGTGAAAGACAAGTTCAAATACAACACATCAATTCTGAACAAGACCTTGAAAGATCAGAGACCACCTGAAGGCAAAACAAGTCTTGGTTATGAAAAGGCATCAAAGAAGGTCTGCGACAGAGAAAATTTCCCAAATCATGTTAAGTCCTTTAGGTACGATGACTACAACTCTTTTCAACTTACTAATCAAATAAGGGTCAATAGGATGAAGTGCACAAGTTGTAATTGCTTTGATCATATTGCACAATATTTTCAAACTATGAGATGCTATGCATGTGATGGTTTTGGACATAAGTTTGTGTATTGTCGAAGGGTATAAAACTGTCCAGATGAAGACTTATTGCACAAAGGAATTTACATTATGAGAAATTACAGAGAAAATTCTCAAGTACATAATCAAGTTAGTAGTGCGCACAAGAAAACATGGGTAAGGAAATCTCCTCAGAAGCACACAGAAGAAGTATACAATCCGGGTACATCCAAAGCAACAAGTAATTATTGCTCCTCCTGCTGATCCTAAAAGGATCGGGTGAAGACCCTTGAATTCAAAACGATGCATTTTAGAACTCACGAAGTAAGTTAAGTGTGTGGTTAGGAGGTGTCTGTCGCAATATTCATCATAGTTGCACAAGGTTATGTGTTAAGTTGCAAATGTCGCAGAAAGAAAGTTCAGACACATGGACGCATTAATTTGTTGTGGAGTTATCTTACATGTGATACAATAAAGAACAGAGAAATTATTTGAATTAAGTATTGCAGACACAAAAGGAAAATTCTTGCATGGAGAAATGATATAAACATTGTTAAAAGAGAGACATGAGTTGATGCAAAATATAAATTTTATTATATTCAAAACCAGTATGTTTGCAAAATTACATGAGTCGAACTCCATAATGAGGCCAAAAGACGTATACAAACAAAAGCAGAAAAATTGAGTTGTTGAAGTAATCTATAGCCATTGTTCAAGGTCAATGTCTGTGTCTGATTGGTTTGCAAGACAAAGCTCCAAGTACACTGGCACAAGTGTAGTACACTCTGAAGAAGGAGGCATAGGAAAGAGTTGCAAAGTTGCAGACGTTGATGGTGCAGTATGTTGAGGTTCAAGCAAGGAAAATTCACTCAAAATCTATTGTTGTTGGAACTCCAGATTGTCAACCCAATGAGTCAAATGAGTCAGTTGTTCAAAATGCCTGAGATACACCCGCAACTGAGCATATTGACAACTGAACTCTGTTTCCTCCATTTGTTGTTTCCAGACGCCCATGTAAACTCTCAGGCCTGAAAATTCAAACTGTTGTGTTTGAACTACAAGTCACACATTCTCAAGGGAGATATTAATTCCTCGGTAGAAGGAGGCCATTGGAAGAAAGAAGAAGAACCAAATAGCAATGCGACACGGAAATGCGGAAGTGGAAAAGGTGATGAACCAGGCATTGTTCATCGAACTCTTATAGAATTGAATGAAAGACATTCACGCGCATGAAATTAATTTGATGAGATATGCATTCAAGATAGCAAAAGTCAAAGAACTTGGTGGTGGATTTTCCAAAATTGAATGTCGAAGTTAATAATATTTGGAAAGGTGTACGCAAAGCAGGAATCCAATCCATTGCTTCGTGCGACAGAATGATGTTGGCTCAAAAGATCAAGTACAATGATGACATGTAATTGATGCCACACGATCTGAGTATCATATCTGCTTTAATACTAAACTAGTAGATAAACATGCCAAATATTTGGTTGTCATGGCAAGGAGACAGCGCAGTAAATGCGATAGATGAAACACTCAAGTCAATGGAAAGGATTGTGCAAAACCAGTAAAGGATTGATTTTGGCACTGCGCAATTGGCACGAAAGGATGGTTGCATGAATCACCGTGCAAAGGTTGATGAAGTGTTGTGACAGGAACAGTAGGTCAAGATACAAAAGGAAGATAGCACCCATACAGGAAAATCAATCAAAGATAATTATGAAAGCAATATGCAAATTGCAGGATATCAGTGCAGAAATTTAGCAAGAACAGTGAAGCATGAAGACAGGGGGATTCATCCCTGCAAATAGTTGAGATAGAAACTAGTGCAAAGAAAAATGAAAGAAGAACCAATAATTGTGCAAGTAATGGCACCTCTTTGACATTGATTTCAAAGGGGGGGAATATGCATGAAGTTGAGGCATGAAGCTAAGAAGAACTAAAAAGATGCGTGAGAAGTAGTGAAAGAGCATAAAGCAGAAACAACACGTAGTAAAGTATGACGTCGATTACATGAAGCTAAATGCAGAGCATGAAGGGACAACATGCAAATGCAGCAGACGTGAAAGAGCATGAAGCAGATTAATGAAGAGACAACATGCAGATGCAGTAGATGTGAAAAAGCATGAAGTAGATCAATCGTCTATGTAGAAGTAACAGAAACTAGAAGAAGTACTGGCAGCAGTATGCACAAAAGTAAGAATCCCAAAGAACTCAGAGGGATCATATACATAAGGGGAGTATTGCGACAAGAAGAGATGAAGCATATAGTTCAAGAAAATTATACACGGCTCCATAAGGTGTTGACATCAATGCCAAAAGGGGATATTGTTGAACATTGGTTGTCATTGGTGTCAACTATTGTCAAAGAGGATGTCAATTGATTCAATTTGAGTCATTGATGTCAACTGAGGTCAAAGTGGATACAACATTCTTATCCCGGTTTAAAGAAGTATACGGAAGCCATTTTGAAGAAGTATATGCGTAAGACGATGAAGGATATGGATGCCAATCTGAAGAAGTACATCTAGAAGTTGCATCCAGTCTGGATATGTGTTTCCGAGGATACATCATGAATGACCAGTATGAAGAAGCACATAAGGAAGGTACATCATGCAGATCCAGTTCAAAGAAGTACATAAGTAATGTATCCTACTACATGTGGTACCTACGCAGATATCAAATCCACCAAGTCATACTCTCTCAAGGTAGCAACCAAAGAATTGGTTGGAAAAGGTACATGTGCACAAGCATCCAAGGAGTTGGTTAAGAAAAGGTGCAAGTGTGCAAGCATGTCAAGGGAAGATTTTGGAATGCGCAAGCAAGCCCAAGCATTGTATGGTCAAAGAATGGAAGTGCACAAGACGTATGAAATGAATTGTGGTTGAACAGTCTTGAAAGTGTGCAAGTCTCTCCAATCAAAAGATGCTTTCAGTTATTGAAGCATGCACAAGTTCCAAGAAGGGTGTAGTGGTTGAAGTCAGTATATGCGCAAATTCCACAGCTAAAGACTTAGCAAGTGCACGAGTCCCACAAGTGATGGTACCACAAGGGTTAAAGTCCCACTAATTCAAGGACCAGGTATGTGCAAGTTTTACAAGAGATGGCATGACAAAAGCACAAGATGAGGTCAAATTCCCACTAATTCGAGGACCATGGTTGCGCAAGTTCTACAAAGCAATGGTAAATCTGTTGGAATATTGGTCAATACTGAGAGGGGGGGGTGAATCAGTATTGTTAACTTTTTACCATTTTAAACCACTTATTAAACTTAATTAAAACATGGAATCAAGAATATACATGGGACACATATTTTATCGTGGAAACCCAATTGGGAAAACCAAAAACTCTTCTATACTGCAAAATTATGTTTACAATAGTTTTTGCAAGCTACTACTTGTTGGATGCACCAACACCCAATTTTTCAGCTACAACTGAAGGATGCTACAACACCCTGGTTTCTACCTGCTACAATAGACAAGGATGTTACTACACCCTATTCAACAGCCACTACTGGAATGAGGCTACAACCCCCTGGTTTATCAGCTACAACTGCAAGGATGCTTCGACACCCTATTTACCAGCTACCAATGAAAGAAGGCTACAATTATGTCAATCATCCAGACCTTTCTTACTTCAATTATGTCAAATATAATTCTTTGCTTCTTCTTCTTCTCTTGCTGATACATAGATCTAGGCTGCAGACAACTTCAATTCTTCCCTTTTAATTCTCTGACTTCTGTTATGCACTTCTTCATCTTGATTGTGCAAAAAATATGGTCTCTTCCTCTATTCTCAATGCTGCTTCAGATATTCATCTCAAAACCCAGTATACACTTCAGTTCTTGTTCTTGTTCTTGTTGAACCTTCAATATGAAATTCTAAGACATTTTCTTTCCATTTCACAGTTCTTTTTATATGTTCTTCTTCATCATTTAACCATTTCATCTTTACAAAATGAACTCATGCTCTTTCTTCCTCGTGCCTCTTCAAATCTCTGTTTCTTATTGATTTAAATTTATAATTCTATTTATTACAGATTTAAATTTATTGCTTGTTTTTAATTAATTAATTAATTAAAACTTCATTGGTCATCCTTCAGGCTTGTGGGATTAACTTAAGCCCTTGCGGGAATCTTCCAAGCCCTTGCGGACATTTTGCAAGCCCTTGCGGGCATTTTACAAACCCCTGTGGGCATCTTGCAAGCCCTTACGGGCATCTCTTTAGCCCCCATACATTAAGCCCCTTGTGGGCATACATTAAGCCCCTGCGGGCATAACCAAACCCTTGCGGGCATAACCCTTAGCCCCTGCGGGCATAATAAAGCTCTTGGGAGCTTTATCTTTTAATCCCTTTGTGGGCATAATCAAACCCTTGCAGGAATAACCCTTAGCCCCTGCGGGCATTTTACAAGCCCTTGCGGGCATTTTTACAAGCCCTTGCAGGCATATCCTAAGGTGTCATTTAACCTTATTTTTCACCATTTTGGTAGGCCAAAATCTCACACGTGTGAGCCTCAAAGAGAGAACTGACACCATAGCTAGATGCCCAAATCACCAGGGAATATGTTCATGCCATATGGAGAATTTATTATCACAAGGACACTCTTTAGCGGGCATTTCCATGCCTCTTCAACCTTTATTTGGACATCAAAATAAACTTTTTCTCATTTTGGCAGGCTTGTCTTTCACACATGTGAACTACAGAGGAAAATTTGATCCTATGGATAAATAGCCAGTTCATCGAGGAACAAGGCTATGTCACCTAATTAATTTGATCAACACAAGGAAACCTCCTTGCTGGCATTTCCAAATGGTCTCTTAGCCATGTGAGTTCAACACAGCCAATTTTTTGTTCTTAATATGCAAAACAAAACAACATTTTTCTCATTTTGGCAAGCTTGTATTTCACACATGTGAACTCTAGAGGAAAATATGATCGTATGGATAGATATCCATTTCATCAAGGAATAATCCTATGCCACCTGATTAATTTTATCATCACAAGGACACCTCCTTGCAGGCATTTCCAAATGGCCTCTTAGCCATGTGAGTTTGACACTTCGACAAAAATTTGTCTTAAATATTTAAAATACTTTTTCCTTCACTTTGGCAGATTGATTTCTTTCATATATGATCACCATAAGGAAAACTAAAAGCATGGATGGATAGCTACTTCAACAATGAACAAGACCATGTCAAAAGATGAACTTATTGACACACACCCATCATCTGGCGGGCATTTGAAAGTGGCCTTCCAAACTACAGATTTGACACTTAGGCAAAATTATCAAACCCTAGGTTAATATGAAGTGATTTTTATTTTCAATAAATTTGAAGTGTGATACATCCACTGGATAGGGGCCAACTAGGGGATTATATCCAAACCAATTTCACCCCTTGAAACCTCTTTCTCTCTCCTCGGTGGGCATTTTACAGGAGTCATGTAAATCAGGCTAAGAAGCACTTTTGGAAGATCAATATCTTCCTCCTCATAGACTCTTTGGACAATCTGAGACCATGGTCAGATGCAAAAAATAACATTTTACAAGATGACCATATGGTGTGGGCATTTTCTTCAACCCACAAACTATGGTGGGCATTTCCCTGAGGCCACTTAGGAAGTTTTGCTACTTTGGTGTAAAAGCAACCTAAAACCCTGTTTTGGCAGATTTATAACTTTCTCCTCAGAAATGATTAAGAAAAACTGAGACCATGACTAGATAGCCACTTCAACAAGCTATAGTATGATATGATGGTGCATGCATTTTTCTCAAACCATGAATTATGGAGGGCATTCTCTTAGAGCAGTTTTGACTACTTTGTCCATAGTCAATTTCCAAAGTTTCACAAACTTGCCATACTTTTCCATAATGATGTCAGATTGCAACACTGACTTAATGATAGCACCAGAACACCATCATGTGTCTTTCCAGCTTAATCAAACATTCCACATCATCATACATGTTATGTCATCACTTCCTTTGTCATTCCTTTGTCTTTCACTGAGTTTTCCCTGCCACCATGTCCTTGTTTATTCATTTGTCATTACTGAACTCCTTTGACATCAATGACAATCATATTCAACAACATTGAGAGCACAAGACCACAACATTGAGGTGAAAGTTCCACTAAGTCATGGACCATGGATGCGCAAGGCACACAAAGGATGACATATCAGTAGCGCAGAACATGACAGGTGGCATAGGAATAATCTGTGAAGAAAGGAAAAATGAATGCCACAACCAACTTGTGGACATACAATCCATGCGGAACATGTATAAATAGAGATGCAAGTTGGAGATTTGAAGTAAGCTTGCTGGAAAGGATATAGAGCTTCAAATGAAAAGATACAGATTTATATTCGAGGCATCAAGGGATCGAGGACCGAACAACATGATCTAGCGAGGAGCCGAGTGCACACATGCAACAAAATGATTTATTGATGGTGCACAAAATAATGCTCTAGATCTGTGACGGATGCACAAATACTGAAAGGAAGAATTATAGAAGTATGCGCAAGTGCGTGAGGACCGAATGACAGTATTTCTAGCAGCACAGAGACAGTCACAGATGTGTTAAATATAGAAGCACAGAGACAGAACTGAAGTATATCAAAATATGCGCAGAATTTTGGTCGATGCATGAATGTTGAAGTGAAGTGTGGGAATTAAAGAATTCCATAATATGGGAAATGACATAACAACAACAGAATCTTGTAAGCACACCATAATGAGGATGATCTGAGGCAAGTGTGTTAAACCAAAAGGACGAATCATATGATGCACAACATGCCGCAGATTGTCTAAAGGACTGTAGCACTTAAAGTGAATGGACACATATAAGTTAGGGTGCAGTAATACTAGCGCATAATTTTAGAACAACAAGCTATCAATTGAAGCACAATATTAGTTTGTGAAGTGCGGTTGCACATAAGCATAACAGTACAACTAATTAGTGGTGCATACTGCAGTAGATGAAGTAGCACATGACATATGAAGTAAGTCATCAGCAGAAGCGAAGAATTGAGTGGAATGAGAAGTCAAGTGATGTATGCAACACAGTGACAGTGAATCATCTGCAGACAAAGGTGGCGCACAGCAGAGCGAACTACAGAAGATCAGAAGTGTGCACGAGTTGAAAGTTCAGTAAGACTTAATATTATTTTGGATATCTGGGTGGTAGGACGAGGAAAGGAGCAGGAGGTTGTGTCCTCCTTCTAGTTGGTGCTGAAAAATAGAGGGAGTTGGTGCTTCCTTCAGGTAGATGCCTGTAAAACCAGGGGGTCAGTGCCTCCTTCCAGTTGGTGCTGGTAAACATAGGAAGTCGGTGCTTCCTTGAATGTATTATTTTCATTACAAAAGAACATTCTGTGGTTTTCTCCCATTTGGGTTTCCAAGTCAAAATCCTATGTGTTATGTGTTCTTTGTCTTGGTTCATATGTGAATGAATGTTTTATTTATGTTGGATGCATAATTAAATATCGATATTAAGTTAAAGACTAATATGTTAAAGAAGGTAAAAACTATTGATAATTGCACTAATACTTATTCACCCCCCTCTCAGTACTAAATCGATTCCAACAAATCCCTCCAACACTATCTCCAAGGCAATACATCCTCCTATTCTCCTCTTCTTCACAAATCCACCATAGTGTTTTCTCCCAAAACCCTAGTCTCCAATATCCAAGGGTAAAACCAAGCTAACTCTAGAACTCCAAAGAGACCAAGAAACCCTAGCACCCAAGAGAGAGAGAGAGAGAAGTACAAATGAAGACGTAGAGAGAGAGGGGACAAGTGTACTTATTTTCTCTTCTAGGTCACATATCTACAAAGGAGTGAGAAAGAGTGAACACACAAATCACATTTGAATGAAATACTCTCTCCTTCTTCTATTTATATGAGAGGTAAGGGAGGACAACAATACTATGTGGGCACAAGAAACCTACATGATCCCTTGTAGGCCACACAAGTGAGACATCCACTCTAGAGTACAAATGTCATGCTCCAATGATGATGTTGTGCACAATAAGGAATCTAAGGTCTCGTAGGTACATAATACGAGTCACATCACTCCATATTGAGCCTCCATGGACTCCATCTATCCTCCAAAGAAAATCAATCCACTTGGGTAGCTACTTGCTACAAGAAATTTTTCAAATCCCCAGATTTCCTCGAGCCATCTCCAATCCTACGAACAAGAACCCAAACTACCACATGCCATATAGGTCTTGAATCCCTCCTACATGATGCACAATACTCCACATCCCCTATAGAGCATTCTCCCACTGAGTGAATCCTCCATGTGGCCATCATGAAGTGCATCCACCATCCAAGCAATAGATCTCAAATGCCCGAGGGAAGAACATTAAGACAACAATCAAATTAGGTCAAGCATCATATCCATGGACCATCTCTTATGCTACTATCCATATTGGATTATCTAGGGGTTGAACATACATTAGGTACCCTGAATCTCATGAAGCACCCCCAAACATGGTGTAAACACTTTTAAAGAAACTTGAAAATTTAACACACATTATGGTGTCATTCACCACCAAGGATTTATACAAAATTTTGTCTACGCATATCAATCGTTCACTTATTTCACTCATCGAATCCTTACTAGGTCATGCATTATTATATCTCGTGTGATAATCCCCACTAGTTATGACAACAAATGCATCAGGACGGAGGATAAGTAGGAGGTAAACTCATTGAAAAATGCAAAAATGTCATAGATATGAAGGCGCGGTCCATATGCACCTAGTCCTCAAGTAATGACACCAATCAATCAAAGAATCAATCCTACAAGCCTCTAGGTGGAGAATCAATCCCTTGACATTTAGGTGATGATGAATTGAGATCAATCTCACACAATAGACGAATTGTAACACCCATTTATTATATTTGGAATAAGGAGTTTATAACATCTATGATGTTGTGATTCTTACAGGTTTGTCTAGTTGGGTGCATGTACTATCCACCCCTCCCTAACTCTTTAATGTTAATTAAGCCCTTTCAATTCTATCCTTTCATGGATTTTACATGCCAAAAATGTGACTGCGGAGTCAATGTGAAAATACAAAAGCAAATTTCAGGCACATACGTATCACCCTAATAAAAATCTACTTCATAATGAATACTCCCTACATCACCAACCATTCTTACAATCACACATGGGATCTTCTATGCAAAAACCAAACATTGGTCTATTCTTTTAGGAGGTTCCATCCCTATAATGGTTTAGCAGATCTAGTCAAAATGTAAGAATTGGAGTGGGGTAGGGAATCGTAATTTTGATTGGAATCAAGTTTTATTCTTAGGCGATAAATGATTTATTCTCCATTTTTTAACATTTCGAATGGCCTTTATTTATTGCTACATATATAGCTTAGTTTTTTTCTTATAATGGTATTGTTATCACACCATAGTAGCTGGGCTACTATTCTTGCTGAGCAAATATGTGCACTTTTCGGAGCTTTGCTTTTACAGAGATCAACTATGATGAGCTTTTTTATTTCAGATCACTTATGGATCATAGCAATATATGTATCAGACATTGATTAGACCTTGTGCCAAGGTTGAGCCTTGAGAGATTATATTAGATGACCGATGTGACTCTTTGTTCCATATAGTTTCAGTTCAGTGCCCAGTTGTATTATTGCAACAGTGTTTCAGTTGTTTATGGATGATTATTATTATATGATGTGACCTATAGACCTCTGATTATTAGCATTGGATTATTATCTTGTTGTTTTAGTCATCTTCATAGCATTGACTTGGTACATGATTCATGATGTGGCAGTACTATTTAAATAATGAAATGAAATATCTTGGATGATGTTGTAAATATAAAGTCGGATGTATTACTTGCACACTAAGGTTTTCTGACCATACCCATTGGTTTCATTACCCTCATGTGAGCATAAAAATGGTCTTTCTTGACATCTTTGTCTGCTGGCTTAGGAACCACTTTCACTTGACTCCATCCATCCATGACCTTCCTTATTTGGCTTTCACCCTGACTTGCCTTCTTGAATTTTTGATGTGGAGTACTTCCCCAGTTATACCTCTGTGTTGGACCGCATCCATGTTTGTTTTGTGTCTCAGCTCTGAGTTGCTGACAAAACTTGACTTTGGTAAGTTGGATTGTATGCCTAAATCATTCTGGTCGGTTGTCCCGATGTTTGGCACTATGTAGAACTCTCTCTAGTCACTTGAGTTGTTGTTGGCTAAAACTGAAAGCACATGTACTACTTGTATTGGAAATGTATCATGAAATCCTGTAAACTTAAAATTCTAGAATGTGTTTCTTAACACACGTGAATAAAGGCTATAGCAATGAACTGCTAAAATACCTCGCGAAGGGTATAGAAAAGGTACCAAAAAAGCAATGGTTAATCAAATGTTATATCTATTATGTTAGGATATTTAGACACTTAGGAGTTAGTTAAGATCAACTTGTGTAATATATCCGTTAGGGAAAGTGTGTTTCTTTAGTATGCATTTGTAAATACTTAATCCGACGGTCATGATATGTTCCCGATATAGAGTGATCCGACAGCTCAACTTCTCTTAGATCATACCTAACCTTGATCTGTGGTTTAACACCCGATTGGTCCATGATCTCTATTTAAAGAGAATGGAGGGTCATTGTTTAGTTGATCGATTATGAGAAGCTCATTTGTAACTTTCTTTCTTTGCATAATAAATTATCCCGTAGAAGTTATTTGGTGGGGGTCGTGGGGTGTTTCCCTCAAGAGGGTTTAAACCACGTCAAAGCATCGGTGTATCGATCTGTGATTTGTTTGTGTGAAGTGGTTGCTTTAGGTGTTCGGTCTCTTGGGAGCACCCTGTGTACCCGAACATGGTATCAGAGCTTTTATGAAGAGCCACTTCTGGTTATGATCTAGATCTTGAACTGTTGTTGCCGAAACTCGAAAGGGTTTCTGGTTCTGATTTTTCTGTGGATTTCTGGGCTGTGGGAGGTGTTCCATTGCATCTGGAGCGCCGTTTCCATTGGGAAATAGTTTTCGTTTGATCGAAAACAGTTCCCGGTTGCTTCAGAAACGTGTATTCCATCAGATTTGACGGTATAATGTTACAGTGACGCATTTTTTATTTTCTGTTTTAAAAGAAGAAGAAAAAAAATCTCATATTTTATCAGTTTTTACTATTATATTTTTTTTCATTTCAGATTGTCGCTTTCCTTGTCTGTGTATGCTCTTTACCGTGCACCTTGAGCGATCTTGGCAAATCATAAACAGAGAGGGAAAGGGTTTTTCTCGGCTGCGTATGTTCTTTGCCGTGCACCTTGCGCGATCTCGGCAAATCAGAAACAAAAAGAAAATGTAGACTTTCCAAGCAAGCTAACGAGATCTAAGTCCACAAGTGTGGAAATTTTTGTTTTGTTTTGGTTTGTGGTGTGATTTGCAGGAAAAAAGACAAGCACGGAAACCGAGCAAGAAGAGTTAAAAAAAAAAAAAAAAAACCTTCATCATTCTCATATTTTACATACCTTTTAATCTAGCTCACTTGGTTCAAAGTTGTTTTATTCCTTAATAGGTATTGAGTTCAAGTCTTAGGAAGTTATTTTTAAAAGAAAAGTGTATACAATTTCTATTTTCAAATTACTTTATTGTAAAAGTGCATCTCACTTACATAATAAAAAATAAAAATAAAAAGTGAGTCACTTAAATTCTTTTTTATTGTTGCACTATTTAAAAGTAATATCATTGTAAAAGTGAAATCACTTATTTTACAAAAGTGATTTGCTTAAAGCAACTTTATTGTAAGGTGATTGTCAAAAGATTCATCTTGAGAAGAGGGGGATTCTTTTTTTAGTTGGTCATTATCTATGTGCCATGTCACTATTTGGGACATCTTCAACAGTTTCTCTGTTTAAGCATAACTTCATCATCCGAAGTCAGTTTTCAGTGCCATTTTTTTTAAACCGTCTATTTTTTCGAGCTCTTCGCATCCAGACTATTGGTTTTTGCTTTTACAGCCATTAATTTACAAATATGGCCGCCCCTTGTGATATTCTACTTAACAGTTCCAACTATTTCTCATGGAAATCTCATATGGAGGATGTTCTACGAAGTAGGGAATTTTTCAGAATTACCTCAGGGAAAGAAACAGAACCCACTAATGATGATAAGAAAATAAAATGGGAAAATAGATGTGACTAAGCTCCTGGATTGATTGGGATGTCAATCTCTACTGATTTTCAATTCCACATATCTGGAATTGATGAACCTGATGCTGCTTGGGACAAGTTGGAATCTGTGTTTGGTAAACACAATGAAATCCGAGGTCATCAACTCGAAAATGAGTTGATTTTTTTAAATCCAAGTGATTTTTCATACATTCAAGATTATTTATCTAAGTACAAAACTCTTAAACTCTTATGTGCAGAATGTAAGATTAAGAGGGAAAACAAACAATGCATTTATCATATTCTTTCCAAACTTGGACCTGCATATTTGTTTTTGTATCTACATTTTACTCCATGAAAAAATCCTTGAATGCAGCTAGCTATCAAGAGTCTAGTCTTGAATCCTTTTGTGATTCCTTGATTAAAAAGCAAGATAAACTCATCCATCTTGGGATAATCAACAATGAAAATACATCTAGGAAAGCCTTATTGTCCCAACAGAAAGAAAAGTCCAAGCCTCCCAAGAAACAAAATTTTCGCAATAATAAGTCAAACAAGGGTCTCAAACCCTCTCAGTCAGCTCCTTCTTTAAAAAATGACAAAGGATCCAAGCCAAAAGGCAAGAAGACTGAGCATCATTGCAACTATTGCTAGAGAGATAATCATGATGAATCTAAGTGTTTCAAGAAGAAGGCAGCCTTGGAAGCAGCAATGAAGAAGCACCACATCAGCCTAGATTCGCCTTCAGAATCTACCTCTCATGGACATGCACTTTGTGCTTCTGGTTATTCTTCTAATGCATCTTCTTCTTCTACTTCAAATGAATGGCTCATTGATTCTGGAGCATCTTATCATATGGCTAAGGATCAAGCCATCTTTTCTACTATGCATGAATGTAACACCAAACAAATATTTATTGGTGATGATAGATCTCTAAGTGTTGTAGGAGCTGGAACAATTCCAGTAGATAATGGTCATTTCAGTGATGTACTATGTGTTCCAAGAATTTCCTGCAATTTGTTATCAGTATATCAGATCACTCATTCTGGTGAAGGTAAAATTGTGACGTTTACACCTCACCAAGTTGTAATCAAGGATTTTAAAGATCCTCAACAGGTCCTAGCTACCGGAATTGTTGATGATGTTACCAGGTTGTACAAGTTTAACAACTTTGGGTCATCACCTTTTCCTTCAATTTTTGTGGCTCATAGTGATAACTCGAGCAAAATTTGACATGAGCAATTTGGTCACTTAAATTATCGCTCATTGCAACAACTATGTAAATACAATATGGTGACAGGTCTTCCGATGGTATCTTGCAGGGATGGTGTTTGTTCCGGTTGTGTACTCGAAAAACATCATCAGGACAGTTTTGACAAACGTGTCTCTTAGCACGCCTCGGTTCCCTTGGAGCTTGTGCATAGTGACTTGTGTGGTCCTCTTCCATTTGCTTCATTTTCTGGTTTCAAATATTTCTTAACTTTCATTGATGATTACACCAAACACACTTGGGTTTTTTTCTTGAAACTTAAGAGCGAAGTATTTAACATGTTCTTGGCCTACAAGGCCCTTGTTGAAAAACAATTTGGTCATCAAATTATTAAGTTAAGATCTGACAATGGAAGAGAATATGTTAACAAAAAGTTTACTACTTTCTGCACTGAACAAAGAATCCAACAACAACACATTGTTCCATATACACCACAACAAAATGGTGTAGCTGAAAAGAAGAATCGCACTTTAAAAGAAATGGCAAATTGTATGATCCAATCTAAGGGACTAAGTCTTCAATTTTGGGCTGACACCATTAATTGTGCAAATTACATAGTTAATCCCACCCCCACTAAAGCTTTACAGGGTATCACACCAGAAGAAGCATGGAGTAAAACTAAACCTGATGTAAGTCACTTCCCTGTGTTTGGTAGTGAAGCATGGGCTCACATTTCGGATGAAAAACGGAAAGCATTGCAACGTAAAAGTGAAAAGTGCATATTTGTTGGATATTATGAAGATGTAAAAGGTTATAGACTTCTTCAACCACATTCTCATGATATAATCATTAAAAGAGATGTTAAATTTGATGAAAATCTCTTGGTCTGCAAGCCTAACTTGGCGATTGTGCCATCTTTGGCCTGCGAGCCTGATTCAGCGTTTGTGCCTTCTTCTTCTTCTTCCAACTTCCTTGACAGGTTTCCAACTCCAATTTCTGATGATGACAGTGAGGATGAAAATCCACCTCCGCCTGCTCATGTTCCTCCAGTTGCACCAGCACAAGTGCTTCCTCGATGGGTCCGTTCAACATGTGAAGCAGCTGGTGATCTTGCCGGTGATCCTAGAGATCAACATCAAACACGTTCTCAGTTTTAGCAAGCCTCTTCTCTTTTGGCTCAATTTTCCAAGAATCATGATCCAAAAACCTTTGCAGAAGCTTTAAGAAATCTAGATGGGGATGCCGCTATGGATGAAGAATATCGTTCATTAATGGCAAACGATACTTGGGATCTTGTACCTCTTCCAAAAGGAAAAAAAATTGTTAGATGTAAATGGGTCTATAGAACTAAGTATGCATCAGATGGAAGTGTTGAAAGACTTAAGGCAAGGTTAGTTGCCAAAGGTTTTTTCCAAGTTGAAGGGATTGACTACAATGAAACCTTTGCTCCTGTCGCAAAACTGAACTACATTCGCCTTGTTCTTTCCCTTGCAGCCTTACACAACAGGGAAGTCCATCAAATGGATGTCAAGTCTGCCTTCTTACATAGTGATTTACAGGAGAAAATTTACATGGAACAACCTCTTGGATATGTTCAGAATAACTCTAGCCTTGTTTGTCGTCTTAAGAAATCCTTATATGGCCTTAAGCAAGCTCCGAGAGCTTGGTATGCCAGAATGGATAACTTTCTCCTTGACACTGGTTTTTCTAGATGTCATTTTGACCCCAATGTCTATACCAAGAAGGTAGGAAACCATCTCATCATACTTGTTCTATATGTTGATGACCTTATTCTTACTGGTAGTGACCCTAAGCTTATAACCCATGTGAAATCCAGTCTTAAACAAAATTTTGAAATGCCAGACTTAGGACATTTGCATTATTTTTTTGGTCTCCAAGTCCTGCAAACCAAAGAAGGAATCTTTCTTTCTCGGTATAAGTATGCTTGTGACCTTCTTCGTCGCTTTCACATGGAAGATTGTACACCAGCCCCTTCTCCCTTCCAGTCTGGAGTCAAAAATTTTGCTACTTGTACTTCACCTGAAGTCGATGCCACCTTGTATCGTCAACTTGTTGGTAGTCTCTTATACTTGACTCATTCTCGTCCTGACCTTTCCTTTGCCGTTGGTTGTGTTGCCCGTTATATGCAGACACCTCATGAAAGTCACTAGAAAGTAGCTAAAAGAATACTTCGATATATTCAAGGTACAGTTCAGTTTGGGATTCATTACAGTATAGGGGGAAACCTTTGTTGGTTGGTTTCACTAATTCAGATTGGGTCGGCGATCCTGATGATCGAAAGTCTACTGCAGGTTATGTTTTCAGTCTGGGATCTGGACCTATCACTTGGGCTTGTAAGAAACAACAAGCTCTTGCTCTTTCTTCAGCAGAAGTATAATATCGAGCCGCAGTTAATGCCAATCAGGAAGCTTTATGGCTTCGATGGATCCTTTCAGAGTTCGGATTCGAGCAGCAGCAACCTACTCCACTTTGGTGTGACAATCAAAGTGCCATCAAGCTTTCCAAAGATCCAGTTCTACATCAACGCAACAAACACATTGAGCTACATATGCACTTCATCAGAAAACTTGTTCATGATCATGTTCTTGAAGTGCTCTTTTGCCCTACAGATGATCAAGTTGCAGACATCTTCACCAAGTCTCTTACAGAAGCGAATTTTTCTAAACTTCGATCTATGTTAGGAGTTAAGGAACTTGTCATTAAGGGGGGATAGGCTTTAATGCCTCCTTCCTTCTCCTAATAGTGTCACTTTTGTAAATCCTTCAATCCTATCCCAAGTTGTTCTTAAGGGGGGATGTTAGGATATTTAGACACTTAGGAGTTAGTTAAGATCAACTTGTGTAATATATCCGTTAGGGAAAGTGTGTTTCTTTAGTATGCATTTGTAAATACTTAATCCAATGGTCATGATATGTTCCCGACATAGAGTGATCCAACGGCTCAACTTCTCTTAGATCATACCTAACCTTGATCTGTGGTTTAACACCCGATTGGTCCATGATCTCTATTTAAAGAGCATGGAGGGTCATTGTTTAGTTGATCGATTATGGGAAGCTCATTTGTAACTTTCTTTCTTTGCATAATAAATTGTCCCATAGAAGCTATTTGGCGGGGGCCGTGGAGTGTTTCCCTCAAGAGAGTTTAAACCACGTCAAAATATCGGTGTATCGATTTGTGATTTGTTTGTGTGAAGAGGTTGCTCTAGGTGTTCAGTCTTTTGGGAGCACCCTGTGTACTCGAACATATTATTGCTGACCTTGTAAATATAAATATGCTCCAGATGCAAGTTGTGATTAGTTGTGCTTTTTAGCGCATGTGAAATCCTAGAGGGGTCATATAGGCCAAAAGGCCCTGGAAATGAAATGAATGATCCTAATGAACCTGGATCAACTTGATGTAGACATGATGCCTAAGTTGAATAAGCACTCTCTAAACAACTTATCCATTTATGAGGCACAACCCTTCCCTTTGTTATTTTGTCCAACACAAAGTGTAGCTCCCCCTTTCCCCGTCCAAAATGTCACTTAGTCATCCCCCTTTCCTAACCTTGTCCTCAACCTTCATCCTTTGCTAGCAATTATGCCATGTCCATTGGGTGAGTATGTCTTTAAATCTTTTGTGCAAGTAAATAATAAATAACATTGAAATATATATATGTATTACCTGCCACTAAATGACGTTTATACTTTAAGTTAAGATGTGAATGTGATTAAAGGAACATGTCTTAGTCTATTATTATAATCTAGTCTTTGGTTGTATTTTGACCTAGTCAAACATAGTTTGACCATGGTCATTCTTGGGATCCATGATGAGATGGACCACTTATGCTTATGGATGATGATTTATGGTCCCACATGCACTTATTGATGATTCCATATGTTGTACAAATGATTCAGATGATGATTGATGTAGTTGAGCAGTTTTATTATTATTTCCATATCATCATATTTTACACTGTCCGGGTATGGTGGACCATGCTGATGACCCCACAGGTTGTCATGAGGTGTATGAGTACTCATTTCTAGTGGATTTGGGTCTTTTGGATCCATTGAGACACTTATCTTTCGGTTCCAAGCATTTTTGTCGATGACAATTGCATTTATCCACTTGTTGACCAGTTTGGGCATGCTGATACAGCCTATCCAACATAGGCATTGGAGGCCAGTCGTTTCCTAGGGCATTGTGTAGGAAGGGAGTGGTCCAACCACTTGATTTTACCATTACACCCCCTTCCATACATCCTGGTGCACTCAGTTTGACAGCACAGGCACCTTGGGTGGCAGTTTGGGGCACTTTTAGGGTTTTCAGGAGGATTAAAAAATGGAATAAAAGGGTCACTGAGGAATTCGATTTGGGAAATTGAGGTAAGGTTTTGGCACTTGGTCTTCTCAGAGGTCTTCCATGGTGAACCCCCCTTCTTCTAGATCAGTTGGCATCAGTCAGTGGGGTCCACAGTGGGCACAAGAGGCCTTTTATTGCTTGTCTCTCTCAGATTTTTGGGACAAGATTTGATCATTTGTGTCACTTTGACATGTCATAGACTCATATTTTATATTATTGTGCCATGGGCACATGCTAGTGAAGGAAATTAATGCCTCCTAGCCCCACCATGAGCTTGTAGTGACTTGTCTTGGTCTTGATGATGTGGCACATGTATTTTTAACCACCCCTATGTATGACGTAACCCTCCATGAGTCTTTTCTAGCTATGATGTCATCACTCACTTTAGTGATCCATGTGATATATTGTATTGCCTCATCTTAGCCATTGATTAGATTGTTATATCTTTTGATCTCAACCACTTGTTTTAAAAAGTGGTTTTATGGTTTATGGTTTTGGTCTTTATTATGCTATAAAAGGAGGAGACCCCCCTATTGTAAAAGCATCTAGATATTTTTGGCTCTTGGCTATTGGAATAAAAATACTTTCTTGGGCATCTTAGATCTTGGAGTTGGAATGCTTGTGGTGATTGTAAATGCTTCTTCCTTTGCACTGACAAACATTGGTGGCCATCTTGGATTTTATCTTCAACTAACATTTTTTGTAGGCAAAGAAGGCATCTTGGGGCAATTCGCATTGGTGGGGAGGCCTACCCTACTCGTTTCAACAAGTCGTTTTGGGTTACAGGGAGTTGTTTTGTCTTTGCACCAACAATTTCATATTCTTCATCTCTTTGTTTGCATCTACTTCCATTATTGTCAATTGATTGATCTTGGTGTCCTTAATTGACAGGAATAGGGAGGCCAATTTGGTTGAAGGAGGCAAAATGTTGGCAAGAAGGGCTTCATCAAGTTTGGCATTTGATCTTTGTGGGAAGTAATCCTCGTCACAAGCAACCTACATCTTCATTTTCCAGGTATGTTCCATGAGGTATGATATTCTTCTATCCTACCCATCTATTCTCTTAGATCACAAAACCCTCATTGATTAAAACAGTCATTTTTACATTTTTCTAGATCTACTTAGATCTAGCTTGGCTTTGGGGATAATTTTTAAAACCCACCTCTATAGCATCCACGACAATTCGGATCTATAGTTTGGTGGTGATTGGCTTCCGTTTGACCCATTTCCCAAGGCACGTTAGCCTCTCCAAGGGAGGTCGCACTCCTTGAGGAAGGCTAGTGGGGCTAGTTCCAAGTTGTGGGTAGGTGAGATCCCACTTGATTTGGATAGATATACCTTGATAACCTACCCCTAGTGCTTCACCTTGTTTATTTTCACCTTGTGGGCCCCATTCCTCATTTTGAGGGTTGAGCCCCACTTGGGTCACTTGGTGATGCATCTTGAATCTTAGATCTATGGATATCTAACAAGCATTTGGACCTAATAACTTAAACTCGGCTTGATAATTGCCTTAACTACCCTGATCTATAATTTGGTGGAATTTGGACTCCATTTGCCCCCTCAATTCAAGGCACTAGTCTCCCTTGGGTAAATCACACTCCTTGGGATAGTGGTCTTTTGCTAGATCCCATATGTGAGTGTTTCCTCTTGCATCTTAAATCCATAGATCGAAATCATTGCATACCCCTTAGTGCCATCTCACCCCTAACTTGACCTTGTGGTCCTCACTTGGACCATTTTCCACTTTTTAAGGAGTGGGCCCCACTTGTGTAATTTCCATGGTACTAGATATATCCATTTAAGCTTCATAAGTGGCCCTAGTCATTCATTGGTTGAAACAATTGTCACCTCTTAAGCCTCTTCAACCACACTTAAACTCTTGGGTCCACTTAATCTAACTCACTCATTGGTTTCCGTAATTCAACTTACACTTTTCCCTAGGAACCTTTGGTTTAGCTAATCTTCGTTGATTGGCTAGGGTCTCCCCCTTGATCTTGATTAGTCTTGATCTAAAGCGAATAGTACCTCGGCTATCGTGACTCCCAGCTTGCATTGGGAACCGTGGCATCTCTTGGGTCACCTCTTTAGTTGTCCATCTCCTCTACCATCCCGGATGGGATACCTTTAGGGGAAACTACAAGTTGTGTGATAACAGGTATAAGCAATATATGCTAATACTTGAAGCTTGTATGAAGCTCAATCAACTAATTTTTTTATAAAATGGAGTCAATCATTGAGTTGGATTTTCAAGTGTTATGTATAGGTGTGAGGGGGGGAGTCGGGGTTGTCTTTAACCTTGAATAAAATTGTGAACTAAATTTTTCCTTGGGTGAGGATAATCCTCAAATCAAATGAGATAAAAAATCTAACTGTGCCTTGGGGACTTTTCAATCATAATTTGACAAATGCAAAAACAACTTCAAGGGGTGGCAAGGAGTTTATCAAACTTGGGATTGGCATGTCAATGGAGTTTGAGGACAAGTGGAATATCAATTAAGGTGGATGAGATGGAAATTTACCTCAGATTGCTCCATCATAATCATTCTTCATTTCTTCAAGTGTGACAATGGGATGGTCATTAAACATGATTGGATGTCTTTGTGCAAATGAAGGTGGGATTTTATTTTTCATAGGTTTTTGTCTTTGCAAGTTTATCTAGATGGTTAGCTTGGTTTGGATCAAAGGCTGATTCAATTCATCCCACTTCTCATGTTTAATAAGGCATTTTGATCTAGTTTTTCTTTGTTTATCTTAGTGATTTGGGGTTTTTCTCATGGCCACTAACTCTATGGTTTGTTTTCTTTTTAGCCAACTCCAAACTAGAATTCAATGGTATTTTCTTTGGTTATGGATTTGGGTCCTTTTCAAATGATACAAAAGGATGGAGCAATATTTTCTTTGGTTATGGATTTGGGTCCTTTTTCAATGCTACAAAAGGATGGAAGGTATAAGGCATTCCATTTGTTGCATTCCCTATGAAATATGATCTACGACAGGTTCAATGAGAACCTTCAAGTAGCTTTCTCTCACTATAATAGTAAGATGGAATCTCAGCTTGATCTCAAAGATCAAAGAATGTTGAATTATCAACAATGGTGGCTTGTTAAAGAAAGATGAAACATTGGAAGAAAACTTCAACATGCTCTATGAATTAGTTATGGGTATTGCTAATAGCTATTTTTCTCTATTTCTTCTTCCAAATATTTCTATTGGGTTTATTAGAGTAGTAGTTAAGTATGAAGAAACGGTCCAACAAGTGCATAGAGACATGGCATATGAAAATGTGGTGTTGGAGCTCACCCTTCAAGCTTACATCAACCAAGAAGCCCTCAATGGGCATGGTTTCTTCTAAGTTGAGATTTATTTATGTTTTTGTAAGACAACAATTTCATTTCTAACTTTATTTATTATCCTATACACCAATAGGCTTTTCAATTAGGAGTAAGTTAATCTCTAGACGATTTGCACCTTCTCTAGTGGTTTTTATCGAAATCTAGCGATGAAGAAATTGCGGAAATTGTAATTTCGATTGTTGGGATTGCAATTTTGATTGCAGGAATGGATTCAAAATCCTCGATTACCCCTAGGGAATCCCGATTATGCAATTTCAGCAATTGAAAATTGTCATTTCAACAATTTTAGCCAGATTTTGACCGAAAAAACTCGTTGAATTTTGGGTGCAAAACGTCTAGAGTTTAGCCCACGCCTTTCAATTATATGTTGTTAAACAATTTACAATAATTTTAAAATCTTAGATTTTTTGAAACCCTAAAATTAAACATTCTAAATATCTCAACTTTTTTTAATACAAATAATAACCATTTTAATTTGTTTTAAATACATTTATACAAAATCATTAAAAACCATTTAATTACTTCATGTCAAAAACTAAACTTTTTGCACCAAGTGAAACGAGGTGCTCTACAGCCCAGTATGGGGGAGATGTTGTAGCGTTACATCTAATAAAACGTAAAAAATAATTTTTTTAATTAAAAAAATTCATGTCGACTCATAAATAAAAAATTATGGAAAGTATTTAAAAAAATCCATGTTGGTTCATAAAATAAAATATTATGAAAAGTAATTAAAAAATAGATGTTCGTTTATAAAATAAAAACTTAAAACTTAAACCCGGATCTATAAATCAAGAGAGATCAAATTTCTTGAGTTTAAATTTAAAAAAAGAAATACACCTCAAGAAATTGGATTTCTCTCTGTGTTTGATAGATACGGGTTTAAGATGGATCTATACTGGTTTTAAAAAAAACAAAAAAAAACATGTCTCTTGTTATTTCATAGAAATTAAAAAAGGCATGAGATCATTTCAAAGTATCTAGCATATCCATAAATCCATAAAGAATATGTAACATCCCAAAAAAATAGTAGAGTCAAAACATCTATGCAGTTTTCAAAAAAACATCTTTAAAAAATAACCTCAATAAAAAAGTATAGACTACTAAACTCTATGGAAAATAAAATTATATATATATAGTACATACATATTATATATATATATATATATATATATATAAACATGATAGTATTCAACGTAGGTTAATTCATTGAATACATATTAAAAAAGATATTCTAAAATATTAAAAAAGATATTGATTTTGCTTCATGCTTTATTGTTGCATGGGTGGAATGTCCACTTAGGAAATGCATGAATGAGGGAGGATGTCATTGTTATTGACTTTGCTTCATGTTTGTTGAATGGGTGGAATCTCCCATAGAGATAAGGTCAAATTGGTACGATTGTATAAATGAGACAAAAGGTGCAAACTTCACTTGGCAAAAAGTCAAAAATGATACCATGCATGAATGAGGAGGCTGTCATTGTTATTGACTTTGCTTCATACTTGTTAAATGGGCGGAATCTTCAATCCATATAAAGTCAAATTGGTACAAATGAGGAAAGAAGAAGCTGTCATTGATATTAACTTCGTTTCAGGCTCATTAGATAGACAAAATCTCCATTAACTTTGTTTCATATTCATTGAATGAATGAAATCTCCCTTTAACTTTGCTTCATGTTCATTGGCCATGCAAAGTGACTCAATTTCACTGCCGACAATATAACATTCTTTGCTGAAATACAACTCGAACTCCAGCCACTTTGCTCTTGACAGAGTTTCCGAGCCACTGTAGATTACACAATCAGCTTGCAAATAGTATTGACAGAGTTTCCGAGCCACTGATAGATGTTGTCACATCTCTGAAAGCGCTGATCTTGGAACATATGAGCATGGAGAAACATCAACGTAAAGTATGTAGATTAGTGGAACTACAAGAATATAATCCCTGTTCAATTGTTTGGAGTCCCTCCAAGCAGTAATTACCTTGATTGATGATTGTAGCGTGAACAATGAACAAATGTCAAATGATTTCATGAGAGATTGTTTGGAGTCCCTCCAAGCAGTAATTACCTTGATTGATGATTGTAGCGTCAACAATGAACAATGGAAAAGTTGGACGAATAGTGGAGGAGTGTTCATGATCGAGAGTTGGAGTTGTATTTGATGAATGCATTCATGTTGGCTACTAATCTAAAACTATTTTGTGTTGCCTCTGTGATTGGGTTGAAGTTTGTGTAGATAGCGAATGGACTCCTCGTAACAAGGACTGTTGGAATGCATGAGTAGTTCATCGTCGTCTACCATGGACATGGAGATCACCAAGAAGCGAAAAGCATACCAATGCAATGGTATGGTGAGATTGCAGAGATTGGATGGCAAAATATTCAAGGTGGAGAAGGCGATGGCAATAAAGTCAATAATCTTAAAAGAAGGCAAAGATATATGGCATGATATATCATTTCATAAGGCCATTGATACATAGCACCAAAATGTGAATAACTCCCTTGAAGTGAGGATGACGTGGTCCATTTTGATTCGCTAGGTCTTATATCAAACTCCTTGGATTCTACCTCACTTGTGTACTAGTAGATTACCATGGTTGATCCAACTAACTAGTTGAATATCATGTCAACTACCTAGTAGACTATTAATTGTCGACTAACAAATTCTAAAGATTGAAGGATGTGATGAACATGTTGTTCCAACACACCTCCATCGACATAACACTAGAGAATCAAGTGGTGGAGTTTCACAAACATAGCTTCTATAAGTGGTTTTGTACAAATATCAACAAACAGTCATTTGTCGTGCGATAAATAAAATTCAAAACATTATTATGTACAATTGCCTCAAATAGTGAGTGTAAAGCTCCACTTGCTTCATCTTACTATGAGCAACATATATTGCACTTTATTTATCACAATACACTACAATCAATCCCTCGGCTAGAGATCGAAGTTCAACCATGAGGTTTCAATCCCATATTGCTTTTGTACCAATAATAACTGCACCATAATATTTTGCTTATGTGGTCGAAAGAGAGACCAACTTATGTTACTTACAAGACCAGACTATGAGTCCAAAGCCAAGATAAAACACATAGTAAGATGTAGATTTATGGTCATCTCCATCTCTAGCATAAATAAGAAACCACACTAAAAGCAAAGGAAATATTGGGTCATTTATGAGTGAGATACATAAGCCTACCAACAAGCTACCTATAAAGAAAAGCATCGACTTTCGAAGAATCACATACTTTAGTCAACTTCACTTTTGATTGGTAAGGTGTAGCACACGATTTACAGTCTTCCACTTTATACCTTTTTAATAGATTCAACACATATTTATGAGTGAGATACATAAGCCTACCAACAAGCTACCTATAAAGAGTAGCATCGACTTTCGAAGAATCACATACTTTAGTCAACTTCACTTTTGATTGGTAAGGTGTAGCACACGATTTACAGTCTTCCACTTTATACCTTTTTAATAGATTCAACACATATTTAGTTTGAGAAACAAATATACCATCATCCATTTGCAAGACTTTGATGCCCAAAATGAAATGCAATAGACCAAGGTCAATGATTTCAAAGGTATTTGTTAATCGTTTGATCATCAAACGTAAAATTAAATCAACATTCTTCACATGATGACTAGATCATCAACATACAATGCAACAATTAAAGTTTCATTGTTTACATGTAAAAGATAGATATTTCGTTCTGACTCACAACGATCTGGCTCAAGAAACTTGTAACCGAGCTTGAGAAGGAGTTGGTCAATCTTATCATACCACTCCCTGGGCGTTTCTTTCAAACCATACAATGATTTCTTCAATCAATAGACATGACTATCATTTTTTCAAAGCCTAGGGATTGCTCCATACACTACAAGGAGAACACCTTGTATCGGAACTTTTTGTGAAACCTCCTTGAAAAAATTATCCTTTCTTCGTTTATATCATAGCTTGTTAATGGAGGAAGGCGGCCAAAAATTTCTTGCGTAGGTTTTTAAATCAGTGTCTCATAATCACAAAGATGCACATGTGCTCTTTATAACATAACCCACCAGTGTGTAAATTATAATGTGCATCGATGACCTTTAATATCACAAAATGCTAAACATCATTTTTTATTTTAAAAGTTGCACATCGGTGTTCTGTAAGACAAAAAGAGCACAAGTGCTCCTGAGAAGGACACACCACATGTGGATACAATAGTTGCTTATTCACCAAAGATTTAATTTAAAAAACTACTAAAAATTCCCTAAGCGATGCGCTTAAAACTATAACAACACTAGTGTGTATAATAAATTGGCGCACCGGTAAACATAATAATACTAACAACTAGATTTTTTACATTTAGAACCAAATATCTCCTGTGCTTGAGAGACTTAGACACACAACGGTGCGTCTTTATTTACAACGCACCAGCGATTTTATGTCATCTGTTTAAAAATATTGATTTTTTTCATTTAAAAAATAGCTTAATGGTACACTTTTAAACAACAACGCACTGGTGCATCTTGTCGTCGAGTGCACCAAGGTAGGGTAATATAAAAAAAAATACCGATAGTAAATTTCATTTTCAACTTTCATTATGTGCTTCCGACCACCCAAACAAGCATTGGTACTTACCCTCTATTTACGGTCACCATGCTTGCAGTGCTCTATAGTGTCACTTCTACGGTTTGATAACTTTCCCAATGAATTCGATTCATTTTTTAATTTTAGCATATTAAAATTTAAAATTCATCTTTAGTTTGCCCTATTTTTCAATTTAAAAAAAAAACTATGTGCGGTGTGATTTAAGCGTTCAACTCGCACTGGACCATGCCAATGCATCCTATTGATTTATAGGTAGCACCGAGCCGATGCGTCCTATTAATTTCAATATAGATCTGTGTTGATGTGTCCTAAAAGCAATGCGCCCATACCCAAACATAAAAAAAATAAAACCGAGACCCAGTGCGCTAAGTCCTATATAACGCATCCCCGTGATAAAATAAAAATTAAAAAAAAACTCCATGACTCGTCTATTTCACTACAACACACTGATAATAGTGTGTTTTTTAGAACAATGCATCGCCAATTTAAAACATACAACAAAAACATCATTGATGTGTTTTTGTCCCATATGTCGCACAATGACCGGTACATTCCTAAACACAACACACTGCCCACAAACAAAAAAACTAAACATTTTTGGTGCATTTCAAAAACACAGTGCAGCGCCCAAAAATCTAAATAAAAGTAAAAACAATACTAGTGCGTTCCAATCCAACGTAATGCACCGTTATCGATGCAATATAGAACAAAACATATCGATGCCTTATAACGCATCATCGCGATGCTTCCTAAGAACAATGCACTGACACCTAAAAAACAAAAATTTAACCAATGTGTTAATCCCAATATAACACATCGATGTAATAAAATAAAAAACGAAAAAAATAAATGGTGTGTCCATGCCACCGAAATGCATCATTAACAGTGGGTTATGTAACACAATGCACCATCATTTCAAGCATAGAACAAAAAAGCATCACCGGTGCATTATGACCAGCATGTCACACTGAGACCAGTGCACTTTTAAACAATGCACAACTCAGAAAACAAAACAAAAAGACTCTTCTATGCATTCAAAAATACAATGCATCGCCATAACCAAAATAGAATAAAACAAACCGATGCATTACATCCCACGTAGCACATCGTTATTGTTGTGTTATAAAGAACAACACACCACTAACTTAAAAAGTAGATATTAAACCAAAATGGGTGCGTTGTATAATGCAACACATCGCCTTATTAAAATAAAAATGAAAAACCTCATCGGTGCGTCGATTCGCTTGTAACGCACCATTATTGATGTGTTTCAAGACTAGACACACCGATTAGCATAGCAGCATATGCCAAACTTGTAATTTTTAATTTTTGTAAAAATTGCCACACCGGTGCTTGTCATGCTAAAAATAGAACCATTGCTCAATAAAACATGGAGCACTGTAACAATTACGGTGCTTCTTTTCTATTGTAACGCACTGACGATGGTGCAGATAATTTATTTTAAGTACACCGATTACTTTACCACATTTTTTTGGCAAAAATAAATTAGTTTCAGTACTTGATAAATACAAAGTGATTATATGCGTGTGTTTGTGTTATAGTTTCAATTTGTTTTATCTATATATATGTGCCTAAGACGATTTTTTAGTGAATCGGGGACGACAATGGGGACCACAACAGTAGCAACAACTCGACCCATACAACATTGTGCATCAGTTAATGGACGCTAGAAAAAGGGGGAGGGAGATGATTCCTCACCCTATTACAGGTCAAACATGTGCCCTTTTGAGGATTGTTGGTCTCCTCGAGGTTTATGACGAGGCTACATCCCTAAGTGGGAACTCTTATTTTTACAGTAGTTCATATGTCATTGGGATCATGGAAGGTATGATTTTAGGTTGGTCTCGATTTGTGGTATTATCCCACAGAGGAGGTTGTTTAATTCACCACTAGGTTGTCTAGGATGGGTGAGGATTGGCGCCAGTGTCCAGACCTATCACTTGACATTGCAAGAGAGAGCTATTTGGCATATATGCAAAGATATATCAGCCCTGACATTGTAGATGCTACAAATCCATGTTGTTGGTAGCTAGTTGTAGTTACACGCATTTAGTGCAGTGGATGTTAGGTGCCTATCTCTTATTCTCATAGGCTAGAGCATGGGCACACTCTACCTATTGTTGGAATATTATCACCATCATTTTTTATATTTGCATGCATGCATGCATTCTGCATGCACCCAGTCATCATTCATGCATCTGCATTCATCCAGTCATCAGTATGGTAGTCTCCCCAACACCTGGAGCCTATGTTCAGCCAACTAGAGCCTGTTTTTAGCCCTCAGGAGCCCTCCTACCTACCAAGTGCACCTTTTTTTCCTAACCTGGATGACATATGCGCCCTACTACACTACTTGGATCACTAACAGTCAATTGCAGGATTTATTGACCAGTTTATTCATTTATTGCTCAGTTTAACTGCCTATAGCTTCTAGTTGTCTGTATCGGAGATCCACTTGAACTACTGATAGACTCATCAGCCTCATGCGCCCTCCTTGGAGTCTTCATCCCTTGATTTGTGCTCACATGACTCAGTTAGACTCAGTTAGACTCATTTTGACTGAATTTTGATTATTTGTGACTACTACCACTGATTGGATGATGCCTCCAATGCTATCCAAGCCACACATCGAGGAGAATTCGAATCACCTTTGGTTAATTCAAATTCACTTGACAGTATTGTATTGTATTCAGTTATTCACAGTGCCAGCTTACAGTTGATGTATGATTATACTGCAGATTTCTCCCTTTCTGTGTTCATGAGTGATAATTGATTGATTTCTTCTTCTTTCTCCTCTACAATTCTAAGTGAGTTTTGTGATATTTGCTCTAGCTATGTGATCTTTCCTGTAGAATTACACATGGTATCAGAGCTGGAGCCAGCTATTCGAATTGCAGCAGCAGCAGTTGTAGCAGTTGCAACAATTCTTTGAGCAGTTGTCTTTCATTGAGCACCAGAAGCCTCTGAATTTCCACAGCAATTCCTGGTGCAATTGTCTTGAATTCACTCAAGAAATCCAGTGAGGTCTATCCAGGTGTGAAAGATCCAGTCACATGTGCTGATTGTCCTAAGGCAGTGTTCAATTCGAATTACAGGTTTATCTCCATCATTCGAATTCATCTTCATTCGATTTCAATAGCTACCAATGGATCTAAAACTGAATTCATTCAATTATGTCGAATGGAAGGCCAAGATGGCATTTTCATGAAGTCCAAGATCCTCTCTAGAGTATTGAATGGGACTGCAGTCGAAACCACTGGTGCAGTAGAGAAATCCAAGTACTTGGATATAAACTTGATGAAGCAATAGGACTGCTACTCCTCAGCATTTCCGAAGACCCTCCATTTTCATGTCATAGATCTAGCAAACTCCAAAAGAGGTTTGGGACAAGCTTCGATCTCTTCTTGGACAGAAAGATGACTTCAAAGGTCACCAATTGGAAAATGAGCTCATCTCCTTGAGCCCTTGCAGTTTTGACTCCATCAATGAGTTTACTTACCAAGTTTAAAAATATGATTTCACAATTGAAGAGATATGGAATAGAGAAGCAAGGAAGCCGCTCATCCTTGCCATACTATCAAAATTGGGCCCTAGCGACTCAGTATTTTTCTCCACCTTTCAGACAGCGAAGCTATCCATCCCAAAATGGAAGATTCCAAGCCTTGATGACTTCATCCAATCTCTCACACAAGAGGAGGAGAAGTAATTAAAATGGGAATGAATAAAACCCAAGATGGATTCAACACTTGCAGTTGCTGAGGTTGAAGAGAGCGAATGGCAAGGGCAAGCAAAAAAATTTTGACAGAAAGTCGAATGAGAAGAAACAAAAGGAGGCTCCCTATCAGTCAAAAGTGGCTTCGAATACCAAGCATTCTCAAAAGGAGAAATCCAAATGTACCTATTGCTATAGAGGATTTCATCCTGAGAGTTTCTTGTATGAAGAAGACTATAGACTTGATGGCTCAGTTACTTGAAAAGAATAACCTCCCAGTACCTGCATGTGCTAGGAAGAAGGAGTTGAAACCTTCTAGATCTGAGGACAATGAGAGATGCCATGCTCCAATGGCAGGTGCATCGAGAGAGTCCTCCTTCATCATAGATCCAGGAGCATCAAGACATATGTCTTCCTCCAAAGATCTCTTCACTGCTTTTGAATGCAATGTTGGCCCTTCCATCATGTTGGGGAATGGTTCTAAGGTCTCGTTTGATGGATTGGAAGGATCAAACTTGATCATGGATACTTCTCAGATGTACTCTATGTTCCTAAACTTACTGCCAATCTACTTTCGGTCAACAAATAACCCATACTGGAGAGCCCAAGAGGGTGATATTCTCTCCAAATGAGGTCGAAATACAAGGCATGGTTTCAGGAAATATCATTGCAAAAGGTGTTGCAAACCACAATTCAAAACTCTATGAGTTCTCTCACTTTCTTCCTCTCTCCAAGCATTCTGCTCTTCACACTCATGCAAATGAAGAGGGTAGGCAATGGCATGAAATATTTTGGCATCTCAACTACAAACACTTGTAAGACATGCAAACTCAAAAGGTGGTTGAAGGTCTACCCAATCTCAAGTTTGCCCAAGGCACCTGCAAAGGTTGCTTGAATGGAAAAAATCCATCAAAGAAGATTGAGAAAAAGATGACTCATGAAGAAGTGCGAATGCTAGATCCAGATCCACAAGAACCTGAATATATAGCACCTAAAGATCCAACTCCTATTGCTAGATGGGCCATAACTACTCATGCTTCCACCATTGATCTTGTTGAAGATAGATCTTATCTCCAAGATACAAGAATTGCACTCTCTCCCACATATCCATTTCTAGTTGAGAGATGCTTTCTTATGATTGGATCTGATCCAAAAAAATTCTTTGAGGCCTCCCAAGATCCTATATGGGTAGTTGCTATGGAAGAAGAGTATCAATCTTTTCAAAGAAATGAGACTTGGGAGCTTGTCTCTCTCCCTCCTGGGAGGAAGCTTGTTCAATGCAAGTGGATATACAGAACAAAGATGGACTCAGATGGATTCACAAGCAAGTATAAGGCCCGATTGGTTGCAAGGGGTTTCTCCCAAGTTCATGGGATTGACTATTCTGAGACATTCTCACCTGTTTCTAAGATGGATTCCATCCATCTTGTTCTTGCTCTTGTTGCATCCAAGCACTGGGAAGTTCGTCACATGGATGTCAAGAGTGATTTTCTTCATGGAGATCTAGAGGAGGAGATCTACATGAAGCAACCTGGGGGGTATATTGATGATCCTTCACTTGTGTGCAAATTGAGGAAGTCCTTGTATGGGCTTAAGCAAGCTCCCCAAGCTTGGTATGCCAAGATGGATTCCTTCTTACTTTCACAAGATTTCCATAGATGCAAATCAGATTCGAATGTCTACATGAGACATGATGGTAACTCCCTACTTCTTATTGTTCTTTATGTTGATTATTTGTTGATTACTGGGACCAATTCTTCATGCATTAGATCTATCAAAACTGCCTTGCACAACTCCTTCTCTATGTCAGATTTGGGACTGCTAAAGCAATTTCTTGGTCTTGAAGTCACTCAAATTAATTCAGGAATCAGAGTTGCACAGTCCAAATATGCTTCAGATCTACTTGAGAGATTTCATATGAACGAATGCAAACCAACTGCATTTCCTTTTCTTTCAGGGATCAGCCTTGAGGATGGTTCTTCTACACCTTTGGTAGATAGTACTTTGTATCATCATTTGATTGGGAGTATTTTGTTTCTTACACATACTCAACCTGATCTATCCTATGCAGTCAGTGTTGTCTCCAGATACATGCAGGAGCCTCATGAGCTTCACTAGAAGGAAACCAAGAGGATCTTGCATTATGTGCAAGGGATAAAGACACGTGGTCTTTTCTATGCAGTTGGGTCTCCTTTGAACCTAGTTGGGTATACTGATTTTGATTGGATTTGGACCTATCTGTTGGTCAAGTAAAAAGCAGACTTCTTTAGCTCTTTCTTCAGTTGAGCCCGAGTATAGAAGTGTTGTGAATGCAGCCACACAGTGCATCTGATTGCGGGGCATATTGTCAAAGTTTGAGATTCGATTTAGTACTCCACCAATCATCTATTGTGACAATCAGAGTGTCATCGAGATCTCCACAGATCCGGTTCTGAGACAGAGAACCAAACATATTGAGATACACATGCATTACATTCAAGGATTAGTGCATGACAGTACCATCACACTGCTCTACTGTCCTTCAGAAGAGAAAATTGTAGATATCTTCACCAAGACCTTCACAGTGAAGAGATTCACTTACCTTATATCTCTTCTTGGGGTGAGTGATGCCATGCTACATTATCATCCTTCAGTCTATTTTGAGGGAGGGCTTTCTTCCCACTGGGTTTTCCCTCTTTCCTCACTTTATTATTTAGATTGTTGTACGGGGTGACCTTTGGTCTCAGTCACCAGGGCACTACCATTAGTTCCTTCTGTTGTTTCCTCATGTTTGGCTTGCGGAGTGGTGTTGGAATATTCTCACCATCATTTTTTATATTTGCATGCATGCATGCATTCTGCATGCATCCAATCATCATGCATGCATCCAATCATTAGTATGGTAGTCTCCCCAGCACCTAGCGCCTATGTTCAGCCCCCTAGAACCTATTTTTAGCCCTCAGGAGCCCTCCTACCTACCTAGTGCGCCTTGTTTTCCTCACCTGGATGACATATGCGCTCTACTACACTACTTGGATCACTACCAGCTAGTTGCAACATTTATTGACCAGTTTATTCATTTGTTGCTCAGTTTAACTGCCTGTAGCTTCCAATTGTCTGTATCGGAGTGCCACTTGACCTAATGACAGCCTCATGCACCCTCCTTGGAGTCTCCATCCCTTGATTTTTTCTCACATGACTCAGTTAGACTCAATTAGACTCATTTTGACTGACTTTTGACTATTTGTGACTAATACTACTTATTGGATGATGTCTCCAATGCTATCCAAGCCACAGATTGAGGAGAATTTGAATCACCTTTGGTTAATTTGAATTCACTTGACAGTATTTTATTGTATTCAGTTATTCACAGTATCATCTTATAGTTAATGTATGATTATACTGCATATTTCTCCATTTCTGTGTTCATGAGTCGAATAATTGATTCATTTCTTCTTCTTTCTCCTCTTCAATTCTAAGTGAGGTTTGTGATATTTTCTCTAGTTGTGTGATATTTCATGTAGATTTACACACCTATGATGGGAAGCGCATTAGTTTCTCATTGATGTACTATGTAGATAGTTTAGTACAGAGGCCCCGACTGATTAGGTGGTCAGTGATATTTTTGAGACAACTTTTTTTTGCTTTAAATCATTGTCACTCAATATTTTATGGCAAGGGATTATTCCCTTTTGCATCATGAGCTATTTACCTTATTTTTTGAGAGGTTTCATGCCACTTGACCTACATTACCCGACGACTTCCCTCTTAGGCCTATGACCGATGCATGTATGCACACGTGGGGGCAGTTGTTGCCCAAGAGTGGCCGTGTGGGTTGGTCGGTCGAGATATTTGTGATTTTTTTGCTAGAAAGGATGATCATGTCGTCAATCTTGTACACTATCCATATGCAGGAATGTATTGGAGAGGATGTCATAACATCCTTTTTACTCGAGACGAACCACCAGATGAGAGAGGTATTATTATCGTTATGTTTTTCCAATAAATATAATTGCATGTTTTTTGTCTTATTTAATTCGCATGTAAGTTATTGTAACATTTTGTTTCAATTATCGTATTATTATTCTCTATTGTTTTGTAGATATTGGCACATATTTTGGGGACACGCCTCCCTAGGATGATGAAAATATGGATGAGTCGGGTGCTCACCATAATCAGCCTCCAGTACATAGACCCCGTCTGCCACGTAGGCAGGAACACAAAGTTTGAAGTGAGTTGGAAGACCACATATGTGGTCTGATGGCTAGACAAGGAGTAGCGCCAATGCTTATTCAGAACATTTTACGAGTCCCGAAGCTATCAGATATATGGGCTACCATTCCCCATCACATGATGACATTGATGTGTGATGTTGTCGGTGCCCTGGTGATGAGTCCTCTTCATCCGGATCATCCAATGAGGATGATGTTTCTAGACCTAGTGGACAACATGAATTTTCACCACCTGGTCCTCCACCAAAGTGACCAGCATCCCCCCTCTTCCTCCTACTCCTCCTCCTCCTTAGGTGTCACAAGAAGCACCATTGACCAATCCACCACCTCCTTCTCATGATCCACATGTGTCACCAACATCGCCATCAATCGATGCACCACCTCCTCCTCCTAATCCACATGTGTCATCGACATCACCATTGACCGATCCACCACCTCTTCCTCTTGATCCACATCTGTCACCAACATCATCATCGGAATATCCACCACCTCCTCCTCCTCCTAATGGAGAGATATTATGTTTGACATCGCGAGATATGCCTACCTAGTAGTATTGGTACTTGACATGTATATTTGGCATTGTATATTTCACTTGAGATGTATATGTATGGCATGTTTATTGATTTTGATAAGATGTATATTTGATATGTATATCGCTCATGTATATTATGTTTTTTTCATATCATGTTGACATTGTTGTTGTTTGATTTATAAAATGTATGTTTATTGATTTCGATTGGATGTTTATGTAAAATGGATATTGATATATGTATGATTTGTTTATTGATTTTGATGAGATGTATATTGATATGTATACCACTCATGTATATTATGTTTTTTCATATCATGTTGATATTGTTGTTGTTTGATTTATAAAATGTATGTTTATTTATTTCGATGAAATTTATATGTGAAATGTATATTGATATATGTATGACATGTTTATTGATTTTGATTAGATGTATATTTGAGATGTATATTGCTCATGTATATTATGTTTTTTTGACATATCATATTGATGTTCTTGTTGTTTGATCTATAAAATGTATATTGATATATGTGTATATTTGATATGTATTTTAAAATGTATATTGATAAATGTGTGTATTTGATATGTATATCGTTGATGTTGTTGTTGTTTGAGTTGTTTAACTTTAGTTTTAAGAAATCATTTAATTTTAATTGTTGTTACAAAAATTTATAACCATTAATCCAACATAATGTTTAACTCTTCTTCAAGGTGAATTGTTCGTTGTCCAACAAGATACAATATGTTGATTAAATATGTTTACAAACAATATTAAATCATGAAAACAATCATAAATCATATTAATTGACAAATTGTTAAAATCAATATGATTTATTAAATCTTTTTGTTAAATCATAAAAATAATCAAATATTTTTATATTAAAAAAATAACAAAAAATGCATTTAACTAAAGTGACCAAATGATAATAGTTCATATTAAAATTAATTTTATGATCAAACAATGTCAAATCATGACAAGAGTAATAAATCATATTTTATTCATTCCTTAAATCAATTTGTTTTATTAGTCCCTACCAAGGCAGGGATTATAGCAATGGGTCCATTGTCAAAACTAATTTGACTTTTTCTTAATTTTATCAATTTAATAGTTGTTTTACAATGTTATGCAAAAAATAATTTTTAATTTTAATTTTTTGAAATAATAAAATGTATTTTTAATTTTTGAAATTAGAAAATAATATTTTGTTATTGGTTGTAAGGGTTGATTTGACTAAATACCCTTGGTTGGAGGTGACAATTAGTTTTTAAAAAATATTTTATTTACAAAAATTTCTCAAATTGACACATAGCCATAGTCTAAAAGCTTGATATGACAATTTTTACCTCATTTTAATTCTATTAAACAAATATATTAAATAATTAAAAATTAAAAAAAACAATAAAACACATATATTTGACATCTGTAATATCGTACCACCCTCTGTCCCGTCAAATTTAATGCTTGTCTTGCCCTTCTTCCTTCCCGTCATCTCGTCAATACGGTCCTACCCTGCCTCAAGAAACTAGTAAATATTGATTTTGGAAAACGTTTTAAGGTTTTGTCTTAATAAATTTTATGAGTTATATCATATTTTGAATTTATTACAATTAATTATTAAATTATATTATTCAAATCAAAACTTAAATCACTATTACTCATAATATGATCGATTAATTTTTATTTAAATTAATTATCTATAATTAATGAACAAATACTCTTAATCATTATATTTCATCTTTATATGTGTTGTGTATGCATACGCATTGACAGGCATCAACAAAACGATTATGTGCAAGGTTGGATGGACATGTAACATGGCCAGGTTTTAGGGTAATCAAAACAACTTAAGAAGCAAATAAATTTAGAGCTGTAATCTTTATTTCTAGCCCTGCAGTGGGATCCTAGGAAAGTTGCTTTAGTCTTAAATGCTGAAATACAATGCTTCCATGAGAGTAGGCCAAGAAATCATGAGTTTCCTCTCCTCTGATATTAAAATGTAGACTACATTGTTATTTTCATATGTTTAATTCCAAGGTTAGAACCGGACTCTGATTGTGACATTTGCAATTCTATATATCCCGTTCTTAATTTTCTATAAACATTTACCTGCCCATTTATCAGTGCAAGGTGTACTATATCTCAAACTATTAACATACGTTTATGGTAGGGACTAGCTGCCTTGAAACTATTTGACTTGTTAAATCATTTTGATAAAACATGAAAATAATTATATGTTTTTATATTAAATCATTTTGATAAAACATGAAAATAATTATATGTTTTTATATTAAATATAAAAGAAGATTAAAAAATATATTCAATTAAAGTGACCTAGATTATAATATTTCATATGATTGATATCGCAATCATAACATCTTGCTTATTAAAAGACCAGAACAATCATACCAAAAATTCATTGATTTTTTAAATTAATTCTTTGATTAAACAAAGTTAAATCATGACAACAATCCTTAAGATATTTTATTAATTCCTTAAATCAATTTGTTTTATTAAATTTTTGTGTTAAATCGTGAAAATAATTATATATTTTTAAATTGAATATAAAAGAACATAGAAAAATACCTTCAATTAAAGTGACTGAATTATTCATATTATTAGCCCACAGGGCATAAAATAGACAATGCATGGGTGTGTTGTTAAGGCACTCCTTGCATAAGGTCGTTGGTTCAAAACTCTGTGGGTGCAAGCCTTACCAAAAAAAATGCATAATATTAATATTGCAAATAAGGTTTGAATTTATTTTTTTAACATAAATGGTTATAATTTGATTTATATAAAAAAGAGGGGTTACATGGCAAAAAAAAGGGTTGATTGCTCCCATGAATGGAAGACAACCATCACTCCCAGTTCGTCTTGTTCGGGTTGATAACCAACATTATATATGCCTGTCCTATGAAAACTATAGTATCTTACGAACTTCCCTGGTAGTAACAAACAGGAAAAATACATTTTGCAGGTGTTTTCAAGATCATAACTTAAAACATAAAGCTTCCAGTCTTAGCAGAGTGCAAAAACATCCTAAGATACTAGTTACAACGCTTTTAAACATCATTTGAAAAAACATGAACAACAAAAAGAAAAGCCTAAGAAGGCCAACCCTTGACCCAAACTAATTGTGGCCGACCTTCTTGACAGCTTCAACAGGTTCCTCTACCGTGCTCTTTTCAGCACTGAGGTCCACATAATTTCCAGTTCCCGCCATACACTTCTGCAGCTTCGTAATCTTTCTTTTGATTTCGTCGAGCTCACCAACGGTGACTTCACGGTTTCGGGCCCTGCATGAGAAGACCAGCCCAGGAAGGCCTCCAAGTGTTCTATTTTCCCAGCTAAAGCAAACTACTGGGCTCTAACCTTGGAGATGCTTGTGGAAACCAGATTGTAAAGGCGGAGTAGAACGTTTTTGCTCTCAAGATTTTCAGAGCGAATCATTTTGACTTGCATTTCCAACTCCTGCAGTCTATCAAGAACTTCGTCTTCGGGCTCATGATTGCAGTTCATTTCCTTATCCTATGCAAACGCAACCCTATCATGGTTACAACAATTCCTTCTTATCTGTCCATGACCAAAGTTCTCTAATTCCACGGAGTGACCAGGGTTCTCTAAATCCACAAAGGCTCCACGCATGTCTTTGGACTGCAAACTACAACAACCACCTCTAGGGGGACCTCTTCCCTTCAGACCATCTCTTCCCCATTTCGCAAAAGCTCCTCGTCCACTTTGAGGGCAACCAAAGTAGAAAATTCCATCACCCTGAGCTTTGGAGCAGCCACGACAATCCATTTCAAACCAGAGCTTAGTCGTAGACTCAAAACAAAAGCCGTCTTGAGAATGAGAACACAGAGCAAGATTTCCCAATAGATATTCCGGGTCCACCTGCCATGGATCCATCCATCTGTCATTCATAGTCAGAGCAATTAAATCCCACATGGGAATGGGGATTTAGAGGTATAGAGGTACCGCCATATCTCCAAGGGATATTTCCCGAATGATTGAGAAATTTTTCCTCCCAATTCTATAATTAAAAAAAGCAGAAATCCCATGAAAAGGTATTGAAATCCTATAGTTAGGGGCTCGCCATGGCCTAGGGGATCCAAGCATTGTCCAAGACCTCATTATTGAGTAGTATAGAGCCATAGGGAAGTTATACTCCGGTATTTTCCATTTGGTCGGCTTGTCCATTGTGCATTCTCAAGATATGCAGGAAGTCTATATGGTGAAAATCCTTGCTGAGACATAGCAGAAGGTGATGCATTTTTTAGGAAGGTCGTTTCCTTTTTCCCACAATATTTCTAGCTTCTCGGATGATTATTAGAGAGTCTTCTAAGATTGTCAACTTTTTTATACCCAGGGAGAAGGCAATCTCTATCCCTTTAATGAGGCCAAGCCATTCAGCCCCGTTGTTGGTTTTTCTTCCAATCCCCCAAGCGAATTCATTCTGTTTATTTCCCTTGGAGTCAAGGATCACTCCCCCCGCACCTGCCAACACTGGAAATAAGGTTTGAATTTTTAATATCATCATTTTTTAAAATAAATTTTACTTCACAATATTTGTTTACTATTGTATTATATAAATACATAATCAATTTTATGATATCTTAATTATTGCTTAGTAATTCAAAAGTTAACATGAACATGTTAAAGTAATTGGTCAATTATAAAATACCCATAAAATGAAGAAAAAAACATAATTGTCCAATTATAAATACCCATAGTAAAATGACACGTCCACATTATAAATATCGAAATAAAACATTTACATATCAATTTTCGTCTTTGCAACTATTGATGTGGTCCATGAGCCTTTAAGTTTTGATTTTTTAATATCATCATTTTTTTAAACAATTTTGACTTTAAAATAAATATGTACAACTGTGTTATATGAATACGCCATCAACTTTGTGATATCTCAATTATTGCTTATTAATTCAAAAGTTGACATAAACATATGTTAATATAATACAACATAAATGTGTTATAATAAACAATAAATATGACAATAATTAAAATATATCAAAACCACATTTTATGTTGCAAGTACTATTTAATGTATTTCCAATATGATAGTTATAAATGGTTGTTAACTTTTCATATCCAATATTATAAAATGAAGAAAAAAAACATAATTGACCAATTTTCAAATACCCATAATAAAATGACACGTTCACAATATAAATTATTGTCGAAATAAAACATTTACATATCATTGTTCATTACCATTAGCCTGATTATATTCTTCTCTTGGCATTAATATAACATTGTTGTTCTCAAAAAGTTGTTTTGATCTTGGATCATGTCTCAGTATGAACCACCAATCCCCGTGATCCAACACTTCTAGGTAAAAAAACACTTGGTTACAGTGCTTTGGGAAAACATAAATCTCCTTAGTTTCAACCCACATTTTTTAGAGTTAGTAGATATTAGACCACTGTCACGATCTTCCTTTACATTACTCTCATCGAACTTATCCCACCATTTGCACCTAAAAATAACACATTGAAAATATGAGAAGTCCACTTGCATGATCTCGTGTAGCTTTCCAATGTGACCTAACTTCCCCTCTATTACATTTTGATCATGGTGGCTGTGAAATTCCACAGGGGTAGATCATTGAGCTTGAACAAACCTCACAATTTCACAATGTAATTATTGAGAAGAACTAGACAAAACATGGATCAATTCACTCATAAAACTGAAACACACATGAAAAATTGTTGTTGATACGTTAATCAGCTGTAAGCTGGCAATCAAAGAATGTTACAATAGAATGAATTCGATACACCCAGTAGGATTCGAAATCACCTCAAGTCTAGGCTTATTTTGCATTGGAACCATCTCCCGATAAGGTTCAGTGGCCACCAATGATGAATAATCAGTTAACTGAGGTAGAACTGAGCATAACTGAATCATGTGGGCACCAAAATAGGGGAGGAGACTCCAAGGAGGTGCATAACTAACTGTCAATGGTCAAGGAGGGAACTCCTATACTCAGTAGCAGTCAAACGACGAGTTACAGTCAATTAATTGAGCAATCAAGGGGACAAGGCACCCCAAATCATGGAACTGACTGTGTAGTCTCCTAAATATGTGCATGAAGGCACATTGGAACTCCAGTGATGTAAACAAGGCACTCTGAGTGGATAGGAGGGCTAATTATGGCCAAAAACAAGCTTCAAGGAGCCCAAAGTAAGGACTAAGTGCTAGGAGACTTAACTACGAATGCATGGATGCATGGAGTGTTGCATGGAATGCATGCATGCATGCATGCAAAGCATGCGGGGGCAAGATAAGATGGTGAGAATATTCCAACAGTGGCTAGCACGGCTAGATTGTTCAAACTCGACCTCCAATCCATAATCTTGTGTGAGGTGTCCATCATCGGCATCCTTAGTGCAAAAATTATGTCCATATGCCCACATAGATGGAAACAAATGCACCTATAAAAATGCGAACAGTGGACAGTGTCATATGTCCAATAACCAAAGCATTAATAAATACATAATACATGTTACAATTCAAATGTGCATCATAAATTGAATGTGGTACCAAGAGAGATTATTACAAAGTCGCTACACTCAATCCCTATGTTTAGTGCATCCTCTTATCCATGTGGGTAACGACCGGATGCGGCATATTTCTCTGTGATTTGGTCAACCATCCAATTGTTGATATATATATTTGGCATATTTTATTTTAAATGATTAGGATAAGACATGCTTCTACCATTCAACTATATGAATTTTTTCTTGTCACTTCCCCATTTCCTTCTTTTATGTTCATACAATGTGACTCATGGTTGTGTTGCCTTCGCATTTTAAAGAACGAATTGATTGATGGCATCAATTTTTAAATTCATTGAGGCATACAAGAATTCAAAAAGAACAATATGAGATCAAATATATAATATCGACTTCAATGTAAATAGTTTCTCTCTACAAATTTGACAAAAGATAAGTGAATTACTCTTTATCATGCACCTTTTTCCGTTTGTATGGTGCAGCTCCCCTTCCCTTTAGTACTCATCCCAATCATTGTCCCAAAACACTACCCCTGGTGTGTCATCAATTTGCTTGATGTACTCATTGGCATAATAGAAGGACTTGTGCTCCCACCATAAATATCTCTGGTTTTTCCCTTTGACAAACAAACCCCTTCAATTTTTTCATGTACCTCTATAAGAATAACATTCAACGACATGAGAGCATCCCATCTAATTAGACTTCATCAGGTAGGTGAATTAGAAGATGAACCTGCAAGTACATAAAAGTCATGGGAAGTTACTTCTCAAACATATAAACAAGCTCATCTATCTCTCAACACCACCGTGGAATGCGAGCCATATGAATCTTCTTTGGTATGATCCAGCATACAAATGCAAATAATTTCAATATAACACCTCACGGGTCTCGAGGGAAGTCATAATTCACACAACCTTGCACGCACAAAGGATAATTACACTACAAATAGACATAGTACAAATAATTAATTTCCATAAAACTTTGACGACATAGTATATTTTAACCTACACTACAGGGAAAGAATAATGTATTAGAGATACATACCCTTAGAAGGTTCAGATGGTCATGTAATTTCCACCCTAACAAATGTCCTTCTACAGTGCAACGACGTCTTAGAGTTGACCCATATAAAGAAGGCATCTTTACACCCAATATAACATCCTTTGCCATAGAAAGATCATATTTCTTCAAAATTCATGGGACATCACCTTGTTTAAAAGACTAAGAGGGACCAGCCTCTTCTCTACTCTCTTTTCTTGGCCAATGCCTAGCTCTTTTTAGTATTTGAAGAAATAAGATCTCTCCTAACAACCAATGTGTCACTTTATTTAGATGATATGTGTCTCCATAAAGAAGATGAAACATTTTTTAATATATGCATAGGATCTAGTAAGTGGGCGATCTTAATACGCTCCCAATATGGAAGCTCATAAAATACATATTTCCTTTTTATCCCAATGGGAATTTTCTCAACATAGGTGTAACAATTTATAGGATCATCGAACATAGATTCCCCATTTAAATCAAACAATTATGCAATTTCCTTCTCCTTCTTTGTGTCATATGTGTTAATCCAATCTGTCATTGCAATTATTTTATGTCTCTAAACTCTCTCAAGTTTACCATTGAAATTAGATGCAAGTATTCTATAAGGGTGCCCTTCTGGGATAAATACCCAAGAGCAGTTGAACACCAACTTTCATAGATGTTTGGACCACCTAGATTTTATAAAAGTTCCACAACATTGACATCCATGATATCCTTTTGTTACAAGACCTGCAATATTATTGTATACAGAGCACGTTAGCACCAAAAAAGATAGTTGCACCAAATTAAGTATGCCAAAAAAATGCTATAGATAAATCAATCAATCAACATGCTTACTATAGAAAACTCCTAGTCCTAGATAATCGTGCGTGGTGTATGCACATATACCATAAATATGTCATACAATATAAAATACCTTTCCAATGGGATGGATCTTGATACATCATACACATGTATCCCTTCCCATAATTGCTTAAATTCGTCGATCAATGGTTGGAGGTATACATCCATTCTCTTCACTTTTTTTCTACCCAGGACTATAAGAGCCAACATAATATGTGTATCCTTTATGGACAACCATAGGGGAATATTGTTATTAATCACTACCATTGACCAAACAAAATAGTTGGTGTTTTAGAAGGAATACGGGTTAATCCATCCATCGCTATGCTCAATCGAAGGCTTTGTACCTCATCCTTTAATTTATCGGGCCATGTATCCTCTATATGATTCATGTATATTGAAACTGTTAGCATTCGCATAACTCTTGGTTCACTTATATTTGAGGCATGCACCCCTACAACTCGGATAATTGTTTGCAACGGAAGAGAATTTGAATCCTTGGAATTATAGGCATGTGCCTGAATATATTATGAGGAGGACCATGTTCCTTACCCTTACTTTTTTTATTTATGGTACCTGTTATGCTCACATTCTAGACATATCTTTTTGTCGACATATTCGTCTCTATATAGAATACAATCATTTGGACATGCTGATAAGCATGATTGTCATTGATGACAACACACATAATGACAAAGGGTAAAGGCTTGATAATCACATGGCAAGCAAGCTTGATAAGGATGATGACATGGAAAGCAAAGGACATGAAGGACAATGAATGACAGAGCATTGATGACATGGCAAATGAAGGACAATGACATGGATGACATAAATATTGATTACATGGCATAATATGGGCATTGGAACACCAAATGGTCCAAATGACCCATTTTGTGGTCATTTGTGGCTTAATGAGGTCATGAAGGCCACACATCTAGTTGCTTGTTGATATTTTGTCCAACCCATGCAAATAATAAAGAAGCCCCGATTCATTATGGCAAACCCTCGTAGATGATGTCTTGATGATAATGGGTACACTTGGACACTATTGAAATAATAATGAATCCCATAACGTTGAGTTGTTGCCCGTGCACCTATGATGATCATTATAAATATATGGAGCCCATATGTCTTTGATATGCTTGACTATCACATTAAGGAAGCTATGGTACAACAAACCTCTTATAAATGGCTTGAAGCTTTACACCTTGAACCATTAAAATAATGACATGGGAAACATTGAATACACTTGACATAAAAATTATTAGTATAGGCATTAAGCAAGGTTGGCTCCATTAATACACTAAATTAATATTGAAAATCAACATACTAATAATTAAATTGACCAAATGCAAAGTCGGCCCAGCCAACATAAAAATAAATAAAAATTATTATTGATTCTTGACAGGTCGGCTCAATAAAATAAATACAAAAAAATGTGTATAAATAGCCACCCAACAACCTCATTTGGGGGCAGCAGCTTGGAGATTAGCTCTAATTTTCGGATCACTGTAGCAACTGTAGATTTGACAGAGATGACAGTGGCAATAGCAGAAGCACACTTGACAAGGCAGAGTTAAAGTTTGAAGTTTTTTTATGATCTGATTTTTGGCTTTACTAGATCACCGAGGCAGCTCCAGGCATGAGCTTTTGGGAGCTTTCTGAAGTCTGATTTTTGGGCATAAGTTTGGCTTCTACAACAGTACATTATCAACAGTAGTACAATATGATCTCTATCTCTGTTTTCTCTAGCAGCAGACAGTGTACTATTCTCTGAAGCTCAAGGTTTGTAAAAGGAAGGGATCCAAGGTAGGCACAGTATAAATGATCTTGCACATGAGTTTGAAAAATTGTTTGACAAATGGATCTGCCATATCTCTAGTAGCTACATTAGCTTAGCATCCATTTGAAAGACAAAGTTCTAGTACTACATGCTGCAGACAGTGTCAGTTGAGGTCAATGATACACAGTCTTAATTGTTGAAATAGTCAAAAGATTGAACTTCTGGGATAAAAGACAATTTGTATACTCAGTGGAATGATGATGATAGCAATATATACATAGTAATGTAATGTATGCTCAGTATGTTACAGTGATGACATTGATGTGTTGGCATACATTGGCATGATGATTGCACAGTGATGTGCTTAGTAAGGTCTACACAGTGATATACTTGTCATATGATTGACAGTAATATGATGATATACTTGTCTATGATATGACGATGTACAATGATGTATGCATAAAGACAGAGTTTGACAATGATGTTAGTTATTGATTTGACAAAGAGTAGAATGACATGATAGTGGCTGTTGATGATGTGACAAATTGGTTGAGCAACATTTGGGTTGAGCAGATGATAATGACTTCCAAATGATTGAATTGGTGACAGTTATCTATATGTAATTACAAGTTGGGTTGTGTACATGTTTTCTTAGTTGGAACTAAGAAAAACCAAGCTAATTCTTGGATTAGAAGTTGGTGCTTCTCAATCAGTTGTAGCTGATGAAACCTTGCAGTTGTAGCCATTTGAATTAAATATAAAAAGATTACAAAGCTTATATCTTGTGTCTCTATTGGTGTGAATTGTTGTGATGAATGACATGTTTAATGAGTAGCTTCATATAGCTTAGTATGAATGATTATCTCTATTAAAGTGAAAATGTAAATGATATATGTTATGTTGAAAAATTGGAATTAAGTGCAAGCTCACTGATTCACCCCCCCCACTCTTAGTGAGCCATTGTGTCCAACAATTGGTATCAGAGCCAGCCTTCACCACAAGCCCAACCAGCTTGAAGGAGATCCGTGGACACACAATGGAGGCAAAGATAGAGTCCCCCAACAATGATGAAGTTCCAGTACTTGATGTGACCGATTACTTTGGATGGAGAAGTAAGATGAAAGCTTACTTGAAGAAATTTGGTGTATGGGAGATTGTGGTCAATCCACCTACTTAGTCTAACAAGAAGACAAAGTCAGTTGCACAGAAGGATGCCAAGAAGAACAATGCCATTGCATTGAAGTTTCTTATGGATGGACTCTCAAGATCTGTCAAAGAGAGTGTAGGAGAGCACACTTTAGCCAAAGACCTATGGTTCAAGCTGGAAAGTGAGTATCAAGGAAGAAATCAAGACATAGAAAAGGAAACAGAAGTCAAGCCCTCTAAAGATGAGAAGCAAGAAGAAAAGGAGGAACAAAATTCAAATGTCAATGAAGGTAAGGACTCTTCTGTTAGTGGTAACTTTGATTGTGATGAATTTGAAAATGATCTTGCAGATGTTAAGAAAGATTTCCTATCACATATTTTGATGGACATTGATCTCAAATACAATCCAAGGCTTAAAAAGAAGCTTTTGAAGTCTTTTGAAAAATACCAAAAGGAGACAAGGGCATTGCTCATGAGATTGAAACTCAAGAACAAAGATTTGCAAGAAAAGCTAGAAGATCAAGATGATAAAGTTAGAAGATTGAAGACTGAATTAGCAAAAGAACAAGAAGAGACTAGTGAAGACCCTAAAGAACTTGAAGAAACAAGAAGGTCAAATATTGATTTGAAGACTCAATTGGAGGAAGCCAAAATAATAGAAGAAGTCTTGAAACACCAGCTAGATGAGAAAGAGAAGACCTGTCAAAAGTTTGAAATGGAAGTGTTTGGACTCAAGAAGAAAAATGAAAAGTCTGATGCATATGGAAAGTTCAGACACAGCTCAGTCATCCTAGATGAGATATTAGATTGTCAAAGGTACCCATTTGACAAATCTGGACTTGGCTACAATAAGGAAGCTGAGAATCATGAAGATAACTCTAAGACACATGAGAAGATAGAAGCAAGCTCACCATCCTCCAAAAGTGAAAATCAAGCTTCCTTTCATATGTTTGCACATGAAAACAAAAGTCTTGGAAGTCCAAGAATAAATCAAGAACTTGTTTTTACTCCTCAAAGTAGATTCAGAAGGGAAACAACTCCAAGGTGGATCCAAAGTCCCAGGTATGAAGAGGGCTTTAATGGTTATTGTTATTCATGTAATGAGTTTGGTCACAATGCTATGGACTGCTCTTTCCATGGAAGAAGAAGTGGTGGAAGTCCCAATCACACAATTAGATGTTGGACATGCAATCGTGTTGGACATATTGCTGCTAATTGCCACACCTTGAAACGTTACAATTGCAATGGATTTGGTCATAAAGCCCAAACTTGTGCTAGTCCAAGAAGACAACCAATTATGAAGAGCGCATCATATACATCAGCAAGAAGAACAAATGAATCTTGGAAGATGAATAATGCAGGAAGACTTAAAGACCAAAGGACAAGTGATCACAATCAAGGTCACTCTAAGGTATGGGTGAAAAAGAATGTTTTGCTAGATATGAATGAAGTAAATTTGTGCAAGGAAGATGGCTGCCATATGGCAAGCCAAGCTTGAGGTCCCTCAAAGACCTTAGCACACTTTGAGTTCATGGAGCTGGAGGATGAACGCAAAGGCAATTATTGGTCACTCCAAGCAACAAATCAGGTCCTAGGATTGTGATTGCAAACATAGATAGAAGTAAAGATAATGCAATGCAGAGATGAAGTCTGGAAAGTGTGAGGTGTTACAATTTGGCTCAAGAAAGATGCATGTGATAGGGGGATCCATTTGTGATCTCAAGAAATGAGAGATTGGTGCAAAGGATCACATCTACATTGGCAGGGGAGCAGCATGGTTAAGATAAAGAAAAGCAAATGAAGTATCGCTACATGTGTATGAGAAGACTCCTTGGATGACTTGACTGATAGAGCAACAGTGATCAGAGAATGATTACAGCTGTTAGTGACTTATGACATCTTCTGAAATGGATCATGACATGACAAGTGATAGAGGCTGAGGCATGTGTGAATATTACTAGTAGCAGCAACATGATTTTAACTCTATGAAATGGTGTGCTGCAACCACAGAATGTCAACTACAGTGAAGATAAAACAAATTAAATGATTTCTTTTGATGAAGATGACTTTCACTTTCACATGAACTCGTAAACAACCTTGATAAGTCTCATCTCTGATTTGAGGCAGCTACACGTTGATGCTTAATACATTTTGTATAACATAGTCAATTCATTCTTTACTATGTTTGATACTTTGAAATGATCTTTTTACATTGATCTCTGGATATGTTTTGGTGATCTCTATACATGTTACTTGTTTTGAAATGATCTCTGATCATTACTCCACAGTAACCTTGAAAGATGGGATGATGCCTTGATTAAGGACATAGTTTTTACAACACAGTAAAGGTATGAAGTACCTTGCATTTATCCCTATATTTATTTGAAGAAGATAGAAGAATTTATGTAGACAACCAATGGTTGATTTAGTGTCATAATAAGATCATCTCTATGGCAGCTAGAGTTGCATGGTTAATAGAAAGGAATACGAAGTTTTATGAAGCTCTTAAGGCTACAATAGAAGTGCTCTCAATGATCTTAAGAAGAAAGTAATATCAATCTTGAAGACATTCTTGGAAGCCAAAGTACTTGCCTTACATATCCTTCAAACATCTGGCAACTACAGAGGTAGAGTTATCTTGAAGTTGATCAAGCTTTGAAATTGATGACAAAGGTAGCTGCAATAATGAAGATATATTGAAGTCATTTGATAATAGTTTAGGGCTTTATTAGAATTGATAGCTCAGCGAATCATTTGAGGCTAAATTTCCAGAAGTGGTGAAGCATATTTTAGACAAATAACTTCAGCCCTCTTCAAGGACACCTGGAGGAAACTTTTAGTCACTTTCTTATGCAGATTTATGGGAAGCCAAAATGCAGAAATGAAGTACTCTGAGCATGTAATGTTTAAATATCAAATTGCCAACACTCTTAGGGGGAGCAGATAGACCAACAAATGAAGAAGTCTACATGAAAGGGGGAGCAAACATTTCAGTATTCAAGAATCTAATTTTTTTGGGGGGGGGCCTTGTGAAGTCTTTAATGGCTAAGTGGTTGACCCTTTGTCATTAATGTCAAAGGGGGAGTCAAAGGGGGAGAGAAATTGTGGAAATGTTACCATCAATGACAAAGGGGGAGATTGATAAGCATGATTGTCATTGATGACAAAACACATAATGACAAAGGGTAAAGGCTTGATAATCACATGGCAAGCAAGCTTGACAAGGATGATGGCATGGCAAGCAAAGGACATGAAGGACAATGAATGACAAAGCATTGATGACATGGAAAATGAAGGACAATGACATGGAGGACATAAATATTGATGACATGGCATAATATGGGCATTGGAACACCAAATGGTCCAAATGACCCATTTTGTGGTCATTTGTGGATTAATGAGGTCATGAAGCCCACACATCTGGTTGCTTGTTGATATCTTTTCCAACCCATGCAAATAATAAAGAAGCCCTGATTCATTATGGCAAACCCTCGTAGATGATGTCTTGATGATAATGGGTACACTTGGACACTATTGAAATAATAATGAAGCCCATAACGTTGAGTTGTTTCCTGTGCACCTATGATGATGATTATAAATATATGAAGCCCCTATCTCTTTGATAAACTTGATGATCACGTTAAGGAAGCTATGGTACAACAGACCTCTTATAAATGGCTTGAAGCCTTACACCTTGAACCATTAAAATAATGACATGGGAAACATTGAATACACTTGACATAAAAATTATTAGTATAGGCATTAAGCAAGGTTGGCTCCATTAATACACTAAATTAATATTGAAAATCAACATGCTAATAATTAAATTGACCAAATGCAAAGTCGGCCCATCCAACATAAAAATAAATAAAAATTATTATTGATTCTTGACAGGGCGGCTCAATAAAATAAATACAAAAAAATGTGTAGAAATAGCCACCCAACGACCTCATTTGGGGGCAACAACTTGGAGATTAGCTCTCATTTTCGGATCACTGTAGCAGCTGCAGATTTGATAGAGATGACAGTGGCAGCAACAAAAGCACACTTGACAAGGTGGAGTTAAAGTTTGAAGTTTTTTATGATCTGATTCTTGGGTTTACTTGATCACTGAGGCAGCCACAGGCATGAGCTTTTGGGAGCTTTCTGAAGTCTGATTTTTGGGCATAAGTTTGACTTCTACAGCAGTACATTATCAACAGTAGTACAATATGATCTCTATCTCTGTTTTCTCTAGCAGCAGACATTGTACTATTCTTTGAAGCTCAAGGTTTGTAAAAGGAAGGGATCCAAGGTAGGCACAATATAAATGATCTTGCACACGAGTTTGAAAATTTGTTTGACAAATGGATCTATCATATTTCTGGTAGCTACATTGGCTTAGCATCCATTTGTAAAGATAGAGTTCTAGTACTACATGTTGCAGGCAGTGTCAGTTAATGTCAATGATACACAGTCTGAATTGTTGAAATAGTCAAAAGATTGAACTTCTGGGATAAATTACAGTCTGTATACTCAGTGGAATGATGATGATAGCAATATATACATAGTAATGTAATGTATGCTTAGTATGCTACAGTGATGGCATTGATGTATTGGCATACATTGGCATGATGATTGCACAGTGATGTGCTTAGTAAGGTCTACACAGTGATATACTTGTCATATGATTGACAGTAATATGATGATATACTTGTCTGTGATATGATGATGTACAATGCTGTATGCATAAAGACAGAGTTTGACAATGATGTTAGCTATTGATTTGACAAAGAGCAGAATGACATGATAGTGGTTGTTGATGATGTGACAAATTGGTTGAGCAGCATTTGGGTTGAGCAGATGATGATGACTTCCAGATAATTGAATTGGTGACAGTTATCTATATGTAATTACAAGTTGGGTCTTGTACATGTTTTCTTAGTTGGATCTAAGAAAAACCAAGCTGAGTCTTGGATTAGAAGTTGGTGCTTCTTAATTAGTTGTAGTTGATGAAACCTTGCGGTTGTAGCCGTTTGAATTAAATATAAAAAGATTACAAGGCTTATATCTTGTGTCTCTATTCATGTGAATTGTTGTGATGAATGACATGTTTAATGAGTAGCTTTGTATAACTTAGTATGAATGATGATCTGTGTTAAAGTGGAAATGTAAATGATATATGTTATGTTGAAAAATTGGAATTAAGTGCAAGCTCACTGATTCACCCCCCCTCAGTGAGCCATTGTGTCCAACACGTGCATGGTATGATATGTACTAAACACCCAACAATTTCAGCATTTTCATTGCCTCTACGCAACTGTCATGCAAGACATTATCACTCGTAATTACCTTATATTTTAGTAAGCTGCAATTAGTGAACAATAGAAATGTACAAATTCATCAACCATGCATAAAATAAAAAATTAGGGAACTTAATGGTTAGTTACCTTGGAAGTGACGAGAAACATATGTCTGACATTGCTTTCAAGTTGTAGAGCAACATTGTTGTCCCTAATTGGGTAGACCTTTCCATGTCCAAAGAGAGGGGTGGTGGAAGCAGATTTCAGTATTTTGAAGAAGGTATCGATGATATCAACATCATTCCCATGTTCATTTTTTTGGAATGCATGTAACAAGATTCTCTCCATGGCATAGGTATCATGTTAGAAATCATCTACTTGTTGATGTATATACTTGTCAAAATAAATTCCTTCATTGATGTACTTGCTTGTTGATGGTACCTTTGTTAACACACTTTCTTGTTGATGAGACATTGTTGACACACTTACATGTTGATTGTATCTTTGTTGACACACCTACTTGTCAATGATACATTTATCTATATACCAATTGGTGCACATGACATTTGCCAGTCTATCTCCTTTTTAATAGTACCTCCACATGCATACCTTTCATTGGTCACTTATGTTGAGAACCAACCCTTTGTGAGTGACTTCTCTAAGATGTAACCAAAATTTTCTTTATATTTTTCCCCATCTCACTTGACGTGGATTGAACCTTTAACCTCTTAGTTAGTTGTAGGCACACATTACCATTGCAATTTGTTGAATTTGAAGGTTGGACCATTATTTAAATCTACGTGTTTGTAAACTCCATGTTTCTTTTTGAATTATGAACCTTGTTGAATGCTACCAAATTCATTCCAAATTTGTTCAATTAATCTACTAATAGGTCTCAATGCTAAAACCAATGGATATGATACCCTTGTGTGACATGCCATGGTTGCTACCCTTGGACAATAGGGCACCTGATTCAATTCTTCCTTGGTTTGGAAATCAAAATTGCCAACAATGAGCATGATTTGGCTTCCAATGGCACCAACAACTACTCATGCATGCTAAATACAGTGTTGAAAAAATGTAGAAACTATATTTATAGAATATGACCATGGAATCTTAATACAAGATACCTACAATTCATTCTTATCGAGAATCATTAAGCAATTACACTAACAGACTTCAAGCATTAAACTACTAAAGCACAAATTAAAAACAATCACATAGAATATAAGACATACTTTTTTTTATCTTAGAATTTATGCACCAAACCAACTGCAAAAGAGTGATTCACCTTTCAATGATAGGAATCTATGTTATATGCCACCCCCAAGCCGGGCCATAAAACCATAAGGGAAAATAAACACCTATTGGGATCTAATTTTGACTCATCCCAACACATAATTATGCACAAGATTCATCCACAAAAATACACCTAGCACAATCTCTTTTAGTGAAAAATTGAGGCACTGACAAAATCTTTAACTAACCATGGATTTCTTCCTCTCAACCATACACAACACAAGGTTTGAAACATACCTTCTTTCCTACGCAGTTCCTCATGAAATATGTCTCCTTAAGTGCTCTAATGTACACAAGAATAATTTGATCCATTGATTGTCCTCTTGGTTCTTAGAATGGTATACCTTGGTTCAATGTAGTTAGTCATGGCATAAGAGTAGAGATTATGTATCATATTTTCTCACTTACATCCTAGTAACTCTATTCTCCTATGAAGAATAAAACCCCCTTAGATTACCATAGGCTCATACTACTCTCGATCTAATTGGGATTTTTGGTATACATTTTTGGTAATGGGAGGCATTTGAAATTTATAGATCGGTAACAAATTTGGTATCCAAAAGGAGGAAGAAGCTTTCACATCCAAGATCTTGGCTGATGTACTTCGAATTTGCATGAGACCGCATGTTCTTCTCAAGTACAAAACATATTGGGTTTGGCTGCAAGGTAGAAGAATGGTGATCTTCTTAATGCACGCAAGGAAAAGGTGGAGAGATAATGAATTGACACATGTCCATATTTTAATATTCTTACCCTCTTTTCCCCCTCTCGTGGGTTCATAGCCCCTTGTGTCCTTTTGTAACATTTTTGGTGGTTTGCATTATATTTTATATTTTTCTAAATAACTTTTCAAAGAAGTACACCATGGCAATGTTTAACATATTGTGGCTAGGGAATATAATAAAACATGAATATGTTAAGAAAACCAAACATAATTATTTTCCATGCAACATTCTCTCAATTTGCCTTAGCCTTGGGATCCATAACAAGAATTTATGCAAGATATTTACATCATGAGGCAATTTGAACTCAACCTAGAAAGCTTTCCACCCTTCAAAATAACCATGTTATTACCACATCTACATAATCTAATCAAAGATGACCCTATGGTCAAAACTCTGGTATTACAAAAAAGTGTTATCCTAGAGTTACATGCAATAAGTTAAATATGAGAAAGATCAAATGACATAGGATCTAGAGAAATTTGGAGACATTATGTATGAGGTTGAATTGCTAAAGGAGTATGGCATTTTAGCAATTTTCAAATTTGTTGACTTGTACACAAGGAAGGAGAGACCATCTTAGAGTATGAAGTAAAGGCAAGTCCTCATATAGAATGGAGGAAGCAAATGCAAAAGAAGAAATTGGAAGCGACGACATCTTATAGGAGGACCACCGAGTTCAAATCACACTGAGTGAAGTGGAAGACATGTTAGATGAAGACAACACATAGTTTTTTGATGTAGAATATCATAAAATTTAGAAGGGAAATAACATTGCAAAGGATGTAGAGTTAGCACTGGGATGTGCCATGTTTTTCTTGTAAGAGAAAGTTGATGCATGAACATCCATGAACACTTTGAGCATATGCATTGAAAATGCATGCCTAAAAGAAGTAAGAAAACAAGTTAGTACAACATGACACGGTCAAGGAGAAGTAATACATGCATAACAATGTACACGTACACATAGAGACAACATGGTGTAACATGCAATTTTGGTGCAAAGGAAGGGAGTGTCGAGGGTTCAAGATAAAGCCCACAATTGACATCAACAAAGAATGTGATAAATATGATCAAGCATAGTGTAGAAGATAGCCAAATGAATATCATGCATGGATCAATGCATGAGTTAGTGCAATGAAGATGATGCAAAATGAAAGAGCACAAATGGAAGTTTGAGAGGAGTGAGATAGTGGAAGACAAGGTATAACAATTATACCATGATTTGAAGAGCCAAAATAAAAGTTAAAGAGTCATCCATGAGCATAAATAGAACTATAAACTTTAGTAGGTAAGACAATTATTGTAACAAGTTAGATTTTAGAGCAAAGTCTTTAGTGTTACAGAGAGTCATTAAAGAGAAAAAGGGAGAGGTAACAATTATTGATTGTAACATGTAATCTACGTATTATGATGTAGTGTCCCCATTCAAATAAATGTATAGCAATACAATTCCATCAATCCTACTAGTTCCCTAGGTTGGATGGATACATTTGGAATTGCAATAAGGGAGCTATTAAATGATGTTTAGACATTAGAATGGAACAAATATTTAATAAATGAGCTAATTAAAATAAATGCAAGAGAAAATCAAAGTGACAATTGATCATGAAGACACATGGAGGTTGTGGGGCCCACACAAGCTAGAATTGATGTGCCAAATGGCATTCTCCTCTTGCAATTTCGAATCCATGGGAAGCTTAAGGTTCTTGGGATGAGTTAGAAGGATCATACACATGGCATTTAGCATCATAGGTCGAATTTGGATGGAGTGGTAACCTCCATGGAAGAGGAAGAGTCAAACTAGAGGTTTGTGGACACTTGGGCTAGATTCCTTAACTCCTATGACAACAATGATGAAGAATCTATGACACCTATGACACAAATCAGACCTGAAGGCTGACATATGACATATATGACATGTCAGGGCTAAAACTATACTCCAATAGGGCGCTCAATTGAGTTGGGGCAGCCAAAGAGACACCAATTCGAATTTGGAGAAGGAGAGGGCTAGAATTGGAAGGACAAGTGGCATACTTGGGAATCTCTTCCCAACTTGGGTTGGCATGAATCTCTTGGGAGGAATTAGACACATGGAGGACCTTAGAAGACTAAGGATGTTTATAAAATATAGAAATGAAGTAAGAGAAGGGATTTTGATCATTTGAGAAAATTGCATTTGTGTAGAAAGAGAGCTAGTGGATGACTAGTTTCTTGCCTTAACCAATTTCGAGGGTGAAAGATTCCCATCCAAGTTGGTGTTTGGAGAGGCCATTCAGGTCTTTCACGGAGATTTAATGGAGTCTTTATTTGTAGGTGTAAGCTACAAGGCAGCTCGTGGCTTCTTCTATTGCAGCTCATTCATTCAACCATTTCCAGTTTTCATTGCATATTCTTGCTCCTTGAGGGAGGGTGATTTTGGTGAGCTCTTGTACTCTTTGGGAGAGCTTCTCATGATCCATTTATGATTGTAATAAGCTTAATATACTCTTTTATTCATCTTCAAAAAGTCTCAGGTCGAAATACCAAGTGGTTGTATGTAAAAGTGATGATTAATGAGCAAACAATGACCATTTCCCCACTATATTGATGTATTCCATTGTAATGCTGATGATTTCGAATGAAAGAATGTTTCTCTGATATATTTATGATGAATGGACAGCCATTGATGAGTATTACAAGTTTCATGTTCAGCACTTAAGCATTTGAAGTCATTTTACTCAGTTTATTTTCATTTGGAAGAGATTTGGTGCCATTTCCCCAAGGGTCGAATTAGTGATTTTTGTTGTTGTTTGGGAGAAGATTAGAACAGACTCAATAACTGATAAATGGTGCACGCGAAACCTTATTAATGTCCCTTAGACATCCCCTACCTATGTTCTGAATTTTGAATGGGTTTGGAGGCATTTAGAGAGCCATTTTCAGTACTTACCCTGGGGAGGATTTGATCCCCAAATTGCTAGTTAAATCCCATACTTTGTCCAGAATCTTAAACAAGTTTGCAGAAGTCTTTGGAGGGTCATAAATAATCCCTGAACCTCATATTCAAGTCTCAATATCAATCATATACCCTCATAGAAGATTTGGGAGCATTTGGGTCAATTTGGAGACCTAGACATCAAAACTAGCCAAAGGTTGAAATAGGGAAAAAAGTGCAATGTTGGTCATTTTAATAAAATTCAAAAAAGGGACATTACAAGTGGTATCAGAGCATGGTCTTGGCACCTGATGTGGTAGACCATTAATGAAGACTAGGAGTCAAAGAAATAAGCCACCACCCTTAGAAACTGAAACTGAAAGTACTTTGGTGAAAGGGAAGAAGTAGGAGAAGAAGTGCATTCCTTGGTCACTATGAGTAAGGATGAGAAAGGAACCTTAGAGGAGAATGAGGAGTTTAGAAAATTACTGAAACAATCCTTTGAAGACATGACAAAAGAACTACTGCAAGGGTTCGAATTATTGGCTAGTTGATTTGAAATCCAAGTGGCAAAAAGAAGGATCAATGGTTCTCTTTTCAAGGAAAGGAAGGAAATGGATGAAATAATTTATGTCACAAAGGAGGAACCTCATGTAATGGTGGAACATGAGGTACATGTTGATATGCAGATGCTTGAAGGTGCTACACTCAAACAAGAAGAAGAACAAGCACTTGTCTTTGTTCAGATGGATTATGAGTTGCCTCATGGAGAGAGTTGCAAAGCCTTGGAGGAGGCACATGATCTCACAATAGTTGGACCAACTAATTATGGAGAAGATGAATTAAATATTTTGATGGATAAGAGTTGTAAAGATTTAAGGTTGGTTCATAATTCCTCACCCTCCACTTCTTTTTCAGCCACATCAATTGGGGATGAAAATTGGGTGAAAGGTTTTTTTTCTAATGGTGCCACATGAGGGGTATGAAACTCCTACCTCTCCTTTTGACGATGACATGAATAGAGCACCTCATTATTTACATTTGCAGCAACATATTTTTTTACCTTATGATGATACATATCTTCATGGATGAACTTATGATGTTCACTTGAGTCACTTGAAGACTCATGGTTTTTCTTGCTCAACACTTGGTTCATTTGATGTTGGAGGAACTTCATCCAACACTTGGGTGAATAAAATCATGATTGGAGAACATTTTTGTTGGCAGCCACATACTTTGTTATATCTTCATGATTCTCACATTCATGGATGTATGGGTGAGACTTCTTTGAGTCATTTGAAGTCTCATTGTTTCTTCTGCTCATCATTTGGTTCAGATTTTAGTGGAGATTCTTCATTCACTTCTTGGATGAAAGAATACATGGCTGAATATTTTGATGCATATCACATCCTTTTGGGGCAGCATTATAGAACATGGGATCCTCACCTATGCCATTGGAGCAGATTTGATTAGTTACTTGATGCTTGTATGCACTTGGAAAATGGTGGTCTACTTGCTTGGAGGTATAAGCACTTTCATGACTCTTTGATGAAGCATCTTCTTGATGAATATTTTCATTATGTTGTTATGTACTTTGATGATATATATTTTGTACTCATGATGTTTGGAAGAATGCATACAAGAAAATGGGATCCAAGAACACGTTTGCATCATGAAAAATTGAGATTGCTTGAGGGCAAGCAATCTTGGGTGGGGAGGACTGTAATGTCCCCATTCAAATAAATGCATAGTGGGACAATTCCATCAATCCTACTAGTTCCCTAGGTTGGATGGATACATTTGGAATTGCAATAAGGGAGATATTAAATGATGTTTAGACATTAGAATGGAATAAATATTTAATAAATGAGCTAATTAACTAAATGCAAGAGGAAATCAAAGTGGCAATTGATCATGAAGACACATGGAGGTTGTGGGTCCCACACAAGATAGAATTGATGTGCCAAATGGCAGCCAAAGAGACACCAATTCGAATTTGGAGAAGGAGAGGGCTAGAATTGGAAGGAAAAGTGGCATACTTGGGAATCTCTTCCCAACTTGAGTTGGTATGAATATCTTGGGAGGAATTCGACCCATGGAGGACCTTAGAAGACTAAGGATGTTTATAAAATACATAAATGAAGTAAGAGAAGGGATTTTGATCATTTGAGAAAATTGAATTTGTGTAGAGAGAGAGCTAATGGATGACTAGTTTCTTGCCTTAGCCAATTTCGAGGGTGAAAGATTACCATCCAAGTTGGTGTTTGGAGAGGCCATTTAAGTATTTCATGGAGATTTAATGGAGTCTTTATTTGCAGGTGTAATCTATAGGGCAGCTCGTGGCTTCTTCTATTGCAGCTCATTCGCTCAACCATTTCCAATTTTCATTGCGTATTCTTGCTCCTTGAGGTAGGGCGTTTTTTGTGAGCTCTTGTACTCTTTGGGAGAGATTCTCATGATCCATTTCTAATTGTAATAATCTTAATATACTCTGTTCTTCATCTTCAGAAAGTCTCAGGTCGAAATACCAAGTGGTTGTATGTAAAAGTGATGATTAATGAGTAAACAATGACCATTTCCCCACTATATTGATGTATGCCATTGTAATGCTTATGATTTCGAATGAAAGAATGTTTCTCTGATATATTTATGATGAATGGACAACCATTGATGAGTATTACAAGTTTCATGTTCAACACTTAAGCATTTGAAGTCATTTTACTCAGTTTATTTGCATTTGGAAGAGATTTGGTGCCATTTCCCCAAGGGTCGAATTAGTGATTTTTTGCTGCTGTTTGGGAGAATATTAGAACAGACTTAATAACTGATAAATGGTGCACATGAGACCTTATTAATGTCCCTCAGACATCCCCTACCTCTGTTCTGAATTTTGAATGGGTTTGGAGGCATTTGGAGAGCCATTTTTAGTACTTACCCTGGGGGGGATTTGATCCCCAAATTGCTAGTTAAATCCCATACTTTGTCCAGAATATTAAACAAGTTTGCAGAAGTCTTTGGAGGGTCATAAATAATCCCTGAACCTCATATTCAAGTCTCAATATCAGTCATATACCCTCACAGAAGATTTGGGAGCATTTGGGTCAATTTGGAGACCTAGACATCAAAACTAGTCAAAGGTCGAAATAGGGAAAAAAGTGAAAAATTGGTCATTTTAATAAAATTCAAAAAATGGACATTACATATGAACATTTATACATGAGTAGATAATTTCCCCATGGATGTGCAATGTTATTGTATTATTGTATATGCATGAATACTTGAATGTGTGATTGTAAGGATTATGTTATAAGACCACCAATTTGTAGATTTCCATGTAGAGTTAGTGAGGCTTGGGACACCATGCTAGGGACTATGCTAATGTCTCTTACTGTGATATACATAGTTATGCAAGTAGAAACTGAGAATTTGTTTAAAGTGAAATCAATTTTTTGTTTATCACACTAGGAGAATAACCAAATGGGTATGGCCAAGACATTATAATCTTTATGATATTAGTGTAAATTTATTTTATTTTTTTTGTTGATAAATAAGAGTCACATGATTTGATAAATAGATTGGATGAACTACTTATAAAACTAAAAAGTAATAACAAGTTGAACAATTTCTATTACATTTTTTTGTAGTTGTTCAAAGGTAGCAAACTTCAAATAAAGCCATTTATGCGTGTGCCATATTTTGAAAATTGGCTTTAAGATGTAGGTCCTTTTGACACCTTTCTTCATTTTGGTACTAACATCACTAATAATTTATATAAAGATTTTTTTAACTTGTCATTATTTGTATGATACTATTTACTATTTTTATAATAATATATCTCTATATTGAAATTTTACTCTACAATAATATTCCTATTCCTTCGCTTATTGTTTAAGACATTTCCATCTTTTAGTTGTATCGTCATCCTTTACTTATCCAATCATATTCCCAAATTTGGTTTATGTGACCTTGCTCCAAGGTATGGCCTTACAACTTCAAATCAAATCTCAAGAAGGGAAAGAGTTATGAAGCTTGGAATAATGAAACCCCAAAGAGTTCTTGTATAAAAACACAAAATGCACTCACATCATGCCTATAGAGACAATCAAAATAAAGGTTTGGTATAAATTTGTTCCATTGATTTTTCAAAAGTTGTAGATTATTACGGCATATCTCCTATTTTTATGCTTCACATGTTCGCCATGGGTTCACAATAAAACTTTCTCCATTTTCGGCGGCCACTCTTCAAATCCGGGGGAAACTGCTTCCACTGAATCTGTAATTGTATCAGGTAAGTTTTATCCCAATCCGCTTGTCATTCTATCAATACTTCTGTTATACCCAACTCAAAATTTGAACTCGTAAATTCATAAAGTTAGCAGGAATCTTGTCCATTTGCCCATTTTTTGTTTTTTGGGGTCGTTGGGGGGCGATTCTCCTGCGAAATCACGTGAATGAAGCAGTCGGGATTCCTATCTGGAACGCACATAGTAAGTCCTATATGTCTTATTTAAGGAAAACCATGGCAAAATCAAAGTCTCCATTTTTGGTTAGGGCTAGTGCCACCAATGGAAGTGTGTTGCAAGATGCAGGTGCAAGTGAAATGGGAATTGTTTGCTCGTTCTGGGCTTTGGCATGTCCACTGTCTATGGCGGTATTTGAACCTATGGCATGCTTAATTGATGTCTAATTGGCAGGAATGATCATATTCTTATATAGGGGATCTCTTTCTTCCTCTAGTCTTAGTGCTCTTAGAGTACTATTGAACACTAAATACAAATTATAGAGATTTTGTAAGAATTGATTTTGACCTGGTGAAGCTCATGGCTTAAACACAACTCCGTGTTCTCACTGTGGCTAAGGAGGTCTGCACTTACCATTAATCGAATGCATTGATCTCAAATGAAGAGTTGAGGATGGGTCTAACCAATTGTCAAACTGTCTAATGTTAAGGGGATGATTTTTTTAGGATAGTTCGTGACACAAAGAGCAACGGAATGTTTGCGTGTACGTTGTGCAAGGGAGTGGATTGTAATAGTAGTTACGACTGTTATCTTTACATTTAAACTTAAAAATGCAAGAAAGTAGAGGGACGACCATATGTTCTGATACTTTTGTGAATGCCGTTTTAGGAAGGAATGTGTTTGGTGACGACTTACTTACCAGAACTTAGAATTATTTGTGCTTATCATGTTTTAAAGATATTAAGTATTTAATTGCTTGTGTTGTTTTATTTTAGTTCATATTTTAGTGTGATGTTTGTCCTTTAGTGTATAAGTAATTATCACTTACGCCATAACTAGATAACATAATTCCCATTTAGGTCATTAAGCTTTGCATTGGTCCTTCACAGTGATTGACAGACGGGGACACCTCTTCTCCCTTTTCTGCTTCTATTTTTATATCAGTTTATACACATCTTATATTAGGACATCCACCTTGGAAGACACTTCACTCATCGTTCTGGGCTGAGCATTTATCTTTGGAATAATTTGAGGTTTTTTTTGGAGAAGCCGGCCACTTGGAGAACCCTTTTGTCACTTATTTGTTTCACACATGCCTTGGTTATTCTATGAGCCTATTTTTTGGGGTGCGATTCACTCCTAAAGAGGTTTCGTATGCATAACATATGGAGGGACATTCCGCTTTTTGGGGCTTGCTAGTGCCGTTTGAGGAGGATGTCCACACTTAGAAGATAGTTGCATCTTTTGGAGGGGTCACCCCCATTTGGAGGTCATCTAGGGTTTTGATGGTTGCCATGTGGACACTCTTTGTGGAGAGCTGGCCTTTTGAAGCCTTTTTCTTGTCACTTTGGTTGAAAATGTCCTGCTCCTAGGGACTTCATTTGGATAGTTCGCCCACTTTACATTTTGCTCTTAAAAAATTTCTAGGGCTTCTAGTTTCCTTGTGGACATGTCTTGTTGGGATTCGGGAAAGTTACCTTTGAAGAAGCCTTTGGAGGATAGTAGTGGACATCAATTGGTTGTTGGTGGACATTATATGGGTACATTTGATTGGTTCAACTTCCTTGTGGACATGGTTTGCTGAAGAGGTCTTCTTAAAGGGGCATTTGGAGGCCACATGGCATCATCTCATGGTTTTATCCCTTGCTTGATGGAGGAGCTCCCTCATTTTGGGACCTTATGTTTCTTATGCAATGTACAAGTGGCTTTGACCACCTTATTTTATTGTAACTTGTTAGAAGCTAGTTGTTAAGTGGGGCTTTTGTATTATTTTATCCACCCTAGGCTAGATCTAAGAAATAATGATATTTATTGTAAAGGAAGTTTTAGCTACTCCTAGAAAAGGAGAGCTACTTCATTTGAACTCATGGTTGGATCTTTGGATCTCTCTCTCTTTTGGAGCTTAATTGATATATCTTTCTTTGGAGCAAATCTTGTTTAAGGTTTTCTCTCTTGTTAATATGTGGTATCTCTCTTGCTATTGTGCTTATCTATTGGGGATCATATTTGCTAGCATTGTCTATGTTACTTCTCTTGAGCCATTCTAGGGGCAAAATCGTCTAAGTGGATTGGATCTTGGATAAGGTTTTATGTTGGATTCAATTGAAGTTCTTGCATAGAGGGAGGTTTTTCTTTGTACTAATCCTCATCAAGATTTTGCAAATCTAACCTCTTCTAGTGTAGGGTTTCGCTTAATGAAGTAACAGAGGGACTTGTCCTTTCCCTTGTGATTGCAAGTTGACCCCTTCAATACATCTATGGGATGTTGGAGGCTTGGAGCATTTATTCTTTCTAGATGATCTTTGAAGCAAGGTCTTTTAAGTTAGCGACCTATTGACTCCATTTTGCCCCGGGTTGGATTTGCATTGGTCCTTTAAAGTGGGTTCCCTTATCCTCCCATCAACTCATTGTATATCTCTAGACTACAAACCTTGGCTACGGAAACCCTTCTGGAATCACCTTGCTCCTCATTACCCTTTTCCCTAGTAAACCTTAACCCCAAGGAACACTCCCCCTTGAGTTGGAGAAGAGCCAACCTAAAGTGAGAGGGGATAGGTGTGGTGACATTGGCCTGTTTACCTTGGTTCCCCTTGGGCTGGTGTGCATCTTCGGGACTTTAATCACACATGCTAGTTTGAGAGGTAGCAATCCTTATATCCTAACACCCCCTTTTAAGGCGGACAGTACTAAACCCCAAATTATCTGAAAGCAAACACACATTGATTAAAATCAAAATATTGAAAGTAATCAGAACCGAACATTCTTTAGAAGCTTCTTTGAAAACAGTTCCTAGACCAAGTAGAGCTCCATGAAGATGCCTTGTAACCCTTGTAAAGGTGTAGCTCCCAAGTTGAATTCCCGAGTTCTTGGATTCCACCTCCCCAAACTCCTGAACTATTGGACAACCATCCATGTTAAGCTACATACATAGTGCACCATTGAGTTGTCTCATGATCCTCGTAAGGGTATAATTTCGAAGATTCACAAACTCTCGAAATATCTGAGCATGCATCCATGTTGATATTTATCTATATTAGATCCCTTTTTGTCTTCAAGGTGTTGGCTTCTTAAAATGTGGAAATATACACTTCTTTAGTAAGGTCATCATCGCGTATTCGATGGATCTTTAGCAATTGCTACATCTACTTTGATAAACATGAGAACATGGGTTGTGTGACCCATCTTTTTGTAACATGTCAACATCGTAATACAAAATGAGCTATATACTGAATGAGGAAACACTAGATCATCCTATTCAAAAACATTGATAATTACTGTTGAAGGAAATGTTGCTAGAAGTAAATTAAACTGCTGGAAATTCATTGAGAAACCTTCAACTGCTGGAATAGAGACAAACTAGCAAACAATATCTTAGTTGTGGTAGTTTGTTTGCCCCCTTTTTTGCTTTGAAGATGAAATTGCTTTTGCTGCACTTGTGATCCTTTGAAAACACCGCTTGGTATTCGATGGCTTCTATCTTGACTGAAGGACTTCTTCCCTTCATGGCTCCATAAAAATTGAAGGCTGCTCAATGATTCAACTCCTTCAATACGACATGGTGACTCCTTGATGGATTTTTGTGAGAACCTAGTATTTTTATCGAACCTTTCTTATTCTCTAGATCATAATTTGATACAAGAGAAGAGCATACTTAACTTTTCAAGAAGAAAACTAGATCTTTAATTTGCATTCCCACTCTAATACCATATTACAAAAACTAGAAACCTTAGATAGAGTTACATATTAGAACACATGAGAGAGATACACACAATAACACAATATGATATTATGAATAACTAGTGCAATTATTACATAGGACCTCACCTTCTTTTATATGGTTACTCATGGAGCAAATCATTTCCACTTACGAATGTGGGATAGATTTGCTTTACACAAAAAGTAAAAAACAATAACTAAGTTGTAAATTGACTTTTATTATATTTAAGGTTTATATCCTAACATCAAAGAATACCTGAAAGGAGGGAGGTGGCCTATTGAGATGCTCACTGATTGGGAAGGCACAAGACCTTTGAAAACCAGTAACCCCTAGCACACCTTGTAGGTTTGCTCGAAGAAAACCAACAAACCCAAGCAGCCCTTGTAGGTCTGCTTGAAGCAACAACCTTTGAAGAGCAATAAGCAAGGTTTCGATAACAATCTTGTTTGGACACCGAGACACAATAACCCCAAACCATGATGTTAAAGCAATACTTGTTGGAAAATGGTCTTGAGCTAGAAAGGGTGCATTGCAAACTCAACAAAGATACTTGAAGCACCATCCACCTCACAACCTACCTTCCTTTTGTGGAGGACGAGGTGTAAGGAAACCTACAATGAGAACTCCCCACTACATTTGGAGGAGCTATCGAAATAGTTGTTGACTTGTGTTGGAGGCTGAGATTGACATGTTGGCCCTTCATGCCTATGTTGGGAGTGGGGTCCAAACTAAATTACCTTTAGCCCCTCGATGTAATACATGAAGTAATCCTATTTTTTTGCAATGTAGTATACGATGCACTTTTTCAAAATGTAAAAATAGGAGGATTGATCAGATTTCCCATGCTAGTTTTTGTTTTAACAACTTGTGTCCATCAAAAGAAAAAGTAGTTGAAATATAACATTGTAGCAACACTGTTTCTCATGAGTGCTTTGTTGTTGGGATTTATACTACCATATCTTGTGCTGTTTGGAGCGGGGAGCGGAAAGCGAAATTTTCAAAAGCATCCGTTTTGGGAGCGTTTTTTATATAATACATATTTTAATATATTTTGATGCATATATATTAAGAAAAACACGTAGAATGTCAAATCAGCTATAGAAAACATGAAAACATAGATATAACTATTTAGTACACATATAACATCAATCATCTAGGAGCTATATATAACTTATAACATTGTCATCAAATGATCAATGATCAATCATCAACGTCAACCTTCAAATTGTTGAATTTTAACTTAGTAGTATAATTTTCATCTCTTTCATCTTTTAATTTCATAATTCATTTCATCCCACAATTATAGCATCATTCATTTGCAGCGGAAAATAAAACAAGGATTACTGAAAGATAACCATGCACAAGAGACACAAAGATTTATCCTGGGAAACCCAAACGTGAGAAAACCCAACAAACTTTTCTCAAAAGAAATTAATCCAATACAAGAACAATACCAATCATGAAGATTTAGCCCTAACATAAGAGAGGCTCGCACTCCTTCACAAGAAACGCTAGTGAGGGTAGATAATCTTCCAAGAGAATAAGAGAATAAGAGAAACCCCAAAATTATGCTTCTTGCCTTTGCTAGGCCTTCCTGTTGAAATTTAGTTGAGCTTTGATCTTTAATTATTTTAGATGCAGAGACTCGAAGCAATGCAATTCAATCCATGAAATTCATACAACCATAATACAAGATATAGCATGGGGAAAATACTCAAAATTATGAGAACAAAAATCCCAACAATTCTTCTCAGTATAATATAATGGATAACAGAGAATGCTTTCTTTTACAACATAGCAGATTGCTTTCGGAAGATAAAAGATCACTAAACACTCTTGATGAAGATACATAAGCAATAGGGAAGAGAGATCAATCGGATGTGTGCCCAATACAACAATAACAAGCACGAACAATACCTTGCACAAAGAGAAGTGCCTTGCCTTCCATGGAGAAGAGAATTCGCTTCACATTGGATTCATCAATCCCGTATAACATATTTATACATTCTTCTCTTCTATTTTTAACTTCTAACTTCAGGATGAACTCGCCCTCAAATTGGATGTATTAATCTTGCATGCAGAAGTGTGCCCCACTTCTCATGCAGTGCTTTATCTCACTGAGCTGTCACTTAGGATGAAATCGCCTCTTAACTGAAAGCTTGCCCACTTAGTTAGGTGGCTAACTAAAGTGTCGACATGCAAGTGTGGCAACTCACGTGTCATCTTTTAGTTTAACATAAGTGTCGTCATGCAATAACACTTGGTTAATTAGATCTTCTTTGTTGTCACTTAGTTAAGTCTCGTTAACTGAAATGTGGTCTATTGATTTTGGCTCTTCCCTGTTAAGTGCCACAGTTCTAGATTTGTCATACCCAAGGATCCTGTATCCTTTAGGGGCACCATTGATGGCTTGTACCATTTCATGCCAATAGGGTGAGCGAAGAACATTGAATGGTACACCACATGCATAGAGAAACCTGTAAATTTTTGAATCCACATCATCTCTACAACCAAGGTCAAGGAAATTTGATAATGTTCTTCACATATGCGAGAATCCACTACTATGGGGGAATGAGGGTCCCGATCGAGCCGATGATGATCCACTACCAAACATTCTTTGTGAGGATTCAAATTCAACCCTTGATCTCTTGGAATTGTTTTGAGCGACCTCTTCTTCCATCTTGTATTCGTTTCTCTTTAGTTGGCAGTTTGTTAGAAGTTTTGACTCCAACAGCCTTGCCTTAATCACATGGCATAATCCCACACAAATGCTTTCTCACACAGGTATATGAACCTGTGTAAGTTTTAGTACAATGGGGGCATATAGACTTTGTGGTTCCACCCCCTCTCCTTCCCCCAAGCCTTGTCACATACTTCTACAAAGGTGTTGTATCTTTTTGTTTTTGCCCCTCATCACTCTCAGGTTCATCATTATCATCATCCTCTTCCAGTTTCCCTTCCTCTTCCTCTCCATGGTATGTGCCACTCCCTACCTCTTCCTCCTCATCATTGCCACCATTATATCTGTTTCCCAACACCACCATTATAAGAAGAAGTGGAACCAAAAGCAAAAACCACATACCCATCATGATTCTTGATTCAAGATGAGAATCACTTGTTGCGTGCAATAGAATGATGGAGAAGAAGAAATGGGAAAGAGTAGGAGAAGAGAACATTCAAGATTTAAAATTTTAACGTAGTGAAATATTTTTTCAAAAACAAACAAAGAGTGGGATTTACAACCTATCTCTTTAGCTCTCTAATGGTGGTTGAATGTCTCTATGGAAGTCTTCAATCTCCCTTCCAAGCTCTCACAAATAGTAGCCTTCAATCACCCCTTCGATCTCCCTTCCAAGCTCCCACAAATTTGCTCACAAACAACTAGCAAACCCACTCAAATCCCTAGCAAAGAGAAGTGAAATCAATGAAATGAGGAATAGAATGAGAGCAAATGGACTCAAATATTGTTTATATCCCCTAAAAGAACCACGGGCATTCCCAAAAAACCAAGTGGAAGCTTGCACAAATGAAAAAATGCCAAATGAGTGTGCCTAACCTACGGAAGCTCTCCAGAATTGATTTCAGGAGCATTTTTTTAGCCTCGGAAGCGATGAAGGATCACTCTGGGAGCGTCGATCCCTCATCGCTTCCTCCAAAACCAAGGAGTGGAATTTTTAACCTCGGAATTACGAATTACAAAATCGCTCCGGAGAGGAAGCGATCAGGAATTGTGATCCTGGGATCGATTCCTGATCGCGTCCTCTGCGAGTGCGAATTGGGAGCGGAGTGGAGGGGGTTAGGGCACTTCCCTGCAGCCGAGATCATATCACATGAACTTTTTTACAATTTTTATGTTGCATTATTTGAGAAAGACACCCTGAGACGCTGCATTGCATAGAGTGGACTTCCTTTGGCTTAGGGATGTTGAAAAGTTAACTTTGGAGGTCCTCCCATATTTTTGGTGTGGGTGTGATGAGGAGGACCAAATGTTTTTTGTCCTTTATGTATTTATGTAACAAAGTGACGTTTATGTAAATAAAGTGAAAGTGATTTTGTAGTTTAGAAAAGTGGGTCACACTTAAGTGATGTATTTAATAATTAATGATTTTAATTATTAAAAGTGAATTAAATGTAGACCCTTGATTTTGTAATTAAACCTCAACCCTAAATTAGGTAGTTGATGGAGTGATTTACAAAAGAGAAGTATAAAACAAAGTGAGAGGGACAAATGAAACACTCACCATCAGAGAGAGGAAGAGGAAAAATTTGAAGAACAAGAAGAGGAGCAAAGGAAGGGCACAATTTTCAAGAAAGAAACAACAACACAGTTCCCAATGCAGTACGTACAGTAGTATTAAATGCAGTCACACGTGTGGGCTTGAATTTCTAGAAAGTGGCTTGAATCCCAAGGTCGTGAGTAGAGAAATTAATGCAGACCGTACAACACTAAAGCAGCACGTGTAGACACAGAAATCGAGGCAGAAAGTACAGTCCGTACAACAGAAAGTACAACCCATACTATTCCGTACAACAAGCCGTACAACAGCCTTTGGCACAGAAATCGAGGTTGGCACAAATTTCAAGGTTGTCTAATTTTTGTAATTGCTATTTGTGAATAATCTGTGAGTTAGGGTTGTAAAGAAATTCCAAGCTTTGAATTTCTGTTCTCTTCTTAAAGTATAAATTTTTTCTTAGGGTTTTCCCCAAGCTTGTGGGGTTTTGCTCGGTCTTTGACCAAAATTCCAGTGTTCATTTGCTTAAAGTTATTTTCAGTATTGGAAGCTTTTTGGCAATGTTTGGAAAGTACATTTTTGAAGTTGTGGTTTTACTTTTTGAAATGCAAGTTAAAACCCTAGTTTTCAAAGTGTTTGACTAAATGTGTGAATGAACAAACTTCATATTTTTAAGTCAATTTTCTTCATGGTATCAAAGTTGATGGTATCAGATCTCAAATTAACAAAGCCATACTGAAAAAAAAAAGTAAGCAAGTGTTCTTTGAAGTTCACAAGAGTGTTAGAGTTGTCTTTCAGTGGTTTTTTGGTTGCAAGTTATTTTCCATGATGAGCATTAGGTATGAGGATAGGTTGGATGGAGTATCCAACTACATCCCATGGAAAGTAAGAATCACTGTTGTGTTAAAGGAACTTAGAGTTTGGTGATTTACTAACAGCGTCATGACTAAGCCAACAGATAAAGATGAGCTTGAGGAGTTTGAAGCTCTTGAAGCCAGAGCCCAGAGAGTCATACTAGATGGGGTTAAAGACCATCTCATTCCACACTTAGCAGAAAAGAAAATTGCTAAAGAGATGTGGGACACGTTGAACCAGTTGTTCGAAGCGAAGAACGAGAACCGTAAGATGGCCCTAAAAGACAAGCTACACTGTATCAAAATGAACCAAGTTGAGGGTGTAGCCTCCTACTTGACTCGTGTCACACAAGTCAAGGACGAGTTGGTAGTAGTAGGAGAGACTATTCCTGATTCAGATTTGGTGAGGATAGCCCTGAAGGGCTTCACCAAGAAGTGGGAGGTCTTTGTAAAATGTATTGTGGGCAGAGAAAAGCTTCCCAGTTGGTCCAGATTATGGGATGATTTTACCCAGGAGGAAATCCGGGAAGGGCCACAAGTTGTCCAAACTAGTGAGGATGCTGAGCAGGATATGGCACTTGCAGCCAAATCGAAGAACAAGAAGAAGAAATATTTGAGTCAGATCAGATGTTATCAGTGTGGTCAGTTAGGACACTATGCCACGAAATGTCCTGAGAAGAAGAAAGGAAAATCAGAGAAAGATTCATCAGCTACTGCAATAGATGAGTTTGCAGGTGAATTTTCTCTAGCCTCTTTTGACTCTAGTGTAGGAAGCTCAGTTTTTGAGCATGTCTGGATAGTTGACAGTGGGTCAACCAAACATATGATTGGAGTGTATGATGCATTCCATATTATCACAGAGTTGGGACCAGGACTCTACATTCAGACAGATATTGACGGTCCACATATAGCTATTCGAGGGGTTGGAACAGTTAGGTCCCAACTAGACCTTGGAGAGGTCTTGGAGATGCATGGAGTCCTCTTTGTACCTGGGATGAGACTTAGCAAACTCTCATTGTCATCTCTTGAAGATGATGGTTATGTGATGTTGGTTAGGGACGGTCATATCTTCATCTATCGGAGGGATGATCTTGTTAGGACCACTATCTTGCTTAGTGATCGCAGGGACAAACTATATATTTTGAGAGGACATGTTGTACGTCCATGGACAGGTAGATGGCTGTCAGAGTCAGAGGACGGGGCAAAAGATACAGTTGATCGGCATGTTGTTTACATTTCTTCTGATGAGGAGAGTGATTCTCTCCAGAGCATTGGCAGAAGACTCAGCCAGACAGGTGATGGTGATGAGCAGGTTGATGAGGTTCAGGCGGAATCTCAGGAGTCAGAGTTTTATTTCAGTGGTGGGCACTTCTCTCCGAGAGACATTCCAGAGCAGGAGGGAGCTGTGTCAGGAGTCAGAGGCAGAGATTTGGATGGTTCCAGAAGGACCTCCCTTGTTAGGAGGGAGTGTTGAAAAGTTAACTTTGGAGGTCCTCCCATATTTTTGGTGTGGGTGTGATGAGGAGGACCAGAAATGTTTTGTCCTTTATGTATTTATGGAACAAAGTGACGTTTATGTAAATAAAGTGAAAGTGATTTTGTACTTTAGAAAAGTAGGTCACACTTAAGTGATGTATTTAATAATTAATGATTTTAATTATTAAAAGTGAATTAGATGTAGACCCTTGATTTTGTAATTAAATTTCAACCCTAGATTAGGTAGTTGATGGAGTTAGTTACAAAAGACAAGTATAAAACAAAGTGAGAGGGACAAATGAAACACTCACCATCAGGGAGAGGAAGAGGAAAAATTTGAAGAACAAGAAGAGGACCAAAGGAAGGGCACGATTTTCAAGAAAGAAACAGCAGCACAGTTCCCACTGCAGTCCGTACAACAACATTAAATGCAGCCACACGTGTGGGCTCGAATTCCTAGAAAGTGGCCCGAATCCCAAGGCCGTGAGTAGAGAAATTAATGCAGACCGTACAACATTAAAGTAGCACGTGCAGACACAGAAATCGAGGCAGAAAGTACAGTTCGTACTATTCCGTACAGCAAGCCATACAACAGCCTTTGGCACATAAATCGAGGTTGGCACAGATTTCAAGGTTGTCTAATTTCTGTAATTGCTATTTGTGAATAATCTGTCAGTTAGGGTTGTAAAGAAATTCCAAGCTTTGAATTTCTGTTCTCTTCTTAAAGAATAAATTTTTTCTTAGGGTTTTCCCCAAGCTTGTGGGGTTTTGCCTGGTCTTTGACCAGAATTCCAGTGTTCATTTGCTTAAAGTTATTTTCAATATTGGAAGCTTTTTGGCAGTGTTTGGAAAGTACATTTTTGAAGTTGTGGTTTTACTTTCTGAAATTCAAGTTAAAACCCTAGTTTTCAAAGTGTTTGACTAAATGTGTGAATGAGCAAACTTCATATTTTTAAGTCAATTTTCTTCAAGGGATTGTTACTCCTCAGATTACACGAGGTTTATTCAAGGGGTTAAGAGAATGATGATCCAATATAAGTCCAATGTATGGCTTGTCTAAGCCAAATTTGTAAATGTATCATCATTTTATTAGTTGTCCATGGTTATATTGTAAAAAATGATGTAATTAAGATGTCACTTGTTTGTAAAGGGCTAGTTATAATGTATGCTGAACCCAACTGTGACAATTTTACTAAGTCAAGTGACTCTTGAGTGTTTTTTTATGGAGCAAGATTTACATCTTTGTGATCGTAAATCTTCCTCCAAAGCATGAGCACGTCCTTAGTCCTATTGCCATATGTCATTGAGCACCTGAGCCGTAGCATCAATGTAATGTATCACATGTCGAGTCACCGTGGACACTTATGTAATGCCAGTCATAGTCTAGAGTCTTAGGAGTCCCTCTTGCACAAAGTTAAATGATTATTAAGGTGTGTTGGTGGTTAAAACTCAAGTTGGATGGTTAGAGGTGCCTTTCCCTAGTTCAAACTTTGTGTTTTATGTTCTATTTCTCAATTACCTTTTAAAACCCATTCCCCCTTTCTCATGTTAGACTCTCACCATGTTTATATGTAGTTTCACATATATGATTATATCCATGCATGTCACCTTGGACGCCTCATACCCTAGCTTTGAGAGCAATTATGTTTTGATTGAGTGCCTAGAATGGTGCCATCTCAATGCCATTAGATGCAGAGTGGCAGTGGTATTTATTAAAATTGGCTACAATAGAAACTCCTATAAATATTGTGGAAGTTACCAAATCCAGAACCGTCATTAAAAAAGGCTGCACTGCATTTTCGCCGCACATGACATTTTATTCTAGAAGATTCCCTCATTTAACCAATTCGTCCCTCTAACCAATTCGTTCCCTTTCTAAGTTAGGCACCTTCTCTTTTTGACTTGTCAAAGTGTTGTTACAACCACTTTAATTATTTTATTGACCATGTCAAGAGGAAAAGAAGTCTCTTTTACTTGGTTCTAGAATTGATATAGGGTTTTAGTCAAGAAAATAGTTGTTAAATGAGAAGGAGGTTAAGTTCTTAGTCCTATATAAAGAGAACTCCTCTCTTATTTCTTTTGTTGGTTGTTGCTACACAAGAGCTATCTTTGTACATTATAAGAGTTTCCTTAATAATATCATCTTTGGCTTTGGAGTTATCTTGTTGATGTGTGGCATTTCTCTTGCTATTGTGCTTATCTATTGGAGGTAATATGGGCCATTGAAAGGATGGTACTATTTAGTTAGATTGAACTTGTGGTAAGTTTATCTCCATCTTAAATTGAATTGTTATTGTGCATTAAAGGGAGTTAGTTTTTACATTGTTCTTCAACCGAATGGTGCAATATCAGCCCCTTTGTGTAGGGTACACCCAAGAAAGGAAACAAATGAGAGAGTTTCTCCTTCCCCTTGTGATTGCAATTAAACTCCCCAATACATCTATTGAGGTGAGAGAGCAATCTTATTTCGTGGGTGATATTTTGAACAAGGCTCTCTAAGTAACTCTAAGGTGACTTCTTTTGCTCTAGGTACTTGGCACTAATCTCTTCTTGCAACCATCCATTAAAATATAAAATGAAATATTGTTCTTTCTTTTCTTTAGTAAAATCTACTAACCCTAAAGTTATATCTTTTAGATTTTACATAGATCTGATTGTTTTAATTGAATATCTTATGCTTAGATCTAGCTTAAATCTAAAATATTTGTCTTTGAAGATACTTTTTAAATTCAGATTTATTGGTTACTCATTTATTTTATGTCATAGAATATCTTTATTTTGAGTAACTAGCTTTATTTATAGAGCAGGAAATTACTTTTAGGGTTTTATCTTCTATTTTCAGATTTGCTTTTCCAAGTCTCCACAAGAAAACTTGTAGATCTGATTTACTTTTATTGCATATCTTTAGCATTCGGATTTCTGTAATTACTTCTCATATTTGATAAGTTCTTTATCATTTTATTGGGGTAACTAACAAATTTATGCAATCTGGAATTAATTGTACATAAAGCTAGATTTACTAACTCTTAAAGATTTAATGGTTACAGTAGTTATTTTTTGAGTTACATTTAATTTCTGCATTTTATTCCAGCAAGTTATATCTCTTGTATTGCAGAATTTAGTTAAATAAATGGCTTGCTTTTCAAGCATATATTTTAGCGTTTATTTGGCTCTTTAATTCTAGAAATTGCACTTAAATTTCTGCGTTTATTTCATTTCTAGAATTGTCTTTTCTCTTGTAAGTTTCACACGTAAACAACTAATCAAGTACAAGATGAATTAATAATGGTTATAACCACTAGCCCTTTGAGTTTAATCGCTAAACAACATAATTTAAAAGTCGGTTTATTCTGTGGTGTTTTATCATCAATCTTGCAATTAAATTTATTATAAGTGGTGATTATCTCTAGCATCTAAGCCAATTAAGCATTGTTTCAAGTTACTGTATCATTTTTTATTGGTTTAGTTATATTGGATGATTAAGCTACATATCTCACATTACTTAAATAATAATCCTTGAGCCTATTACAAGCTCTAGGGTTTTACTTTAGACCTTGTCATACATTTTGGATTAATTATCAATTCATACTTCTAAATTGTTACATCATTGGTGAATTGGTAATGAGTCTTGTTTATCCTTTTTGGTTTACATTTTATATATATTTGAAGCATTATCCTTTATATCTAGTCTATTGCATTGTTCATTTTCAAATAGATTCATTGGTTGGTCTTGAGTACATATTGCTATTGTTATATTTCTCATGTGTTTAAGGTTATTTCACTAAGTGCATGTTATTTCAATAACTACATAAAGACATCGTACTTAGCTGGCATAGACAACTCTAATTTCTAAACATTCCATCTAGACTTTCAATAATCAATTCGTTAGGGATACCCCCCTAGGCTTTTAGGATTCGAGTGTTAAACCTAAAGTGAGAGGTTGTGAGTGTTGAGGTGATAGTGACACCCAACCTTTGTTGCCATCTAGGTTGTGCTATGTTAAATTTTCAGAATTTACTTCAATCTGATCTAGGATCTTAACTGAGAGAACAACATGTACAGCAAATCTATAGCATATCAATCATGGACACAATAATGCAAGCACACAAGAGACACAGAGTTTACTTGGGGAAAACCGTAAAGGTGAAAAACCCCAATAACTTCCTCAGAGATAGATAGAGCAATGATACAACCAGAATACAAGAGATAGTCTTCTCCTAGCAGCAAAGCCTCCTCCTTCACAAGTGCGCCACTCTCCCAAGTGTGAGTGAGAGAATAGAATGTGTAAAATGAGAGAGACACACTCTCTATTTATACACTAACTTGACTTGACCTTTACTCAACTAGATCGGCCTCAACTTAACCACTTAACATAACGCTGACTGGGCCGACCCCCACTAGGGTGGTCTAATAACCCTTTGACCCACGTGGCCGACCCCCAATAGGGTGGTCTAATAACCCTTTGACCCACATGACTTATACAAGGCCGACCCCAACAAGGTGGTCTAATAACCCATCAAGTATAAGTTACGACACTTACAGTCTAAATGACGACACTTCTGCATAGAGGAATAATAACATCTCTATAGGAATACATATATGTGAAATACATTCCGAATTTACATATACATCAACATGCTAGTGGGTTGAGACTTTTCCCACTCACGTATAGGTTGGGTGCTAACATGGACCAAGTCTATGGGGTAACTATTCTACCAAAATTGCCCAGGACTTGCACCCCTGCTCTCATTCCTTTGAAACACATTCTGTTTGGGTAGGGCAGAACACTGTAAGTATGTAACCTTGGTGGACAGATTAATAATCGATTAACCTCACCAGTGAACCAATGCCCCATTTGCAATTTTTTACATTGTCTGTTAATGTTCAATCATATAGAAATACTTTTCCTAATATTGCAGAAGTTTTGAAAAGTCCATTGTTATATATTTGTATGTTATATGTAATAAGTCAATAATCCAATTTGTAGTTTTTAATCCATTGCTCAAGGGTTTGGATATTGTTGAAATAGACAATCTATACCAGTATTTGCATAAATGAATTTGATATATTGTTGTACATTGTCAACAAGAAAATATTTTCTACTGATGACTACTTTATTGTATGCATTTCAGGCTTCTCTGCAAGCTAGCAAGCTGAGCAAGGATTCTTAAGAATAGACCCTGTACAAGCAATAGGTGCAGTTCTTATGCAGGGGAAGACATCAATAAAAGAGCCATCTGTCTGAGGCAGATGTCAAGTATTCAAAAATTTAATTATAATTTGTATAAGAGAACTAGTTTTCAAGGAGCTGGTGCAATGCATGTTACTGGGGCAACCACTGTTCTACCCACAATAGATGCAACAAAATACATGAAGCATACTTTATGTGGTTTTGAAGCAAGAATTATTAACAGAGGTGCAATTAGAATCAGTCTTAATGGACGACATCATGAACTGAATCGTGCTTTACATTTCTCTCTAATGAGTTCAGTTGATTCACAAAGGCGTGGCTTGAGGGTCATATCTGCTGGGATGTCCAAAGGCAATGACCCTGCAATGACTGCTGTTTCAGAATGCAGCGAGAGTGCTAATGAGGACATTTTGCTCTTCTTTTTCCAGCTAGATTTAACTACCCGCATTCAGGTTTCTGATATCATGCATGTTCAGCTGCAACATCAATCTCATTTTCTTATTTTGTCTTGAGATGCAAGGTCCATGCTTATTGTGACATTTTTTTGTTTGATCAATACTCAACTTGTGTGCACCTTTCTATTTATTTTCATTTATTTTTATTAGAATGATGGCTTTACCTGTAACTGGTTACAAGATTCAACAATTCTTCTACTCTCGATGTGGATTCAAGAGATTAAACTTTATTCAAACTTCTCTTCGTGCTAATGCATTTTTTTTCTCCACCATAACTACAAGATCATTACTTAACAAATTGATTACATAACCGAATACCAGTGTTGCACATGTTTTCCAAAATGTGGGGATGTCCGGAACATGGGCATGGATGTCTGTAGCTGCTAGAAATTTAGACAAAATTTGCAGGAAATGACAGGTTGGAATCAGCCATAATATATACTAAAAAATATAAAAGAAACAAAAAATAGGGAAAAGTGGGGAAACCACATCTATTAGGGAGCTCTTTAATGCTCCTTAAAACATGTGTGACCATTAATACCTACTAATATTAATAAAGGCATAATATTAATATGCATAAAACTGTTATTAACATAAAACTGTATGTATAATACTAATATTATCTCATAGATTTGACCAAAGCATATAACTGTGCTTTATAGTTTTTTCCTTTACTTATAATTGTTGTCAATATTTTTTATTATGAAGGGTTTGAATTTTGACCAGATTGACAAGGAAATGCCCAATTGACCTAGTACTTGACGAATTTCAAAAACAAAGTAGTATGTGAGAATTCAAAGACAGATTTGCAGTGTTTCAAAGCACTGGTTGAGTAGATTGTAGTAAAGAGATGTAGCACCGTAATTCATCATCTGAACTGGCTCTGGATCTTAGAGCAAATCAAAAGCCTATCACGTGGTCAGCCTTATTTCAAAGTGACTCAGTTACTTAAGCATGAATCTCAGTCTACAACTGTTAAAATGGAATCTGGTAAGATATGAATCAATTTGGAGCATTGGAATTTAAGGAGAATAATACAGAGTGGGGATTGGCAAAGGAATACTGTTTCAAAGATATGGCATTAATGCAGCGATTAAAGACAAATCTGCCTCGGTCTCCACTAAGGATCTAGGCTTAAATTTTTATGTCACCATTGGAACATCTTTATTTTGCAATGCAAACATGGCCTGGACAGAAAAGGTAAGTCAATTCCTTGTGCTGTTGGAGACCTGAATTGGAACTTGCTTATGGTGTTTCTGTCCATTCTGAGAAGGCAGCTTGATCTCTGTTAGTATTGGCAAGATATCTTCTAGCCTTAGGACTGTGTGATCTCCAAGGACAAGTCACTAAAGAGGGTATGTATAAGGCAGAGTTTAAAGGGGAGATGTAGCAGTTTTTTGTGAAGGAACATGCACAGATTGCCCAAAAGAAAGACCGTGCACTGAACTAGTGAGCTGACTGTGTGATGACATGGTGGGTTGAGGTGTCATATGATTTGGATACTTCTAGGAAAGTGATCAAAACAGCAAGCAACAGATGCACATGCAGAGTAGGTTTTTTTTGATAACCAACAATTCCCTCTTCCACTGAAACTCAGTCAAAATGACTAAGAGATGCATCGAATGATGAGTTTAGAGTGCTGTTGGGGGATATCTATGGCAGACTTGCGTCGATGAGACAAATAAGCAGAAAACTCAGAAAGCACTTAGAGAAGTAGGATCAGTTTCTATGCTATCGGATATACCTCAGAAATAGATCCACATAAGAAATAAGATTCAGTGACCTAGATGATGATTGTAAGGGTGCCATACAAGCAGGTTTTGATGTGAATAGCAGTCAATGGCAGAGTTTGTTACTGTAATGACACCCAGAGCAGTTTACACCCAGACAGATTCCATGAAATTGTCATAAACCAGCTAGGCATCGATGAAAGAAAGGCTGTAGAAGATCATTGTGGGCAAGTTGCTTGTAGGAGAGACCACTAACAGTCCATAATTACAGCTACTGGGAGACAGTTTGATGGTTGAATGAGATAATATATACATGCTTCAGGTTTAGTTTATTGTCACACCTTGTTATGCTGTTCCATCTGTAGACATGCCTTGCATGTTACAAGTTTAGACCAATCTATTTCTAGAAAACATTGCATGCTTCCCCTTGGTATTTCCTGCAAAAGCAATAAAGCATGTTACTATGTCTAAGGAGTTCGCCTATGCGAAATGACAAGCCACAAGATATGCTGAATGGCCAGCGCTATGATAGGGTTATTTTAGCAGCTTTCTCTTGGATAAGTAACATCCAAACAGCAGCCTGCTTTCTCAGTAAAAGCTCAATCCAAATAGTAGTTCAAGGAAAGTTGGCAGTGAATAGAACTTCAGTTAGTGGCAGTTTTTGACTTGTGAGAGAAGGATTCAATCAGGGGGGAAATTAACTTTTTTGCCTTGAGTAAAAGACACTAAAAATTCATCCAAAACAGCAGAAAAGTTCATCAAGATTGAAATCTGACCAAAGGTGATCATGGGGTGAAATTTACTTGGACGAAGCTGCATTCACTTGCCTTAAGGAAGATCAGTGAATTGTGCCATTAAAAAGATGTCAAATTGTCTGGAAGAAAGCACACAATAGGGGAACTAATAATCGCTGCTGTGGAATTTGTTCTAAAGGGTAATACTTTAATCAGAAAGAAAGAAATGACACCTTGTTAGACCTTGCCTTTAAGGGAGATGGTACATGCAGGAGGAAAAATGCGCCCTACAGATCAGATGTGATAAAACACAGCAGTAATGGCGTGGCTTGCTGATTGCAGTCACTCAAGTAGTGAGTTATGCATTAAGTCCTTAAGGGACAACCTGTTTAATCGATTATATGGGTGGGGGGTGACCTGTTTAATCATTATATAGGGGGCCAATTTGTTTGTAAAAAGGGGCTCCACCTGTTTAAATTCTTATATGGGGCCAACCTTTGCAAATCCATAAGAACAATGCATAATATATATAGTGCAAGGTGTTTGCATGCATCATCTTTTGAAGATACACCCTAATCTATATTAGACTCATACAAACAGATGGTTTGAACTTTGAACAAGCAGTTAGGGTGTGGCAACTGGCAGTTACACAACAAGGCTCATGCTATTTGTGAACAAGAAGTTAAGACTGGGTTGTACTGACAGTGACACAATAGTTAAGGGGCACATCTACGGAGAAAGACTAATGCGTTTTTTAGTCAAACTAACTGTTCTATGTTTAGACTATCAAACATTATCTGATTACAGCAGTTTAAGGGTGCAAACTGGAGAGAGATTACTTGCCAAGCTGACATTGCATGAGGGTGCATTCCTACAGCTGTAAAGTTTGGTTATTTTTAGCATACGGTTTGACTTATGGTTGAGGAATGTGTTAATTATAAAAGTGGGTGCACCAGTTTACTACCTGATTTATTTTACAAAAATGTTCATGCTAGTTATACTAGCGTTACTCAGAGGTAGGGCGTGTTTACTTAGGTCAATTGAAGTCTATAAAGTGAGGTTAAATGCTTATTGTAAAGGGTCATATCCCAGATATTGGCCATTGTAATTCCAGATTAACAGTTTAATAAAGCTAGTTCATCGATCCACATGCTGTGTTTCTTGTTTTCTGTATGCTCAAAAGGAGACCCAAGAGCAGCAAAGATGGGTCTCAATACTCTGGAATGCAAATTGCTCTAAAGCAAAAAGAAGTTTGAAAAATAGTATGCCTGTAGAATGTGGCATAGCAGATCCTTTTCTGTTTGAGCATTTATTCTAGAGTCGCATAGAATTTCAACCTTCAGGTCTTGATACTCCTTTTGGTTCTGACTTGGGCACTGTTGCCACCGGATATGCACCTTGGAGAAAAGGGGGTTAACGTGGAAGAAATCTTCAAGCCACTGGGTGCGTCCTTGGGGGCAAGTCTCGAGTCAGGGCTGTCACCTGATCCTGACTCCTCCGTTTAGGTAACTCCTAACGGGGTAGTCCCTATGAAAGAGTTTCTAAGGCTCTTCAATTATTTATTAGTTGTGGATGTGAAGTTATTTAGCTGTTTCGAAATGGATTACTAAAACAAGCTACTGCAAATGTGAAATTTGTATTCAACAGCATAAAAAGATATATGGCATTCATAAGTCATAACATATTTGACTGAAAGCAAATAATGATAATAAATTGTACTAGTGCCAATCGAGTCAAAATAACAGAATGTTGCTAAAAAAAAGTAAATGTTTTGCAGTGTACTTGGTCAGTTTTAATTTATTAAGATGATGAGTGGATTAAGGGGAAGGGGATTCCCGATATACTGTGAGGTACTGGGAATATGTCCGGATTATGACAAAGGTGGTTCCGCACTTGGAAATGTGGACTGGATCGGAGTCTCTGGGAGGTGTTCAACACTACACCAATTCAGGGTGCAGTCTAATGGTATTTCGAGGTCACTATTCAGTGGTTCCCGCTTCCTTTGAAGAATTTGCCCACACAATATCAAAGATTGATACGCCGGATTTTCGTAATGTACTGGGGAAGCTATTTTTATTAAGGTGAGTTGTTTATTACATGTGAAAAGTTAAATAGTGCACACTTCCGCTTTTGGTTATCCCAAAGATCAGGGCGAACTTGGGATGGGCAAGAGCATACATGGAAGGGCGGATTGTTTATTCCAATTGAGATTGAAATGCAAAAAAGGAAAATGTCAGACTAATTACTACGACAAAGAGTATCTTTTCCCCAATCGAGCAAGCTCCTTGGATAGTTCGGTAGAGCAATGCCGGGTTAGTGTTCTTTACTTTACAAAAACCATGCAAGAAAAATTAAACTAACCAAAACAAGAAAATGGAGACTATTCTAAAGCAACAAATAATGATACAGAAAAGCAAACCATCAAGGAGGCGACACGAACCCACCCAGGGGGGATTGGGTGCGGGCACTTGGAAAGCCCACTCGCTTTTCTTATTATTATTATATTACAAGTGAAAAAGGTGGCTGCCTTTTGTCCTTATAGATCTGGATCCAAAGGCTTACAGGTTTTTAGAAATGAAGAAGAAAGAAGAGTGTTGCTCCGGGAAGCCTTGGATGGCTTTAGATCTTTGATTTTCCGGCAGCACCTCCTCTTGTTATGGCGATAAAAATGTAAAACTAGCCACCTGAAATGCACCAAATGTGCCCAAATGAACATTAAAAGCATAAAAATTTTAAGTACTAAAAGATAAGAATTATGCACAAGTACTTAAACAACCTAGATCTACTAAAAATAAGCTTTAAATCCTAGATCTAGTAACATACTTAACTTTTAATCAACTTTTTAAAATATTCCTTTCAAATGAAACTAATTTAACTAAGCATGCAAGTAACCGTAACCGGAAAAGTTTAAATTTAAAATGAAGGAAAGAGAGAGATAGAAAGAATGTTGGAATCCTGGGAATTTTTTGATCTATGGATCCTGCTTGTGGAGAACGGAGGGATTGTATCCTGAAAGTACTTGAAGAGCAGTAGAGTCAAACTAGATCATCTGCATATTCAAGCTTAGGCAACCTGCACAACTAAAACTACTTGCACAAAGCGTCAAATCTAGTGCTTCTCATGCCAGAAATCAGAAGAGTAAGCATACAAACGAGTAATAACATACTACTTCTATACCGCGGACATGGGCAAGCAATATATGAAATCAAACTAGAATCATAAATCCTACCAACTAGTAATAGTCCTTTGAAGGCCTTGATCATCCACAAATGCATCAAATAATTAAGCTATGCTACAGTTACCTCATAAACCATTGACATTTGCATCCACACACATAAAGCACTACACCACAGATTTGCCTCCAAAGCCTTTATTATTCCAAAAATGTTACAAAGTACAGTACAAGATTTACCATCCTTTCGGTCCTCTCTGACCATGAGAGAAATGAGAGCCCAATGCCTTCTTAAATAGAAAAATGGAGGAGAGGGGCGCATTAGGGTAAGAGAGAGCAAGAGGGGCGGATTTCTCCAATTGAGGAGATGAATGGGCCATAACATAAGCCTTGATTCAAGGCTTATTTGATTGAGATATTTATGGGATGTGATTGCCCACTCAACTCCCTCTTTAGTGGGATCAAATTCCCCTAATTTAGGAATCTTATTTTTCTCATAACTTTATTTTTTTTATTTTTCACTCACTTTTTGACTTTTTTTAGCAAAAGTAATTTAAGTGAAAAATAAATCACTTAAACACTTAGGAAAGTGAGTCTTGGGGTAAAGTGGATGCTCTGAGTTAGAAAACGAGCACCCCCATGGCTAAATTGGTCTCCTAACTACACTTTTATTACATTTTTGGATTTTTTAATTAAAATATTAAAAAAAGAGCCCGCTTTACGGGAACAAATTATTTCTTGGAACTGATCAAAAATCCTAGGGGACCTAGTGCATATCCATAATGACTCAATTTGATGTCTAGCACGCTCATAAACATTGACACTTGAGCTTTAATAACCTTCCAAGGCCTAAGCACCAAGACGACATTCCAGCTTTGGAGGATGTCATGTCCCAAATTTGGTATTGGGTCAAAATGGCCTAATCACATTGGCCCTATTCATTAGAGTTTGTCAAATTGATGCTAAAGGTCAAATAATTGCCAAGGAGGAAAATTACTAGTTTCCTAGGTTTGGGGTGGAAGCTTTGGGATTTGGAATAATGGGGATAATAAATGATGTTTGAAGATTAGAATGGCATAAATATTTAATAAAGGAGATAAATAAATATATACAAGTGAAAATCAAAGTGGCATTTCATCATGAAGACACATGGAGGAAGTGGGACCCACATATGGCTAGATTTCCCCACTACACTTGGCATCATTCTCTCACCAATTCGAATTCAAGGTGAATGGTAACATACTTGGGGGAGTCCAAAAGGTATTATTCATTGCATTACTCATCCAAGGTCGAAATATAGAGGAAGAGTAACTCCCATGGAAGAGGAAGAGGCAATTTGGAGCTAGTGGGACACTTGGGCTAGATTCCCTAGCTCTATGACAACAATGATGAAGATGCTATGACACCTATGACACAAATCAGACCTGAAGGCTGACATATGACATATATGACATGTCAGGGCTAAAAATAGACTCCAAGAGGGCGCTCAAGGGTGTTAGGGCAGCTAAGATGCTTCCACATGTGATTTGGTGGAAGTGGGAGACTAGGAATTGTTGTACAAGTGGCGTTCTTTGGAATCTCTTCCCAACTTGAGTTGGCATGAGTCTCTTGGAAGGAATTCGACCCATGGAGGACATTAGAAGTTTATAAATGTCAATAACAAAGAATGAAACCAGCTTTTGATCATTTGTAGAATTTGCAATTGCATTTGTGAAGAGGGAGAGCTAGTGGATGACTAGTTTCTTGCCTTAGCCAATTTCGAGGGTGAAAGATTCCCATCCAAGTTGGCAATTGGAAAGGCCATTCAGACCTTTCATTTGGAGCTTTAATGGAGTCTTTATTTGCAGGTGTAAGCTACAGGGCAGCTCATGGTTTCTTCTATTGCAGCTCGCTCCTTCAACCATTTCCAGTTTTGATGGCATATTCTTGATCCTTGAGGGAGGGCGTTTTTGGTGAGCTATTGTACTCTTTGGGGGAGCTTCTAATGCCCCATTTCTTTTGTAATATGAAGTAAATACTCTGTTCTTCATCTCCAGAAAGTTTCAGGTCGAAATTCCAAGTAGAAATGTATAAATCTCATTTTTAATGGAAGAACAATGCCATTACCCCACTACCTTGTTGTGAACCAATGTATTGATGATGATTTCGATTGAATGGATGATTCTATGATGCATTTGTGATTAATGGACTGCCATGGATGTATTTTACAAGTTTCATGTACTGTACTTGAGCATTTGAAGTATTTTTACTCGGTTTAATTGCATTGGGAGAAGAAATAGTGCCATTTCCCCAAGGGTCGAATTGGTGATTTTTGCAGTTGAATGGGAGAGGGTGAGACCAGTTGTAATAAACCATTAATGGTGCATATGAGACCTTAATAACATAATTAACACATTACATACCTCTGTTCATAAATTTGAGTGGGTATGGAGGCATTTGGGAAGCCATTTTCAGTACTTACCTTAGGGGGATTTGAACCCCAAATTACTAGTAAAATTCCATACTTGGTCCAGAATCTTAAGAGAGTTTGCAGAGGTATTTTGGTGGCAATATGTTATCCCTGAACATCATATTCAATCCCTAATATAATTCGTACACCTTCCTTGAAGATTTGAAGGCATTTGGAGTCAATTTGAGACCTAGAGACCAATACTAGTCAAAGGGAAATCACTAGTAAAGTTACCTACATTGACCAGAATTGAAAGAGTATTTGAGCTTCATGAAGTTGGTCCATCACCACTTGAGCTTCATGAAGTTGGTCCAAGCAAAAATGAAGAAGATGAGGAGGTTCATTTGCAAGAGCCTCATTTTCTTGAAGGGTCCTTAAAGATGAATGAAAAGAAGATCCAAGAGTCCCTCAGCATTCTTCATGAGACTCAAGCATTGGTGTCAAATTCTTGTTGGAGAGCTACTTCATTGGAGGAAACATCCTTCCTTGAAGATATGGAGAAGATTCAAAGAGCAATGTGCCACATCAAAGGTAATTTCATGTCTTTGCTTTTTTATAGAAACCATTTGTTTGAGCTTAATGAATTGTTACATGATGCATACTTGAAGAATAATGAGGATATTCATAAGCTCACAATTCAAAATGAGCAACTTCTTGAAAAGTTGCAAGATACTTGTTTTTCCTCCTGTTGTCCTCCGAAATGGCATGCGTGTCGTTTGAAAGCCCAAAATGTAACACGCCAACCGAAATGACAACTCTCTCAGGAGAGAGGCCAATGTCACCACACTCCTCTCCTCTTCGCTTCAGGTTGGCTCTTCTCCAACACTAGGGGGGTATCCCTAAACTAGGATCGCTAAGGCAGGTACAGTAACGGGCAAGGTGAATGGAAAAGGCTGCCTTAGGGAAACAGAAGTAACAAAAGATAATTTTCAAAATGGGTGATGGAAAAAGGAAGGGAAAATCAATCCTCAGGGAAAGACCAGTGCCAGTAGCAGAAGGGGAAATGGAGTCAAAAGAGGGCTCATGGAGGCTTTATGCTTCATAAAAAGTGAGACGAATCTAGAATGCATAAACAATCATATCTTAATCGGCATTTTGTACAACCGAATACTGATGTCCATTGAGAAAATAATTGTTCAAGCATAATTAACCAACTTAAACCTAAATGGCTAATCTATTTGCTTGATAAAGCCCTAAGCTAGATTCATTCTACACTTTGAAATACATCACACAAGCACATGAATAATACTCGATCTGTCCACAAAACCAGCTGATTTTTTCATTAAGATCGACAGGGAAAGAAAACCCAAAAAATTTCCATAATTACAATGAAAGAGGCTGGTCCTTTTTATAGGCTTCAAAACCTCTTTCCTTTCAAAAGAAAAATAATAATAAACTAATAGAGAAAAAGGTAAAAAGGTAGGTCCAAAAATCAACTCGGCTGTCAATGATAACAAGAAGGCAACAGTCGGCTTGTTGCTCCTCGAAACTCCACGAAGGTGAAAAATATATGTGACATCTGGCGCTTATTGCAAACTGGTGTCAACTGGCTGATAATTTGAGAGAAGAAACCGAAAATTCTACAGGTGTAAGGGCCAACTCATTTACCGACTGCTATCTCACCAATTAACTGGGCGCAGTATTGATAACTATTGGACGCCACGTTATCAAAGCTTGTCCGCTCCAGAGATTTTTAGGCTAACACTGCCAAACTCCCAACATCTGTCAAAAAACATAGGCTCGATGTGCTGATAGGTTTGTTTGAACTCAGAGTTTTACAACTGCCGATACACGGGTCACACACTAAAATGGAACTGGGACTTGGCGCTGCCGATTTAGAGAAAAATGCGCCAAAATTCCATGCCAATTTTCAATAAATTCGGCATACGGGCTTCATACTGCTGCGCTGATGCGATTGACGGGCTGTGACCCGACTTCGAAATTGATGGCCGCGTGGGAAACAAAGATCCCCTGAACCCGGCTCTGGCGTTGTGAAATACGACTCGGCTGCTGATGGCGTGACCTGTGATTATCCTGCCCGCTCCAAAACTCGGTTGTGACCTCTGATCTCTCGCTCAATCGTGAACTGGTGCTAGCATCTGAAATATCGGGTTTTTCTGTGTGAGCACAATTTCAAATGTGGGCTAGATCCGAGACTTAAAAAAACAATCCACCATCTCTTTACCGCCAACACGAGCCGGGGCAATCAATGAAACGATTGTCGATCGAGTAGAACTCAGCCGCGATCTTCGATCAAATTTAGATTTCGCCATTTGCTACCTGTGGAGTTGAAAATCGAGCTCTGTATGGGACGTAACATTTCTGCTCGTTTATCATTTACTACGACTCGAGCTCGAAATCGACTCAGCATCAACAAATTTTTGCGGTAATTACTGACAGTCTAAGTTCGCGGGGGCTATTTAAAATACGTGGGTCACGAATAAACCATCAACACAGGCATTGTAATGGCGAGGATCAATTCGCTGTGTATTTCGATAACAAGTAGTGCCATTCTCAAACTCCTCCATTGCGACATACTCGTGACCACAAAGTGTATGAGCACATGAAAAATGTGAATCAAGCTGTATGACTCGTTGAAAAGCTCTCAGGGCAGCCTCATGATCCTTCTGCAAACTATAAGATTTATCCAAAGCACACCAAGCTTGGGGAGATAAACGATTAATTGCATCAAATTCCTGAGCTAAATAACTCAGCCTCATCAATCGGCCTCGATTTCAAAGTTCATGACGACCCCTGTTCAAAATAATACCATACCAGGACCCTAATTTCGGTCAGTAAATCCGCTGCAAAATGAAAATGGAGAATGCACGGATCATGAAGATACCCTCAACACCGTGGAATATTTAGTGAATCAACACTCGCAACCATAACCTCGTGAGCAGGCAAGTCGAGATTTTTTATTTTCTCTGATAACTTTTTTAGATCTGTGACTAGTGCATAGGGATCAATAAAAAATCCTGCGTAGTTTGAGTCCTCCGTAGATAGAAACGTTTGAACCATAATATAACAGTTGCCTGAAAATTATGGGGAAATCCAGAAGCTTCACAAAACTTCCATGTTCATAAGATATTAGCGTGAGTAACTCCTAATTCACAGTGAAGCTCATTTAACTGTCGGGGAATGCAAACCAGAAATCTTGTATCATATACTCCCTAGCAGCCTCTATAAAGAATGATCCAGGACCGGAGATTTTCGTCAAAATCCACCATTGTGAGCTAGGTAGAAGGCTGTCTTAGATAGCTCTGAATGTCCACTCTTCAAGTATAGGCGCTTTGAGTGCATCAGACTCTGCAAAAATTGTCAAAACAGTAGCATCCAGTGCAATCTGGTGTTAGCAATCTGTATATTTACCTCTGCATTCTCAACCCTTCAACATATCCTTCACTGGCTGCGTTGACTACATACTGATATTGCTACTGTGTGAACACCCATGCAAAAATGGGAGGTAACATCTGGCTCCAACTGCGGGACGTGTGCTCGCCTTGGTGAGTGCACGAGAACCTCAGATCTTCATGGTTATCGCAGACCATTTTAAACAAAAAACAGTGTGGTGGGGATGGCTTGATTCACATCCCCAAACCACAGATTTATTACAAAAAATTTGCAGAAATGATAAACTAAATAACAGTAAACGCTCATGTGAGAGCTTTATTCTTCCTACCTACACTAACTTAACATGAAACCAGAATTTGCTAAGTGTATGCCCACAACCAGTGGAGCCATTCCAGCGTATTATCACTGCTAAACTGTTTTTCCATGTGTTTGTTTAGAGACAGCGACAGGGATATATTTGCCCTAAAACAGTGCTGTCTCGCAGCGTGCTCATGAATAAGTTTGAATATCAGATTGTCAAAATAGAAGAAATCACTGAAACTTTGACCAAAGGTATCAGAAAATGCACAAGAAGCTTCTATCCATAGACTGACAGGGCTTAAATGCAAACCTCCGTTATAAAGCTGCTCCGGCTGATCTATGAAATGAGTACTGCTATCTTCAACAAAACGAATCTGAGGCAGCTCCATCTTTTCATTGTTTTTTATTTCAGCAGAAGGCTGCTCAGCTACATCCTCAAACAGGGACCCCTGTATTCCTTCTTCAACAAAATCTTCAGTGTCTTCTTTTAATTCAAGATGGAACCTAGGGATGAGAGCATCATATTTTTTAGCCAGCTTCTCAATCTCATCGACAGGTCCATCATGCCAGCGGAGGAGAAATCTATCAAAAAACTCTGCCAATGAATCTATGGATTCATCCAAAAGACCAAAGAACCAATTTTCTGCATCTCCTTCTAAAGTTAAAGTAAAGATGATCATAAGGTCATCCTCACAATAAACATTGAAATCGACCATAAATTTGCAGTAAGAAGCAATGTGATAGATGGCTGAAACATCATTGTTTCCATGAAATTCTGGAAAAATATCATGTACTTTTTCATAATCATAGCACTCGTTAGGAAATCCATGGATTTTCGAGAAATCCAATGGGGCGTAAGTTTCGTGCAACAGAGCAAGATGTTGTTCTTTTTTATCGTCCATAAGTAAAAATCTTGAGGTACTAAATCTGAAACATGCATGTAATCATACCTCATACCAAACTGTGGAGTCGCCAAGGTGAGCTTGAAGGCTTTCCAATGAGTGTGCTCACCTCTACACCCAATAGGATCTTCAAATTTGTAAAAGGATAAGGGCTCTATCCCTTTGTGGAGTCGCCATGTGAGAAAAAGAATCTGCAATAAAATCTCCCACAAATGTCGTTATTGAAGCATAGTCTTCAAATTCCGAGAACTGGACTTTGTCCCCGGCAACGGCGCCAAAATGTTGTCCTCCGAAATGGCATGCGTGTCGTTTGAAAGCCCAAAATGCAACACGCCAACCGAAATGACAACTCTCTCAGGAGAGAGGCCAATGTCACCACACTCCTCTCCTCTTCGCTTCAGGTTGGCTCTTCTCCAACACTAGGGGGGTATCCCTAAACTAGGATCGCTAAGGCAGGTACAGTAACGGGCAAGGTGAATGGAAAAGGCTGCCTTAGGGAAACAGAAGTAACAAAAGATAATTTTCAAAATGGGTGATGGAAAAAGGAAGGGAAAATCAATCCTCAGGGAAAGACCAGTGCCAGTAGCAGAAGGGGAAATGGAGTCAAAAGAGGGCTCATGGAGGCTTTATGCTTCATAAAAAGTGAGACGAATCTAGAATGCATAAACAATCATATCTTAATCGGCATTTTGTACAACCGAATACTGATGTCCATTGAGAAAATAATTGTTCAAGCATAATTAACCAACTTAAACCTAAATGGCTAATCTATTTGCTTGATAAAGCCCTAAGCTAGATTCATTCTACACTTTGAAATACATCACACAAGCACATGAATAATACTCGATCTGTCCACAAAACCAGCTGATTTTTTCATTAAGATCGACAGGGAAAGAAAACCCAAAAAATTTCCATAATTACAATGAAAGAGGCTGGTCCTTTTTATAGGCTTCAAAACCTCTTTCCTTTCAAAAGAAAAATAATAATAAACTAATAGAGAAAAAGGTAAAAAGGTAGGTCCAAAAATCAACTCGGCTGTCAATGATAACAAGAAGGCAACAGTCGGCTTGTTGCTCCTCGAAACTCCACGAAGGTGAAAAATATATGTGACATCTGGCGCTTATTGCAAACTGGTGTCAACTGGCTGATAATTTGAGAGAAGAAACCGAAAATTCTACAGGTGTAAGGGCCAGCTCATTTACCGACTGCTATCTCACCAATTAACTGGGCGCAGTATTGATAACTATTGGACGCCACGTTATCAAAGCTTGTCCGCTCCAGAGATTTTTAGGCTAACACTGCCAAACTCCCAACATCTGTCAAAAAACATAGGCTCGATGTGCTGATAGGTTTGTTTGAACTCAGAGTTTTACAACTGCCGATACACGGGTCACACACTAAAATGGAACTGGGACTTGGCGCTGCCGATTTAGAGAAAAATGCGCCAAAATTCCATGCCAATTTTCAATAAATTCGGCATACGGGCTTCATACTGCTGCGCTGATGCGATTGACGGGCTGTGACCCGACTTCGAAATTGATGGCCGCGTGGGAAACAAAGATCCCCTGAACCCGGCTCTGGCGTTGTGAAATACGACTCGGCTGCTGATGGCGTGACCTGTGATTATCCTGCCCGCTCCAAAACTCGGTTGTGACCTCTGATCTCTCGCTCAATCGTGAACTGGTGCTAGCATCTGAAATATCGGGTTTTTCTGTGTGAGCACAATTTCAAATGTGGGCTAGATCCGAGACTTAAAAAAACAATCCACCATCTCTTTACCGCCAACACGAGCCGGGGCAATCAATGAAACGATTGTCGATCGAGTAGAACTCAGCCGCGATCTTCGATCAAATTTAGATTTCGCCATTTGCTACCTGTGGAGTTGAAAATCGAGCTCTGTATGGGACGTAACATTTCTGCTCGTTTATCATTTACTACGACTCGAGCTCGAAATCGACTCAGCATCAACAAATTTTTGCGGTAATTACTGACAGTCTAAGTTCGCGGGCGGCTATTTAAAATACGTGGGTCACGAATAAACCATCAACACAGGCATTGTAATGGCGAGGATCAATTCGCTGTGTATTTCGATAACAAGTAGTGCCATTCTCAAACTCCTCCATTGCGACATACTCGTGACCACAAAGTGTATGAGCACATGAAAAATGTGAATCAAGCTGTATGACTCGTTGAAAAGCTCTCAGGGCAGCCTCATGATCCTTCTGCAAACTATAAGATTTATCCAAAGCACACCAAGCTTGGGGAGATAAACGATTAATTGCATCAAATTCCTGAGCTAAATAACTCAGCCTCATCAATCGGCCTCGATTTCAAAGTTCATGACGACCCCTGTTCAAAATAATACCATACCAGGACCCTAATTTCGGTCAGTAAATCCGCTGCAAAATGAAAATGGAGAATGCACGGATCATGAAGATACCCTCAACACCGTGGAATATTTAGTGAATCAACACTCGCAACCATAACCTCGTGAGCAGGCAAGTCGAGATTTTTTATTTTCTCTGATAACTTTTTTAGATCTGTGACTAGTGCATAGGGATCAATAAAAAATCCTGCGTAGTTTGAGTCCTCCGTAGATAGAAACGTTTGAACCATAATATAACAGTTGCCTGAAAATTATGGGGAAATCCAGAAGCTTCACAAAACTTCCATGTTCATAAGATATTAGCGTGAGTAACTCCTTATTCACAGTGAAGCTCATTTAACTGTCGGGGAATGCAAACCAGAAATCTTGTATCATATACTCCCTAGCAGCCTCTATAAAGAATGATCCAGGACCGGAGATTTTCGTCAAAATCCACCATTGTGAGCTAGGTAGAAGGCTGTCTTAGATAGCTCTGAATGTCCACTCTTCAAGTATAGGCGCTTTGAGTGCATCAGACTCTGCAAAAATTGTCAAAACAGTAGCATCCAGTGCAATCTGGTGTTAGCAATCTGTATATTTACCTCTGCATTCTCAACCCTTCAACATATCCTTCACTGGCTGCGTTGACTACATACTGATATTGCTACTGTGTGAACACCCATGCAAAAATGGGAGGTAACACCTCCTATGTTTCAGATTGTCAAATGGTAGATTGTTTGGAGGATTCTCATGACATGGTGTATCATGAGAAATGTGAAAATTTGAATGTTCTTGATGTGTTTGGAGATGAACTTGAAGAGATCCAAACACTTGATGTGGTGGAAGAAGAATTTGAATTGCCTCTTGATGAAGGTTGTGCAATTTTTAAAGAAGAGCATGATTCATCTACATTGGAACCAAACTATGACAAAGAGTTCACACTTTTGAAGGAGTTGCATGATACTACCCATATGGATCCTCCCCATGATGAAACTTCTGTACTTTTTTATCATTTGGGTGATTTGGTTCATTCTCCTACATCCTACAATTCCATGTTTTGCAACATTAGTCTCAATGAAGTATGGGTGAAAGGGTTCTTTTTGATGGTGCCACATGAGGAGTATGATATGGTTGGAGCACATTCTTATTCACATTTGCAGCAGCATACTTTATTACTTTATGATGATGCACATCTACATGGATGCACCTATGATATGCATTTGAGTCACTTGAAGACTCATGGTTTTTCTTGCTCAACACTTGATTCATTTGATGTTGGAGGAACTTCATCCAACACTTGGGTGAATAGATTTATGATTGGAGAACATTTTTGTTGGAAGCCACATACTTTGTTATATCTTTATGATGATCACATTCAGGGATGTATGGGTGAGACTTCTTTGAGTCATTTGAAGTCTCCTTGTTTTTTCTGCTCATTATTTGGTTCAGATTTTAGTGGAGATTCTTCATTCACTTCTTGGATGAAAGAATACATGGCTGAATATTTTGATGCATATCACATCCTTTTGGAGCAGCTTTATAGGACATGGGATCCTCACCTATGTCATTGGAGCAGATTTGATTGGTCACTTAAAGCTTGTATGCACTTGGAAAACGGTGGTCTACTTGCTTGGAGGTATAAGCACTTTCATGATTCTTTGATGAAGCACCTCCTTGATATTAATTTTCATTATGTAGTTATGTACTTTGATGATATATATTTTGTACTCATGATGTTTGGAAGAATGCATACAAGAAAATGGGATCCAGGAATCCTCTTATATGATGGTATGGGTTGGAGAGCACTCTTAATTGTTCGGGTGCAATACAAGCAATGGGACCCTGGAATAATTTTTATCTCATTGGTTTCAAATTTTTTGGGGAAACAAGCAGTATGGGAGATGGATTTCCCCACTTAATAAAGCGATTTTTATCAGAGTAGTGCAACAGCAAGCATGTTGGTTCCTCTCTAAAATCTTCATGGAAACTCAAAGACTCAAGGTTGGGCAATTCAATGGCAACTTCAAAGAATTATACAGAAAGCAGGTTCTTCAACACCCATGTTTAAAATTGCTTGAGGACAAGCAATATTGGGAAGGGAGGATTTGTCATGTCCCAAATTTGGTATTGGGTCAAAATGGCCTAATCACATTGGCCCTATTCATTAGAGTTTGTCAAATTGATGCTAAAGGTCAAATAATTGCCAAGGAGGAAAATTACTAGTTTCCTAGGTTTGGGGTGGAAGCTTTGGGATTTGGAATAATGGGGATAATAAATGATGTTTGAAGATTAGAATGGCATAAATATTTAATAAAGGAGATAAATAAATATATACAAGTGAAAATCAAAGTGGCATTTCATCATGAAGACACATGGAGGAAGTGGGACCCACATATGGCTAGATTTCCCCACTACACTTGGCATCATTCTCTCACCAATTCGAATTCAAGGTGAATGGTAACATACTTGGGGGAGTCCAAAAGGTATTATTCATTGCATTACTCATCCAAGGTCGAAATATAGAGGAAGAGTAACTCCCATGGAAGAGGAAGAGGCAATTTGGAGCTAGTGGGACACTTGGGCTAGATTCCCTAGCTCTATGACAACAATGATGAAGATGCTATGACACCTATGACACAAATCAGACCTGAAGGCTGACATATGACATATATGACATGTCAGGGCTAAAAATAGACTCCAAGAGGGCGCTCAAGGGTGTTAGGGCAGCTAAGATGCTTCCACATGTGATTTGGTGGAAGTGGGAGACTAGGAATTGTTGTACAAGTGGCGTTCTTTGGAATCTCTTCCCAACTTGAGTTGGCATGAGTCTCTTGGAAGGAATTCGACCCATGGAGGACATTAGAAGTTTATAAATGTCAATAACAAAGAATGAAACCAGCTTTTGATCATTTGTAGAATTTGCAATTGCATTTGTGAAGAGGGAGAGCTAGTGGATGACTAGTTTCTTGCCTTAGCCAATTTCGAGGGTGAAAGATTCCCATCCAAGTTGGCAATTGGAAAGGCCATTCAGACCTTTCATTTGGAGCTTTAATGGAGTCTTTATTTGCAGGTGTAAGCTACAGGGCAGCTCATGGTTTCTTCTATTGCAGCTCGCTCCTTCAACCATTTCCAGTTTTGATGGCATATTCTTGATCCTTGAGGGAGGGCGTTTTTGGTGAGCTATTGTACTCTTTGGGGGAGCTTCTAATGCCCCATTTCTTTTGTAATATGAAGTAAATACTCTGTTCTTCATCTCCAGAAAGTTTCAGGTCGAAATTCCAAGTAGAAATGTATAAATCTCATTTTTAATGGAAGAACAATGCCATTACCCCACTACCTTGTTGTGAACCAATGTATTGATGATGATTTCGATTGAATGGATGATTCTATGATGCATTTGTGATTAATGGACTGCCATGGATGTATTTTACAAGTTTCATGTACTGTACTTGAGCATTTGAAGTATTTTTACTCGGTTTAATTGCATTGGGAGAAGAAATAGTGCCATTTCCCCAAGGGTCGAATTGGTGATTTTTGCAGTTGAATGGGAGAGGGTGAGACCAGTTGTAATAAACCATTAATGGTGCATATGAGACCTTAATAACATAATTAACACATTACATACCTCTGTTCATAAATTTGAGTGGGTATGGAGGCATTTGGGAAGCCATTTTCAGTACTTACCTTAGGGGGATTTGAACCCCAAATTACTAGTAAAATTCCATACTTGGTCCAGAATCTTAAGAGAGTTTGCAGAGGTATTTTGGTGGCAATATGTTATCCCTGAACATCATATTCAATCCCTAATATAATTCGTACACCTTCCTTGAAGATTTGAAGGCATTTGGAGTCAATTTGAGACCTAGAGACCAATACTAGTCAAAGGGAAATCACTAGTAAAGTTACCTACATTGACCAGAATTGAAAGAGTATTTGAGCTTCATGAAGTTGGTCCATCACCACTTGAGCTTCATGAAGTTGGTCCAAGCAAAAATGAAGAAGATGAGGAGGTTCATTTGCAAGAGCCTCATTTTCTTGAAGGGTCCTTAAAGATGAATGAAAAGAAGATCCAAGAGTCCCTCAGCATTCTTCATGAGACTCAAGCATTGGTGTCAAATTCTTGTTGGAGAGCTACTTCATTGGAGGAAACATCCTTCCTTGAAGATATGGAGAAGATTCAAAGAGCAATGTGCCACATCAAAGGTAATTTCATGTCTTTGCTTTTTTATAGAAACCATTTGTTTGAGCTTAATGAATTGTTACATGATGCATACTTGAAGAATAATGAGGATATTCATAAGCTCACAATTCAAAATGAGCAACTTCTTGAAAAGTTGCAAGATACTTGTTTTTCCTCCTGTTGTCCTCCGAAATGGCATGCGTGTCGTTTGAAAGCCCAAAATGTAACACGCCAACCGAAATGACAACTCTCTCAGGAGAGAGGCCAATGTCACCACACTCCTCTCCTCTTCGCTTCAGGTTGGCTCTTCTCCAACACTAGGGGGGTATCCCTAAACTAGGATCGCTAAGGCAGGTACAGTAACGGGCAAGGTGAATGGAAAAGGCTGCCTTAGGGAAACAGAAGTAACAAAAGATAATTTTCAAAATGGGTGATGGAAAAAGGAAGGGAAAATCAATCCTCAGGGAAAGACCAGTGCCAGTAGCAGAAGGGGAAATGGAGTCAAAAGAGGGCTCATGGAGGCTTTATGCTTCATAAAAAGTGAGACGAATCTAGAATGCATAAACAATCATATCTTAATCGGCATTTTGTACAACCGAATACTGATGTCCATTGAGAAAATAATTGTTCAAGCATAATTAACCAACTTAAACCTAAATGGCTAATCTATTTGCTTGATAAAGCCCTAAGCTAGATTCATTCTACACTTTGAAATACATCACACAAGCACATGAATAATACTCGATCTGTCCACAAAACCAGCTGATTTTTTCATTAAGATCGACAGGGAAAGAAAACCCAAAAAATTTCCATAATTACAATGAAAGAGGCTGGTCCTTTTTATAGGCTTCAAAACCTCTTTCCTTTCAAAAGAAAAATAATAATAAACTAATAGAGAAAAAGGTAAAAAGGTAGGTCCAAAAATCAACTCGGCTGTCAATGATAACAAGAAGGCAACAGTCGGCTTGTTGCTCCTCGAAACTCCACGAAGGTGAAAAATATATGTGACATCTGGCGCTTATTGCAAACTGGTGTCAACTGGCTGATAATTTGAGAGAAGAAACCGAAAATTCTACAGGTGTAAGGGCCAGCTCATTTACCGACTGCTATCTCACCAATTAACTGGGCGCAGTATTGATAACTATTGGACGCCACGTTATCAAAGCTTGTCCGCTCCAGAGATTTTTAGGCTAACACTGCCAAACTCCCAACATCTGTCAAAAAACATAGGCTCGATGTGCTGATAGGTTTGTTTGAACTCAGAGTTTTACAACTGCCGATACACGGGTCACACACTAAAATGGAACTGGGACTTGGCGCTGCCGATTTAGAGAAAAATGCGCCAAAATTCCATGCCAATTTTCAATAAATTCGGCATACGGGCTTCATACTGCTGCGCTGATGCGATTGACGGGCTGTGACCCGACTTCGAAATTGATGGCCGCGTGGGAAACAAAGATCCCCTGAACCCGGCTCTGGCGTTGTGAAATACGACTCGGCTGCTGATGGCGTGACCTGTGATTATCCTGCCCGCTCCAAAACTCGGTTGTGACCTCTGATCTCTCGCTCAATCGTGAACTGGTGCTAGCATCTGAAATATCGGGTTTTTCTGTGTGAGCACAATTTCAAATGTGGGCTAGATCCGAGACTTAAAAAAACAATCCACCATCTCTTTACCGCCAACACGAGCCGGGGCAATCAATGAAACGATTGTCGATCGAGTAGAACTCAGCCGCGATCTTCGATCAAATTTAGATTTCGCCATTTGCTACCTGTGGAGTTGAAAATCGAGCTCTGTATGGGACGTAACATTTCTGCTCGTTTATCATTTACTACGACTCGAGCTCGAAATCGACTCAGCATCAACAAATTTTTGCGGTAATTACTGACAGTCTAAGTTCGCGGGCGGCTATTTAAAATACGTGGGTCACGAATAAACCATCAACACAGGCATTGTAATGGCGAGGATCAATTCGCTGTGTATTTCGATAACAAGTAGTGCCATTCTCAAACTCCTCCATTGCGACATACTCGTGACCACAAAGTGTATGAGCACATGAAAAATGTGAATCAAGCTGTATGACTCGTTGAAAAGCTCTCAGGGCAGCCTCATGATCCTTCTGCAAACTATAAGATTTATCCAAAGCACACCAAGCTTGGGGAGATAAACGATTAATTGCATCAAATTCCTGAGCTAAATAACTCAGCCTCATCAATCGGCCTCGATTTCAAAGTTCATGACGACCCCTGTTCAAAATAATACCATACCAGGACCCTAATTTCGGTCAGTAAATCCGCTGCAAAATGAAAATGGAGAATGCACGGATCATGAAGATACCCTCAACACCGTGGAATATTTAGTGAATCAACACTCGCAACCATAACCTCGTGAGCAGGCAAGTCGAGATTTTTTATTTTCTCTGATAACTTTTTTAGATCTGTGACTAGTGCATAGGGATCAATAAAAAATCCTGCGTAGTTTGAGTCCTCCGTAGATAGAAACGTTTGAACCATAATATAACAGTTGCCTGAAAATTATGGGGAAATCCAGAAGCTTCACAAAACTTCCATGTTCATAAGATATTAGCGTGAGTAACTCCTTATTCACAGTGAAGCTCATTTAACTGTCGGGGAATGCAAACCAGAAATCTTGTATCATATACTCCCTAGCAGCCTCTATAAAGAATGATCCAGGACCGGAGATTTTCGTCAAAATCCACCATTGTGAGCTAGGTAGAAGGCTGTCTTAGATAGCTCTGAATGTCCACTCTTCAAGTATAGGCGCTTTGAGTGCATCAGACTCTGCAAAAATTGTCAAAACAGTAGCATCCAGTGCAATCTGGTGTTAGCAATCTGTATATTTACCTCTGCATTCTCAACCCTTCAACATATCCTTCACTGGCTGCGTTGACTACATACTGATATTGCTACTGTGTGAACACCCATGCAAAAATGGGAGGTAACACCTCCTATGTTTCAGATTGTCAAATGGTAGATTGTTTGGAGGATTCTCATGACATGGTGTATCATGAGAAATGTGAAAATTTGAATGTTCTTGATGTGTTTGGAGATGAACTTGAAGAGATCCAAACACTTGATGTGGTGGAAGAAGAATTTGAATTGCCTCTTGATGAAGGTTGTGCAATTTTTAAAGAAGAGCATGATTCATCTACATTGGAACCAAACTATGACAAAGAGTTCACACTTTTGAAGGAGTTGCATGATACTACCCATATGGATCCTCCCCATGATGAAACTTCTGTACTTTTTTATCATTTGGGTGATTTGGTTCATTCTCCTACATCCTACAATTCCATGTTTTGCAACATTAGTCTCAATGAAGTATGGGTGAAAGGGTTCTTTTTGATGGTGCCACATGAGGAGTATGATATGGTTGGAGCACATTCTTATTCACATTTGCAGCAGCATACTTTATTACTTTATGATGATGCACATCTACATGGATGCACCTATGATATGCATTTGAGTCACTTGAAGACTCATGGTTTTTCTTGCTCAACACTTGATTCATTTGATGTTGGAGGAACTTCATCCAACACTTGGGTGAATAGATTTATGATTGGAGAACATTTTTGTTGGAAGCCACATACTTTGTTATATCTTTATGATGATCACATTCAGGGATGTATGGGTGAGACTTCTTTGAGTCATTTGAAGTCTCCTTGTTTTTTCTGCTCATTATTTGGTTCAGATTTTAGTGGAGATTCTTCATTCACTTCTTGGATGAAAGAATACATGGCTGAATATTTTGATGCATATCACATCCTTTTGGAGCAGCTTTATAGGACATGGGATCCTCACCTATGTCATTGGAGCAGATTTGATTGGTCACTTAAAGCTTGTATGCACTTGGAAAACGGTGGTCTACTTGCTTGGAGGTATAAGCACTTTCATGATTCTTTGATGAAGCACCTCCTTGATATTAATTTTCATTATGTAGTTATGTACTTTGATGATATATATTTTGTACTCATGATGTTTGGAAGAATGCATACAAGAAAATGGGATCCAGGAATCCTCTTATATGATGGTATGGGTTGGAGAGCACTCTTAATTGTTCGGGTGCAATACAAGCAATGGGACCCTGGAATAATTTTTATCTCATTGGTTTCAAATTTTTTGGGGAAACAAGCAGTATGGGAGATGGATTTCCCCACTTAATAAAGCGATTTTTATCAGAGTAGTGCAGCAGCAAGCATGTTGGTTCCTCTCTAAAATCTTCATGGAAACTCAAAGACTCAAGGTTGGGCAATTCAATGGCAACTTCAAAGAATTATACAGAAAGCAGGTTCTTCAACACCCATGTTTAAAATTGCTTGAGGACAAGCAATATTGGGAAGGGAGGATTTGTCATGTCCCAAATTTGGTATTGGGTCAAAATGGCCTAATCACATTGGCCCTATTCATTAGAGTTTGTCAAATTGATGCTAAAGGTCAAATAATTGCCAAGGAGGAAAATTACTAGTTTCCTAGGTTTGGGGTGGAAGCTTTGGGATTTGGAATAATGGGGATAATAAATGATGTTTGAAGATTAGAATGGCATAAATATTTAATAAAGGAGATAAATAAATATATACAAGTGAAAATCAAAGTGGCATTTCATCATGAAGACACATGGAGGAAGTGGGACCCACATATGGCTAGATTTCCCCACTACACTTGGCATCATTCTCTCACCAATTCGAATTCAAGGTGAATGGTAACATACTTGGGGGAGTCCAAAAGGTATTATTCATTGCATTACTCATCCAAGGTCGAAATATAGAGGAAGAGTAACTCCCATGGAAGAGGAAGAGGCAATTTGGAGCTAGTGGGACACTTGGGCTAGATTCCCTAGCTCTATGACAACAATGATGAAGATGCTATGACACCTATGACACAAATCAGACCTGAAGGCTGACATATGACATATATGACATGTCAGGGCTAAAAATAGACTCCAAGAGGGCGCTCAAGGGTGTTAGGGCAGCTAAGATGCTTCCACATGTGATTTGGTGGAAGTGGGAGACTAGGAATTGTTGTACAAGTGGCGTTCTTTGGAATCTCTTCCCAACTTGAGTTGGCATGAGTCTCTTGGAAGGAATTCGACCCATGGAGGACATTAGAAGTTTATAAATGTCAATAACAAAGAATGAAACCAGCTTTTGATCATTTGTAGAATTTGCAATTGCATTTGTGAAGAGGGAGAGCTAGTGGATGACTAGTTTCTTGCCTTAGCCAATTTCGAGGGTGAAAGATTCCCATCCAAGTTGGCAATTGGAAAGGCCATTCAGACCTTTCATTTGGAGCTTTAATGGAGTCTTTATTTGCAGGTGTAAGCTACAGGGCAGCTCATGGTTTCTTCTATTGCAGCTCGCTCCTTCAACCATTTCCAGTTTTGATGGCATATTCTTGATCCTTGAGGGAGGGCGTTTTTGGTGAGCTATTGTACTCTTTGGGGGAGCTTCTAATGCCCCATTTATTTTGTAATATGAAGTAAATACTCTGTTCTTCATCTCCAGAAAGTTTCAGGTCGAAATTCCAAGTAGAAATGTATAAATCTCATTTTTAATGGAAGAACAATGCCATTACCCCACTACCTTGTTGTGAACCAATGTATTGATGATGATTTCGATTGAATGGATGATTCTATGATGCATTTGTGATTAATGGACTGCCATGGATGTATTTTACAAGTTTCATGTACTGTACTTGAGCATTTGAAGTATTTTTACTCGGTTTAATTGCATTGGGAGAAGAAATAGTGCCATTTCCCCAAGGGTCGAATTGGTGATTTTTGCAGTTGAATGGGAGAGGGTGAGACCAGTTGTAATAAACCATTAATGGTGCATATGAGACCTTAATAACATAATTAACACATTACATACCTCTGTTCATAAATTTGAGTGGGTTTGGAGGCATTTGGGAAGCCATTTTCAGTACTTACCTTAGGGGGATTTGAACCCCAAATTACTAGTAAAATTCCATACTTGGTCCAGAATCTTAAGAGAGTTTGCAGAGGTATTTTGGTGGCAATATGTTATCCCTGAACATCATATTCAATCCCTAATATAATTCGTACACCTTCCTTGAAGATTTGAAGGCATTTTGAGTCAATTTGAGACCTAGAGACCAATACTAGTCAAAGGGAAATCACTAGTAAAGTTACCTACATTGACCAGAATTGAAAGAGTATTTGAAGAAGTGTTTTAAAGGTACAAAGGCATCCCTGAAACACATATTTATGTTCTAATATCATTCATATACCTTTTCAGAAGATTTGGGATCATTTGGGGCAAATTTGGGACCTAGAGATCGAAACTAGTCAAAGGTCGAACCAAGGAAAAAAAGTGAAAAATTGCAATTTTAATAAAATTCCTAACAAGGGACATTACAGAGGAGCGGGTGAAAAGCTCATCAATTATACATCGCTTATTCAACAGTGCATAATTGACAAGGGAAAAAACACCATGGAATGTTCACATTTGATGTCTAAGTCCTAGGAAGTCAAACTCTTTACATAGACTGTCATGCTAGCACATTTTTACAAAATCCCCCAAGGGGATATGAACATGCAATTATAAAAAAGGGGCCAAAACTTGGTCTGATCGATCTCGAAACACTGATGATGAACAATTAGATTGTTCAAGTCTTCGACGGTTCACTCGGAATCCACTAAGTACAATTTAGTGGATAACATCTGGCTCCAACTGTGGGATGTGTGCTCGATTTGGCCTTCGGGCAAGGAGAGTATGTGAGAACACCAGAATCTCTGGTTTATACAACCTGTAAAAACATGTCAACTTGATACAAAAAACCTTCAGCAGCACAAGATTTATTGCACCGAGTGAAATGAGGTGCTCTACAACCCAGTATGGGGGAGATGTTGTAACATGTGTACGTTTGTCGAGTAACATTACACGAGTAATAAAAAAAAATAAATTATATTATGTTGGCCATTAATAAATTCATGTGGGCTCATAAAATAAAAAATTATGGAAAGTATGTAATTAAAAAATCGATGTTCGTTTATAAAATAAAAACTTAAAACTTAAACCCGGATCTATCAATCAAGAGATTTGAGTTTAAATTTAAAAAAGAAATACACCTCAAGAAATTGGATCCTTCTTGGTGCTTGATAGATACGGGTTTAAGATGGATCTATGCTGGTGAAGAAGCCAATGAATTACAAATTACAGTTATTCATAAAAACTAAAATTAACTAAGGAAACAGGTTATTATTCCTAAGTACTAGAAAGAAATGTGTAAAGTAAATGCTCTCTTTGAGGAGCTTATTTTCCTACTCTAAGCATGATATAAAGAAAAACGTTTAGTGTAATGATAAATCCAATGTAACCACCTTAACGTTTCATCAATATAACAGATTTTTGCCTTGTCTTTGGTTACCATCCCAAGCAAGGATACGTTTATTAGAAAGTGCAAACCTGCGTGGATATTCTGGATGGGAGGGTTGGATGGGAAATCATAAGCATGTAATAGATCTTTGAAGTGCTTCCCCAAATGTTAAGTCCTCCTACAGGCCTCTTCTATCCATGACCGGATAGGACGGAGAAAAAACTCTGAATGATGAGGCGGATTCACTACCTTGTCATACTAATCTGAAAGGCTCTTCTGAAGATAAATTTCCGTGAAAGCATAAGCCCCAAGCTACTCCAAATCATAAGGAACCACTGTATATGAAGATGATTGCTGAGACTGCTCCTCAATTAGCTGTATTTGATTTGAATCTTCATTGTACTGCTTCTTCAGGTCTTCCTTGCTGATGCTCAATGCATGGCTCATACTGATCATATAAAAAGTTAGCATGTTCCTCTTTGTAATATCCCAAACTGATATTTTTCTTTTTTTTGTGTTGTCTAGTAGTCTTATGTCTCAATGAAGTATGAAAGTATGCACTGATCTCTGCATGCATGCACTTGCATGCAGATCTATAACCCAGATAAACTGAAATGCTATAAAATAGGAGGAATCAATGCATGTACATACCAATAGATAGATCGGCTGATATAGATCACTATAATCCCGGCATGCAAGAATTGTGCAGGTGGAATAGGAAGCTAAGGTAGGACGTCCTCCAGATAATAAATGCACCCTCCTCAATGCTATGAATGCTCCTCAATAAATAATACTCCGTAAATGAAGCTCCAGATAAGGTGTGCTAGGGTTATAGTGCTCTTCTGAAGAAGATAGAAACAACATGCAGAATAACTGAAGGCTCCAAGCCCTAAAACGTGTGCCCCTCTCTCAGAAAGTTGCCCACATGCAAGAGGACGTCTTCTTGAAGATGGATGTGTAGAGGAATAGCTAGAGACTCAAGCTAAAGAGCCCTTCTTCCAGGGGAAGGGTAATACCACTGCTTTGAAGAGGATGAGAGCATCATGCAGAAGAAATGAGCCTTGTAGACTGTAATGCGAATAGGGAGGTCCTTGGACAATGCGCCCATGCAGGAGGACAAATCCCTCAATAGCTCATAAACTGGAATATTGCATAAACTGAATGATAATAGTACCTGATGATGAAGCAATGCTGAACCTGGATGATCCAACTTGATGGCGACTAGGGTAGATAGATTTCGCTGCCGAAATACACTAGTTAGCTGAGTGCATGCACTCAACCCCAACTTAGCTCTCTGAGCTCTCCTATTCCAATCCACAAATCAATAATCATATAAGCAGGTCTTCCTTACTAGCTTTACCTTTCTTTTATAACATTCACCTGTCAGACCCAACTTTTGACCTAATTAGGTCACTTTACTTTCTAATTCTCAGTTGACTTGCATGCAGTGCTCTGGAGACTCAATTAGTGCCTGCATCATGAAATAATGCTCGGATGTCATGCATGCAGGTGGCCTATAGTTCCCGTGGCCCTTGTTTACCTACTGATGATCTAATACCCTCGCCAAAGATATACTTAGGGTGCATAAGGCATCAATCCTCAGTTGATTCCCTGAATGTCAGTGCCCGCTCGAACCTATGAGAATTGTTACCAACTTTTTGTACCATAGTTGGATTATCTGAAGAGCCGCCATTTGACAAACATGATGAATGTTTGTACTTCAGTGTAACATATGATCCAGCATTTGTGCCTAGCCAATTTTGGTTAGTCAGTTTTGTTTTTCAGTCAACATGACCATGGCCCCACGGGGATTGTAATAAAGTGTGCTAGTAGGATTTTGAGTGTCTCAGTTCCCCATGACTTGATTAAGCAACTAAGGTATTCCAGGGAGTTTTTTCCCTTGTCAATTATACTTTGCCTGTAGCCGAGCTATAATCGATGAGGTTTTCTCCTGCTTCCTCCAAAGTTGGAATGTCCGATTTTAAAAATTTTAGCCATGGGGGGTTATTAGAGTCCAACTGATGTGTATAAGCCTACTAGACACTATTACAATAGGTTTTGGTCATGTCCTAGGTCCCTAGAACCCTCAGAAAATTTAATTATTTTTTAAATTTTAATAAATTTTTCCATAGTTTAAATGGAAAATTTTCAATTTGTAATATGTCAGTCATCCGGGATCCGAATTCAGTGATTGAAGGCTTCAACCTTAAGCCAAAAATCATTCATGATCCCCGGATCGGTTTATCCTAAGGTTCTGATGTCAATTCAGCCTCATAATTAATAATTTCTCAAAAAAGCCATTTACAGAGAAATTATTGATTAAAATATAAAAAATTGAATATTTGGAGATAATCCAAATCTCTCCAAAATAATCCAAATGGATTAAAATAAAGGGCTAATTGACATGGCACTGGGCATTAATGAGGATTCCAGTCATCTCCAATCAACTCCAATGAACTGTACAGTCACTACAAGAGATCTCCTTCAAGCAAATTTGCCTCCCTTCAATAGAAATTCGATTTGGTGATGTGGATGAGTTATTTAATGAAAAGAGATTCAAGTTTGAGTTGCATTTATTATAAAGTGGGCGCCCTCCTAAAAATAAGCAACCACCAGGACTTGGCTCCCTTGAAAATTTGAGTTAGCATTCAAGGCAACTCATAATTGACCTACCACATCCTCACGTCAATCTCTTGAAGTCTCACGCATTTTACACTTGGCATTTCATTATTTGACGGTGAAGTTTCCAAAGTTGAGATGGGGGGCGCCTTGCCTAGGTGGAGGCCACCTCCCCATCCACATAAGCTCCCAACTCGAGTTTGTTGGTGGAATTAGCTCCAAAGCTTGGCTTAGCTTGGTATTGATTGGGATTTAGACTTGGAATTCGAATTGTAACTAGTGCCATTGGCTCTTCTTCATGCCAATTCGACTTAGGGTTTAGGTGAGTCTAGTTTGCTATAAAGAGAGGCCATTTGGGATCTCTTCACATGGATATTTTGGTGTAAGATTACTCTGCACAAATTGTAATAAGCTTATGCTTTGTATTGAAATAAAGATTAGACTTTGGAGGTCCATGAGCTCTCATTTCTTGGTGTGATTTCATCTCTTGTTGAGGTGACATCTTTTCTAAACCCATCTCTCTAATTTTGCAAAGTGTTTGATCAATTGCTAGCTTAGGAGGGCTATCTTTAGCACAATAGAATAGCCATTTGTAGTTTCAAGTTGGTTGTTTATGCAAAATTTATCAAGATCTAAGTGGGCATGAGTAGTCGGTTATACAAAGTGTTGATTTGATCTTGATCTTTCTAGCATACTAGCATTGTTGATCTCACTTGTTTGGTTGAGTTGTATGTGTTGTGATTAGGTGTTACTAAAGTGAAGAAGGGTAAGAGCTCGGTTGCATCAAACCCATATTTCATCTTCAAGCTTGGAATTAACATCTTGTGTTTGCAGGATCTACAAAGTCTCAAGTCTTTCATCTAAAGAAGGCTAGGAAGAGCTCTTCTCAAATATTTCATCAACAAAAGTTACATCTTTCAAAACTTGGTTACTTGGTCCTAAGGCTTATCTCCTCAAGCCCTTCTCCATTGCTAGTCTCCTTCACCCATTCGTTTTCTTCCCCTTTGAGCCTCTCCCCAAGCTCTTGTTTTGCCTCTCCTCAAGCTTCGTTTTTGCTTCCCTTACCCTTGTTTGCCCTTCTTCTCTCCATTTCATCCTCCCATTTGCTTTTGCTTCTCTATTTGCTCTCGTCCACCTCTTCTAGCCTCCATTTCTCCTTCTCGTCCTTCTCCAAAAGAGCCCTAAAAACACAACAAAAAACAAAGTAAAAGCTTGTTAGAGTTAGATTCATTTTGTATCTTGTTAGTAGTTAGATCTTGCATTTCTCATTCTAGGCTTTGCATGTAATTTACTTCTTTGCATTTTAAGATCTATCATTTAATAAAGTAAAATTTGCATGACAAAAATGTTTCATCTCTAAATCTTTTTACTAGCATTTTAGGCATTGTTTTGTTTGCTGGTGCGTTTTCACTTTTTAAATAATTTGAAATTGAATCTCATACAATTTTACACTTTAGATCTCATTTTTGCAAGCTTAGACTTAGCTAGTTTCAAAGTTTGTTTTATTTTTCTAATGTTAATGGGTGCCTTGAAGTGAAATCGTTTGTGTAGATGCTTTAAAGGAAGAAAGAAGCTTTAAGGAACTTTGAAGAAGCAAGAGGAATTTTACCCAAAAAGAGCATCAAGCAAACCATGAGGATGGTCCCAAACAAAGAACACCCCACTCTCCTTTTCTAAAAAAAAGAAAAGCTCTTAAGAGCTCAATAAGCTTTCTTCTAGTCATTTCTTTCAAAGAGCTTTCAAGGGTTTTACCCAAAGGCAATTGTAACCCATTTAATAAAAGGGCTAGGTGGAATAGTGCCTCCCACACTTAGTTTCTCCTTCCCCATTTGAGGAAGTTTGTTCATGTATGCTTAGATTAGTTTTATTTTCAGCCATTTAGATTAAAATTTCAAATTTCGGTTATCAGATTTAGTTCTCTTCCAAGTCTTGACTTGAGATAGTATTGAAATCCCAAGGGCAGGGCCACATAGTTTTGTGGTTACTTCTCTTTCCCCATTAGACTCCTTGTCGAAATTCAGCTAGCTGAAATTTCTCAAGGACTGGTGGTTCTAATGGTCATCCTTGTTCGGAGGTTGACCCCACTTGTTGTTTATTTCTTAGATTAGTGGTTAAACTTGGCCTTAGAAAGCGTGCTTTGTTATCAATATTGTTCAACTGTTTTACTTCTAAAAGTGCACTTTTCTTTATGCAAGACTGCCTCTATTCTAATAAACAAACAAAGTCTCTTGAACTTGCCATAATCCAAGTCAAGAGCACTCTCTGTCGGAGAGCATTTTAGCTTGCATCTTTTCCCCCTGCATTAGGCATATTAGATTAGATAAGTCTCTTGAACCTTGTCATAAGACAAAGTCAAGAGCACTCTCTATCGGAGAGCTGAACTGTGTGCTTAAACAACAATTAAAATATTCCAACTCACACTCCCATTAATTAATTTATCTTGGTTGTTATCTGACACCCGTATGCTCTGCCAACCTGAAAGGGTTGGGCTAGTACTCAGAAAGGTGTTAGATTTGATTAACTTCTATAACATAATAAAATTTTACCCCATAACCAACGAACTGGCGTTGACTTTTCGAGATATACTCAGGTAGTGGGCAAAGTTTCTAAACCTGGTGGGGCCGGAGGTTTCCGTTGTCTAGACATCAGGGTGGTCAAGCCATTGAACACTTACTCTTTGAAATCTGGGCGGATCGACATACCATCAGAAGGGGAAGCCACTGAAAGTATCACTTTCCGGAATTTTGCTTATCTCTTTGTTCTTATCCTAATAATCAAGACCACTAAAACTTATAATTTACCAAGATAATTTGCACAACGATCTCACAAACAGATACTATTGAGACTCTTTTTTCAGCATCCCCAAGTACTATATCTGTTGACTCCATTTGGCACTGGTCCTCAAAACTTACATGTATTACCTAATTTCGAATTGTTGATCAGTAAATGTTGAATCATATTGTGGATGCTATTTAATTTTCTAAGTCTTCATATTCTGTTGTGATCTTTATCTTGCAACGTGGATTGCGTTATCTTGGTCTTATTCAAAGTGTTATTGTGTCTCTCATCTTCAAAAAACTCCTAAACAACATCCATCCGCATCACCACACACAAAAACATTAAAAAACACATTGAGCCATAGTTAAACTCTCTGTAGGGACTACCCCCCTTGGCTTCATTAGGATTTAGCCTAAACGGAGGAGCTGGGATTCAGGTGACAGTACTTGGCTCATTGCTTGCCCCCAATGCCACACCTCTCCCCAATTCTAGCGAGGGAGACAACTTTCGGAAGATTTCTGCTGCTGGTGTGCATCTCAACGAACAACAGGAATCATATAGGTTAGCGGGATGGTCCTCTGTGCTTTAAGCAGAAGAGGACATTACACTCTTCCATAACAAGGCTTTCCCAAGTCTTGAGATCAACACTCCCTTCTCTGGATGAATCATAAATTGGTCTTCCATAAATTTCTGTGTAGATACTCCCCTTGCTGGACATATCATAGATGGGATTCTCAATAAGATTTTCCAAAGTCTCATAGGTTGGATTTTCAATGAAATTCCAATAGTCATCACCCCCATCTATGTCAGATATAAGAGAGTCTTCATCACTTACATCATGCTCTAGGCTATACTTGTCCTCCTCATGTTCATAATTATCATCTTTAGAAGGGTTGGTTTCAAAAATATCAAAAGTGAATGCATTTACCAATCCTTCATCACCATGTGGAGCACATGAAGGAGTATCATCATACACATCCCAAATTATATCATGGATTCCTTCATGATCTTCTATAATAGTTTCTTCTTGAGGTAGATCTGGCATTCACATGTGATCATCTTCATAATCCTGAGATAGCTGCAGGTCTTTAATATTTTCTATTACAGCCACACAAGGAGGAGCTTCAATAATATCTCTTTGATCTTTAGGGTGCTTTTCTTGAATTTCTTTTTTAGTTTCTGAAATATCTTTTGATTTAGGAAGGATGGCAAGGGAATTTTCTATAAGTTCTTTCATATCAATCTCATCATCATGCCATCGTTCAAGAAACATCTCAAAGAAACCTGAAATGGAGGTAATGCATTTGTCAGGAAGGTCATAGAACCAATTCACTGCATCCCCCACCAAGGAGAAAGCAAAAATGGTCATTAGATCATCCTCATGAATAACATTGAAGTCAACCCCCAATTTGAGAAAGGAAGCAATATGATCAATGGCTGAATCACCACTATTTCCACAGAACTCTGGAGCCACACTATATAGCCCATGATGATCATAGCAATCATTGGGAAACCCATGGATATTTGAGAAATATATTGAGGGGCATGCCTCAAACAAAGTGAGCACAAAGCCCTTCTTTATTACTATCCATAGCATAACAAATCAATGATCTCAGCTACTGAAAAAGCAGAGTTGTCCAACAATGAGCTTTTAAAATTTTATGTATTGTATGGGCTCATCTACACACAATAAGTCTCAACAATTTTATAAAAGCTCAATGGAGTCGCCATGTGAGAATAAAAATACGCATTTAAAATACTCACAAAAATTTATATTTTTTGCTTTTCTTTGAAAATTTATATAAAAAGGAAAAAAACAGTTAGTGGAGTCGCCAAATGAAAATAAAAAGATCTACTCTAACATTCACCAAACAAAGCAAAAACAAAAAAGAGAAAACAAAAGTCGTACTCCGGGAATAAAAAGATTTATCCCCGGCAATGACGCTAAAAATGTTGCCGCCGGATACGCACCTCGGAGAAAAGGGGGTTAGCGTGGCATAAATCTTCAAGCCACTAGGTGCGTCCTTCCTTGGGGGAAAGTCTCGAAATTAGAAGATTCTTCATGGAAATTAGAGTACAAAAAGACTCTTCATGGAAATTAGAGCATGCTCTACAATAAGGAGGAACTTTTTCTAAAACTGCATTTGCAGTTTCCAAAGGATTTAGGGTCCTTTGGTCTTGAATGGGTGCCTTTCTTTGATAATGAGGTCTAGGAGCATATTGAGGCTTAGGCACAAATTCTCTTGAGACTTGGTTGGCTTGAGATCTTTCAATGGCGATCAACCTATTTTGCATGGCATTCAGCTGAGAAGTTTGATTTGAAACAATAGATTTTAAGAGATCAACCATCTCTTTCAAAGGTTCCTTTGGAGGATCTTTACTTTCAGAATCAATGGCTTTTCCTTTGTTTTCATGCTACTTATGCGTTGGGACATTTGCTCTAGTGAAACCATGCAAATTGAACTTACCACAACTTAGCATGTTTCTATCAATTTTTCCAGCTATTTCCATGGCCTTTTTCGAAGTGGTAGGCTCCTTGTCTATTAATTGATATTTCAAGTCTCCCTCAAAGGCCTCCATGTAGTAAATGAGAATGGAATTGCCAGGTGGTTTAATATCAGCATGAAGCCTTGCAACCACTTCATTGAATTTTTTGTTGAATTCTTCCATTGTCTCATTTTCCTTTTTCTTAGTATCTGTCAAAGCAACCAACAGGTAGCGGTCTTCTTTAATATCCCCTCATTTAGCAAGGAAAGCAGTTTCAATTTCTTTGAAAGTTTTGTACTTGTCAGCTTCCAATTTGGTGAACCATTCATAAGCATCCCGTTCCAAAGATAAGGCAAACAATTTCATTTTTACATCTTCATACTTGGCATTCAAGCACCATTTGTTGTAACATTGGGAGAAAAATGACAGGTGTGCAGTAGCACTAATGGCATTATTTCCCTAAAAGGAAGGCACTTTCTCAATGGCCTTCTCTGGAACCACATGAGGAAAACCAACTATAGTAGTAAAATCATAAGGATAAAAAAAGTCAGCCATTTTAATTGGGAGATTATTCAAATTATTTTCCGAAAATAAGAAGTGAATATCAAAAATTGACTGAGAACCAAGATCCTCAAGGGTTTTTTGAGAAGCTAGCTTGCTTTTCCTCCTATGGTAATCCTTTTCAAGCTTAGGAATGAACTGAAGCAAGCCGCGAGGATTCCTTCTTGTAAAATGCCTTGGTAAAGTTAATGACAGTGGAGTTGCCAGATGTTCTTAGTCAATTTTAAAAATTCACTACATACATCAAAGCAAGCAAAAACAAAAAGGAAAACTCAAAAGTCGTATTCCGGGAATAAAAAGATTTGTCCCCGGCAACGGCGCCAAAATGTTGCTGCCTGGAATCACACTTGGGAAAACGCGGCAAAAATCTTCAAGCCGCTGGTGTGGTCTTGGGGGCAAGCCAAGGTCAAGTGCTGTCACCTGAAACTCGACTCCTTCGTCTAGGCTTACTCCTAGCGAAGCCAAGGGGGGTGGACCCTAAAAGAAAGAAAATCTAGGTGTTTAATCTATGAAAGATGAAGCAACTAATCTAGGAGTTATAATTTTTTGAACACAAGAACAATGCAATACTTAAAACATAATATCATTGATCATCTAACATCATCATTGAAATGTAAACATCCATCATCATGAAATATTCATAAATGAGACCAGTGCTGATAAATGGAGTCAAAATAAAGTGCTTGAAATGAAATGACAATGTTTTCAATTGTTCTTGGTAAATTTTATTATTTTGTGGTAATGAGTTTTTATTAGGGATGGGGATTTCCAATATACCGTGAGGTACTGGACATGTGGGTTGGATCGGAGTCTCTGGGAGGTGTTCAACACTACACCAAATGAGGGTGTAGTCTAACGGTATCCCGAGGTCACTACCCAGTGGTTCCCGCTTCCGTTGAGAAATTTCCCCAGCAATATCAATAATCGTCTTACGCCGGATTTTCGTAAGGGGAGGTTTAATTGGGCGGTGTTAAACTAATTATTAGTCACTAAGTCCCTTTCTGGTTGATCAACATGTTCAGAGAAAGCTGCAGTGATCCAGAACATACGGGGACAAAGCCTTGTTAATTTTATGTATTTTTGAACAAAGGTTTTTACTTTTTTAGTACCCTAAGAGTCTCTTTTCAAGCCAGTACTCGGGTAAGCCCTTATCCTGAAACCGTGTTTTAGGAAAGCAAGGGGTTGTTTTGAAAGTAAAGAAATTGTAAATTGTAAAAAAAATGATAAAAACTAAGTCCTGAGTGAACTTGTGGCCCGCCAATGGAACAGACCAACAAGATTAATTTTAGTCTTAGTTAATTTTATAAAGTGTCGGAAAAACAAATCTAAACTAAAAATGCAAACCACAAAATTTTGAGTCGACGCAGTTTTCCCCCCGGGGGGGATGGGGTGTGGGCACTGGTTAGCCCACTTGCTCTCATTTAATATTTTTTTGCAATGCAATAAGAAGTGCCCCAATCATGTAAAATTGACTCAAAGGCTTACAAATACAGATGGAAAAAGTTTCCGGGTTAAGAAGGTATTGTTCTGGGTGCTCCGGATGGCCCGATCTACCAAAATTCGGGCAGAGTCTCCTCCTATCTGTTCATAAAATGCTGCAAAACAACAAGATAATGACAGTAAGATGTGCCCAAAAACACTTAGAAAGTGAGTTTGGGTTGCCCAAAAAAATTCTGGAAAAAAGACTAAGTTAATCCTATGATAAAATGACAAAAATAACCATTGGGATCTTGGTCTGCTTGTTTAAGGCAGCCAATGAAATGCACTTTAACTTGCAAGATAAACCTTTTAAAGTTCAGAGCTAAGCATTCTAGTTCAAGCTTTAAAATATATGACCTTTTCTTTTTATAACTTAAAGTAAAATGCTTTAGCAAAAAAGAGAAATCTAATCTAATGATGATAAAGTTTGTAAATGAAATGGATCAGACTTCTTTAAGAGTAATATGCAGATCTACTTATGGATATATAAATCAGAATGTAAATCAACTACTAATCCTTTAAAAGTAACCAGTGACCAAAAATTAATAAGAGTAGAGAGAGTGAGAGAGGGAGATAAGAAAGAGCTTTTTATTTTTGATATTTTTGAGAAGAAGCTTTGGATCTTTCTGGTGGAGAACCGAGGGACTAAGTCTGCAAAAGATGTTAGAAAAATGAAGGAATCAAGCAAGATCCTCCACTCATCCACTTGAGATAACCTGCAAATCACATCAACTTGAACACAAAAGATCAAATCTAGAAATAAACATATGAGAAACCAAATTAAAAGTGCTCATAAACAAATGACACACTAAGATCAAATCTCTACACATGCATATTTAGAAGATTAAACAATAAAATTATTATCTAACCTTCCTTATAAATTGATACCAATCCTTCCAATAAGCTAGATTTAGATGCAAGAGAAAAACAAGTAGCTCAAATACATGTTACCTTGATGAAAACCATGACATTCATCCACTCATCACAAGCACTACACCAAGCTTGACCTCCAAAGTCTCTTTATTTTCATAAGCAAGATAAACAAAATACAATAGCAATCTCTCAATCCCAAACTCCAACTAGAGCCAAATGGGATAGAGCTGCTCCAATTTATAGAAAAAACAAGGAGAGTAGGGCGCATATGTGAAAGGAGAGAGAGGGCGAAATTTAGGAGTGAGTGAGTGGTGCCATAACCCAAGGCTAAGATGGGGCTGCCTCCACCTATTTGGCTGCCAAAACGCAGCCCCAAAGATGCCTAAAATCTAGTTGCGATTTCCTTGAAGTATGGGCCACTTCTCTTGGGAAATGCGCCCCCCTCAAGTGGGGAATTGTTTCCACTCTTTTAGCTGTCCATAAAGTTTCCAAAATGCTCTCTTACACACCCACTATGATAGCTGATCCAAATCTGACTACAAATCCCACAAATTTTGGATCATGATTCTTCACTTTTTTAAATTTTTTTTGCAATTTTTTCACTTTTTTTGGTTTTTTGGCTATAAGTGAAAAATAAATGACCCAACTACTTAGGAAAGTGGGTTTTGGGGTATGGTGGGTGCTTTGAGCTAGAAAATGAGCACCCCCATTGCCAAAAAGACCCCTAGACCACACTTTTACATGATTTTTGATTTTTTATAATTAAACTATTAAAAATGGCCTAATTTACGGAAAAATAATTTTTTCTCGGAATTAAAAAAAACCTAGGGGACCTAGCACATGTCCATATGACTCAAAACTAATGTCTAGCATGTTCATATACATTGACCCATGGACTTTAATAACCCCCTATGGCCTATCCACCTCACCAGGCATTCCAACTTTGGAGGAGCAGGAGAAAAACTAAAAAATTATGTTATGCACAAATGCAAGACATAATTAATAAGTGAAAAAACTCCATGGAATACCCGACTTGATCGACAAGTCCTAGGAATCCAAGTCTTTTACATAAAATAACATGCTAGCACATTTTATTACAAACCTTGCAGGGCATGGACATGTGAATTTTTTTTAAAAAGGGGCCCTTATAAAGGCCTGAAGGACTTCAAAAACACTGAAAATGAACATGTAACATGTTCAACTTTGCCCACTCACTTGAAAGTCCAACTAAGTACAACTTAGCTGGTAACATGGAGGTTATTAAAGTCTAGGTGTCTATGTATATTACCATGCTAGTCATCAATATTGAGTCATATGAACATGTACTAGGTCCCCCCAGGTTTTATTTTGATTTTTGCAAATAAATTTTTTTCCCGGAAAACGAACCAATTTTTTAATGTTTTAATTAAAAAATTTCAAAATGTAATAAAAGTGTGGTTAGGAGGTGAAATTTGCCATGGGGGTGCTCCTTTTCTAACCCGGAGCACCCACTTCTGAGAGGAAAATCATAATATTTGATCACTTAAAGTGATTTTCTCTTGAAAATGTAAAAAAAGACCAAATAAATGGCCAAAGAGACATAAAAAGACAAAAAACTAGCATCCCACAAATCAAGCAAGTTTGTCTAGGAGTTGTCTCCGGTGATTGGCAATCAAATCTAAGGTAATCATGAGCCAAGTCCTTTGATTGATTGGTGATCGAAGATCTCATGGATGAGGGGGCGAATTTCTCCTTAAGGGAGCACATTTATCCATGAGAGGGCTCAACTCTTGTTGTATATGTGTCACAAAAAGAGGGGGGGGGTGACTTACCTTGTGAGAGGTGGCGCCTACCACCTCTAGTTCACTCCAATTCACCCCCAATCATCTCAAAAAGCTCCAACACTTGGCAAATTCACCCCCCTTGGGGTTTGCTCTCATTTTTCATATTTAATCATGCATTTGCCTCTCATTCTTCATGGTTAGAGTACGGACGTCCTTCCGAAGCTCTGAAGCTTTGTATTGTAACATCTTTTGTGTGGAAAAAAGAAAGACTTTGGAGGTCCATTTGTTGGTGTGTGGCACTATGTGTGTGGATGTATTGTCAATGGTATATGAGGTAACCAAAGCATACTTATTTATTTTTTGCATTAAATGTTAATTTGGCCTTTGAAGGACTTGTGATAGTTAGTAGGATAAATGATTCTAGTTTGATTTCATTTATTTCTTGCTCATGTCCGCGGTATAGAATTTAAATGTTTTTGCTTGCTTGTATGCACTTTATTCTAATCTCTGGCATGAGAAGCACTGTATTTGACATTTGTGTTGCAAGTAGTTTTAGCTGTGCAGGTTATCTAGCTAGAAGGAGTGGCTGAGCTTGTTTGCATCTTCCATCGTTCCAAGCATTTTTAGAAGGACATAGTCCCTCTGCCTCCCACCTGCAGTCTCCATAGATTTGATATTCCCAATGTCAAGCTGCTTCTCATCTATTTCCTTCACCTCTTTTTTTATTAAATCATTCTTTGGTTACTGTACTGACATGCTTAAGTAAATTAGTTTGCTTTTAAGGAATATCTAATGGCTGATTTTATTTGAGTATGCTGCTAGATCTAAGTTTTAAAGCTTACATTTATAGATCTAGTTTATACTTGCACTTATTTCCTATCTTTCAGTACTTCAAAATTTTATGCTTCTAATGCTTTATTTGGCACATTTGGTGCATAACCGATGGCTGGTTTTTCACTTTTAATGAACAAGTAAGTGGAGGTGTTGCCGGAATTTCTCAGATTTGAGCCATCCAAGGTCTCCCGGAGCAACAAGCCTCGATCCTGTTTCCTTTTGTAAACCTTGAAAAGCCTTTGGATACAGAATTATAAAGGCCAAAGGCATCCACCTGATAAGATTGTAAAATAATTAATAAAAGCAAGTGGGCTACCCAGCGCTCGCACCCATCCCCCCTAGGGGTTTCGCATCATTTTCGTGGCGTGACTGTTTTTCTTTTCTACTTTCATTTTTGCTTGGATTTCCTAACCTTAGATTAGTTTCAGTTTCTTTCTTAGTTAGTTTTCTTTCAATCTATTTCATTTCGCAATAAAGAGTAACGAACCCCCTTGCTTTCCCGAAGTACGATGCCACAGAAAGAGCTTGCTTGAGTATTGGAGTTCAACCGGAAAATAGATTCTTGGATTAGTCTAATTAACTAGAAAAGAATTCATTTTTGTTCTTAATAAAACAAACCAAGGCTCTTTTCCCCGTATGCTCTGGATCTCTGCAGCTAGTCCAACCAGTTGGTCATACCAGAAAGGGATTAGAGTGACTAGCTTAATAGGAAAATCCACCTAAGTTAATGTTCAAGAATTTGGGAGGTTGCAAAGAGTGACTACCATAGAGTCAGGGTGCTACTTTAAGCAGGTTATGCTTCGCCCCATTGGACACTTGGTAAAGCTGCTTATGCGCTCAGTTCAAGAAGGTGAATCTTAGTGGGCCAAACCAACAATTAATCCACTCCCTTAATCACTCATCATAATAATCTAAAACTGACAACGAGACACTTGCAACACTTTCACATCACAACAGCAACACAATTCGACTCCTTTGGCACTGGTCTACCTGCAACAATCAAAACATCTTTAAGCGAATTCATGTGTTAATGGAATGTTTTATCAGATGCTGTTGATTTAAATCTATTTGCAATATCTTGTATAAGTTTATTTTTTAACTCCTAAAATCACATTTACTTTTTGTACTTAGCTTAGTCAGCCATAGTATTTTATTGGGGACCATCCCCCTTGGCTTTGTTAGGAGTTAAACCTAAATGGAGGAGTCAAGATCAAGTGACAGTACTTGACTCGAGACTTGCCCCCAAGGACGCACCAAGCGGCTTGAAGATTTTTGCCGTGATAACCCCCAGGTGCGTGTTCATGCGGCAACTGGCTGAAAGTGTACACGGTTGTTTCTGGACAGCTAGATGTCGTGTGCCACCATTGTTCTTCATTTTGGAACTTGGCTTGGGGTATTACATCTAGCATTTCTTTGAACACGGAATCAGGCCCCACGTACCTTTGTGTATATCAGGGATCCCCCTAGGAATCCTGAAACTGTCCATTTAAGCTTGGGTTGGGGGTATACGAAATATTGAGCTTAAATGTTATGATTTATGTATTTTTCATTGATGTACATGGTTTGAAATGTTAAAAATGCTTTATATCATGTTCACGATTATGTATTGATGAATGTACTTTGTTTTATTTACTGTAATTGATATCATTTTATGGTTAATGGTGAATGTGCTTATATTTAAATATTAATAATGACAAATCACCTTTAATTAAGAGTGTGTTTAGTTGTCATCCACTCCTATCCCTTAGACACCCCGCAAAAAGTCAATGCTAGGTGTATACTTGGGGTTGTTTTCGGATAGCCCTAAGCAAAAGCTTGGCCAGGGTCTCCCCCTTGGATAGTCTAGGTTTGTCTACTGTCGGGTTTAGGAAGCCAAAACTGACGAACTCCCTTCTGTTAGTGATACGTTGGGTTGGGAGTTCATAGTTGTGTTAGGTTAGCAGCCGATCAGCTTGTCCATCTTCTTGGGCTGCTAGTTTGCGCATCAACACTTCCCAAGCTTATTTTTGATTGCTTCGAGAGTCTCTCTATCCCAGAGTATTGGAGAGAGAGGAAGCAATTTGATCCAAACTAGAACATATGATGGCACTTTTTCTGATCAATCAAAATGGATGGTCCATTGTTTCAAATATAATCTGTGATTCTGTTGTACCCTAAGAACTATGGCCCACTTCTGAAAATAATATCTCGATTCTCGACCCTTAAACTGAAAATGGAAAGCATAAAATCCCTTACCGCAGAAATAAAACTGATGATCACCTTTTTAGATAAGGGGACCAATTCTTGAGAATCCAGTCTTTAAAAGATTTTTGATTTGGTCAGTCTCCCATAATCTTCCAAGCCAAAACTTGATCAGCAAAAAGCAGAGTTTCCTTTTTGGTTTACTGAGAGTGATCTCTAGTTTAGGGATCCCTTCCATCTTCTTTACAAATCTGGAGGCTGTGCTTGCACTCTTGGAGTTTTGGCTGTATTTGCGGTGATACATCTGTAAGCGTCCTATTCTACCATAAAGGCCGAGGTTTCCCCGGCAATCACGAAGACCATTGATAGGGCAGCTCTGAGGAACTGAAATGACAACAGATGTTCTATTCAGACCCGCGAAGAAGCTTGGTTGCCAGACTGCTAACTAGGGTGAAACCCTAGCCACGAATGGAAGCACCGCAATCTATAGTGATACGATTGTCTCTGCAATTTTTTTCTATTGTATTGGCATTAAAATATGTTTTAAACAGTAAACAAATTGACAGGATGCAATTGAATTTTTTTTTCTCCCTTTTTAATAGCAATTTTCTAAGGTTGTAATGTATTGGGAGATGAAAAAATTGTTATTCTTTATTTTAGCTTCTAATTCTGAGTGATATTGCTTTGTAATTTGAGTATAATTTTTGTAGCGAAATGTACTCAGTATAGTTTTTTTGTCATTTCAGTGTGCTTTAAACTCAGATCAATATGAAATAGCTCAACAATTACGGAGCAAGCTTGCGGAGGTAATCCATCTACAAATGAATTGTGAAGTTTGATCTGGATTGGATAATTTTGGTCTTCCATGGCTTGTTTTGGCAAAAATCAATTGCATCGTTTTTATGCCGTTGAAGGCTTCCGCAGGTTGAGCAAGAGGTTGCAAGACAAAGGGAATCAAAGATGGGATCAACATCATCAAAGGATGAAGCTCAAGACAAAGCCATAGCAATTTTGCGTCTACGGTGAGGCAATAATTCCCTGTTCTTTTTTTGTTAGTTACAGTTTACAATTAGTTAGTCCAGTTGATATACCTGCGTTTTGAAATATGCATGGTAGAAACCAAAACTAGATGCACAACTTTAACCTACAAAGTAATTCACAATGCACATTAGTCATTTCACATTTGTAGTTTGGCCAGTCTAAAAGAAGTAAAGGATGCATTGTAAAACTTTCCTTATTGACCTATATTATTAGACCACTTGACAAACATTTTATTTTGTGAACTTGTTAATAATACTTATATTGTGAGAAATACTTGAAGAGATGGAATGACTTTTCTTTGCCCCAAAGTACAGAACTTTGGGTCTTTGTACTTGTCAATATACGTCCACTCCAAAAGAACATGACCAAATTGTGATCTTCGTTAAGGTACTAAAAAGAGTTCATTCAATATGCTTTTGGGCTTTGTTTTTATGCAGGAACTGTTCACGTCAGATCAGACACATTTTTTTTATTTGGGACTTGTTATCAACATTAGAAGCAAAAGTACAAGAGGAAACAGTTGTATTTATTAGCATCTCAATTGCATGAAACGAGGAAATGGAAAATGTTTACGAAATAAGGACAGTTTTGGAAACATGCACCCCTAAAGTTTAGGAAACAGGAAATGATAATATACATGTTAAGTATATTAGGTTTTAACAAATAATTTAATAACATTCAAACGCAAATGTGTAGTGTCTGGACTTTGCAGAACCTACAACTCTGCAACAACGACACCAAATGAAAAATTTCACGATTCTTTGTTGAAGGACGAGATTCTGCATAAATTTAGCAACATTTGTGTTTCTCAAAGAGATCACAGATGCTACTTGTGTGAGTAACACCTTTCCAAAATATCGTGACATTTTGGGGTGGAGAAGACAATTGTTAATTTTTTGGTTGAGAATGATGTAGTGGGTGACAAAGTTCTTGTTAGTTGTCCCCTCTGTAGTATATTGAAGCCAGTTAATGAACAATAGTCCATTTATGGAATATTTGTTATATTTTCAGGTTACTCAGAAAGTGTTTACACCTTTTTTGGGGTACGTGGTGTATGTTCAGCCCCTAGATGGTCCGATATGAATTGCAACATGAGAGATGGTCTGTGATGGATATACACAATTGAGATAGCTTCCGCTTGCTCAGTGGATGCTTGACCGTAGGATGGTGTTGGTTGGGCTTTCTTCCCTTAGGCATTGGAGATCTCTTGCTTGGATGGTGTATGCCTTTCATTGTGGCCACATCAAGGGATCACCTTGTTGGAGAATGCCCTACATGGGATGTGAAGCATTGTGCGTCATGGAGGAGGGATTCAAGCCCTAGATGGCATGTGGCAGCTTGGATTCTTGTTTGGAGGATGGGAGATGGCTTGGGGACACTTGGGGATTTGATAGTGATCTTGTAAGGGGTATTTGACTCAGTGGAGTACATTGCTTTGGAGAATCAATGGAGTTCATGGAGGCTTGTGATGGAGTAGCGTGGACTTGCCTTTTGTTGCTACATTACCTTGGAGTCACTATTGTGCATGACATCACCTTGGAGCATGACACATGTACTTTAGAGTAGCGGTTTCACTTTTGTTGTTCTACAAGGGCTTGTGTAGGTTTCTTTTAAAGGCTTGTGCCCACATAGTATTGTTGGCCTTTGTTAACTCATATAAATACAGGAAGGAGAGTCTTACCATTCATATCACTTGTGTGTTCATTCTTATTTACTCTTGTGTAGAGATGTGACTGGGAGAGAAGTGTGCACTCGCCTCTTTCTCTCTGTCTTGAGGTGCTAGGGTTTTTTGGCCTTATTGGAATTTCTTGGAGGTCTAGGGTTAGGGTTTATCCCTTAGAGATTGGAGATTAGGGTTTTGTGATAAAACCTTTGGGTGGATTGGTGAAGAAGAAGACAAGAGGATGTCTTGCGTTGGAGTTTGCGTTGGAGAGATTCTCATTCTTGGATCTTCTTGGCTAATCTAGGGTTTCATGATTTACCCTAGCTAGAGCTTTTCAGATAGTTGGAGTTTTTGTACTAGCCTTGAGAGAAAGCTATGATATGTATATGTACTTCATCTTGAGCTTATAAATAAAGTTTTCGGCTTGTGCAATTTTCAGATTTGAATTTCAGCTATATATGTTCTTTATGCATTGCTATTTAGTAATTTACAATCATTTATGTCTTGCTGATTTCACATAAGTAAAGAGGCAAACTTTTAAGTGTTTGGCATCTAAGGAAGAATATAAGGGGCTGAGTTTACTGTAGTTATACTGCTGTAATTGCTACAGTAAAAGTACCATTTTCAGATTTGATTATGGGCAATGTTACCACTCTTTTTGGCACCCTTGGCTACAAAGTCCTAAATCACTAGGTGAAAGACATGTTGAACTAAGAGGGGGCCACTATCACCTCACCACCCTCTTCTACTCTTTAGTGATAGTTCTCCTCTAGCACAAGGGAGGCTTCCCTAATATTAGGATTGCTAAAGGTTTAGAGTGAAAGCTCAATGAGAAAAGGTTCTTTAGCGAAACAAGGTTACAAAGATATGAAATTAAGAGATGGGTAATGGTAGGATTAAGACTAGTGTCTAGAAACCATTGGGCACATGGGGTCATAAATGGAAGACTACACTAGTTGTATTTGTAATGAAAGAGGGACATACGACCACATACATGGCATGTAGTCCAATCTTCCTACTAAAAGGTTTAGAGGGCTTAATCAAGTGGTTATAGAAATACTTCTTACAACAAGTATACACCAACAAATGGAAATAACTTCCTTACATAGTATTAACATTTTCTATCTTTCAAGACAATGTTAAGGAAATATGTAGATCCAAATGACATCAAGGTGTAAGAAGAAAGCACTTCCCTACTTAACAAATTCAATGAAGGAACAAGTTTACCCATATAGAAGTCACTCCATGCATGCATCCATCACAATGAAAGCTATCAAGAATTATTTCTGCATCAAAGTGCCATTAGCGTAATCTCCATTAGTCTCCACTAGCACCAAAATGTATTTATAGTAGTGTCTCTCTCTATACCATTCCCCTTCTCCTCTTAAGTGAAGAGAGCAAACCCTTATGTAGGTTTTGGCTCTTCTTCCTTGTACAAAATAAAATAATAATTTCCCTTTCTAGATCCAATATTAGCTTAACCATTTTTTCTAAGAATTGCAAACTAATGGTTAGATTCACTGCTCTCTCCAAGGGAAACAATACAAAAATAGTTCTCATGTAACCAATTCTTATAAAAAGCAAAAAGCAAAAAGAGCAAAAAGAAAAAAAAAAGCAAAAAGCAAAAGGCAAAAGGCAAAACACAGTCTCATTGGACTTGTTTTTTCTACAAGAAACATTAATGTATGAATCACTGCCATGTAGGCCCTTGGTGTTGAGCTCTTGGAAAAAAGTCAACTCCTAAAAATAGTAGTCTTGGACTTTGCTAGAACTGGAATGAACTATGATCAATGTGTACGTTTGGATCACTATACAATGGAACCATCCCGATGAAATCTCGCTGGACATTAACCCTCCAACAGTGGAAGCACAACTAGGGGTTAACAAACAATATACTTATAAGCATTGACTGGTCGCAAAAGTGAAGAGTTGTGCCCCTTAGTTAGCTTATGCCCCTTAGTTTATTATTGTTGGGGTCTAATCCTCGGTGTGAGGAATATTAATGTGCAAGGGAGACCAAGAGTCACCCGTGAGTCCAAGAGTCACCTTGGAAGACGAATCCAAGGGACATATCAATGTATATATTGACCATTTGTTAATGGAATTAATGAGCTTTCACGCCTATCTCTTTTGTCTTCTTGAGTTTATTGGTTATGTGCCCTAGCTGGCACCTTACAGTGGTATCAGAGCCTATTTTGAGCCTTGGGCTGTGATTCTTTGCACAATTTCTGCATTCTGTCATATTCTCCTATGCGCTCCTCCCCTCATGTCCTACAATTTTGCTCTCTGCTCATTCCTGTAGCTGACAGGTTTGTGGATTAATTAATTGTTCTTAATGCATTACATGTCACATAATTGTTGGACACGAGTGAAGTCTCTCTCTCTTGTTGAAGGCTATGTGCAGCTGCCATTCTCCTTTACGACAGGCTATTGTTGTGACCTAGCGTGGAGCTTCCTGTGGTCTACATCGTGACTCTGTCGTGACTGTTGTTGAGTGCCACTCAGTTTTTAAGATTGCGATGTTTTGAAGACTTGCTAGTTGAATGCACAGTACATAGACTACATGTGGTGTGGAAGATTCCCTTCGGTGATGCGACCTGCTTGTTGTGCTGAGACCTGCTCTTGGAGATTGCGTGAAAGCTGCGGCCTATCATCTCTGCCTATAATCTCAGAAGTGTTGTTGCTGCGACTCCCACGAGTTAAGAGTCCTTCTAGAGCTGCAATATCACAAAAGAGAGAAGAGTCGCACGTCTATCTTGTGATGTTGGTGTTGTTGCTGCGTATGCATTGAAAACTGTTATCACCAATCTTGTAGTTGCCCCTACAGATGGATCCAAGGTGGATGGTAGAGGGGACAGGCAACTAAAGTGGTGAACCAAGAGAGCCTTAGTTCCCAAAAGGATGGTTGTCACGCCAACCAAGGCACTCTTCGCTTCAGCTATCAAAGCTAAGATAGCAAGGGGGACCCAGATCTACTCCCGACAGGAGAGATCAACCCAATCACCAGATCAAATCAATCAAGTGAAGTACGTAGGGTGACATGTATGGAACCCTAGAATTAAGGAATTAGGACCACTGCGGAGGCTTAGGAAAGGTGTGAAATGATAGGGATAGATAACACACAGTGATTCTATAATTAGGTATGATTCGAGGATTCAAAGCTAGTTTAAAATGGTCAAAATCAACTGCCTTGGGAAACGTGACCCTTAAAACAGGGAAAGTACCCCAAAACATAAATCTGACAGTTAGGGATTTCTAGCTACGCTTGATGAAGGGATATGACAATGTCAAAGTGTGCAAGCAACCAAATAGAGATCAAACCACAGGAAAACAAGGCAAGCCAGGAAAGTCGTGAGGGTAGGAGGAGATCAGTGCCTTGGGGTTTGGGCCCATGGAGTCACCCAAGCAAGACGTTTTCAAGAACCCACTTTGGGATTTGCCCGATCTATAATACCCATAAAGGATTTGCCAAATGATCAAGGGGTTTGATCAATAAAATTTTTAGGAGAAATTTAGTGGCTTTTAAATGTAAGGTTTGAAGTGAATTTGACAAATGGATAGATCTATGGAATGAGAAACTTACCTTGAGATCATACCTGAGTGATGGAAGTGCTTTCCATGTTGTTGAGGAATGTTCCCACAGAGATCAAATGAGAAACTTTTGATTTTTCTTGCCACAATGAGATGCCCTAGCTCCACACGTGCGCCCTCCTCTTCTTGTCAAACCAAGGAAATCGATTCAATCAGTAAGATCAAGAATGGAGGAAATACAGGCATAAGCAAATGATAACATGAAGTAGAAGGTACAAAGACAATAATACTCCCTGTTACCGACGAAGAAACCCCAAAGAAGAGGCAGGGAGAGTCTCCCCTACCAATGCGTCCTCCTTGAAGCAAATCGGCCTCCACTTGTAGATGAGAAAACATGGAACAAAATGATAGCAAGATAATCTCCAATAACCCAATGTAAAGGAAGAACAAACAGTCGAACTCCAAAAGCATTCACCAACACAAGACAAGTAGATGCAATAATAATTTTCTATTCCAATAATCCAGAGCCAAAAGTCCCTTTACAATGAGAAGCTCTCTCCTTTAAATAGGATGGAGAGATACCAAAACCCTAACCACTTTTTGAATGGATGGCTAAGGTTAAAAGATCAAAGTGATCTAATAAATGGTTGAGATGAGCTCAACATAAAGTACATGGATCAATATAACAATATAATACATCAATGGACCAAATCGCCCTAGGAGAGGGGGTCCCACCAAATGTAAATGATAAAACTTAAGAACTAGCTCATGGTGGGTCTAGGGGGTCATGACTTGCCTCCCTAGTGTGTCCCCATGGCACAATAACATAAGATAACCAAGCTAGACACCAAATCGTGCCTCTCTGGGAAAGTCGTGAGCCTTAGGAGGCTCCAGAAAACCATAAAAAGTGCCGGAGAGATGGGTGTGGGCCCCATTGAAAGCTGAAACTGCTGGAGACGGGGTGGAAGACATCACACTCATCATCAAACATCATCCCATGCCAATCCCTTGCCTCAGTAACCCAAATCGAATTCCTCTGTAGCCATTCTTACCATTTTTAATTTGCCTCGGGAACTGTGAACATGCCCAAACTGCCTCTTGGAGTGCCTGCGCTGTCAAGGTGAGCCCACTAGGCTCTCTGGGAGGGGGGTAATATGGTAATAACAAGTGGCTGGACCACCGCCTGCATGCACAATGCCCTAGGTGAACCAATGAAATCCTCCAACTGCTCTGTCAGGCCATCTGACAAGGCAAAACTGCACTAGGATGCCCAACTGAGGCCAATCATCACTGTAATTGCTCGGAACTGAAAACAGACTATCTCATTGGACTCGGAGAGCCCAAATCCATCTAAGGTGTGTACTCATACACCCTATGGATCTCTGCATGATCATATAAAATATCCAATATACCCGACAGACCAAATAATAATAATCTGTAAAAGTGCTGAAAAACACAAATCATCATCATAAGCCTGTAACCACTGCATAGAACCATCTGGTGACCTGTACCAGACCATATATCATATCTCTGCATCATCTGAGGTCTATCCACCTCATGTCCTGTGGTTGACTTTGGTCAAACTAGGTTTGACCCAGTCAACATGACCAATAATAAAACTCAGACTATCATCAAACTGCTGCAAGTGTCAAAGGTTAAAGCATGCTCTACAATTCATTCAAGTAACAATTATAACAAGAAGTAATCATTTACTGGCGATCTACCAACAAACATATAAGGCTTTTAATTATTATTATGACTCAGACCAGACTTTCAAGACCATACTCACTTCATAGTTGTGATCAATTTGCTAGTGAAGGGTGAAGGCTAAAATTAAAAGGCTAGGCTAAGGGATGGCTACTAACTTGACATTGTGACACTTTGTATATGGAAAGGGGATACACACTCTAGCATATGTTGGACAAGCAATAACACGGGGAATGGCAGTGTCTCACAAATGGGTAAGTTGTTTAAAGAGTGCTTATTCAACTTAGGCATCATGTCTACTTTTTTAAGATGATCCAAGTTCATTAGGATCCATTGATTTCACTTTATGGCCTACATAACCCTTCGGATCTCAGGTGTGCTAAGAAGCACAGCTAATTGCAGCTTGCATCCAGGGCATGTTTACACATATACACAAGGTCAACAATCGTTTAGATATAGAGTTTAAGAACCATTTCTTTTTTTGGACCTTTCTTATACTCTTCAAGGAGTATTTATAGCTTTTCATTGCTCTTGCCCTTTACTCACGTGTGTTAAGAAACACATTCAAGAGTTTACAATTTCCATGGGCGAATTTACATAAGTTTCCAGAAGTAGTACATGAGCTTTCAGTTTTAGCCAACAACATCTTAAGTGACTAGGGGGACTTCGTACCAGTGCCAAACATCAGGACAACCGACCAGAATGATTTAGGACTATAATCCCATTCACCAAAGGTAAGTTTTGTCACCAACTTAGAGCCGAGACACAATAAACAGGGAAGCTCATCCAACAAAGAGGCTAAAGCGGGGGAAGGTCCTCCATGCCACTAGTCAAGTAGTAAGTCAGGGTAATAAACAAATTGGAAGGTAATGGATGGGTGGAGACAGTGAATAATGAGACCAACACTAGCAAGCCAAGGATGGTGGGAATGATCACCTCTATTCTCTCTAGGGAGGGTAAAACCAATGAGTATGAATAGTGAACTTCTAAGTCTGAGTGGGGACAATATAACATATATAAATATACAACCAGGTCCACATATCTATATGATCCCTAGATCATCATACTAAATGCTAAGACATGCTACAAGAATGAATATAAAAGCAATATAACCATAACACAAGAATATACCTGCTAAGTCATATACCTGAATGCACATAATCTGAACCAATCATTTGTCCACTGAAACTCTGCTGCTGCAACTCTGGGCAATACTGACTGCTCTGCATAAATGGCTAAATGGCTACATCAGTCCTCTCTCTGAGTGTCCTGAAACTCAGTCATGGCAATGGGAAAAAAACTGCTGTCCATAGTATAATCATGATCCATAATAGATGCTCATCTCAGCATCTCAATGTAAGGGAACTGGCTGAAAAGTGTACTGGAATCTGAAAAATAGAATATGGTAGCCCGGCTACTATATATGTGATAACAAAGATCATCATAGATAGACCACCGAGAAGAAGACTTCAACTGCAGCCTCCATTTGGTAGCTGCGACCTCTCTATTGAAGAGATGTGACCGCTCTCTTTGAGATGTTGTGTTTTAGCGTGGAAAATGGTGCATTGTATCTGTTGTGCTGCATGGAAGAATCTGTGAACTGAGGGAGCTGAGCGTTCTCTCCAAAGAATGAAACCCTAATTTCTTCGATGAAGATTATTGTGTGTTATTCTCTCTTGGTGACTATGTGTAAGGATCTTAGTGAGATGCGATTGTGCCTATTGCGAGCTACTATACCTTCTCTATTGTAATCCTGTGGTGGTGTTCAAGTTTGAAATGGTGATCGCATTATGAGGAAGACTGCGACTTCTCTGTCAGAATTCATTGTGGAGGTTTGCAGATATGGTGTTTGCAGATGGAAATGAGAGGATGGTGGTCTGCTAGGGATTGTAGCGAGAGATCAGTAGATTCGACTTGGAAGAGTTGTAGTGAAATCTGCATATTGTGAGTTGAAGACTGTGCGAGTTTTGCTGAAAACGGTTGGTTGAGAGCTGTTCATTAATTTATCTCTCTCCATCGTGGATCCTAGCCACGGAAATTCTGCTACATGATGTGAACTGCAAACAAGAAACCTGTGGTGAAGTTTTGGTTCCAAATCACAATTGTATTCCATTGTAAGATTTCAATACTGCTGCGTCTATGATATTCTTTTCTTCTTGAGTTAATTGCTTATGTGCCCTAGCTGGCACCTTACAATTATTATTATTTATTATTATGATCTAATGTTTGTTTATATATATAATATTCATTACAACCAACAAATGCAATTCTAGGCAAGTACATTCCACTTCCAATTCCAAGCAGACCATGGGAGTCGGTTTCAACGGACTTCCTTGGAGGTTTAAATTAGTAGGGGCAATGGTTACCTCATGGTAGTTATGGATTGCTTTAGCAAAATGCTTGTCATGATACCTTGCAAGAAGATGGTTTTAGCATAGCAGGTTGCATAGTTGTTCTATGATAGAGTTTGGGTGCACTTTGGATTGCCATCATCAATCATCTTTGACCACGACTATACATTTCTTAGCTACTTTTAGCTAGCATTGTCGTGATTGATAGACAGCAAGCTTAATAGGAGTATTACCTTCCATCTATAGACAAATAGGAAAAAAAAAGTGTTGCCACAAAAACTAACACCCTATGGTGCAAGTCTTCACTAAGGTGCAGATATGTGCAACTATGGGAATTTCACCCGTCACTAAATGAAATTCCACTTCACTTCAGCACTTTCAAAATTCAAGTGCTAGGGGGGATTCCCTAAATGGCAACTAAGTCTTGTCTTGTGATGTGATGATTAGGTGCCTACTTAAGTTGCTCTTAAAGTTGTGAGGATCTTAGTTACTTGAGTTAGATTGTGTATATACAAGGAAAGTGAATCATGCAATGTAAACTCCTCAATACAAATAAGCATGTAACTCGAAGCAATATCAAATTAGTTCTGACAAAGGAAGATAGTTGTTGAGCAAGAATGAATTAAACCATCTATGTACAAATTGTAAATGAAAATCCCATGGTCATTAAGTGCAATGCTACATTCAAGTATTAAAGTGATTACTTTCTCAAGTCACCATATTGTATAAGATAAATGCCAAGATTCATAAGCAAATACAATGTGCTTTGAACTTTTGTAATTGGCATGCATAAGTTAAGAGCACAAAATGATAAGTTAACTGACGGAATTTAAATGAAAACCCAACAATATTAACTTAGTGAAGATTGCTCATAATTCCATCAAAGTGATCGAAGTGTAATTTCATTAACCTTTAGATCAATTAGCAATTATAAGCATATGAAAGGAACCAAGTGTGAATTGCAAGGTTTCTGAGTGACTTTATGGCAAACTTAACATACAAATTATTGTTGTAGATGATTATTAGATCATTAACGTGCATTACCAGCAAAATGAAAGAGCTAAAAACATATAAAAATAAATTTTGAAAGCTTGAGATTTTAAAGCTCATTGCATTGTAATCAATTTTGACAAATGTGCAACTAAAATATAGATTATATAACCCATAAATTTTAGAATTAATCACATGCACAATTAATTGCTGTTAATTAAGCAAGGGAAATTGGTATTCAATGAATATTGCTGGGAAAAGCAAGCTAACATCCCATCAAAATAAAGAAATTGCTGATCATTAGATTATTAACTTGCTAAGAAAATCTAAAAAATTAATGCCAAGCTTAAATTTAAACTAAAAACAATTCAATCTTAGTATATATAAGATAAAACATGAACATTAAGTAAGATAAATGTTGCAAATGAAGATTAATGAAGTTTTAGACTTGCCATGAATTGTTTTAGTGGTTTTTTAATGATATACTTAGCATAGTATTTTCCAAATTTCAAAAATAAAATAAGAAAAGAGATGAAAATTTAAAATTGATGGCTGATTTGTTGTGGCAAGTGCCTTAATGTTTCTTGTAGTGAGTGTATTGGGACAAGGGAGTCCAAAGGACGTGAATAGAAGGATTTGGAGATCACCAAGCAAGCTTGGTTGAAGAACTCAATGAAATGCAATAGTTGGTGATGGCCAATAGTCTCTTCAATACTTCCAAGGACCGAATTCTAGGCGTTGAATCCAAGAAACCTGCAAACAATGCTAGATCTATGCTATAGAAAAAAAAGTGTGCATAAATTCAAAAGGCTGAAATTACACATACATATGCATACACCCTATAACAAAAGAAAAACAAAATTAACAATTGTTACCTTAACCTCTTGGAGTGAAGAAAACCATCAACAGCTAGCTCCTATTGTCTTCTATTTCTCCTCTTCAAAGGAACTCTTCTCAACGCATAATCTTACAAAAAAAAAATTAAGTGAAATCTCCAAAGAGAGCCCTTTATTCACAAGTATTTTGCTATCAAAACTATGAGTACAATGAGAGAGGCTCTCTTTATATAGGAAGACAGCTCAACAACCTCCTCAAAGGAAATTAAAAAAAATTCCTTAACATGGTAAAAAATAACAACCCTAGATCTTGAACACTCGATTATATAACAACCTTATTGACAAGTCAAAACTAACAACTCTTTCTCCAAGATAAGTGGACAAAGAGAGGAGTGCTCTAGGAGAGCTAGTCAAACTAATAATAGTTGGTCCAAGACCCAACCAACAAGATGTAACAACCTTATTCATATGCTTGACAAGTCAAAAATAACAACTCGCCCTCCAAGGAATAAGCAAACCATGATGAAGATGCCTCAAATTGTGGAGTGCTCCTCTAACCCACTCCTCAAACAATGTGCCAAGGTCTAACAAAAGAGAATAATGGTCCAAATGTCCAATCAAATCCTCAACAAGGTGGTCAAAGCTCACGACAACTCTTTCAAGTGGTCCAAGAGGGTTGGCCCTGTTGCCGCCTAAAACACACTGGGACACGGGTCAATCTCCCAACCGTTGTGTGTGTTCCTTAGGGCAGCTATGAGTTATGAACCCAATGTCACCTCGGTCCTAAACTCCTCCGTTTAGACCACAACTCCTAAAGGTCAAGGGGGGTAGTCCCTAATTACTAAGTTTCTTTATGTTTTTTGGAGTTGTAAGTTACAAAAATGAAAATGACAATTGACGTGCAGCGATGCAAATAATTCAAATGTCAAGCAAACCTTTTAACAATCAACCATTAAAGAGAGAAACAATCAAATAATCAATAAGACCAATGCCGTCTCTACTCAGGCTATGGAGTCACAATAACAACTAACAAGTACTTTCCAAAAGTATTAATTCATTTACTCAACAAGATATAATAAGAGATAATTGCCTCAAGTAAATGAAAGATGCTTGTAATAAAATGATCAATGTACCACATAAAGCATTAAAATATAGAATATCAATAACTTAAGAAATCAAAGATGCATGTAACAATATTAAGTTGAAAATAAAATACTTGAAACAAATATTGTGAACAATGTTGTGCAAGTGGTCCTGTAAATTTTAGTAGATTTTAGGTCTCTCTTTAATCTTAGGGAGTTAAGGTTTGTTATTGCAATATTAAAAAAAACAACTAATCTATGTGGCAGCCCCTAGAGACTATCTCCTTCGATCAGAGAGAGAATGTCGGCTGCTCAACTTGAGAACACAAGGTTCCCAACTAGCTCCATGGGTCCATCCCGAAACTTGCTGGGTGCTCAACTAGAGGACACAAAGTGCCACGAGGCTCCCCAATGCCTCTACCCCACTAGCTCCACAGGTCAAGCCTCTTTTTCTCCTTTCTATTGAAAATATGTTTCTGGGTGCCTATTAGACTAGCCAACACAAATCTTTGCCCTTTCTTGTCACCCAAGATCGGTTGAACCGACAAGGGCAGAGGATATGGGGCAAAAATGGGGCTTAAGCAAATTTTATCCTTTAAGCAAAACTGAACTAAAACAATGCAATCCAAGCACGATATCACAGGAGTGGCAGAGCCACTTCACTTGTGAGGTGCGGGCAAATAAATAACTTGAAAAGAAAATACAGAATTAAATTGCAAGCCAAGCGCGATATCACAGGAGTGGTAGAGCCACTTCTCTTGTGAGGTGTGGGAAAAATGAAATAACTTGAAGTAAATGCAACTTATAAGCAAACTGGCAAAACCATGCAAGGATGGGCAAAACCTCTTCACTTGCATGTAATTAAAAACCAATTAACAAAACCATGCAATGATGGGCAAAGCCTCTTTTCTTGCATGCAACTAAAAGTAAACTAACTAAGATGTAAATGCTTGAAACAAAACACAATAAACTCAATCCCAAGAGACTCTCTTGGGCTTGTTACAATGATGTATATTTTGGCACTTATTATTATTAAGAAAAGAGGGAGAAAATAGTGATTTTGATCGTTTTTTTGTGAAGGGCTTGAAGTGGCCACTCTTGGGTGCACTTGGGATTTTCTATTGACTAAATTTGAGCATTCCCTCCCCCTGTAAGATCAGAAACCTGCACAAAACAACAAGCTATTATAGTACAAATATGATGAGAATGAGTTTTAAATAGACTTGAAATTTTTCATGTAAAAATCAGAAATTTTTCTAAGGCAAAACTAGGATGTAAAAACTTGAAAAATGATGATGTAGAGTGCAAAAGAAGTTTGTAGAAATCTGCAACAAGAAAAATGTTAGTGAAGATGCCAAGTTTTCTTCGAAATTTGTTGAACAATGGGGTATTCCACCCGGAAATCCCACTCTTCAAACTTGAGCAACTTGTAACAAACTAGCTCAACAAGCAAATGAGAGTGAGAAATCAACAAAGATTTGAGAGACAAGATACTTAAACAAGAAATATATTGTATTCCCAAATACTAAGAGACAATCCACATAACATGCAACAAAACTATTACAATGCTATTCTCAAGCAAGAAACTTTGCTTGAGATTCCACAAATGCATGTAAAACTAAGAGTGAAACAACATCACCTCATCCACCATGCCAGTGACAGTAATTCCTCCAAATATTTCTTCTATTAACTCTTCAAAACTGGAAATTACAATGGCTCTCTTCTTGTGTAAGAATGTGAGCAAGAGAGCATGAGAGCAAAAGAGCAAGAATGGGAGAAATGGGAGAAAGAGAGAGCAAAAATAAAAATAGAGCAAGAGCCTAAGTGATTGTAACCCAAATGAGGAGGAATGCCCTCCTTAAATAGGAGAAATGAGAGATGAAGCTCCATTGCATGTTTGCCATTTGTCAAAATGGAGAGAGGGGCGCCCAAGAGAGGGGGGCACATTTTGCTCAAGGAGGGTGTTTACATGGTTTGGGAAGCAAATAATGAGGGGGGGGGGAAACCCCCCTCTAATGTTTTAAACCTTCAATCCATGCCAAAGGGGGGGGGAAACCACCTAAGTGGGGCCCCCTCCTTTGACTTTCCACTAACCCCACACAGTTCATGAGAGGAGGGCACACTTGCTAGGAGAGACAACCTCAAACAAGTGAAACCACTTCATGGGGGGCCCTTTTATGCTTTAGTTTTCATGTTGGGTACATAATATATGCTTTAGAACCTTTACTTGGCCACCCCAAGTGACTATAGTCACTTTTCCAAAATTTGGCTCACTAATTAAACGCCTAATTTCTTGATTTCGTTGAATGACCTGGGAAAAAGTGTCAAAAACCATAGTAATACTTGTCCGAATGACTTCAAATTTGGCCCACGGGTGGAGGGGGTCTCATGCCATTTATCTTGAGTACCCATACCCCTATACAACATCAAAAAGGACCAAGAAGCCCCCTTTTACATTACAACAAATTGTCCTGAGGGACAATTTTTAATGACCAAAAATTAAAAAATCCCAGGTAAAACTTAATGAAATTCCGCAAGACTCTGGATAATGTCTAGCATGGTAATATAGAACATTCCTAGGCCCCAATTGCCCGATGGACTCAATCACTAGAACGCCTTTCACCACTTTGGAGGTATTTTTGAGTGAACAACTCAAATAATTAAAATCTCTAAAAATAAATTTTAATTATCTAAGTGAAAAAACACTCGATGAAAAGACTTCCCTAATGATAAAGTCCTAGGTGGCTAAGTTACACAAAACTAGACCTTCATGCTGACATATCATTACAAAATCCCCCGCAGGGGTGCGGAAATTTCATGGAGAGAAGATAAGAAAAGAGCTGCCTCGCTTGATATAATCATCAAGTACTTCTTCATCTTCAAGGCATATTCAACATGTGCAAGGTACATCGTTGTCCACCAAGTCGGTTTCGGTGGTCAACATTCTGGCTCCAACTGTGGGACGTGTGCTCGATCTGGTCTTCAGCTAAGGAGAGGATATGAGAATTCCAAAATCTGTAAAAACATTTCAACTTGACAAGAAAACCTTAGTAGCACATGTTTCATTAAAAAGCCAATGAACCATAAGTTGCTCCAGCTAACAAAAATGCTATTATTTCTAAGTACATAAAATAAATGCAGAAAGTAAATGCTCACTCTAAGGAGCTTATTTTCCTACTCTAAGCATGATAAAATAAACATCTTAGGTATGCAACCACTCAAGCATTTTATCAACTTTAAAGTTTTTTGCTTTGTCTTTGGTTACCGGCCAAAGCAAGGATATATTTATTAAGAAATGCAAACCTGCGTGATGATCTAGAATGGGTGGGATGGATGGGGAATCATGAGCGTGGATAATGTCATCAAACCGCTTCCCAAACTGGCAGGTGCTTGCACAAGAATCTTCTATCCAAGCTTGGATAGGAGCAATGTATAAAGGTGCACGATGAGGCGGATCAACCACTTCAACATAATGTTCCAAAGGGATCTCATGCTAATAACTTTGTGTAGAGGACCCCAGGTGCTCCAGATCACAAGGAACCTCTGCATGCGAAAATGATGGCTGAGATAGGTCTTCGTTTAACTGTACCCCACTTGACTCTTCATCACTGATACTGACATATGGCTCAGACTGATCACCAAGACAAACTGCATGCTCTTCTTTCATACAAAGATTTCCCAATGCCCCCAGATCCATGCTTTCTTCTCTAAAAAGCTCATAGACAGGATCTTCAATAAAATCATCAAGAGATTCAATACTCCCTTCTAATATATCATAGACGGGAGGAGTAATAAAACCTTCACAAGATTCTGGTTCGTCATTCTCTTCCTTAGACATGTCATAGATTGGATCATCCCATGAATGTCCAAGAATCCTCATGAATAACCTTGTCAGACATAAGGGAGTCCTCATCACTTGTATTATGCCCCAGGCTATACTTGTCCTCATCTTGATCATTTTCATCTTCTTCGGAAAAGAGGTCCCAAGGCAATAAACCTTCCAAACTGTCATCATTATACGGAGTGTCAGCATGCACATTACAGATTTCATCACAAGTTTCATTATAAGCTTCTGTAATGGTTTCTTCTTGAGGGAGATTTGGCATATAAATGTCATCAATTTTAATGAAATAACCTTGAGCCACATTCAAATCTCCATTAGTCTCAACGTAAGGAGAGTCTTCAATAGTATCCTAAATCAAGGGCTCCTCATGTGCTTCTTCATAATGCATAGTAGGGGTGCACATGTCATCATCTTTACCAAAGTATACTATAGGTAGCTTCAAATCTTCAATATTTTTAACCATGGGCATATGAAAAGGATACTCATGATACTCTGTCTCTGGCAAGTAGTGGGTAAACATTATTTTAAGTAGCCTTTCCATATCTTTTATACTGCCCCCATCATTATGCCATTGCTTCAAAAATACGTGAAGCAAACTTGAAAAGGAGGAAATACATTTTCCAGGGAGGGTACAGAAAAACCAGTAACAAACATCCTCCTGAAGAGTACTGTTATCACACAACTTGTAGTTGTCCCTAAAGGTATGCCATCCGGGATGGTAGAGGATGGACAACTAAAGAGGTGACCTAAGAGATGCAATGGTTCCGAATGCAAGCTGGGAGTTAGGATAACCGAGGCACTCTTCACTTTAGATCAAGAAGAAATCAAGACCAAGGGGGAGACCCTAGCCAATCAATGATGACTAGCTTGACACAAAGGTTCCTAGGGAAATGTGTAAGTTAGGTTACGGAAACCTATGTGTGAGTTAGATTAAGTGGACCCAAGAGTTTAAGTGTGGTTGAAGAGGCTTAGGATGTGACAAGTGTTTCAACCAAAGAATGACTAAGGCCACTTATTGAAGCTCAATTGAATTAGATCTAGTACCATGAAAAGACATAAGTGGGGGCCCACTCTTTAAAAAGTGGAAAATGGTCCAAATGGGGCCCACTTGGTTGGATTAGGGGTGAGATGGCACTAAGTGGATGAGATGAGGTAGATCTATGGATCTAAGATGAAATAGACAACACCCACATATGGGATCTAGGAAAAGGCCACTAACCCAAGGAGTGCGAATTGCCCAAGGGAGACTAGTGCCTTGAGATGAGGGGGCAAATGGAGTCCAAATTATAGATCGGGGTAGATTAGGCAATTATCAGAGTGGGTTTGAAGTGGCATACCCCAACATGAACTAGATCTCCATAGATCTAAGATTTAAAATCACCCAATGACCTAAGTGGGCCACAACCCCCAAAATGAGGAATGGGGCCCACAAGGCAAAAATCAAAGAGGTGAAGCACTAGGGGTAGGTTATCAAGGTGGATCTATGCAAATCAAGTGGGATCTCACCTACCCATGTCAAGAATCTAGCCCAACTAGCCTTCCCCAAGGAATGCGAATTGCCTCAAGGAGGGCTAGGTGCTTTGGAAAGTGTGTCAAATGAAGGCCAATTGCCACCAAACTATAGATCCGAATTGCCGTGGATGCTATAGAGGTGGGTTCTTTTTATTATTCCCAAAGCCAAGCTAGATCCAAGTAGATCTAGAAAAATATGAAAAATGAGGGTTTTAATCAATGAGGGTTTTGAGATCTAAGAGAGTAGATGGATAGGATAGAAGAATATCATACCTCATGGAACATACCTGGAAATTGAAGATGGAAGAGGCTTGAGATGAGGATTACTTCCCACAAAGATCAAATGCCAAACTTTGATGAGCCCTTCTTGCCAACGTTTTGCCTCCTTTAACCAAATCGGCCTCCCTATTCCTGTCAATCAAGGACAAAAAGATCAATCAATAAACAAGAATGGAAGTAGATGCAAGCAAAGAGATGAGAAACATGAAATTGTTGGTACAAAGACAAAACAACTCCCTGTCGCGCAAAACGTCCTCTTGAAGCTTGAAGGGTAGGCCTCCCCACCAATTCGCACTCCTCAAAATCGCCTTCTTTGCCTACAAAACAATGTTAGTTGATTATAAAATCAAGATGGCCACCAATGTCTGTCAGTGCAGAGGAAGAAGCATTTACAATCACCACAAGCATTCCAACTCCAAAGTCCAAGATGCCCAAGAAAGTATTTTTATTCCAATGGCCAAGAGAAAAATATCTCTAGATAGCTTTTACAATAGGGGGTCTCCTTTTATAGGATAATAAAGACCAAAACCCTAAACCACAAAACCACTTTTGAATACAACAAGTGAGTGGTTGTGATAAAAAGATCTAACAATATAATCAATGGCTAAGATGAGCATACAATATAACACATGGATCACTCAAAGAGAGGGTGACATCATCCCTCAAAAAGACTAAGGAGGGTGACGTCATCCCTAAGAGGGGGCTAAAACACATGGGCCCACCTAATATGACATGGACATGACTCAAGAAGCTCATGGTGGGGCTAGGAGGCATCAATCCTTACTAACTCATCCCCATGGCACAATAATATAAAATAATGGGACTATGACATGTCCAAATAATACAAATGATGAAAATCCTGTCTCCAAAACTAAGAGAAACATGCAGTAAAAGGCCTCCTATGGCCACTATGGACCCCACTGACTAATGCCAACTGATCTAGGAGATGGGGGGTTCACCCTAGAAGACCTTTGAGAAGACCAAGTGCCAAAACCTTGCCTCAATTGCCCAAATCGAATTCCTCAGTGACCCTTTTATTCCATTTTTAATCCTCCTGAAAACCCTGAAACTACACAAACTGCCACCCAGGGTGCCTACGTTGTCAAACTAATCCCACCAGGCTGTTTGAAAGGGGGGTATAATGGTAAAAACAAGTGGTTGGACCACCCCCATTCTATACAACGCCCTAGGTGAAACTGGCCTCCAATACCTCTGTTGGACAGGCTGGGTCAGCTTGCCCAAAACTGGTCAAAAGGTGGAAAATTGCATCTATCACTGTTAGAAGTGCCTAGAATTAAAGGACAAGTGTCTCAATGGATCCAGAAGACCCAAATCTACTAGAAATGTGTACTCATACACCATGGGTTGACCTGAGGGGTCATTTGTAGGGTCCACCTTACATGGACAGTGTAAAATTTGATGATCTGGAAATAATAATAAAAACTGCTGAACTGCATCAATCATCATCTGAGTCATATGTCCACCATATGGATTCATCAACAAGAGTATGTGGGACCATCAATCATCATCCACAAGCATACATGGTCCACATCATCATAGATCCCAAGAATGACCATGGTCAAACTGTGTTTGACTAGGTCAAAATATAACCAAGGACAAGATTACAACAATAGACTAAGACATGTTCCTCAGTCACACTTACAGCTTAACTTAAAGTATCAACATCATTCCATGGCAGTTTAATACATATATATATTTAATGTTATTTATATTTTACTTGCACAAAAGTTTTAATGACAGACTCACCCATTGGACATGGTCTAACTGCTTAGCTAAGGGTGAAAGCTAAGTAACTAGGCTAGGCAAAGGGGATGACTTGACCCAACTCAACCAAGTGACACTTTGGATGGGGAAAGGGGGAGCTACACTCTGTGCTGGACAAAATAACAAAGGGAAGGGCCGTGCCTCACAAATGGATAAGTTGTTTAGAGAGTGTTTATTCAACTTAGGCATCATGTCTACATCAAGTTGATCCAGGTTCATTAGGATCATTCATTTCATTTCATGGCCTTTTTGGCCTACATAACCCCACTGGGATTTCACATGCTAAGAAGCACAACTAATCGCAGCTTGCATCCGGGGCATGTTCATACATATACAAGGTCAACAATAATAGATATAACTTTGAGTAACCATTGCTTTTTGGACCTTTTTTATACTCTTCGAGGAGTATTTTTAGCAGTTCATCGCTATAGCCTTTATTCACGTGTGTTAAGAAACACATTGTAGAATTTTAAGTTCACAGGCTTTCATAATACATTTCCAATATAAGTAGTACATGAGCTTTCAGTTTTAGCCAACAACATCTCAAGTGACTAGGGGGACTTTTGAGCAGTGCCAAACATCGAGACAATCGACCAGAATGATTTAGGCATACAATCCAAGTTCTGTCACCAACTCAGAGCCCAGACACAAAACAAACATGGATGCGGTCCAACACAGAGTTAGTAATGGGGAAGTCCTCAGTATCAAGAAGTCAAGAAGGCAAGTCAAAGGTAAAAGCCAAATTGGGAAGGTTATGGATGGATGGAGTCAAATGAATGTGGTGCCTAAGCTAGCATACAAGAATGTACAGGAAGACCATATCTATGCTCATAGGAGAGAAATGAATCCGGTGAGTATTGTCAGAAAACCTAAGTGTGCAAGTAATACATCCATTTTATATTTATAACATCATCCAAGATATTTCATTTTATTTTAAATAGTACTGCCACATCATGAATCATATACCCAGTCAATGCTATGAAAATGACTAAAACAACAAGATAGTAATCCACAGTCAATAATCAGAAGTCCATAGGTCAAATCACATCACATCATAATAATCATCAATATAAATCTGAAACACTACTGCAATAACATCACTGGGCACTGAACTTAAACTGTATGGAAAAAAGGGTCACATCGGTCATCAGATCTAAGCTCTCAAGGCTCAGCCTTGGCACAAGGTCTAATAAAAGTTTGATACAATATACTGCTCTGATAATGAGTGATCTCAAAATACAAGCTCATCATAACTGATCTCTGTAAAAGCAAAGCTCTGAAATGTGTAGATATCTGCTCAGCAAGAATAGTAGCCCAACTACTATGGTGTGATAACAAGTACTGGCAAACATATGCATCATGTTATCCTCATAACTAATGTTGAAACTAGCCAGAAAATGGAGGAAAGACTTGATGTGCCAGATGGCTGAGTCACCATTTCAATGAAAGACTGGAAGCCATTTATATGCATCCTTAGTGCCATCACTAACATTAGGAAAACCAGGGATGCTTGAAAAGTCAATAGGATGATATTGTTCGGCAATCTGAGCACCCAACAGTTCCTTTAACTCGTCCATATCATAATTCAGTCAGCATGCATTTGATAAAACTATGTAATATGCCTTGTGCTGAATTAGGTAATCCTTTTTTATAAAGAGCTTTAAAGATTTTACTGTATTGCATGGGCTCATGTCTACGCACAACAAAACTCAACAATTTTTTGAGTAACAGGGTTTTATCCCTTCAATGGAGTCGCCAAGTGAGAAGAAAAGATTTGCATTATAAATCTCTCACTAAAAACTATTTTTTGCTTTTCTTTGTAAATTACAAAATATCAAAGTTAAGTGGAGTCGCCATATGAAAAATAAAGATCTACTCTAATCATTCATCAAACAAAGCAAAAACAAAAGTCAATTAACACTACTGCAATAACATCACTGGGCACTGAACTTAAACTGTATGGAAAAAAGGGTCACATCGGTCATCAGATCTAAGCTCTCAAGGCTCAGCCTTGGCACAAGGTCTAATAAAAGTTTGATACAATATACTGCTCTGATAATGAGTGATCTCAAAATACAAGCTCATCATAACTGATCTCTGTAAAAGCAAAGCTCTGAAATGTGTAGATATCTGCTCAGCAAGAATAGTAGCCCAACTACTATGGTGTGATAACAAGTACTGGCAAACATATGCATCATGTTATCCTCATAACTAATGTTGAAACTAGCCAGAAAATGGAGGAAAGACTTGATGTGCCAGATGGCTGAGTCACCATTTCAATGAAAGACTGGAAGCCATTTATATGCATCCTTAGTGCCATCACTAACATTAGGAAAACCAGGGATGCTTGAAAAGTCAATAGGATGATATTGTTCGGCAATCTGAGCACCCAACAGTTCCTTTAACTCGTCCATATCATAATTCAGTCAGCATGCATTTGATAAAACTATGTAATATGCCTTGTGCTGAATTAGGTAATCCTTTTTTATAAAGAGCTTTAAAGATTTTACTGTATTGCATGGGCTCATGTCTACGCACAACAAAACTCAACAATTTTTTGAGTAACAGGGTTTTATCCCTTCAATGGAGTCGCCAAGTGAGAAGAAAAGATTTGCATTATAAATCTCTCACTAAAAACTATTTTTTGCTTTTCTTTGTAAATTACAAAATATCAAAGTTAAGTGGAGTCGCCATATGAAAAATAAAGATCTACTCTAATCATTCATCAAACAAAGCAAAAACAAAAGTCAATTAACCAAGGACAAGAGACTTGTCCTCGGCAACAACGCCAAAAATGTTGCCGCCGAAAACACACTTGGACACAGGTAAGTCTCCCAACCGCTGTGTGTGTTCCTTAGGGAAACTATGAGTTATAAACCCAATGTCACCTCGGTCCTAAACTCCTCCGTTTAGACCACAACTCCTAAAGGTCACGGGGGGTAGTCCCTAATTACTAAGTTTCTTTATGTTTTTCGGAGTTGTAAGTTACAAAAATGAAAATGACAATCAGCTTGCAGCGATGCAAATATTTCAAATGTCAAGCAAACCTTTTAACAATCAACCGTTAAAGAGAGAAACAATCAAATAATCAATAAGACCAGTGCCGTCTCTACTCGGGCTATGGAGTCACAATAACAACTAACAAGTACTTTCCAAAAGTATTAATTCATTTACTCAACAAGATGTAACAAGAGATAATTGCCTCAAGTAAATGAAAGATACTTGTAATAAAATGATCAATGTACCACATAAAGCATTAAAATATAGAACATCAATAACTTAAGAAATCAAAGATGCATGTAACAATATTAAGCTGAAAACAAAGTACTTGAAACAAATATTGTGAACAATGTTGTGCAAGTGGTCCTGTAAATTTTAGTAGATTTTAGGTCTCTCTTTAATCTTAGGGAGTTAAGGTTTGTTGCTGCAATAGTAAAAAAAAGAACTAATCTATGTGTCAACCTCTAGAGACTTATCTCCTTCGATCAGAGAGAGAATGCCGGGTGCTCAACCTGGGAACACAAGGTTCCCAACTAGCTCCACGGGTCAATCTCGAAACTTGTTGGGTGCTCAACTGGAGGACACAAAGTGCCACGAGGCTCCCAACAGCCTCTACCCCACTAGCTCCACAGGTCAAGCCTCTTTTTCTCCTTTCTATTGAAGATATGTTTCTGGGTGCCTATTAAACTAGCCAACACAAATCTTTGCCCTTTCTCGTCACCCAAGATCGGTCGAACTGGTGAGGGGAGAGGATACAGGGCAAAAACGGGGCTTAAGTAAATTTTATCCTTTAAGCAAAACTGACCTAAAACAATGCAAGCCAAGCGCGATATCACAGGAGTGGCAAGCCACTTCACTTGTGAGGTGCGGGAAAATAAATAACTTGAAAAGAAAATACAGAAATAAATTGCAAGCCAAGCGCGATATCACAGGAGTGGTAGAGCCACTTCACTTGTGAGGTGCGGGCAAAATGAAATAACTTGAAGTAAATGCAACTTATAAGCAAACTAACAAAACCATGCAAGGATGGACAAAGCTTTTTCACTTGCATGCAACTAAAAGCCAATTAACAAAACCATGCAAGGATGGGCAAAGCCTCTTCTCTTGCATGCAACTAAAAGTAAACTAACTAAGATGTAAATGCTTGAAACAAAACACAATAAACTCAATCCCAAGAGACTCTCTTGGGCTTGTTACAGTGATGTATATTTCAACACTTATTATTATTATGAAAAGGGGGAGAAAATAGTGATTTTGACCGTTTTTTGTGAATGGCTTGAAGTGGCCACTCTTGGGATTTTCTATTGATTGAATTTGAACATTCCCTCCCCCTATAAGATCAAAAACCTGCACAAAACAACAAGCTATTATAGTACAAATATGATGAAAATGAGTTTTAAATAGACTTGAAATTTTTCATATAAAAATCAGAAATCTTTCTAAGGAAAAACTAGCATGTAAAACTTGAAAATGATGATGTAGAGTGCAAAAGAAACTTGTAGAAATTTGCAATAAGAAAAATGTTAGTGAAGATGCCAAGTCCTCTTCGAAATTTGTTGAACAATGGGGTATTCCACTCGGAAATCCTGTTGCTGCCTGGTTTCACACCTGGGAAAATGCAACAGAAGTCTTCAAGCTGCTGGTGTGGCCTTGGGGGCAAGTCAGAGTCAAGTGCTGTCGCCTGAAACTCGACTCCTCCGTCTAGGCTTTCCTAGCGAAGCCAAGGGGGTGGACCCTAAAAATGAAAACAAACTATGGTGTCTAATCTAGGAGTTAGAAATATTTTTTGAAACCAAGATAATACAACATACATTTATATAAAGCAAAACATCGTTCATCAATACATCATTTGCCAATATTCATTATTATCATCATCATTTGCAGCATTCATCAACAACATGAGATATAAGAATATAAACCAATGCTTGAATGGAGTCGAAAAAGATGCATGAACTGAAAAAGTAAATGTTGTGCAAGTGTTCTTGGTTTATTTTAAATTTAATGTGCTAGTGATCTTTTTCATTAGGGCTGGTGGGTTCCTAATATACGCAAAGGTACGGGGAACATGTTCGGAATTTTGATGTGTGGTTTCTCACTCAGACTTGGGCTGAATCAGAGTCTCAAGGAGGTGTTCAGATGCTGTACCAATGAGGGCAAGCCTAACGGTTTCCAAGAGGTCATTACTCAGTTTTGTCCCAAGTCCTTTGAAAAATTTCCCCACGACAACAAAATACTCGCGTTTTGCCGGATTTTCACAAAAAGGTTTGTTTATTGGGGTGGTGTTAGATCCTATTACTAGTCATCTTCCCCTTTCTGATGCGTACCAACATGATCAGACTGAGCTGCAAGTTGGCCACAGAGCATACGGGAGAAGACCTTAGAAATTTTTTTAAGAATTTTTTATGAACCAAAATTTTATCTTTTAAAACCCCAAGAGTCTCTTTTCAGGCCAGTACTCGGGCAAGCCCTTGTTCTAAAACCCTACTTCGGGAAAGCAAGGGGGCGTTTGAGTTTGTAAAAAAAATGATAAAATCTATGTCCTGAGTGAACTTGTGGCCCTCCAGTGGAATGGATCAATAAGGTAAATTTTAACCCTAGTAAGTTTTATTAAATGCCGAAAATAAAAGAAGTAAACTACTCTAAAAATCACACCATAAAAAGAGACGACACAGGTCACCCTTGGGGGGATGGGGTGTGGGCGCTAGCTAGCCCATTTGCTATCGTTTAATAATCTTTTACAATGATCAGAGAAGTGCCCCAGTCTACTTAAAGTGACTTGGTGGCTTACAATTTTGCAAGAAAAATTTAATTGGTTTAACAAAAATTCAATATTGGTCCTCCGGATTCCCTAGATCCTTGAAATTTTGGTAGCACCTCCTCCTACCTGTTCGTCTTTTGCTGCAAACCAGCAAGCAAATGTCAGTATAAGATGCCCAAAAACACTTTAAGAGCATCTTTGGAACACCTTCTAAAAAACCCAAAAAAAAACTAAGTGTTAAAACTAGTTAAAAATGGCGAAATTTAACCAAGTAAAACAAGCATTGGGGCCTTGTTACTTGGGATTTTTGCAAGCTTTTGAGGGCTGCAAATTATCAGCTCTTTAAATCAGCCAAATAAACATGAAGTACAACAAAACAAACTACTTGTTTCAACCCTTAAAATATTCGGAAAAATACACTTAAACAAGAAGCATGCATCAATTAGACCTAGACAAAGATTTTACTTCAAGATGAACTTAAGATCTAATATAAAAATCAGACCTACTTATGATATTTAAATAAGAATGAGGTCTGAAATATGCAAACCAAAGTAACAAAGAGAAATTTGAAGATTTTTATGTTGATGAGAAGAAGAAGGAATATCTCGAATTTGGGCTATGGAGTCCTCCACTGTGGGGATCAATGGGACTAGTTCTCCTTGGATTGACTTCGAAGACCAATGGATGCAAGCAAGCTCCACCAACTCTTCGGATCGGCAACCTGTAGACACAAAAGACAACTCACACAAGCAAGATCAAATGCACTAATGTAGACTAAAATAGAGAATCAGATTCAAGCATTTAAACAAAAATGACATTGAACTCTAAGCACTCTATGATAACCTAACAGTAAAAAAATGCATTGGATAACACTATCTTTTCCTTACCAAGATAAACATCTCCTTCAAAAGCAAGTGATCGATCAACAAACAAGCATGAATAAACATGTAAAGACATAGATTACCTCATCTATTTAAAATAGAACATGATCATCCACACCATGAGAGTCCACATAGAGATTTGTCTCCAAAGCCTTTTATTCATAAAACAAATAGCATAAGCTTACATCAAGTTTTGCTCCCTCTCCAACTAACTCAAAATGAGAGAATGAGCATCAATTTATAGAAGAGAAGCAAGAGGAGGGGTGCCCATGTGAAGGAGATAATGGTGGAGGGAGTGGCACAAATCGTGGAGGAGAAGGGGCTGCCCATTCCTCTATCTTAGCTGCCCAAAAATGCAGCAGTAGTCAGCTGAAAACAAGCTCACGTGACAGCCCATGTTTTGGGCTGCCATCTTCCCTAAACGTGGGCATCCACTCTAGCAAATGCGCCCAAGTCAATAAAAGCGACCAGCAATATATGAGGGAGTTAATCCCATGTTTGGGGCTGCCCATCCGTCATAAAAGTCAGCCAAAAACTCTCCTAGAACCATGCTGGTATGTTTTAGACTTTAAAACTCTCCAAAAAATTAATATTTTTTAAAGTCATTTTTCCAATTTTTTGATTTTTTCATGACTTTTTTGGATTTTTTGGGCTTTTGGCCATAGGTGAAAAATTAAGCACCCAAACATTAGAAAGAGTGGGTTTAGGGGTTAAGGAGGTGCTATGAGTTGGAAAACGAGCACCCCTAAGGCAGAAAAGACCTCCAGACGCCCCTTCTAGGCCAATTACAATATTTTTAATTGAACCATAAAAAAATGGCCCAATTTACGGAAAAAAAAACTTCGCCGAAAATTAAAAAACTACCTAGGGGGACTTAGCACATGTCCTTATGACTCAAAAACAATGCCTAGCATGTTCATATACATTGATCAATGGACTTTAACAATCCCCTAAGGCCCGTCAGCCTTCCCAGGCATTCCAGCTTTGGAGGAGCAGGAGAAAAACCCAAAAATTATGTTATGCACTAATGCAAGACATAATTAATAGGTGAAAAAAACTCCTTGGAATACCTGACTTAGCCAAAAAGTCCTCGGGAACCAAGTCCTTTACAAAACACCATGCTAGTACATTTTATTACAAACCCCGCAGGACCATGGACATGTGGAAAAAATGAAAAAAGTGGCCCTTTAAAAGGCCTGCTGGACATCAAATTATCGAAAAATGAACACTGAAATGTTTGACTTTGCCCGCTTGCTTGATAATCCAACCAAGTACAACTTAGTTGGCAACAAATCCCACTCTTCAAACTTGGGCAACCTGTAATAAACTAGCTCAACAAGCAAATGGGAGTGAGGAATCAACAAATATTTGAGAGACAAGATACTTAAACAAGAAATATATTGTATTCCCAAATACTAAGACACAACCCAGATAACATGCAATGAAACTATTACAATGCTATTCTCAAGCAAAAAAAACTTTGCTTGAGATTCCACAAATGCATGTAAAACTAAGAGTGAAACAACATCACCTCATCCACCATGCCAAGGACAGTAACTCCTCCAAAGATTTCTTCTATTAACTCTTCAAAGCTGGAAATTACAATGGCTCTCTTCTAGGACAAGAATGTGAGCAAGAGAGCATGAGAGAAAATGAGAAAGAATGGGAGCAATGGGAGCAAGAGAGAGCAAAAATGAAAATAGAGCAAGAGCCGAAATGATTGTAACCCAAATGAGGAGGAATGTCCTCCTTAAATAGGAGAAATGAGAGATGAAGCTCCATTGCATGTTTGCCATTTGTCAAAATGGAGAGAGGGGGGGCCCAAGAGAGGCGGGCGTATTTTGCTCAAGGAGGGTGTTTACATGGTTTGGGAACTAAATAATGAGGGGGGGAAACCCCTCTCTAATGTTTTAAACCTTCAATCCATGCCAAAAGGCAGGGAAACCACCTAAGTGGGTCCCCCTCCTCTGACTTTCCACCAACTCCACACAGTTCATGAGAGGAAGGTGCACTTGCTAGGAGAGACAACCTCAAACAAGTGAAACCACTTCATGGGGGCCCCTTTTATGCTTTAGTTTTCATGTTGAGTACATAATATATGCTTTAGAACCTTTACTTGGCCACCCCAAGTGAATATAGTCACTTTTCCAAAATTTGGTTCACTAATTAAATGCCCAATTTCCTGATTTCGTTGACTGACCTGAGAAAAAGTGTCCAAAACCATAGTAATACTTGTCCAAATGACTTCAAACTTGGCCCAAGGGTGTAGGGGGTCTCATGCCATTTTTCTTGAGTACCCATACCTCTATACAACATAAAAAAAGGACCAAGATGTTAGAAAGTGACAAAAAAGAAGGTCTTACTGCATTGTCTTGATTTTTCTTGAAACAAAGAGTGGATGTCTAAAATAGACTCAGATCTAAGATTTTCAAGGATTTTACGAGAAGTAAGCTTGTTCAGTCTCCTCCTATAAACCTTTTCAGGCTCAGGGATAAAACTAAGCAAACCTTCAGAGTTTCTTCTAGTTGAATACCTTGATGTGTTAACTGACAATGGAGTCGCCAGGTGAATCCAAGTCTAATTTCAGAGAGTGATTAAACTAAAAATCTACCAAAAGTAAAACTAAAAAGGTGAAGTGGAGTCACCAGATAGATACAAAATCTATCAAAAAGGTAAAACAAACTAGAAAAAACTAAGGTCGTCCAGGAACAAAAAGATTTGTCCCCGGCAACGGCGCTAAAGATGTTGTCCGCCAATATGCACACCAGCAGCGGATGACCTTATGGTTGTTTTTGCTTTCACTTTGGAAGGGGATGCAGACAATTGGTTCTATGGTCTTCTGAATAAATCCATAGATTCATTGGCAAAGTTTTTCGAGAGTTTTCTCCTTCGCTGGCATGATGGAACCGTGGATGAAATTGAGCAACTTACTAGCGAGTATGATACCCTCATCCCCAGGGTCCATCTTGAATTAAAAGAAAACATTGAAGATCTTATTGAAGAAGGAATACAGGGGGTCCCTGTTGGAGGATGTAGCTGAGCAGTCTTCTGCTGAAATAAAAAATATTGAAAGTATGGAGTTGCCTCAATTCAGTGCCATATGTCTCTCTTCAAGCCGATTCGAATTTGGGCTTAGAGAGCTTGTATTTTGTATATAATGAGGTGCTTGGCTCCTCATTCTTCATGGAGACTTTGATGCAAGATTACTCTGCAAAAATTTGTAACATGCTTTGGCTTAATATTTTCAATAAATATTTCGACTTTGGAGGTCCATGAGCTTTCAATCTTTGGTGTGAATTCATCTCTTGTTGAGGTGACATCTTCTCTAAACCCATCTCTTGATTATGCATAGTATTTGATCAATGGCTAGCTTGTGAGGACTATTTTTAGTACAATAGAGTAACCATTTATAATTTAAGTTGGTTATTTATGCATAGGTTATCAAGATCTAAATGGACATGAGTAGTTTGTTATACAAATTGTTGATCTAATCTTGATATTTCTAGCATACTAGCATTGTTGATCTCACTTGTTGGTTGAGTGGTTTGGGTTGTGATTAGGTGTTGTTTAAAGTGAGGAGGGGTAAGAGCTCGATTGCATCAAACCCTTGTTCATCTTCAAGTTTTGGCCTAACACTTTGTGGTTGCAGGATCTACAATAATCTCAAGATCTTTTGATCTTAAGAAGGCTAGGAAGAGCTCTTCTCAGGTTTCTCATCAACCAAAAACTCTACTTTTAAAACCTTGTTACTTTAGGCTTCCATTTCTTCAAGCCTTCTTGTTTGCTCTTTGAACTTTTGTACTTGCTTGCTAAGCCCTTTCTAGCCCTTCTAGTCTTGATCCAAGTCAATTACTTGTCTTTTCAAGCCATAGATTAGTTAGCCATAAGGTTGAAGCTCCTTCAACCTTAGGGAATAACTTGGGATTTGTTCCCTTGTGCTCTCTTCAACACTTGTTGTCGGCGTATCACCGGTTAATCGGAGGATTTCCAAGACAGTGTTTTTGCCCTCTCAAGTGTTCCACTTGAAACTCCTTGCCCTAGTTTTTCTCTTCCTCTTCCCACTCGTTTTTTGACCCTATCCCTAGCTTTCGTCCACCTTAGAAAGGTCACCTTCTTCCACTTGTTTTTGTCCTCTTTACCTTCACCTTGCTCTCGTCCTACCTTATTTCTCCTCTCCTCTCCATTCGTCCCATCTTCTTTAGGGTCTCTACCCTTCCCATTTGCCCTATCTTTCTTCTCTCGTCCCATCCCACACTAGCCCTAAAACACACAAAACAATAACAAAAAACAACAAAGTGTTAAGTGTTAGTAGTAGTTATTGTTAGGTTTCAATCTAGTTAATTGTTAGCTAGTTTGTTTGATTTTTAAATAGTTAGTTTACATTTGTTGCAAAGTTATTGCTATCTATCTCATCTCTTGTTGATTTCTAGTTCATTTTTGTCAATATACTAATCCACAAACTTGCACTTTGGTTGATTGTGTTGGCTGCCATCTACAAGGAGTTGACTGTCATAAGGTTGACAATTATTGGCTGCCATCTATTGACTGTCCTAAAACTTGTATTTGCTGCCATCTAATGCATTGAGTGACTGTCCCAAACTTTGTTGGCTGCCATCTACACTTTGAATTGACTGTTAAGATAATTATTGGCTGCCATCATTTGATTTAACTGTCATAAAGGGTACAAAACAGCCTTGAAGGGCATGTCCAAACAATCCTAAAGGTGTACAAAACAGTCATTGAAAAGTTTACATTTGGCTGCCATAGAAAAACTCATTGACTGTCATAAAAAGAGGACTGTTGGCTGCCATTTGAAAGTGTGTGGACTGTCATAAAGAAGTAGCATTCATTGGCTGCCACTTCAACTTTTTCCATTTAACTTTGCAAGTAGTTTAAAATTTCAAATTTGTTTTGATTATCTAACGTCTAATGGGTATTGGAGTTATGTGTTGGTGATAGAGCTTTCCAAAGTAGAAGTCAAGAATCTTCCAATCAAGAAGCCACCAAGTATACAAGAGGACGAAACAAAACAAAGATTAGTATTATCCTTTTTTGTAATAGATCTTAGGAGTTTATTTCAAGTTTTTATAAGCTATTTACTTCAAAGTCCCTACAAGGGTTTCATTCCCAAGGGCAACTGTACCTCCATAATAAAATTTGCAAGTGGGGTTTTTTAAGCCCCCACATTCACTTCCCCATTTGGGGAAGCCTTGTGGTCTCATTGAGTGGTTTGACCTTTTTTTTGCTTTAGATCCATTATATGCTAGTTTTATTTCAATAAGTCATCTTGCTCTATTTTTCCATATTTACTTACCCCCATGCTCTCCCGAGTAGGGTCTTTGACCTGAAAGAGACTCTTGGGTAGTTTAGATTTATTTTCGTTTAATATTATCTTGTTTTTCTCTTCCAAAGCCTTTGACAGGAAGTTGTATCCTTGAGATTTTATCTCAAGGGCAGGACCACATAATTTTGTGGTTACTCTTCCTTCCCTGTCGGTTTCCTTGGTAGAGCTTTCAGCTAGCTGGAGGTTCTCAAGTGCAGGCGTTTCTAGTGGTTGATCTTGTCCGGAGATCGATCCCACCTATTAGATTAGAAATTGTGTGGTAGAACACTAGATTGTTTCAAAGTTTCATTTTATCTTGCGAGTAGTGCTGTTAAGTGATATTCCATATCTTACTTATCTTGTCATATTGTTTAATCATTTTTTAAGTTGGAATTTATTGCTATTATAGTCTACTTTCTGCTTGTTTAAAACGAACCAAAGTCTCTTGAACTTGGCCAAATCCAAGTCAAGAGCACCCTCTATCGGAGGGCATTTTAGTTTTGCATTTATCCCTGCATTAGGCATTTGTTAAAGTAGCAAGTCTCTTGAACTGTGATCATAAGATCAAGTCAAGAGCGCTCTCTGTCGAAGAGTTGAACTAAAGTGCTCTTTAATTAAAACTTTTCAACCCACACACCCCTTTAATTAATTTACCTTGGTTTCTGTCCTACACCCGTATGCTCTGCCAACCGGAAACGGTTGGGCTAGTACTCAGAAAGGTGGAAGACTTGCTAATTCACAAGTGAAAATCTAATTAAAATCTTACCCCAAAACCTCAACCAAGACAAATTACTGTTCTTCCCACAAGAGGTGGTGCCGGGAATCCATTGTCAGACTCGAGGGCGGTCAAGCCGCAAGTACACTTGCCCTCTTTGCAATCTGGGTGCTTTCGACCTATCACCTAGGGTTGCCAGTAGTTTTCTTGGACAAGGTTCCACTACCTTTTGATACCTTGTTCTTAGCCATAATAATCAAGACAATTAAAATCTTAAATTTACCAAGATAAGCTGCACAACGTTCTCACAAACTTCTATTTTCAAGCACTTGTATCAAGCTTTTACAATCACTTCTATATTTGACTCCATAAGGCACTGGTCCATCATATATCTTTGTTTGCTTAAATATCTATATTGGAGTATTTATCTTAATTTGTGTAAAAAGTGATTTGCTTCTTGTTCAAGTGCATCCCTTATCTTCTGTTGCAACGTGGATTGCGCTATCTTGTTTTACATTTAAATATTATATTGTCTCTTATTCAAAAACTCCTAAAACAACACCCATCCGCATCACAACACCTAAAAAACACTATAAATACTAGAGCCTTAGTGAAACTCTTTTATAGGGACTACCCCCCTTGGCTTCGTTAGGAGTTTGCCTAAACGGAGGAGCTGGGATTCAGGTGACAGTACCTGGCTCATTGCTTGCCCCCGAGGCCACACCTCTCTCACTTTTAGTGAAGAGACAGCTTTCGAAAGATTTCCGCTGCTGGTGTGCATATTGGCGGACAACAGGGCATAAATCCATTTTCTGAAATTGTAAAAGCTTCATATTGTCTTAATAGTCTTAATAAAATATCTTCTCAAACTGCTGCACCGGTTTTCCCATCTTGGGTTTTGTCCAGGGGTTTATACCCAAAAATATTTTTGTATATTGTGTGATTGATATTTCTCTCAGTGTTTTATTTCCGCTGCATTTTATTTTGGTGAAGAAATCCATGTGTGGTTAACAGTAATAATTTGGGTGCATTAATTAATCCAACTACTCTACCCCTATAGTGAATTTTAAGGAAATTTACATGGTATCAGAGCTCTTTTCAGTAGATCTGAGAGAAAGCAACAGGTTGGTTGGATAGATCATTGGCATATCTATCGAAGGGTTACAGGTACTATTTATTATGGCCGTACAATTGAGAGTTGAGAATAGACTCAAGAGGACACATAAATTTCCTACTTGGAAAGAAAGGATCACCAGGATCCTGGATGCCAGTGATGCTGATGAGCACATTGATGATTAGAAGGTGGCTCCCACATATCCCACAGAGTTGGCTAGGTGGAAGAAGATAGATTCCAGATCTATGTTGATCATCTTGGATGGGCTGTGTTGCCACCGGATCAACACACCTGGTTAACGCAACATAAAATCTATGCTGCTGCTCGATGCGCCCTTGGGGACAAGTCTCTAGTCAAGGCTGTCACCTGATCTTGACTCCTCCGTTTAGGCAAAACTCCCAACGAAGCCAAGGGGGGTAGTCCCTATGGAAAGTTTCTAAGGTCTTTAGAGTTTCTGGTGAAATGGTTAAAGGTGTTTATGTTTTAGGAGTTTTTTAAGTGTTGATTAGAAGGGTTCCAAAATAGACTTGCACAAATGAATTAAAGCTTGCTTTCACCAACAAAAATTAATATTACTGCCAAATAGATGCACAATATTGATATGATATTAAGCAAATGAAATTGTATGATAACCAGTGCCTTATGGAGTCAAAAATATCAAATAGTAGAGTTGCTGAAAGGGAAAATGTAGTGCAAATGTCTCTTGGTTACTTTTAAAATTATTATGGTTTGAATGTTGTTAGGGAAAAAAGGGGGACTCTTGGGATACTGTGAGGTACAGGAGGAATGTTTGGAAATTAGTCTTGAATATACACATAGGGGAATGCTATCAATTTACAAAGTGGCCACAAGCAATTGAAGTAAGTTCTTCAAGGTATGTACCTAGATCCATCCATTCTTCTTCATTGGTCATAAAACCCTTAAAATCAAAACTCTCATTTTTATATTTTCCTAGATCTACTTGGATCTAGCTTGGCTTTGGGGATAATAAAAAGAACCCACCTCTATAGCATCCACGGCAATTTGGATCTATAGTTTGGTGGCATTTGGCCTTCATTTGACACATTTTCCAAGGCACATTAGCCTCCTTGAGGGACGTTGCACTCATTGAGGGAAGCTAGTTCCAAGACTTGGGTAGGTGAGATCCCACTTGATTTGCACTTGTCTACTTTGATAACCTACCCCTAGTGCTTCACCTCTTTGATTTTTGCCTTGTGGGCCCCATTCCTCATTTTGAGGGTTTTGCCCCACTAGGGTCATTGGGTGATGCATTTTCAATCTTAGATCTATGGAGATCTAGCTCACATTGGGGCATGCCACTTAAAACCCACTTTGATAATTGCCTTAACTACCTCGAGCTACATTTTGGCATCATTTGGACTCCATTTGCCCCCTCATCTAAAGGCACTAGTCTCCCTTGGTCAATTCGCACTCCTTGGGGTTAGTGTCATTTGCTAGATCCCATATGTGGGTGTTGTCTATCTCATCCTAGATCCATAGATCTACATCATTTCACACCCCTTAGTGCCATCTCACCCCTAACTTCACCTTGTGGGTCCCACTTGGACCATTTCCATATTTTAAGGAAGTGGGCCCCACTTGTGTATTTTCATGGTACTAGATCTATCCATTAAGTGGCCCTATTTATTCATTGGTTGAAACCTAAGTTGCCAAGGTACTCGGGTACTGGGACAGGTACGGGTACGGGTAACGCCACTTTTTGAAATAGGGTACTTAGGTACGACGGGGTACTGTAGACATATATATATATATATATATATATATATATAATTTTCAAGTTTAAATTATAATTAATAATTATATTAATATATTTATTATTAAGTTAATAAGTTTTCAACAAGTAACACACATTTGACATTGGTATTGCTACTTGCACATTAATTCAAATTACATATATGATATTGATATAGATATGAATCATTAGCATAATAGCATGACATATGTCCATGACTCCATGAGTGCATTGTCATACTACATCCAAAATTTGGCAAATGGCATGCTTCATTTGCCATGGTTCCGAACATGAAATCAGAGATAGTCAAATATTTTGAATTAATGCATCACAGAAGATTGAAAAGCCCTGACACATAAGGATTGGATAAGATATTTAATAACTTATAGCCATAAATTCCTTGCATCATTTCCATTAAAAGATTCATTGCCTTGAAATATATAGCATTAGTTGAACTCAACATTCAAATGCTTGATCTGAAATTCCTCCAAATATAGTATCCAGAAGTTGACATGCAGATTTTTAACTCACTGTAAATTTCCCACATTTATTTATAAAATAAATCAAGTTTCAGACACTAGTCTTTTTTAGCAAAAGAATAATCTCTAAAAGTAACCATCTGTGACAGGGCACACTTAAAAAAAGTAGAAATGAAGAGACATAATAGTAAAGTCCTGTTACGGGCTAGTAGAATACATAACATTCACCAAGGCATTCTAACAATACTGGAACATATAAATATAATAGATACCATCCATAACATTATGATATTGCTAGAATGATATATCCATCATCGAATGATTCCATTTGCTCCCCATAGTATGCTTTGTTCTCCAATACGGGTAAGGTAATGTTGGAAAGAGGGGTTATTAGATTGCTGTCAAAAGATGTTCAGATATGGTCCCGTTGTATACACCTTCAGGTTGAGTCATAAAATATTCAAATTTTGACGATAAATGTTAATTTCTATAAGAAGATATAGCTGATATAGCTGCTTGGTACTGCTTTTTTGCAGTGTTGCTTCCTAAGCTTCGTGGAAATAATTAGTATACTGATACTTAAAGCTTGTCCGATGCCATCCTTTGATTGCAGAGGAGATGACTATCACGGAAGGAGGTTAATGGGGCATGGAACTTATGGGTGTTTTGGTAGTTAACCAACTGGATGGTACCCATGTTGAAAGCAGAGCTTGCCAAGAGTTCGAAGTGCTTGCCAGAGAATTTAAAGATAATCTGTGCCGACAAAATTCTGAAAGAGGAATTGGGCGGGGTTAGTTTCATGCCCGAAAGTACCCGCGGAGTACCCAAACTCGCGATACATGGGCCCTTTTGAAGTATCGGTACCCTCAAATCAATAACCAAGTACCCGGTACTCCCAGAGGTACCCTTTCCTGTACTCGGTACTGGTATGGGTGCCCAACTCCCCGGTACGGGTACCCTGGCAACTTAGGTTGAAACACTTGTTACTTTAAGCCTCTTCAACCATACTTAACTCTTGGGTCCACCTAATCTAATCAACTCATTGGTTTCCGTAACTCATCTTTTACACGTTTCCCTAGGAACCTTTGGGTTAGTCAATCTTCATTGATTGGTTAGGGTATCCCCCTTGGTCTTGACTTGTCTTGATCTAAAGTGAAGAGTGCCTCGGTTATCGTGACTCCCAGCTTGCATTGGGAACTGTGGCATCTCTTGGGTCACCACTTTAGTTGTCTATCTCCTCTACCATCCCGAATGGGATACCTTTAGGGACAACTACAAGTTGTGTGATAACAGGTCTCCCCCTTGATCTAAAGTGAAGAGTGCCTCGGTTATCGTGACACCTAGCTTGCATTGGGAACCGTGGCATCTCTTTGGTCACCTCTTTAGTTGTCCATTTCCTCTACCATCCTGGATGGGATACCTCTAGGGACAATTACAAGTTGTGTGATAACAATCCTGTTTATGCTATTGTTGTGATTTTGATTAAAACTTAACAACAAGCACTCCATTTTCATCAGCACTGATATTTAATGTTTCTTTTTTATGTTTTAAGTTAATTTTTATCAATGTCATGAATGGTGTTGTATTTTAAAAGCTGTGGGTTTTAATTACATATTGCAGTGATTTATGGCTTATTTTTAAAGTTATTTCATCTTAACTCCTAGAATAGTTGTTTTTCCTTTCATAGATTAACAAACTTAGATTATTTTAATAGGGACCACTCCCCTTGGCTTCGCTAGAAGAAAGGCTAGATGGAGGAGTCAAGATCAAGTGACAGCACTTGACTCTTTTTTGCCCCCAAGGTCGCACCCAGTGGGTTGAAGATTGCTGCCACGTGACCTGAGGTGCGAATTAGGCAGCAACAACAAGCTAGTGATATCTTTGTAGTAATGAAATGGTGTTGTACTAACGTCAAAAAATGTCCCAGATGGACCGGGAGTAGATATTATCCTAGATGGACTAGTAGTAGAGATGTACATGTGCAAAATGGTACATAGAAAACATGATGCATTTAATTGTTTATAATGATTCATCATATAACATAGTCATGTGAAACATGATAATATATCCCATAAGTATCTTCAATCAACTCTTAGGTTTAATTATTTAAGAACATACCATTACCGTGTCAACATCAAAGCAATTACAAGGACCATTGTCTTCTTTGAGGTGGATATAGATGACTCAACCAAGTTTGGATAAGTGAGGTGGGATTTTAGTTACTGACTGACTCAAGATGTAGGATAAAGGGTTCCTTTGTAAGTTCCACCAGTAGTACAAACAATAGGGAAGTGTCTTAACACGAGAGTGTGTTTGAGGTACCTTTCCCTTTTGATCGGAGCAATAACATTTCCCCTTTATTTATTTTCTTTTCCTTTTTCTTTTCTTCTTGCATAGGATTAGTGGATTGAAAGGTACTGGCCCTAGATACCAGTGTTGGCACTTGGCACAGCCTTAGCTCCGCTGCCGGTATGCATCTATAGTTTCGACAGAGTTTCCTTGGTAAAGCACATAGTGCAAATAGCCCTTACCCTGCTGCTAGTCAAGCGTCATAGCATCGACAAGGGTTACCTATCCTTCCAACCACTATTCATTTATTGCTAGGGAATTTTTTTAGATCTCAGGAGAAGGCATTTCTCAATTGTAGAGTTTCCTTGTTATGATAGTCAGCCTCGGGTAGCATAACCGAGAACCTTCTGCATTAGGATTCTCTACGTGTAGTTCTTCTTGATCATTGATAGTTGGCCATGGGGATCTACCCAAAAGCATCGTGTACTGAGGATTCACTACAACACAACAAACCCAAGACACGTGGAGAACATGGAGGTACACATGGTGAAAGAGTTACAGAGGGGGAGAGCAAGAGTTAGTCTATCAATTTCAAGGATGTAGACCAATATATGAAGTGATGTGGTTGAAATGTAAGTGTCCAAAGATAGATTCCAAAGAAGGGGGTAAAAGTTCTTGTAAAGACCTAGAGTCATCTAGGTTCATGGTATCTAAGTAAATAAAAACCCCTTCACCCTCGTCAACCTCTGACTAGTACTACTAGCTATACTCTTCAAACAACCAATACATAATGTAGAAACAGTAATATGAAGTAGGACATCAAATAATACATCATTTGTCATGGTATAGCAGTAGAAAATGACATATATACTTGATCATCACATCACAACATCATTGGAATCATATAGAAGGCCCAACAAGAAGCAAAAATGGGCCACAGTAGTCTGGAATAAATCTTCATGTTGAAGGGAAAATAAGTTCAAAAATATGCCCACAAGATATGGCATAAAAGGTCCCATTACCAACTTTCTAGGCAAGGCGAGATCCCACCAATGGAAATGCTAAAGACAAGGCCTTCCATTAATTGGAGGTGTTTTGAAATCGCTTGGAATCTTTTTGGATCCAATCAATAACTGAGTCAAGGGTGATGTAATTTTGTTCAAGTATTTGTATCCAAGAATGTCCTTGGATATGAAGTTCCACACTGACTTTGCTGCCAAGGATTTCCCAAAGGAGAAGATATCCTTTAATCCCTAGCCCCCCAAAGACTTTGGCAGGACCACTTTCTTGCAGCTAACCCAGCGAGTTCCTTTATACTGTGAGCTACCTTTCCATAAAAAGTTAAAACAACAACTTCAAATTCTTTCCAAGACTCCCTTTGGAATGGAAGCCAAGGTATGCCAATACACCGAGATTGCTTCTAGCACTGATTTTACAAGGACTTGTTATCACCCAAACTGTAGTTACCCCTATGGATGTATCCACTCATGGATGGCAATAGGGAAGGGCAACTCAAAAGGTGCAACCACGATTACCTCGACCTCCAAAATATGGTTGTCACGCCAGTCGAGGCAACCTTCACTTTATGTTATCTAGCCCAGACAACAAAGGGGGAGACCCGATCTACTCCCGACAGGAGAGATCAAAACCAAGACACCAAATCAAGTTAATTCTAAGTGAAGTAAAGTGTATGGTTTATCCGAGACCTTAGGATGAAGTCACAAGACAGGTGAGGGGTTCAATGAGTATAGCTTTGGTTCATTGTTGATGTGAGAGTGACTTATAATAATTAAAGATAAGATCCGGGATTAAAGTACTAGTAAATGTGAGAAAATCCATTGCCTTGGGAATCGTGTCCAATGCAGGGTAGTTTAGGGGTTGAATTGGGGCTAACTAGTACAAGTGACAAGCTTGATAATGAAGTATGATGGCATCAAAGGGTTTAGCTCACCAATCAAGGGTCAAACCACAAGTTAATTCAACAATCTAGGAAAGTCGAATTGACTTGGAGAGAGACCAGTGCCTTGGGAATTGGGATAATGGAGTCAAAGTAAGGTTAGCTTGTGGTTAAGGACTCCTATTGCATGAGACAAGTGGGCAATTAAAGTCTTGATGGATGAATAGGTCTAGATCTAGGTTTGACCTAAGTGGACCACAATCCCTTAAAACAAGGAATGCTATCCCCAAGGCAAGATTTGACAAAGTGACCTACTAGACCTAGGTTTTGAATTATTCCCGTTCCAAATCCACTGAAATCTCAAGTACCCATGTCCTAGAAGTGGGACAACTCCCTTCTCCAAGGTGGTGCGACTTTACCCAAGGAGGCCTAAAAGTTGGGTAAGTGGGGTCAAGACAAGTCCAATGGCATCCAAACTTTAGATCCAAGTGATTTAATCAAGTGAGAGTATGGATCTACAATTTCAAGGCAATCCAATGGCTAGATCTTACTAGATCTGAGTTTGAAGATACCAAGTGGTCCAAAATGGGGATTAAATCCCTTAAAATGTGGAATAGGGCCCACAAGGTAAAAATAAAAAAAGTAACAATCTGGGGGTAGGTTATCGGATGTGTAGATCATGAATCAAGCGGGATCTCACCTACCCACATACTAGATCTAGGTCAACTCACCAAAATAGGAAGTGCACCCTTGCTTGGAGAGGCTAAATGCCTTGGGAAGAGGGTCAAATGGAAGCCAATTCTCACCAAACTATAGATCCGGGATGCCGTGGATACTATAGAGGTGGGTTTTCAATATCTTACCCAAGAAGCCACTAGATCTTAGTAGATCTGAAAAAATGTAAAATGAGGGTTTTGAAGAAATTAGGGTTTTATCAATTTATGAGCTATGTCAATGGATTGGATCAAGATAAGAGAAACAAACCTGTGGATCTGACCTGGGTAACCTTGTAGATGCCTTGATGATGATGATCTATGCAAACCCGATCAATTTGAGAAGCTTTGAGGTAGTTTTCTATGCAATCGATTTAGTCCAAGAAGCCAATGCGCCCTCTCTCCTGCACAACAAACGTCAACAATATCAGATTTGATGTAATCAGGAGATAAGACTAATGCCACAAGAGAAGTAACAGAAAGATAGCATAGATCACAATGATGCTAATGATAACCCCCTGATACAAGCAAATGCCAAGAAAGTCGATTTGAAGAAGCCTTGCAAAATCGCCCTTGTTGAAGTCGCCCTCCTGTAGACAAGACAATGATTTCCAAAATAGATAGATCTTACCACAAATTCCAAAGGCTAGGTTGCAATAGACTTTCCAATCACCATCTAAAAACACCAGGTGCAAAGGAGACCACAAGAATTTCCACAAGAAAGTTTTTCTATACCAATAATCCAAGAGCCAAAGACCCCTTACAAATGAGAAGCTCTCTCCTTTAAATAGGAAGGAGAGGCATCAAAATCCTAACCACTTTTTGAATGAGTGGCTAAGATTAAAAGATACAAATGTCTAATCAATGGTTGAGATGAGCTCAACAATAAAATACATGGATCACTAATAAAATATAATATAAGTGGACAAAATCGCCCTAGAAGAGGGGAATCCCACCAAATCATGATGACAAAATACAATAGGAAGCTTATGGTGGGTCCAAGGGGTAATTTTAGCCACCCTTGGTCAATCCCCATAGCACAATAATCATAAAATAATCATCAATATACCAAATCGTGCCTCCATGGTCAAATCGTAGGCCTCAAAAGACCTCAGAAATCATCATAAAGTGCCATAAGTGATGGATGCGGGCCCCGATGAAGCTGAAATTGCTGGAGGAGGTGTGGAAGACATCGATCTATCATCACTGATCATCCCATGCCATAACATTTTCTTAGTAGCCCAAATCGATTTCCTCAATAGCCATTTCTACCAATCCTGAAATGCCTCGGGAAGCGTGAAACTGCCCCAAACTGCCTCTTGGAGTGCCTGCGCTGTCAAGGTGAGGGCACCAGTGTGTTCGGGAGGGGGGGTAATATGCTAAAAACAAGTGGCTGGACCACCCCCTCCAAGCACAACGCCCTAGGTCAACCGGATAAAAATCACATCTGCTATAATAGGGCCTCCGACAGGCCAAAACTGCACTGGGATAGCCTACTGAGGCTCAATCATCACTGTAAGTGCCCGGAACTAAAAACAAACTGTCTCATTGGACTCAGAAGGTCCAAATCCATCCAAGATGTGTACTCATACACCATATGAGTCTCTGCATGATCAATATATATATCCAATATACCGGAATAGGGCAAATAATAATAATCTGTAAATGATCAAATACTACTGTAAACCATGACTCATCATCATAACCCTGTAGCTGCTGCATGGAATCATCATGTACATGTACATAGACTATATATCATCAATCCATATCATCACAAGGTCCAACCATCTCATGTCCTATGGTTGACCTTGGTCAAACTAGGTCTAACCAAGTCAACATGACCAAATATAACTCAGACCATCATCAGAAGCTGCTGCAAAGTGTCAAAGGTTAATGCATGTTCTACAACTTATTCAAATAACAATTATAACACAAAGTAATCATTACTGGCGATCTAAATCCAAATATATAATGTCATTAATTATTATTATTACTCAGACTAGACTTTCAAGATCATACTCACTTCATAGCTGTGATCAATTTGCTAGTGAAGGGTGAAGGCTAAAATAACTGGCTAGGCTAAGGGATGACTTGACCGACTTAACTTTGTGACACTTTGGCAAAGGGAAAGGGAATACACACCATATAGTATACTGAATGAGCAACAACACAGGGAATGGCGGTGTCTCACAAATGGATGAGTTGTTCAAAGAGGGTTTATTCACCTTTAACAGATGCGCACAATCCATAATACAAATAAGGCCAGCAATTGTTTTGATATAGCATTTAAGTTCCATTGCTTTTTGGGCCTGAAGTTTCCATAGCCTTGGTCTATGTGTGTTTATAAACACATTGCATAGATTTTTATTTATTTTAGGCTTTCTACTGCAGGTGTGTTTTTAAGGCACTTGTTTACCTGAGCACTTCTAGCTGTGTCACAGACAGCTTGTTTACCTAGGTATTTACATTTCCAAAAGATATAACATTTTATTTTCATGGCCATTTTCATTTGGCATGCTTTTCATTCATGTGTGTTTAGAAACACATTGCATGAATGGGCTTTTCATACAAGATATAGCATTTCATTTTTTCCAGACTTTGTATTCATGGCAGCACTAAAAGTCTCAGGTTTAGCCAACACAACTTTAGTGACTAGGGGGAATTCACAAGGAACTCCAACTCACCATAGGCAAGTTTTGTCACCAACTCACGGCCGAGACACAATAAACAGGGAAGTTCATCCAATACAGAGGCTACAGTGGGGAAAAGATCCTCTATGTCACTAGTCAAGTAGTAAGTCAGGGTGATAAACTAAAAGGTAGGCAATGGATGGATGAAGACAATGAATAATGGAGCCAACACTAGCAAGCCAAGGTATGGTGGAATGATCACCTCTATTCTCCCTAAGGAGGGTAAAACCAATGAGTATGAATAGTGAACTTCTAAGTCTGAGTAGGGACAATATAATATATATAATAAGATCAACTAGGCCCACATATCTATATGATCGCCAGATCATGACACTAAGTGCTAAGACATGCTATAAGAATAAGTATAAAAGCAATATAACCATAACACAATGATATACCTGCTGAGTCATATACCTGAATGCTCATCAACCTGTACCATCATCTGTCCTCTGAAACTGTTGCTGTAAATCTGGGCACTACTGACTGCTCTGTACCAATGGTATAATGGCTACATCGGTCATCTCTCTGAGTCTCCTGAGACTCAATCATGGCATGGGGAATATACACTGCTGTCCACAATCTGATAGTGATCCAATATAGATACTCATCTCAGCATCTCAAATGTAAGGGAACTGGCTGAATAGTGTACTGGCATCAGAAAAATAATGTATGGTAGCCCGGCTAGTATATATGTGATAACAGGACCAATCTACCCCCTTTGGACAGCCACTTGTTGCACCAAAGACCAATCCTGTTTTGCACTTTTTCAATAAGCCACAACCAATCCGCCTTCACATAGCCATTCTGTTTGAGATTATACCACAAATACTTGAAATCCTCGTCCAAACTGAGTTGTTGAAAAGTATGGGAATTCTTCAAATCTGCCAGGAGCTTGTTACTAACCTTTGCTGCATATAGTGCTGACTTCCTTTCATTGACGTCCATTCCCGTTACCTTCTTAATGAGTTGCAGAACTTCCTTCAAGGTTACAACATCCCTTCCATCAGCTGAATAGAAACAAAGCACATTGTCCACAAATAGGTGTGACAAAGCTAAATCCCTTGCCACCCTTATACCAGAAAACATCCTTATCCTTTTAGCATCCTCGAGAGCCCTACTTAGACCTTCTGCCACCAAAAGGAAGAGATAGGGAAACAAGGAGCAACCTTGTCGCAAACCTCTAGAAGCTTTAAAGAACCTCGAGGATGGACCATTAATAAGGACTGCAAAATTTGCAGACATGACACACCCCATTATCCATCTGGACAGAGGTAAAGAGAACCGAAGATGTAACGATAGCTTATACGAAAGTCGATTAATCATACAGTTGACTTTCGTAAATTTCACCATTAATGGCTAGTTGAAGTCCACTATATGATAGATGACCAATCAAGCAAAAACATGTAGCTTATATGAAATCTGAATGGACCAAACATGATGAAGACAACAAACCCGCCGCATCTTTGAATCTGTCAAAACCCACCTTTTGCATTAAGCACCGCCGATAGGGGGTGTTTTTGATGAAGAGCTGAATAAAGACGACATGAATCATACTGTATCAGTGGTATACCAAAACTCCACTCCTAGGCCCTCCAAAAGGGTCTAGGAATCCAAGTATTCATTTTAAACAACTCAGAGTTTGGAATAAATGCACACAACTCCATGATCGAAGGACAATCAGATGTCGAGAGTCCAAACTCTTGAACAAGATATCTCCATTCCTTCCAAGGCCTAATCCTGGGGTCCCATAAATCACGCCAATAGAAGACACCCTTTCGGCCCAGTTGGCATGCCTGAAAACATGGTATCTCTGCTACACAACCCCCCTGATCTCACAAATTCCAGATCGAACAGGAGGTGAGATCCCACCCAGCTCAACTGCCCTCCCACTTCCACTGGACCATTCTAGACACTAATATCCAGGTCACACAAATACTCCGAAACAGGATAGACCCAACAACTTGAAATAGAGAGGGGGAAGAGATGATGTCACATAGACCAAACACACCCTGGACCTTGCCAATATGCTTCACTGAAAGAATCCAATGACTTATCCTTGTAAATTAATAACTTAGGACCTAAGACTTTACAAGTTAAACATTACAATGTCTAACACCTCCCCTGGTCCCCCCTTTATTTTCTTTTCCATAACTCCCAACAGATCTTTGAACTTATTGAACTTCTCTTTGTTGATTGCCTTGGTGAAAATATCTCCTACTTGATCTTTTGACCTGAAGAAATTCAATTCTATCTCCTTGTTCTATGGATGTTCGTTGATATAATGATGATGAACCTCTATGTGCTTTGCCTTTGAATGAAAATCCAGATTCCTTTCCATTTTTATTTGTAGGATTTGATAATAATATTATAGAAGGAACTTAATATTCTCAATTCACTTTCTTTTTATTTCTTCACTCTTCCATATTTCTTGGTTATAAATACTTTTAGTTATGTTTCATCTTTAATATTAATAGTTTTAAAACTCCAATATTTGTTACTTTGTTTTGTTAAGGTTTTTACTTGCAATTGAGAATTGTAATATCTTATTGAATTATCATCCCTCTAATTTGGTTCAATCCCACCATTAACAAAGGTGCCATTCTATCTTTTATAGAGAAGATTCTCGACTTTTCCTCATCAGGACCGTCTGTTTTGTGCAGAGGTTTCTAAGTGAAAAATGGTAAGAAGAATGTAGTGGCCAGAGTCTGTAAGTCTTAAATAATCACCATCTTGTATTGTTCTCTAATGGCATTATTCCATAACCCTTTGCTGCAGAACGGATCTGCAGAAAGCTATTGAGGATGAGGATTATGTGTATGCTGTTGAGTTACGCAATAAAATTTCCAAGCTTGAGGTGCGACATCTTACTTGCTAACCAGACACTATTTTGATTTTCGAGTAGTAGATGAGGTCATTTTTAATCTGGTACATACCTACTTGCTTAAAGTCTGTAGAACAAAAATGATCATTAATCATGATTCAGTAAACTTATGTTGTTGTGGATTTACAGGCAGATTCTTTGGCAGCAGCGGCCAAGGCATTGGCTTACCAGAATGCAGAGTATGCATTTCGACTTGGGCAGAAAGTAAGGCATGCGATTTTTGGTATGTATCATAGAGCGGACTTCAGCTAGCCATTAAGAGTGAAATTTACAAAGAAACAAAAAAGCAAAGCATTATTTGATTAAGATACTACATATCTTACAAAAGACGTAGAAAAATAAAGGTACAAATTTTATTGAATAATGTTAAATTACATGCTGTGATGTTTTTATTTCCACAATTTTAGATTTCTTGTTCATGAAATCATTGTTCACATAGTTGTAACTTGTAAGTATATACTATTGCCTTTCAACTAGCAAGTAGTATTGGGATGTTTCATCTCAAACTATTTCAAATTGTTTGATGTGGGTGTTACTCTTATCCGTGTGTTTGAATGACGATGTAAGCTACAACCAAAGTTACTAAGTTAGCGCCAAGTTAGGCTGCGCAACTTTTTCTCATAGTCATATTTTGTCTTATAGTCTGTGTTTAATGAATAAGATGTGGTCGATGAAATCCTTGAATTATTTTTATTATTATAATGCAATGATATACTTCATTATAAAGTGGGCTATTGGATATGTCATGAGTTTATTATAAAGTCCTAGTTAGGACGTATTAGTTAATTAATGGTTTTGCCATGTGTATGTGTCCCTTTGTGTATAAAGATGCCCATTTCTTGATTTAAGTAATCATCACAAGTATAAAGGAAGAGAGAAATAAAGAAATTGTACTAATGTCCACGTGACCAAAATAGGTCAATGGAAATTGGAATTAGGAAGAGCAACTTTTGACAACAACCAGGAGTACATAGAACATCTTTGAAGCAGTGCAGAACCTAGTTTAAAGAAAAAAAAGTAACTTGACAGTATGTTAAAAGGAGGTGAGCCCTGTTAATATTTGAAACTAGATAGGCACTGTTGCCGCCGGATCACGCACCTTGTTAGCGCAGCAGAAATCTATGCTACTGCTCGGTGCGCCCTTGGGGGCAAGGCTCAAGTCAAGGCTATCACCTGATCTTGACCCCTCCGTTTAGGCCAACTCCTAACCGAAGCCAAGGGGGGTAGTCCCTTTGGAATGTTTCTAAGGCTATTAGAATGTTTCATTAAATTAATTAAGGATGTTTTTTAGGAGTTTTGGGAAGGTATGATTACACAAGTCCAAGTTTGTTTGCAAAAATAGTTTTAGATAGATGCTTTCACCAGCAGAAAGTAAAATGCCCACCAATATAATGAAGACAACACCACAAGTTACTGATATTAAGCAAAGTAATGAATAATGTTGTTGTGGACCAATGCCAAATGGAGTCAATAAATGAAAGATAGATGCTGCTGAAAGGGAAATGTTTTGCAAGTGTCTCTTGGTTGATTTTAAATTATTAAATGTTCGAAGTTGTTAAGGGAAAAAGGGGAAACCCCTGAGATACCGTGAGTTACAGGGAGCAATGTCCATAAATTGAGGGAAGGTGGCTCCTCACAAAGACGTGTGGGCTGGAATGGAGTCTCTAGGGCAGTGTTCAACACTACATCAACAAGGGTGTAGCCTAACTGTGCCCTGAGGTCGCCTCCTAGTTGTTCCTGCTTCTTCTGAGAAATTTGCCCACGCGAAACTCAATTAATCGTAGTGCTGGATTTTCACTCTGTGAGGGGTCGTAGATTTTATTAGATGAGTTGTTAGATTAAATGTGGAGATTTAAAGAGTGGTTACAACTCTTTTTGATTTCCCACAAGACTAGGTAGAATGCCTGCAAGGGGAAAGAGCATACTTTGAGCTGTAGCCAAATGTTTTATTCCGGTTTATGCTTGAAAATAAAGTGCTTAAAAGGAAAAACAGAAAGATATGAAGCATCAGAACTATGTGTCACTTTTTTGATCAACCACCACTAATCGGCAATGCCTTTGTGTGGTGGTGAGAGCATAATTCGTGGCAACAAGATCGGTGTTATTTCTAACTTACTTTTGCGAAATGAAAGTAAAGTAAAAGTAAATAAATGAAATAAGTATACAACCCTACATTTGAAAGTGTTGTGTGTGTTTGGTGTTCTATTAGAAAAAATTATGCCACAAAAAACTTGACACTGCAAATACCCCCAGGGGGATGGGGTGTGGGCGTTGTGTAGCCCACTTGCTTTTGTTTAAAAATATTACAAGAAAACTCTTTAAAGAATTGCCACTTAGTCCATTTATAGTTGGATCTAAGGGCTTACAATTTTATAGAATGATGTACAAGTTAATGGGGGGTCCATGGAGAGTGTTTTTTGCACTTTTCGACAAGATTTCGTAAAAAATCCGCCCTCTTTTATCTTGGACCTGCTAAAGACCAACGAGCTAAAAAGATCCAAATTAGTGGATTATTTGAACAAAATACAAAAAAAATACACTACTTTAAGTACTTGAAAATTTTGGGAACATTAATGGAAACAAGTACTTAAAATAACAATCTAGATCTATCTTTAAATGAAATTTTAAGAGTAAATTAGATCTGATATGTATGCTAAAATAAAAGAAGATAAATGATTTATACTTTGTGGATCTAACTTCTATCAAGCAAAGAGATCAAGTAACCGAAAGAAATTTTGAGTTTTAAGAGATGGTAGGAAAGAGGCCCTCAAGTTCAAGCTTGAATACCGTGAAGGAGAAAAAGCATCTATGGAACAAAATGTTAGATCCAAATATTCAAATGTAGTGGAGAGAAGGTGGAGGCAACCGAGCTCCAAAAATCCCTTCACCTTAGGCAACCTGCAAAACTATACACTTCTGAAGGAAAACAAGATCAATCTAGTACATTTATCAATAAAGATGAGGAGAATATTAGTATATCTAAATACAACCTATTACTCCTACAATCTTGAAAGATGAAACATAAATAAGTAAAATGGCAGCTGCAAATACTTATTGTAATAAGCTAGAATCAATCTATAAGCTTGCAAAAAGAGAAAGTAGAGCTAACTAGATATCACCTCAATACTCATCAACAATCACAACCATGCGGGGGAAATGCAACCATGAGCCTCCAAATCCTTCACAAAATTTTATTCAACAACTAACATCAAATGCCAAATAGTACATGAGCAGAGGTTCAATGCTCGATGAAGAAATGGGAGCACGAGCCTTGCTTTTATAGGAGAATGAGAGAGGATGGCGCATTCCTTGAAAGAGGGAGTTCGAATCTCAATCCAATCCTTGATTGGAGTTCCAATAGATGTGCCAACTCATGGGTGGGCTGCCACATAGGAAGGGCGCCTCCATCAAAGCTTTGGAAACTCCTCCATTTAACCACGAATTGCCACCTAAGAGAAGTCGCCCAAGAGAGGAGAGGGCTCACTTCTCTCAAGATGACAACTCGCCTCCTCCATAATATCGATTGGATTCATCAAATATTGCATGAGATATTCATTAATGCCAATGCCAACTCAACTGGGCCTTCATAGAGACAAATTCCATTGATTTTGGAATTTGATTTTCTCTCATATCTCTATTTTTTTAATTAAATAATTCCTCAAAATTAATTTTGAGAGAATATTTATTTAAGTGAATAATATTCACTTAGAACTTAGGAAAAGTGGGTTTAGGGGTTTTGTGCGTGCTCTGTGTTAGAAAACGAGTACCCCCATGGAAAATTTTGCCTCGTAACCACACTTTTATCACTTTTTTGATTTTTTAATTAAATTATTAAAAAATCTCGTTAAACGGGAAAAATTATTTTTGTCCAAATAACTTGAAAATCCTAGGGGACCTAGTGCATGTCCATATTACTCAATACTGATGGTTAGCATGTGAAAAATACATAGACACATAGGCTCTAATAACCTCTCTAGGTTCGACCACCATGGAAAATACTCCAACTTTGGAGGTGTGAGTGAAAAACTCAGGAATTATACGCCACTGAAGCGTAATGAATAATTCCTAAGGAAAAAACACTTTAGAGTATCCCCTTGATAGCTAAACCTAAAGTAGGCCAAGCCTTTTACAAAAGTATCATGCTTAGACCAACTTATTACAATTCCCCCACGGGGGTCTAGACATGCAAATTTTACAAAGGGCCAAAAATTTGGCCTGATGAACTTCTGAACTCTGGCTTGGTCCACCTAATTGCAACTTAGTGGACAACAGGCACCAAGGAGACTGGAGATTGTACACTGTCACTTTGTACAGTCTCCCTGTACTTTGATTTAGTGCTTGCAAACCATAGGGGGAAATGCCTATGGAACCTTTTGGCCAAGTGTGAACCCTAGGAATAGAAAAGCACAGCTAAAATGCAATAAATGCTCACTGTAATACATAAACGAAGACCTGAATCTGCAAAGAAACACACTAAACAACAAGCTATATTTGTAGCTTGACACCCTAGGATAGATTTCTTCCTTGGGAAACATCTAGATCTTTTGTTAGGGCATGAACACCTGCTCTTAGAAGTACAGATCTGTATGCAAAATGTAAAAGAACATATAAATGGAGAAATTAGCAATAATGACTTTAGTGCTTTGAATCCTGTGGACTATAGAGTTTAAAAAAATAACTAAGGGGGAGTACTTACCACTGTTAATCAATTCGATAGATCAAAGTAACACAAAAGACACAATACATTGGTGGAATATAGTTGTCGAATATATGTTACCTTTATTTCCAAAGTTGTAAATACAAAGTTTGAAGGAATACAAGCTTCACCTACAAGAAATCTAGGGGGCATCCAACCACTTCTGAAACACCTTTTTGCACTGGCGTTCAAGGATACAATCATGTGAACACAATACAAGCTTCTCTGCTTCTCATAAACGACTATGCACTCTCACCATCACTTTAATTGAAAAGAAGGATGTGAGGAGATTAGAAATCCAAAAAAAATCACTAGTGAATAATAGCGGCTTATCTTCTATCATCCTACCCTCAAACATATGCTGGAAAGTAACACTCAGATTTATGAAGGCAAATTTGGTGTTAACATGGACTCCATGAGTTTAATCCTAGAAAATGAAATAGAAAGTACATCAAAATAAAGAGAGCACCCAAGTAGTAATGTTGCACTAGAAAAGGTAGCAAAGAATGTGGATGCCGAGGAATCAGGGAAACCACCTACACATATGCTGGATAGAGAGTAACACAGGGGATGGCAGTGTCTCACAAATGGGTAGAGTGATGAGAATGCTTCCAATAGACTCTAGACAAGCAACCTTTTAGCAAATTTATTTGTCAGCTTTTCTCACTTGAGATTTATCATTTATTTCACTTAAATATTTTCATTAGCCAGCCTCCAAAAGCAGGTGCCCTAAGAGCCTTCTGGGCTTCAGTTATGACTCGTTATGACCTCCATTATCCGCCACCGTCCATAGGTGCTATGGAATGACCACCCTGTTGCCTTGTGGGGACAAACGACCTTACATCAAACAAGGATGAGTGCTCGTTCTTTGGCCACTAACTAGTTAATATAGATATGTATGGTAGTGTTTACCAACACTGTTTTTGATGACTTAGCATTCCTTTAGATATAACATTTAAGTTCTGATGCTTTAGTGCTTAGCAACACTGTTGATAGGAATACTTGCTTTTGAGGACTAGAGGAGAACAATCATTGTGACTAAAATCACACACTCCAGAGCCGAGACACAATGTAAACAGGGAATCTATCCAACACAGAGGTCTAGGTGGGGGAAGTCGTCAAGATCACTAGGTAAGGTGTAAGTCGAGATTGTTGTCCACTAAGTTGCACTTACGTGGGCTGCTTGTGAACCGACGAAGACTTGAACAACTTACATTATTCATTGCTAGAGTTTAGAAGTTCATCAGGCAAATTTTTTTTTCCCTTTGTAAAATTTGCATGTCCAGACCCCTACGGGGGAATTGTAATAAGTTGGTCTAAACATGAGTATTTTGTAAACAGGCTTGGTCTACCTTAGGTTTGCCATCAAGGGGATACTCTAGAACGATGTTGAAAAAGTCGGCATCGACAAAAAGTTGGCAAGGGTCCTGTTATCACCAATCTTGTAGTTTCCCCTAATGATGAATCCTATAGAGGATGGTAGAGGGGATAGGCAACCAAAGTGGTGAACCACGAGAGCCTCGATTCCCAAAGGATTGGTTGTCACGCCAATCGAGGCACCCTTCACTTTATACTATCAAAGCCATAGATAGTAAAGGGGGAGACCCTGATCTACTCCCAACAGGAGAGATCTAACCCAATCATCAGATCAAGCTATATAGATAGGGTACGTAAGGTGACAGGTGTAGAGCCCTAGATTTAAGGAAATGGGGTCACTGTGGAGGCTTAAGGAATGTAAGAAGATAATTAGACACAGTGACTCAAAGATTAAAAGTGATTCTAGGATTTAGGTGCGAGTACAAATGATCAAAATCAACTGCCTTGGGAAACGCGGCCCTTAAAACAGGGAAAGTGCCCCAAAGAGTGGATCTGAAGGTTTAGGATTTCTAGCACAGCTTGATTGAAGGGTATGACAGTGTTAAAGCACGCAAGCTCAGAAACAAGGAACAAACGACAAGAAAAACCAGTCAAACAGGGAATGCACAAGGGTTTAGAGACTAGTGCCTTGGGATTTGGGCCTGATGGAGTCTCCCAATGATGACGCCTAGGAGAACCCACCTAGGGATATGCAAAAGGCTAAAAACCTAGAAATGGTTATGCTGTAAACCAAGTTGTTTGAGCCAGAGAATTTTTCGAAGGATTTTTCTGAGGGTTTTAACATGAAATGACAGATGGGTAGGATAGAAGAATAACTTACATACCTTACAAGTGTACCTGAGTCATGGAGATGATTGCTATGATGTTGAGGATTGTTCCCGCAGAGATCAAATGAAAGTTTGACGAGTTATCTTGCCCACACGAGTTATGCTCAGCTCCACAAATGCTCCCTCCTCTTCCTGTCAAACCAAGGACAATGAAATCAATCAGTTTAATCAAGAATGGAAGAAATACAAATGACGAACATGATAACAAAGAGTAAGAGGTACGAAGACAATGATACTCCCTGAAACCGATGAAGAGAAACAAAAGGAGCAGGGAGAGTCTCCCCAGCCAATGCGCCTTCCTCACCAAATCGACTTCTTCACCTGTAGATAAAATGTGGAGAAAAGATGTGCAAAATAATCACCAAGACCCTCAGTGCAAAGGAAGAACTGTTTCAATCAACACCAATAACATCCAAAACCAGAGCACAAGTATTTGCAAGAATATATTTTATTCTAGAAGCCAAGAGCCAAAAGTCCCTTTACAATGAGGGGGTCTCTCCTTTAAATAGGAATGGGAGAGACCAAAACCCTAACCACCTTTTTAATGAGTGGATAAGATTAAAAGATACATAAGTGATAATCTACGGTTGAGATGAGCTCAACATAAAGTACATGGATCAACTCAAAAATATAACAAGACACCATGGACAAAATCGCCCTAGGGGGACGTCCCACTCCAAGTGACTAGGAAAACATGACATAACGCTCATGGTGGGTCTAGGGGGTAACATATATCCTCCCTAGTGTGTCCCCATGGCACAATAACACAAGATGACTCAATAAAGTACAACAATGTGCCCAAGTGGCAAAGTCGTGTGCCTCCAAAGACACCATAAAACCATTTAAAATGAGCTCAGGAAGTGTGTAGGCCCCACTTATTGATGCAACTATTGTGGAAGGTGTGGGAGACATCACACACATCATCAAAATCATTCTCATGCCGTTTCCTTGCCTCAGTAGCCCAAATCGAATTCCTCTGTAGCCAATTTTACCATTTTTATGCCTTTGTAAATCACCTGTAGAAGATAGAAATGCCCATAAATCACTGTCTTCTCACCTGGGGCCAAAACTGACTGTACCAACATGTCCGGGAGTATGGCAATATTGTAAAAACAAGTGGCTATACCACATACTCCCTTTGTAGCGCCATAGGTGAACCAAATAAATCATGAAACTGCTCTGACAGGCCATTTTTAATGGCAATTTTGCACTGAAGTGATAAACTGAGAGAAATCCCAACTGAAATTGCCCGAAACTGAAAAATGATTGTCCCAATGGACTCAGAGAGCTCAAATGCACTGGAGATGCATACTCATACACCATATGGATGACTGCATAGTCATATAATATCAATACCATGCCTGGACATATAAAAATAGTAATAATCTGTAAATGATCACAATCATTAAAATACCACAGATCACTACTATAAACCTGTAACTGCTGCATGAAACCATCTCGTGACCAATAATAGACCACATATCATCAATATCTGTCATCCAGGGTCTAACTCATCTCGTGTCCTGTGGTTGACTTGGTCAAACTGACCCATAATATGACCCAAGCTGAAATATCAAAGTGTTGTAAGTGTAACTGGTTAAGACATGCTTCATTAATCATTCAAATAGCAATATAAACATAAAGTAATCAATTCACTGGCGATCTAAAACAAGATATTCAAGATTTTATTAATAATAATAGCTTAGACTAGAACCTCAAGGCTATACTCACTTCATGGCTGTGATCAATTTGCTAGTAATGGGTGAAGGTGGAAAACTACAAGGCTAGGCTAAGGGATGACTGTACAAACTTTACATCGTGATACTTTGGAAGTAGGAAAGGGGATACACACTAAAGCATATGCTGGACAAGCAATAACATAGGGGATGGCAGTGTCTCACAAATGGATAAGCTGTTTGGGAAGTGCCTATTCAACCTTGATAGATGTCTACAACTCACATCCAAGCTGACTCAGCTCCATGAGGATCTTTTCTAGAGCCACCATGACTAGGTGTCAGGCTAACCGTAACTCGAGACTCTAGGGGACACTTAGAATTAGCTGTCCCTTACTCCATCTCATATCACAACCCGCAGGCTAATGAGGAATAAATCATTATAGTATAAGGCCAAAAGTGTTAAATTTCATACATTCATAACATAAAACATAAATGCATTACCAAGATCACTAGAAGCAAGACAAAGCACAAAACAACAACACAGAGTTTGACCTGGGAAACCCAAATGGGAGAAAACCCAACAACCTTCGTAGAGAGATGATAATTCCGAGATCAGAGTACAAATAAGAAAAGAGAAAGAATGTGAAAGTGTCTTTCACAAGTAGATGCCCCAAATAAGCTTCCTCCTTCAAGTGATGCGAAATCAGCCTCCTCCAAGTGATGCGCACTTGCTAAGTGTGAGAATGAGCTAATGAGGTGCACTAGCCTCCTATTTATACAAGTGCAAAAACCAGAAATTCCCTAATTGGGCCGACTTCACCTGGGGGCAATAAATAATTTATTTTTAATAATTTTCTTTTGTTTATTTGCACCCCAAGGTTTACATTGAATCTTTCCTGTAATTACATAAATAATTACATCCAGTTCATCTCCCTTAGGAGGTACAAACAAGTACAATGAAGGTACAATAAAATATAATGAATAATATCTTCCAAAGTTGTAGAAAATCCAACAAACAGATCATTGGATATAACATACATTTAACCACTGCTTTTTGGGCTTTTCATTCATTTAATTTCAGTGGCCAACAATCTTTGGATTTTGCATTTATTTAACCATTGCTTTTCAATTGGCCTTTAGATATACCTTCAAGGGGATTTACATTTCAGTTTCCATAGCCTTTTAGTCCGTGTGTTTAAAAACACATTCTTGGATTTTCATTTCAATAGGCCTTCATTCACGTGTGTTTAAAAACACATTCTAGAATGGTATTGCATATAAGATATATAATAAGTTTCCAGATACATGTAATGATGGTAGTACTATCTGTTTCAGGTCTAGCCAACACAACTTAGGCAACTCAGAGCCGAGACACAAAGTAAATAGGGAAGCTCATCCAACGAAGAGGCTAGAGTGGGGAATTCCTCCATATCATAGGTTAAGATGTAAGTCAAGATAAAACTAAAATTGGAAGGTAATGGATGGATGAAGAAAGTGGCAACATGGTGCCAAAACTAGCAAGCCAAAATATGGTGGGATTGATCACTTCCATTCTCCCAAGGAGGGAAAAACCAATGAGTATAGACAAGAACTTCATAATTCTGAGCGGGACACTAGATAAATACATAATAACCACCAAGCCCATAATATATATATGATTGCTAGATCATGACACTAAATGCTAAATCATGCTACTAGAATGACCAAAAAAGCAATACAAACCATATATCCTAAACCCATATACCTGTGCAAACCATCTGAACCATCATCTGTCTATTGGGAACCTGTTGCTGCAACTCTGGGTAGCATACTGCTCTGTATGGCAAAATGGCTACATCGGTCATCAAATCTGAGTTTCCTGAGACTCAGTCATGGCATAAGGATGTACTGGCTGCTCATAATCATAGGAGTGATCCAAAGATAGATGCTCATCTCAAGCATCTTAGTGTAAAGGACTGGCTGAAAAATATACTGGAAATTGGAATAAATATATGGTAGCCCCAACTACTATAAATGTGATAACAGGTCCCGAATACAACTTCTTGGCAACATCGGCAAAAAACTCGAGAAAAATCGACAAAAGTCGGCAAACATTAAAAAATACAAAATACATTCACTTTTTTCAGAATTTTAAACATATAAAGCAACAATAACATAAGATAAACACCTTGGAACATAAATATGGAGAAATCGCTGATATATAGATATAGTGGATGCAAATAGCTCGAAGCGGTTTGATTTCAATGACTCCAACTGCTAAAAAGTAATAAAATTTTACAATTTTAATGAAAAAATATATATTAAAGATACCAAGCTATGATTCCAAACCATTAGAGACAAAATATTATCAAAAATTGCAACAACTGCAATACATATCTAAATCAAAATTGAAAAAACATAATCATCAAAATCTTTGTCTATGTCTGGGATCCTATTCATCAATAGCACCATGTTCCCCCACCTCTAGGCTCTAGCCCTTGCCTCTACCTCTAATCTCGAAGTTGATCCTCTAAGGACATCAATTAACACCCTACAATTTTGATGAAACTTCTTAATCCAAGCGTTAAAATAAGGTAGAAAGAGCTTCCAATGCTTAATAAGTGATTTTGCTTGACTGAAGGGTACATTTTTTAATTAAGGTCATGACAGAGGAATTCAATCAACTTCAACAATCAGGCATCGACACCACCAACATCAAGGTACATAGAGAGCTTGATGTGCTTCATTAAATTCCAATCCCTTACCCACATACATGATAGAATCCAGTGGAAATGTTGATCCTGAAATCCTGAAAACCATTAAGTCTATTGAATTCTTAATGGGATCTAAAATTCTACTTTTTGCATATGAAGTCCGATGAGGTTGGAACCACTCTCAAACATCCTGAAACAATTAATGGTAATATTTAAAATTTAAGTAAAAGGATGGAAAATGTAAGATAAAGAGAATGTCACTTGTACAAAACTCATCAATTTAAAAAAAAAACCCGAGTTTTTAAAACTGTGAAAAAGCCTCCTTGGTGATTTTTTCCATTATGGAGGCCTGGGCGACTTTTTGGGTCGATCCATGCTTTTTACTAAAAAGTCGCACCTCCACGACTTTTAAAAAATCGCAATTTTTCCCCGCCAATTTTTTGGCTAGGGAAAAACTCGCGACTTTTTAAAAAGTCGCCAATTTTTCAGCGAGGTTTTCAACACTGATTGTAAGGAGGTACTACCCCCTTGGACCTTGGCATTCATGCTCATCAATCCCTTTTACTTTATTTGTGTGGCAACTTCATCTTGGACTTGGTCTTCAAGGACTAGTCTTCATTTGATTATGGGACTCTTCTTTCTTGTACTTCATTTGTATTTGAGACCTTCGCCTTTTCATTTTTTGTAATTTTTGAGGCCATTTTCATTGGTAAATTTTTCACGTACAAGGAGTCTTCTATTGGAAGCTACATCATATGCCGTCATTTATTTTTCAGGCATACAGGAGGAGGAATTTTCTACTTCAATACAAGGGGGGAGCAACTCCTTCCACTTGGTGTTAGTAAAGCCCCAGGGATCTATAACAATTGGCCACATAACCTGTCACGTTGTCCTCACAACAAATGATCAATCCCGAGACACCATGGATAATGGGGAAGTTCTCCTGGTGAAGAGGTCACAGAAGGGAGAGGTCTAGAATCCATCTATCAAGCCTTATGTAGAGGTTTTACATCAAGAAGTGGAGTGAATACCAATAATGGATGAAAAGGTCAAAGGTGGACCAGAGGGAGGGGGTAAAAGCTGTTAACAATACCAAGAGTAACCTTGGTGCCTTGGCTAATAAACAAACCACACATCTTTCACCCTCGTCAACTTAAGGGTGATACTACTAGCTATACTCATAAGGAAATCACTAAGCATTATTGTTCATTAATTTGTTAGGCACACATCATCATCATCATCATCATTGTATTGGTATATAGCAATACATACATATCCTCTGATCATCCATTATGCAACATCATAATCATATCATGGGGAGCCCAAGAATAGCAAAGATGGACTCCCATGATTTGGAACAAGCAAAATAAGTTTGTGTTATTGGTATGCCCACAGACTGTGGCATAACATGACTTTTATTTAGGCACCAAACATAGGAATAGTATGTAGAGACCTTAGAACATAACATATAATTAGTTAATTGCGAAAGGGGGACATGATGGAAATGGGTGAAGTGGCTAGTGAAATGACATGATATGAAAAGTGGCTAGGTAAAATGTTGTTAATGAGATGAAATGAGGGCCATGCTTACTTAAATCCCTAGGGGCACACCTAATCCCATAAGGTCATACACTTAATCTGATGAGGAAAGTAGAATTATAACCACACCATGATGCTCCCTAGGCTATTGAAACAATATTTGAGGATGTATGAGCCGCTATAGAGTAACACCTTTGACCTCCTAATGTTATGTTCTCACATGAGAAAGCATTTTACCACAAGTCAAGTAGAGAGGATATGGCATAACACTAGTACCAATTGGATTTCCATGTCTATCTCTAGCATATGGCAAGGCATGCTGAGTAGGCTGGAAGCATCTTTGAGCTAGCTGAAAGTGTCTCTGTCAAGTGTCTATGGGAAAACCATAAATCTCATCTGTGGAATTGCTAGATGTGATGGAAGATCACATAGGAAATGATGATCAAGTCACTTCATACATGTTAGGGGGTAATAGATCTCTTTGCCCAAAGATTCTGGTATTGATTGTGTGTGTGAGGTTGTTTTCTTCTAACTCAGAATTGCAGGTTTTTTGAATTGAGAATTAGATAAGGGGTTTCATGCAGATGTTGTGTCTTTACCATAGAGACCTACCCAAAATGGAGTAATATTTTGAGACTCCATTATGGTTTTTAGCCTATATATTTGAATGCCCATAATGTTTACAATGTACATGTGAAAGTGAAAATATATCGTGCCACATATTATTTTGGAGTGTCACAACAAGATCTACACACTAGTGTAATCAAAATTCAATTATGGCATCTATATTGAAGGATATTTCCTAACAATATATGTGCATGGCAATATTACAATAACTTAATGTCATGTTGGCTATTGTAAATTATGGAACATAGAAGATTATGAGACCAGATAAATTAAACCTATAAGAAGTAATGCATCTCAATATCCTTTATTGCTTTTGATTGACATGTATGAATAACATCGCGATCACGTGTTCAAATATCCATTTGGATAATTACTACCTATGACATTATGGTCCATCGATGATGGTATAATTTTCCATGTCCATGTAATGGATGTGAATTTAATTTTGTGCTCAAATGCTCAAGGCTCAAATGTAACTCTATGCTTACTGGACATCTGCGTTTTCATTGTAGCTTGAGAGGTTTGCACTTTGCAGTAATCGCTTACAATTTTTTATCATCATTGTTCACCCATTCACAATTTTGCTCATAGCAGTGCTGAAGAGTCGAAGACCTGCGACATTCTCCAAATCACCTCCTTGCTAAGGGGGGTAAATGGGAAACTCCCATTAGTTTGCCTCTGTGCCTTGAAGAAAAAGGAAACCACTACCCATACAAGCATTGACTATGATATAATATGTTAGTGGGTGTGGAAATCTCTCCAAATCATCTCCTTTCTAGGGGAGTGAATGGAAAAATCCCATTAATTCACCTGTGTCCTACAGAAAAGGCAGTCACTGCCAATATGAGAATTGACTTGATATAATATGTTAATGGTTGTGGAATTTTTTTATGCAGTAATAGTTTTTTGTGGCAATGTAAATGTTACACATGCATGATATCATGACCACAAAGGAAAAGACTATGGTGTAATGAAGTTTGGAAATCATCTTGGACATGTATAGCCATAGTGGGGTTTGTGCTAGTCACATGGACCTACTTGACTAGTAAAAACGTTACCTATCTCTTCTGATACAAACCACCATGACATGGGATATACCTCTTTGTCAGATTGGTGCCAAAAGGTGTTAGTGACATTGAGGTTACTATTATCACACAACTTGTAGTTGCCCCTAGTGGTATCCCATCCGGGACGGTAGAGGAGATGGACAACTAAAGAGGTGACCCAAGAGATGCCACGGTTCCCAATGCAAGGTGGGAGTCACGTCAACCGAGGCACTCTTCACTTTAGATCTAGAGGAATCAAGACCTAGGGGGAGACCCTATTACCAATCAAAGATGATTGGACCCAAACAAAGGTTCCTAGGGATAAGTAAATAATGAGTTACAGAAACCAATGCAAGGTTAAGTGGACCTAGAAGTTAAAGTATGGTTGATGGTGGTTTGAGAGATGATTAGTGTTTCAACCAATATATGATTTAGGCCACATGATTAGTTATAATGACAAGATCTAGTACCATGTGTTACACAAGTGGGACCTACTTTCTTGAGATATGTGAATAGTTCAAATGGGACCCACAAGGTGAAATTAAGGGATGCAATTGGTACTAGTGGATATGTAATGAGTAGATCTATGGATCTAAGTTGAAATTAGCAATACCCACATATAGGATCTAAGGTTTGACACAATTCCCAAGGAGTGCGACTTGCCTAAGGAGGACTAGTGCCTTGTTGGATGGGTTAATGGAGTCAAAAGATATGTCAAAGTGTAGATCGGGACACCTAGCATGCAAATCAAGTGGGCTAATTGGGATATGATGGTTGGATTTTGCTAGATCTAGGGTTTCATGATATGAGCCAAGTGGACCACAATCCCTTAAAATAAGGAATGCTACCCCCAAGGAAGATCGTCACAAAATGATATTCTAGACCTAGGTTTCAAGGTATGCCCGTTCCAAATCCATAAAAATCTCAACTACCCACGTCCTCAAAGTGGGCAAACTCAATCACCCAAGGAAGTGCGACCTTGCTCAAGGAGGGCTAAAAGATGGGAAAGGGGTGTCAAAACAAGTCCAATGGCCATCAAATTGTAGATGCAAGTAGTTTAGGCAATGATCTATGTGGATCTAGAAAATCAGGACAATCCAAGGGTTAGATCTTACTAGATCTAAGTTTTAAGGTGCCAAGTAGTCCAAAATGGGGTTTTAATCCCTTGAAAAGTGGAATGATGCCCACAAGGTAGAAATCACCAAAGTAAGAGTCTAGGGGTAGGTTATCAAATATGTTGATTGCAAAATCAAGTGGGATCTCACCTACCCATATGCTAGATCTAACCAAACAAGCCTCTCCCAAGGAAGTGCGATTTGCCTCAAGAGGGCTATATTGCCTTGAAAAGTGTGTCAATTTTAACCCAATCACCACCAAACTATAGATCCAACTAGGGGTGGATGCTATAGAGGTGGGTTTTTAATATCTCTTCAAAAGCAAGGCTAGATCTAAGTAGATCTAAGAAAAACCAAAATGAGGGTTTTGATTAATTAGGGTTTTTATGATCTAGAAATTATGGATGATTCAAAGAAGAAGAAGATCATACCTTTGGAGCATACCTGGGTGAAGAGATGAATGCTAGTTGAGATGAGGATTACTTTTGCTAAAGATCAAATGGAGAATTTTTTTGAAGTCCTATTGCCAAATCGATTTTTCCAAGCCACATATGTGTCCCTCTAACCTGTCAAAACCAAGGAGCAAAGCATCAATCAGTTTAACATGTTGAAGGTAGATACAAGTAAGAAAGAGATAAGCAAAGAATAGTTGGTGCAAAAGACAAAACCACTCCCTGTTTAACCCAAAACGTCCTCCTCCAAGCTTGAAGGGCAAGCCTCCCCACCAATTCGCACTTGTTGAAGAAGTCTTCTCCACCTGTAAAAAAAGATATGGCAAATATGCAAGATAGCTACAATAGATCCTCCAGTGCAATGGACAAAAGCATTTAGAATCAAAGCAACCAACATCCACTCCAACCCAAGCATGTACTCCAAAAGATAGAAATTTTATTCCAAGAGCCAAGAGCCAAAAATTTCTATATGATTTTACAATGAGAGGCTCTCTCCTTAAATAGGATGGAGAGAGACCATAATCCTAACCACTTTTTACATGAGTGGCTAAGATTAAGAGATCAAAAGATCTAATCAATGTTTGAGATGAGTTCAACAATAAAATACATGGATCAACCATAAAATAGAACCATAAGAGGACAAAATCGCCCTAGGAGAGGGGATCCCACCAAATCATGATGACAAAATATAACAATAAGCTTATGGTGGGTCCAAGGGGTAATTTTAGCCACCCTTGGTCAATCCCCATAGCACAATAATAATAAAATAGTCATCAAAGTACCAAATCATGCCTCTATGGACAAATCGTGGGCATTAGGAGGCCTCAGAAATCATCAGAAAATGCCATAAGTGATGGATGTGGGCCCCGATGAAGCTGAAACTGCTAGAGAAGGTGTGGAAGACATCGCACTCATCATCACTGACCACCCATGCCAAAACTTTGCCTCAGTAGCCCAAATCGAATTCCTCTGTAGCCATTTCTACCAATCCAAAACTGCCTTGGGAAGCGTGTACCTGCCCCAAACTGCCTCCTGGAGTGCCTGCGCTGTCAAGGTGAGGGCACCAGTGTGTCCGGGAGGGGGGTAATATGGTAAAAACAAGTGGCTGGACCACCCCCTCCATCATCAGCGCCCTAGGTGAACCAAATAAAATCCAACTCTGCTCTGACAGGGTCTCCGACAAACCAAAACTGCACTAGGACAACCTACTGAGGCTCAATCATCACTGTAACTGCCCAGAACTGAAAACAGACTGTCTCATTGGACTCAGAAGGTCCAAAACTATCCAAGATGTGTACTCATACACCATATGGATCACTGCATGATCATATAATATATCTAATATACCGAAACAGGTGAAATAATAATAATCTGTAAATGATCAAATAATGCTGAAAACCATAAATCATCATCATAAACCTGTATCTGATGCATAGAACCATCATGTACATGTACATAGACGATATATCATCTATCTGTATCATCACAAGGTCCAATAATCTCATGTCCTGTGATTTACCTTGGTCAAACTAAGTTTGACCAGGTCAATATTGACCAAATATAACTCAGGCTATCATTAGAAGCTGTTGCAAAGTGTCAAAGGTTAATGTAGGCTCTACAACTCATTCAAATAGCAATTATAACAAAAATTAATCATTATTGGCGATCTACCAACAAATATATAGTGTTATTAATTATTATTATGACTCAGACTAGACTTTCAAGACCATACTCATTTCATAGTTGTGATCAATTTGCTAGTGAAGGGTGAAGGCTAAAAATAAACTGGCTAGGCCACAGGGTGACTGACTGACTTAACATTGTGACACTTTGGATATGGGAAAGGGAATACACACCATAGTATATACTGAATGAGCAACAACACAGGGAATGGCGGTGTCTCACAAATGGATAAGTTGTTTAGAGAGTGCTTATTCAACTTAGGCATCATGTCTACATCAAGTTGATCCAGGTTTATTAGGATCATTCAATTTCATTTCATGGCCTTTTTGGCCTACATAACCCTTCGGATCTCAGGTGTGCTGATAAGCACAACTAGTTGCAGCTTGCATCCACGGCATGTTTTCCTAAGGTCAACAATTGTTTAGATATAGCTTTTAAGAACCATTGCTTTTTGGACCTTTCTTATACTCTTCGAGGAGTATTTATTTTTAGCAGTTGATCGCTCTTGCCCTTTTTTAGTTTCCAGGGGCGAATTTATAAGTTTCCATAAGTGGTACATGAGCTTTCAGTTTTAGCCAACAACATCTCAAGTGACTAGGGGGAGTTCGAGCCAATGCCAAACATCGGGAAAACCGACCATAATGATTTAGGCCTACAATCCAACTCACCAAAGGTAAGTTTTGTCACCAAATCATAGCTGAGACACAATAAACATGGAAGCTCATCCAATACAGAGGCTACAGTGGGGAAAGATCCTCCATGCCACTAGTCAAGTAGTAAGTCAGGGTGATAAACTAAAAGGTAGGCAATGGATGGATGAAGACAATGAGTAATGGAGCCAACACTAGCAAGCCAAGGTATGGTGGAATGATCACCTCTATTCTCCCTAGGGAGGGTAAAACCAATGAGTATGAGTAGTGAACTTCCAAGTCTGAGTAAGGACAGTAGAATATATATAATAAGATCAACCAGGTCCACATATCTATATGATCGCCAGATCATGACACTAAGTGCTAAGACATGCCATAAGAATGAATATAAAAGCAATATAACCATAACACCATGATATACCTGCTGAGTCATATACCTCAATGCTCATCCTCTGAGCCATCATCTGTCCTCTGAAACTGCTACTGTAACTCTGGGCACTACTGACTGCTCTGCATAAATGGTATATTGGCTACATCGGTCATCTCTCTGAGTGTCTTGAGACTCAATCATGGCATGGGGAATACATATGCTGCCCAAAATCTGATAGTGATCCATAGATAGATGCTCATCTCATCATCTCAATGTAAAGGAACTGGCTGAAAAGTGCTCTGGAATATGAAAAATAATGTATGGTAGCCCGGCTACTATATATGTGATAACAGTTACTTTACTTGTGCACAAAGGGAGTAATGAAATGCAATCATCCAATTGGGTATGTAAGTGGGTGAACCAAGGGTATTATTATATGATTTCACTTCCTTATGTGCTAGGAGTTGCTTGGAAAAGGGTGGATTCAGGAGCCAAACCGGTGTGTTGGAGGAAAAAGTACATGGTGCTAACCCATGGATTGATCTTCAAGGTAGTAGGGAGAGTTTTGGAAGCTGTCCATGTGGCTCTCCAAAATGATGCAGGACTTATCCTCTTCATAGATGGTGCATGACTTGATTGCCAGTGGCCATATCTCTATAGTTATTGAGGGTTGTACAACATTATACACACATATATGGATGTCCATGTATTGCAGGTATAAGGAGGAGTCCAGTCATTTAAGATGTTCTGCAATGTCATTGCTTCATATGATAAGTAAAGAAAAATAGCCATAACTCCCAATAGGGGGAACTGGAATACCACCCTACAAGACAGACTAAATTATTATTCAAGCTGTACTACATGTGTAGATAACTGCATCGTGATTCATGAGGCAGTGGAACTCTAATGCCAACAATAGCACTGTTGTATGTTGGCAAACATCATGATTCTTTCTTTTCAGTCTGTCAATTGAAGTAAAGCAATCTCAAATGCCAAATGCTTTACATGACATATATTTTTGTGTGTTCACAAATAATTTTGTATTTTTTAAAGAGTCTATAAATACATTCTTAAAGAGTGTCAAAAATTGAAAAGTTTCGATGATTCTGCAGCTTGATGAAGTTGGGCCACAGTTGAATTGGTGACTTAGATCATAGATGCAAACAACATTCACATTTTGATGGTACAAATTATTCTATTCTTCAACATTTAATTTTTCATCATAAGTTTCAGTCTATAGTAAAGGCATTCTTAATGGCACTGACCTTGTGTGACCCATAATGGATTAACATCGATAAGTGTACTGCCATGTATTTGAGCTTATTTCACTTTCATGTGTCATATTTTTTGTGGATCTCAGATTTGAATCATATTAACAGTTTAAAAGTTAGATACTGACATCAAGCATGACAACTGAACAACCAAGATAGTTATCATATGTAGTCTTGATTTTTATTTCACCGTCTCCATCCTGTTCTGAAGTTAAATATTGTGATGTTGTTTTCAGGTTATCGTGCTGTAATATGTGGAATGGATCCTTTATGCTGTGAATCAAGTTCTTGGATTGAGAACGCGAATGTTGACAAATTGTCTAGAGGACGTAATCAACCTTTCTATCAGGTAAGAGGGTACTTGCATTTACTTAACTAGCCCTTTTATAGGATGAATTGTCATCAAGTCTCATTACAATCTCATCAAAGAAAAGATCCCTGATAATGGACTGCTTTCCTTGTTTTAGCTATAGCATTATTTGGTACCAAATAGAAGGGAATACATTTAAGCATAGTAGAGTAGTTTAGTTCTTCCAAGCATGTCAAGCTATCTCAACATTTTTCATGAAAACTCCTCCTTTAGGACAGTTTCCATCATATCAATTAAGAATGAAGCATCTGATAATATTGGATGATAATTGTGTGAAATAAAAACAAAATTCTCTTGCTTGCTTAACTGAAAAACAAAATATCTGATAAAAATTGAATGGATAGATGATGTGAATACAAAAGAGAGCCCACATAAATATGTGTCGGGGATTGCCTTGGTACCCCTTTATGAAAAGTTATGACTTTTCATTAATTTCTTTAATAACTGTTATCTTTTTTTCTTTTGTTTTATTTATTTGTTATATACTCTTTATGACATTGCCCTCCCCTTTTTAAGATGCTTTGCCTCAAATCAATGGTAGTGAGGGATATTGCTGACAGAATTTTTTGGTTTCCCAAGAGGCATCCTCTTTTGGAAGATTCTTCAATTTAATAAGATATTCCTTAATTATTCGAGAATGTAGCTTCTTTTCTCTGGTAGCGATGATAGCTTCTGGTTCTAAAATGATTTTTCCTTCATCATCCAACACAGGGAGTATTGTCTGTGCTGATTGATTGTGTCCTAACATCTTCTTGAGACAGGAAACATGAAAAACGTTATGGATATGAATTTTATTTTATAAGGCTAATCCATATGCTGCTTGAGCGATCTTCTTTTTAACCTGGTATGGTCCATAGATTTTGGGAGCCCGCTTGTTTCTCCCTTGTTGCTCAAGAGATATCTGTTTGTATGATTGGAGCCTTACAAATACCTAGTCTCTAACTTCAAACCCTCTCTCTTATCCTTATTTGGAGATGATTATTCTTATTCTCTCTCCCTCATGCTTCCCTATATATATTATATGAAGCAAAGAGAAGAAGACTTTCTTTGGTTTGATTTTGGATTGTTAAGCTGTTGAGCTAGTTTTATTCTGCTTTTGCTTGCTTCTTCTTCCTAGAGAGATCGAGATTGGTAGCTAGCGTGGAGTACCAGTGGTGGAGAGTTGGTTTTGATGGGTCGCGACTAGTATTGTCTCATCCAACAAAGTGCTTTGTATCTTGGAGTGTTGTTGTCCGAACCTATTAGGACTTTGTTTTTCCTACAACTCTTGATAATAAAGGTACAACATTCTATAGCGACCACTACAGGTTTTTCATGTATTGGAACTTCTATTGTCTCAGGCTTTCATGTGTTATTAATATTGATCTTGCAAGTGCTTGAGAGAATAGGCCTTGGATTTTTTTCTACCTGATTCACTTTCTTTCTTATTTTCTCTTTAATCCATAAAGGCACTGGAATATTGAGTTTTAACTTCCATTTCGCACTAAAATGAACTTTCATACATGATATTCAGTATCTTCCTTAGGCATACTTAGGTAGGCATTTAATGCTTCTTTCATTCTATTTTTAGAAGTATTACAAGAAGGTTAGGTTGCTGGAATTTGCATTTTGTTGCAGAAACAAAGAGATACTATATCTTTTTCTTGTTTTCCGTGCACAAAATCATAGAGAAAACCAAAAAATATAAAAAACAACATTAAAATCATCAAAAACAGTGATAAGTAGTTTCTGTTTTTACATTAAAATTAGTGTGTTTTTTCTATAGTTGCATTGGGTTGTCCTAAATTATAGTAATTTTCTGCATTGGTTTCCATGCATTTTTTAGTCTTAAATCATCTAATAGCCCACTGTCTTTTCATTCTAATGCACAGTTTTGTTTTGGGCTGCAAGCCCTTATCATGATTTGAGCATTTACTGATGGTGTGTTTCATTGTAGTTCAACTCATAAAGTCATCTAGGGATCCCCCCTGTGGTTAGTGAGTACTAACCAAGTGTAGGGAAATAGTGTGCGGCGACAATGCACTATTTGCAGTTGCCTTGGTACTAGACGGTATCAAGCATTAACAGGGTGGTTGTAATCACCATTGAGCATCTCTTGCATATATATTGAGGGAGCATTAAATGCATAACGACTTTGAGTCCACTTTTGCACTCATGATAAGTAGTTATAGTTATTGAAGAGAGCTCCACATCTTTTGGCACATATCTCTAGAGCACTGCATTTTGAGGCCTTGTGGACAATTAATGTTCATGCACATGGATCCACACTTGAGGCACATGGTTTGAGGTCGCCTATTTTGAGGGGTTTTTATAACAACCAATGGACCATTTCTGCACATTCACCTATGAGATTCAGTTTTTGAGGAGGTCATTGGTTTGGTTTGAGGAACCTTTATGGCATCATGTCATCATTTCAAGTAAAGATAAGGCCTTGTCTTGACAAGTGTACCATGAGCGATGCCTCAATGTCCATGGTATGATGAAAACTTGGTTAAAGGATGAACATAACCCATTTTGAGGAGTGACCCCTTATCTAGGTGGTTGAGGTTGTTACTATCAATGTTACAAAAACCGAACCGGTGGTCCTACGTTGCAGGGAAGTGCTGCCCCCCCCCCGCCCCCACTCCGGAAGCTAGCCGGAAGCTAAGTGGAATCGCGCTTCCGGCCTGAAGCGAATTTCGGAAGCTAGCTTCCGCCCAATTTAAAACGCTCCCTGCCACTGTCATAAAGCGTGTAGGAAGCGATTGGAAGCGTCGCTTCTTGATCGCTTCCCAATCGATTCCTAGATTGATTCCCATCGCTTTCGGCCGATTAAAAAATTGCTTCCCAACGCTTCCTTTATCGCTTCCCGTAGCTTCCTTGGACGCTTCGCATCAACCCGCGGATTTGAAGATGAATTCGAGCTAGTGGGGTCCACGCTTGGGGTTTTGGAGGGGAGGAATAGGGCTTTGAGGGATAAAGCCCTCCTCCACACTCCATTTATCACTTTGCTTTGCTTGAGAAGAGAGGAGAAGAGAAGAGAAGAGGAGAAGAGGAGAAGAGAAGAGGAGAAGGTGCCATCAAGCTTGGTTTTTTCTTGGAGATTGAAGAAGGTTGGTTGCTTGACAAGTTGGCACACTCACTACCATTGGACATCCAAATAGGTAGGCTCTAAACCCTTTCTTGTTGATTTGCTTTGTGTTTGAACTTGAAGTTTTGTTGCTTGATGCTTGAGACTTGAACTTTTGAAGTTTGAAATTTGACTAGAATCTAGAATGTCTTTGTAAATGTTCCTCTCCTACTCTTTCCCATGCTTTCTCCATCATTTTATTGCAGGGAAACAGGTTAGATCTCTAGTTCCACTTTCAACTTCCAAGTCCAACAAACATGATGATGGGTTTATGGTTTCTTTTGTTGGTTCCATTTGTTATTTTGATGATGTTCATTGAAAACCAGAGGAGGAATTAGGGAGAGGGAGATGATGAAGAAGTGGGTAGTGGCACATACCGTGGAGAGGAGGAGGAGGAGGGAAACCGAATGAAAACCAAGGAGGACTCAACACCCTTGTGGAAATATGTCACCAAGCAGGGAGGAAGCAAGGGGGGTGGAACCACCAAATTTGGCTGCCCCCATTGTAAAATGACTTACACGGGTTCATATACCGGTCTGAGAAGACATATATGTGGGAACATGCCATGTGATGAAAACAAAACTGTAGGAGTTTGTGTTTGCCCAAATATGCCATCAACACAAAGAGCCATGTATAAGAAGGAAGAATTTGAAGCACAAAACAAATCAAAAGCATCAAGGGTTGACCATGACCCCTCATTGAGCTCATCGAGAACTGGAGGCCCATCCACCCAAGGTAGTGGGTTCTCACCCCTTGGGTCACGCATGACAATATATATTTCCTTGACCAAGGTGGTAGGGATGACGTGGATGCAAAAGTGTTCCGGTTTCTCTATGCATGTGGCATACCATTCAATGTCCTTCGCTCACCCTATTGGCATGAAATGGTAGAGGCCATTCGCACTGCTCCAGCAGGATACAAGAGCCCAGGGTATGACAAAGCTAGAAATGTGGGGCTTGACAAGGAAAGAGGCAAGATCCAAAATGGTTTGGGGCAATTCACAAATGCTTGGAATGATTATGGGGTATCAATTGTATCAGATGGATGGACAAATGTAAAAGGCAAGCCATTGATAAATGTTCTTGGTGTGTCTGCTACTGGTGCAGTTTTCCTTTTAGCCCATGACTACTCAGATAAATTCAAGATTGGCATGAACATTGCATAACTCCTACTCAAAACCATTGAAGCTATTGGTCCATACAATGTCATCCAAGTCATAACCGATAATGCTGCTAATTGTAAGGCAGCGGGAGCAATCATTGAAGATAAATACCCCAACATATTTTGGTCTGGGTGTTTGGTTCACACAATGAATCTTTTGATGCACGACATCATTAAGTTGAAGGAAAATCAATACAAATGGATTGGTGAATTGTACAAAAAGGGCAAGAACATGATAAGATTTATAACCAACCGTAGCAATGCCCATGGCATTTTCCGTAGTCACTCAAAGTTGGAGCTATTGAAGATAGCAAAGACTAGATTTGCTAGCTGCTACCTCACTTTCAGGCACCTTTTGAAGGTAGGAGAGGCATTGGCTAGCATGGTATCAAGTGAGTCATGGTAGGTCTTGAAAGATAGGTGTACATCTGCATCTGACAGGAATGATTTTCAGGACGTGGAAGAAGCAGTTCTTGATGGTCAATTTTGGGTAAGTGTCAAGTATGTTTTGCAGTTCACAAAGGCCATTTATTACATGATTCGGTTTGCAGATACAGATAAGCCGGTGATTGGGGAGGTGTATGAGCAGATGGATAGCATGCTGGGCCAAATTAAAGATATTGTTGAACAGAAAGATCCCATCTTGTATGACCATATTCACACACATGTGGTCAAAAGGTGGGAACATCTCAATGTTCCACTGCATGCCTTAGCGTATGTGTTAACACCAAAATATTATTCTCCATCTTGGTTGGCCAAATCAACACTTGGGGGGTGGGGTTAGGAGAAAGCCCCACATAGATCCAGAGGTTCAGGTTGGGTACATGGCTGCTATAGACAAGTTGGTCCCTGATGCAGAGGAATGTGACATATTGCGCAGTGAATTAAGCAAATACCTTAGTGAAGTTGGTCCATTTGGTACTTTGCATGCAATCAGAGATCGAGATAGGGCGCCTCCTATCGAATGGTGGAACATGTATGGCTCAACATGCCAACGCTTGAACAAATTGGCTGTCAGAGTGCTTTCACAGGTGGTTAACAGTTCCTCTGTAGAAAGGTGTTGGAGCACCTATAGCTTCATCCACTCAGTGAAAAGAAACCGATTAAATGAAAACCGAGCAGAAAGCTTGGTTTATGTACATTACAACTTGAGGTTGTTGACTCATTATTGTGAGCGTGCCAAAACTGATAGATCATATGTCACTTGGGACAATAATTCGGAGGAGCATAACTTGGAGGATGGAGCCTTAGCGTTAAAGCGCTTGGAGGAAGAGCTTTTGGGCGATGAGGATGACCATGCAGTACCAATGGCGCCGCCATCTTCTACCTTGTTTCTAGATGCACCATCTTTGCCTAGAGGTTCAACTTCACGACCTCCACCTGGATTAGTGAGTGGGGGTCGTGCGGGATCGAGTCTCGGACGTGGCTCAGCATTGGTGGCTACTGGGGATGATAATCCCACTCCCATTGTTCATAGAGCATGAGAAAAGAAAATGAAAATTTCTCGTGGCAAGAGGAAACATCCATAAAATCTTCTTTTCTTGTATATTCTTGTTTACAATACTTTCAAGTTTCTGCACTATTGACTCTTTATTTATTATCATATATTTTGTAAACATTACATGGCATTTCAAGTTTGAAGTTGAACCTACCTTTGAATTTGAAGTTCACTATTTGCAACTTTGCATGATTGAGTCATTGATTGCATAAAAGCATATTATAACTCTTTGGTAATGAATATGATGCTTCGTGAATTGTTTCAACTTTCAACTTTCATTTTATGGTTGATTTTCTTTGTTATAGACCAATGTTACAAAAACCGAACCGGTGGTCGAACCGGCCAACCTTGTGAACCAGAACTGGACCAAAACCGGATCATAAAACCAGATCACCAAAAATACATAAAATACTCAAATTTTGAAAAATTATATATATATATATATATATATATATATATATATATATATATTCATGTGCGTCCATGTGCATTAGCAATATGTCCAGATCATAGCATTAGTAATGCTATGATTTGGACATATTGCTAATGCTATGGTGTACTCTTCGATCAACAATAGTTCTATCCTGGGATGACTTGCAAGTAAGCTATTTACTGTGTAAGGTAAGTCTATTTGGTTTATGGTTGGACAGTTGGTGTATTTAGGATTTCCAGCTCTTGATTGTATGCCCTAGGATTCCATGCTTGATGGATATTATGCCCAAGGTAGTTTAAAGATACCACTTAAGTTATTCCCTTGTAGGTTCTAGGATAGATCTAGCCTTTCATGGATTCGATAGGGATTGGCATTCAAACACTAGCTATCCTTGAATGCTAGTAAGCTCTTCTTCACTAGCCTTGATTGACCCCATATGCCCAACTTCTACCCTAAGAACTAGTCCTATGTTTCTAGCCATCTAAAATTAAAATTTTACCTCTTTTCCTTTTGTTTTGCAATCTGAAATTTAATTCTCTTAGGCATTTAAAGACACTGTAAAACTCAAAAAATTGCATCTTTAGAAACCCCCTTTAGGGCTGCATTTAATTTCTATTTAGGTCGTACTTTTAGTGCTGTAGCATGCATTTTTAAATCTTATTATTTTACAACCGTCTATGTCTGTTTTGCTAATTGATTTTACACAGAGATTGAGGGTGAATTTAATTCTAGGACTGCATCTGAAATTTAACGTTGTTTGTGCTCTCTTATCTTTCATTTGCTGGGTTAGATTTCTGGGTGTTTAATGAATGTTTTGTTGGGCTAAAATACATCATAAAATCACTTTATTAACAGTCTCTAAAGTAGGTTCAGATCTTGTACAAATTTTTGGGTTGAATGCATGATATTTTAACTGTTTAAAATTTCATTTTCTCTTGCATCATTGGCTATCAACCAATTTAGTATCATAAAATATACAATGTTGATGGTAAAAACAACTAATTGATTGCTCACTTTAACATTTGGTCGCTTGTCCTTCCTAACCTTACAACCATGAAGCTAAGAGAAGCATTCCACACATGAGAAACAAGGGAACACTCCAAAATCGGTTTCTCTTTGCAAAACCGGTTTTGTCCTGAACCGGCCGGTTTTGACCGGTTCGGTGACTGAACCGGCCGGTTCAGGACAAAACCAGCCAAAAACGGTTTGAAGGGCCGGTCCAGACCGAAAAGGTGCCGGAACCGGTCCAATTGGCCGGTTTTGCCTAAACCGGTCCGGTTTTTGTAACATTGTTATAGATTATGTCACTATAGTTTGGTAATTGGTTACCTAGTAACTTTGGTTACAACTTACAAGTACAAATGTTTATATATTGAAAATTTGAAGCTTTAAGGTTGAATCTTGATGTTATAACTTATGGAATCGTGGATACTGGAGTCTGGATTTATGGTTGATGAATTCACTAGTAAATGATTAATGATTGATGATTGATGAAATAATGTTATATGGTATTAACTATTGTTGTTTATTTCATGTTTTTATCCTTTCCATAACTAATTCAACATTCTACATGCATTTGTTGACATATATGCATCAAAATATATAAAAAATATATATTATATAAAAAATGCTTTCGGAACGCTTCCTAACCGAAATCTTTTGAAAATTTCGCTTCTCGCTCCCGCTCCTGCTCCAATGTAACCTTGCGATGGTCGAACCAGCCGACCTTGAGAACCGAAACCAGACCAAAACCGGGAAAAAAACTGGATCACAAAACTGGTCCACCATAAATACATAAAATGTTCAAATTTTGAAAAATTATATATGTGTGTGTGTGTGTTTGTTCAACCATGTGAATCGAAACCATTATACACAAATTTGCAAAAAGGGCTCCTGTATGTATTTTGCTAGGTGCCATACTGAGCATATTTCACTTGAATCATATGTCTAACATGTTGAGGAAACTGTTGCTGTTGAAAATGTTGTTTCAAGGCTGTTGTAAGAGACTGTCACCTTGGAATATGCCCACAAAAGTTTCTTTTAACTACACAGTTAGCTCAGAGTTGTTGTTAGGCCTACTCAAAGCCTCTTTACTGCTGTAGGTAACTTCTATTAGGTGTATTTTATTTATGATGATATAACCAGGATTGATGTAGGTACTTAGCATACTCTTTCAAGGCTACTACACTTCCCAGGAATGTCAAGAATGATTCTTAATTCAAAATACTCAAGTGAATAGTGTGAGAGAAATAGAGTGGTTGGGGTTGCTTTTATAGCTTTCTTAGGGGTTTAGGGTTATCTAGAACCTTCCCCACTCAACCAATGTTTTATTTAAAAAAACAAAAATTAAAAAATGGCCTCTTAAGTGTCGTTGTATAGTTCTGTACTGAATTGGTCAAAATCGGAACTGAAAAACCGACCGGAATCGGTAAAACCGGACGGAACTGGTCAGAACCGGCCGGTTCCGTACGGAACCAGTCATTTCCGGTTTGAGACACCGGTTTGAACGGTGAGGCCTCTGAACCGGTCGGTTTTGGAAAAACCGGTCCGGTTTTTGTAACATTGGTTACTATGTGGACATCTTGAGGAGCATTCCAAGGAGAATCGAGACACATGGCACAACAAACCCTAGCCATGGTCAAAGAAGGATCTTTCATAGACATTTTGCATAGGAAGGTGATAAATGGCATCAAGACTCATTCCAAACTTCTTATATATATATAGTATTTGTTGAGAAGCGCCCTCCTTGGCAGCAATGTTACAAAAAACCGAACCGGTCAACCCTGTGAACCGGAACCGGACCAAAACCGGATCACCAAAATTGCATTAAATACTCAAATTTTGAAAAATTATATATATATATATGTCCATCCATGTGCATTAGCAGTACGTCCATATCATAGCATTAGTAATGCTATGATCTGGACGTATTGCTAATGCTATGGTGTACTCTTGGATCAACAATAGTTCTATCCTGGGATGACTTGGCAACTTGCAAGTAAGCTATTTACTGTGTAAGGTAAGTTTGTTTGGTTTATGGTTGGACAGTTGGTGTATTTCGGTTTCCAGCTCTTGATTGTATGCCCTAGGATTCCATGCTTGATGGATATTATGCCCAAGGTAGTTTAAAGATACCACTTAAGTTATTCCCTTGTAGGTTCTAGGATAGATCTAGCCTTTCATGGATTCAATAGGGATTGCCATTCAAACACTAGCTATCGTTGAATGCTAGTAAGCTCTTCTTCACTAGCCTTGATTGACCCCATATGCCCAACTTCTACCCTAGGAACTAGTCCTATGTTTCGAGCCATGTAAAATTAAAATTTAACCTCTTTTCCTTTTGTTTTGCAATCTGAAATTTAATTCTCTTAGGCATTTAAAGATTCTGTAAAACTCAAAAAATTGCATCTTTAGAAACCCCCTTTAGGGCTGCATTTAATTTCTATTTAGGTCGTACTCTTAGCGCTGTAGCATGCATTTTTAAATCTTATTTTTTAACAGCAGTCTATGTCTGTTTTGCTAACTGATTTTACACAGAGATTGAGGATGAATTTAATTCTAGGATTGCATCTGAAATTTAACGTTGTTTGTGCTCACTTATCTTTCATTTGCTGGGTTAGATTTCTGGGTTGTTTAATGAGTGTTTTGTTGGGCTAAAATACATCATAAAATCACTTTATTAATAGTCTCTAAAGTAGGTTCAGATCTTGTACAAATTTTTGGGTTGAATGCATGATATTTTAACTGTTTAAAATCTCATTTTCTCTTGCATCATTGGCTATCAACCAATTTAGTATCATGAAATATACAATGTTGATGGTAAAAACAACTAATTGATTGCTCACTTTAACATTTGGTCGCTTGTCCTTCCTAACCTTACAACCATGAAGCTAAGAGAAGCATTCCACACATGAGAAACAAGGGAAAACCGGTTTTTCTCTGCAAAACCGGTTTTGTCCTAAACCCGCTGGTTTTGACCGGTTCGGTGACTTAACCGGCCGGTTCAGAACAAAACCAGCCAAAAACGGTTTGAAGGGCCGGTCCGGACCGGAAGGTGCTGGAACCGGTCTAACCAGCTGGATTTGCCTAAACCTGTCCGGTTTTTGTAACATTGCTTGGAGGGACTTTGTGACGAACAAAGTTTGTTACTAAAGAAACATCGAATGTAAACAGGACAAGTACATAATAAATGTATAATGAATAAGAGATGATATGCGATACATGTTATCACATCCATAGTAGCTGGGCTACCATGATTGCAAAGCAGTTATCTACATATTTTTGAGCTTTGCCTTTACACAGTTTCAGTGATATCAGCTATGATGAGCTGTGTATTTGTTATCACACACATCAGAGCAACCCTATATCAGACATGCAGTAGACCTTATGCCAAGGCTGAGCCTTTTTGACCTTAGATTTGATGACCGAGATGACCTTTTATTCCATACAGATACAATGCAGTGATTCGAGTTTCAGCAACAGTGTTCTTAGTGGTTCCAGTTGGTCTGGATTACAGGTATATGACCCAGCAAGTATATGATGTGTATTGGTATTATTATCTTGCTGTTTTAGTCATTTTGATAGCTTAACTTGGCATCTAGTGATTATGATCTGGCAGTATATATATATTAAAATGAAATTGGTTACTATGGATTATATAAATGATTGTATTAGTGACAATTAGAAACTCTTATTTTATACTCATTGTTTTTTACCTTCTTAGGAGTGTGGACATGATCATTCCCATCTTTTTGGCTCCATCCATCCGTTGTCTTTTCCCACTTTTTGGTTTTTACTCTGACTTACACCTTGACTTGTGATATGGAGGACCTCCCCATTCTTGCCTCTGTGTTGGATAACATCCTTGTTTAAATTGTGTCTCGGCTCTGAGTTGGCAACAAAACTTACCTTTGGTGAGTTGGATTTGATGCCTTGATCACTCTAGTCGGTTGCCCCGATGTTTGGTCTTGATTGTGGAAAGTCCCCATAGTTGCTTGATTTGTGTTGACTAAAACCTAAAGCAAACTGTACTACCATCATTACATATGGAAATTATTGTTATATCTGATATGAAATCCCATGAAAGTGCTTTGAAAAACTGTGCTTCTCAGCACAATGAAATGAATTGAAATGAAAAACACCCTGGATGTGAGCTGCGATTAGTTGTGCTTATAAGCACATGCAAAATCCAGAAAGGGTTGTATAGGCCTAAAAAAGCAGTGGCTAAACATATGCTAAATCTAAAGAATTGTTGGCCAAGGAAATGAAATGTAATGATTAATTCCTCACGGAGCCTACGGGTTGTGATGTGAGATGGAGCAAGGGACAACTAATTCTAAGTGTCCCCTAGGACCTCAAGTTACGGTTAGACGGGCACCTAGTTCACGGCGGTTCTAGAAAAGATCCTCACGAAGCTGATACAGCTTGGATGTGAGTCATAGACATTTGCCAAGGTTGAAAAAGCACCTATCTAAGCAACTTACCCATTTGTGAGACACTGCCATCCCCTGTGTATTCTTTATCCAGCATATGCTTGAATGTGTAATACCCTTTCCCTTATCCAAAGTATCACAGTGTCAAGTCAGTCAAGTCATTCCCTTTTTCCTAGCCTTGCATCCTTAGCCTTCACCCTCTGCTAGCAAATTGATCATGTTTACAAATGAGTACATCCTTGAGGTTCTTTTGAAAGTAAATTATTATCTAACCTATTATTATCTATTAACTGCCAGTGAAATGATGCTTAATGTTTTAAAAGTCTTGCTATGAAAATGATTAAAAGAGCATGTCTTAACCATTTGCACTTGCAGCAGCATGCTTCTCTAACCTGGGCCATATTTAGATCAGTTTGATCGGTCAAACCTAGTTTGACCAAGGTCAACCTTGGGATCCGTGATGAGTTGGACCAACTATGTGGTATGATGTGGATCCATGGTCCTTGATACACTTTTTGATGACTCCATATATTGGAAACAGGTTTCAGATGATGGTTGATGCACTTTTTATTGATTATTGTTATTTCCAGACCATTATATTTTTACTTGTCCGGATATGATGGATGCTACATATGATCTGACATGTTACCATGAGGTGTATGAGTACTCAACTCTAGTATATTTGGGTCTTCTGGATCCATTGAGACACTTGATTTTCAGTTCCGGGCACTGTTAATGATGATATGAGCAGTTTTTCACCTGTTGACCAGTTTGACCATGCTGATGCGGCCTATCCAGCAGATACCTAGATGGTGAGTCGTTGCCTAGGGCGCTACAGAGGAGAGGGGTGGTCCAGCCACTTGTTATTACCATATTACCCCCTCTCCGGACATGATGGTATAGTTAGATTTTGTGCCCGGGCACCAGGTAGTGGGCTATGGGCAGTTTGATGGTTTTTCAGGTGGAATAAAAATGGAATAAAAAGGTCATTAAGGAAATTGATTTGGGAAATTGAGGCAAGGTTTTGGCATGAGATCTGTTTAGAGGTCATCTATGGTGTATCCCACTCCTTCCAAATCAGCTTGCAACATTCAGTGGGGTCCACACAGTTAGTGGGTTGTGTTTTGATGCATTTTTCTCTCAGATGAGGGGGCTAGGATTTGATCATTTGTTCACTTGGACATGTTATTGAGTCATATGTTATATTATTGTGCCATGGGGTGATGCTAGTGAAGGAAAGTAAAACCTCCTAGCCCCACCATGTGCTCCCAGTCACTTGTATCCTAGTCACTTGTATGTGAGGGCTCCCCCTTGGAGCCCTCTTTTAGTGAGTGCGCACCCCCCTTTAGTGAGTGGTCCATGTTATATTGTACCGACTCATCTTAGCCGTTGATTGTATTATTTTATCTTTTGATCTCCACCACTCATTTCAAAAGTGGTTTAGGGTTTTGGTCTCTCTCCTCCTATTTAAGGAAGAGGCCCCCCTATTGTAAAGGCACCTTTGGAGCTCTGGAAAACTTGGAATAAAAATACTATTTTGTAGATCTACTTCTCTTGTTATGATGGGATGCTCCTGTACATGATTATACATCTTTTGCTTTAGACATCTTTGCTAGTTACAGGTGATTTTGACAGTTACAGGGGAGGCCGAATTGACTTGTTGCAGGGGTGCAAATTGCTTGGAGGGAAGATTGTAGGGGTTTCTCACATCCCCCTCGGGCAAGACATTTTCATCTTGAAGGGATTTTTTTCAATTGTGCTTTGTCCATTGATTTACTTCTTTTGATATGCCATGCTTAGATCTTGCTCATTTGTGAATCAAATCTCACGTTACGTAGTTTGTTTTGTAGGTGAAGTAGGACGTTTTTCCTCCTTGGGCTTGGACGTTTTAGCTTGGAATCGCTTGGATCTAGCTTGGAATTGTAACTAAATGCAAGGATCATCTATGTGCAAGGTAGCCGCAAGCATTTGCGGTAAGATCTACAAGGTATGTATCTTGTTTCATGGATTTTCATCCATTGGTCACTCAAACCCTAAAAGTTAAAACCCTCATTTTTATTTTTATTTTTCAGATCTATGGAGATCTAGCAATAACTTGGGCTTAATAATTAAAACCCACCTCTATAATAACTAAGACATTCCCGATCTAAAGTTTGGTGGACATCTGACTCCATTTACCCCCCGATCTAAGGCACTGGGCCTTTCCAAGGGAGGTCGCACTTGTTGGGTAGGCAGTCTTTTGCTAGATCTACATCGTGGGTATTGCTCTTTCTTTCTCAAAGCCATAGATCCATTGAGTAGCAAACCCCCTAGTGCCATTTCATCTTGATCTTCACCTTGTGGGCCCCTATTTTGTCATTTTCCTCATTTTAAGGGTGGGTCCCACTTGGACATCTTCACTTGGCATTAGATCTATCTAGATCTACTACTTTAAACCTATAAGTGACCTTTATTTATCATTGGTTGAACATTTGTCCTTGTATAAGCCTCTTCAACCAAGCCCTAACTCTTTTGGGTCCACTTATCCATCCTAGATCTAGATCTAATCCTCTCTTGATCTTATCCTTTTCATCATCACATTTCCCTCGGAGGTCTTGAGTAGTTTCGCTAGCCTTCATTGGCTAAGCTAGGGTCTCCCCCTTGGTCTTGCTTAGGCTTGATCTAAAGTGAAGAGTGCCTTGGTTAGTGTGACATCCAATTGCATTGGGAACCGTGGTTTCTCTTGGGTCACCTCTTTAGTTGTCCAACACCTCTACCATCCTGGATAGGATAACCTTTTGGGACAACTACAAGTTGTGTGATAACGATACAATGCCGGTGTACTTGTAGCATTGACTTGTCACAATGGTAAGTCATGTCCTTTCAATAGGTCATGTCTTTTAAATAAAATGTGTCCTTTCATTAATCATTTATCACTAATTATTAATTATTATTATTATCATTATTATTTATTGTAATTATTATTTTATTGTTATTTATTATTATCATGTATGTTACAGACTTATTGCCCATGTAATTTTATATTTGTTCTAAGAGAGAAAAGTGGTCTAGAATGCACTTAATTTATATTTTATTGTAGGAGAGATTGAGCTAGATCTCTACATAAAGAATACCTCTCTCATTTGTTTTTGCATGGTAAGATTTGTGAGGAGATCCCTGTTACCAGCGAAGTGGTACTTAGTTGGACTTTCAAGTGAGCGAACAAAGTTTGAACATGTTACATGTTCATTATCAGTGTTTTGAAGTCCATTAGGCCTTTTTGAGGGCCTCTTTTTTTTTAAATTTTTCTTCACATGTCCATGCTCTACGGGTTTTGTAATAAAGTGTGCTAGCATGGTTTTTTAGGTGAAGAACTTGGCTTCCTAGGACTTGTCGATCAAGTCAGGTATTCCAAGGAGTTTTTTCACTTATTAATTATGTCTTGCGTTTTAGCAGGACATAATTTTTGAGTTTTTCTCCCTCTCCTCCAAAGCTGGAATGCCTTGTGAGGTCGATAGGCTTTGGGGGGTTATTAAAGTCCATAGGTCAATGTATATGAACATGCTAGACATTAATTTTGAGTCATATAGACATGTGCTAGGTCCCCCTAGGTTTTTTTTATGTTTCGGAAAAATAAAATTTTCCCGTAAATTAAGCCATTTTTAATGGTTTAAATAAAAAAGTTAAAAATGATGTAAAAGTGTGGTCTAGCAGTCTTTTTTGCCATGGTGGTGCTCATTTTCAAACTCAGAGCACCCACTATACCCCAAAACCCACTTTCCTAAGTAGTTGAGCTCTTTATTTTTCACTTATTATCAAAAAAGTAAAAAAAAGTGGAAAAAAATAGCAAAAAAGTGAAAAATGTCAAAAAATCCATTTCCTAATTTGGTGGGATTTGTAAGAGATAGAGGTCAGAATTATGTAAGGGATGTAAGAGCTGATTTTTAGCATCTTTTGGGTAGCCAAAAATGATGGAGTCTCTTCCCCACAAAAGGGCGGCACATTTCCTCAAAAGAGGGGCGCATTTCCTAAAAGAGGGGGGCGCATAAATTAAGGAGTGTGCAGCTGATTTATGGCAGCATAAGGGCTGATTTTTGGCAGCTAGAAAGAAGGAAACAATCCCCTCCATCAAACCACAAGTTATGGCTTGATTCTATCCATGACTAAGTGCTCCTTGTTGCCAATTAAGTTGTACTTGGTTGGACTATCAAGTGAGCGTGCAGTGTTGAACATGTCACATGTTCATTTTCGATGATTTGATGTCCATCAGGCCTTTTTGAGGGCCTTTTTTAAAATTTTTTTCTTCACATGTCCATACCCTGCGGGGTTTGTAATAAAATGTACTAGCATGATATTTTTGTAAAGGACTTGGTTCCCTAAGACCTTTTGGCCAAGTCGGGTATTCCAAGGAGATTTTTCACTCATTAATTATGTTATGCATTCGTGCATTTCATAATTTTTGAGTTTTTCTCCTCCTCCAAAGCTGGAATGCCTGACGGGCCTTAGGGGGTTATTAAAGTCCATGGGTCAATGTATATGAACATGCTAGGCATTATTTTGAGTCGTATGGACATGTGCTAGGTCCCCCTAGGTTTTTTTTTAAGTTCCGACGAAATTTTTTTTTTTCGTTTTCTAAGCCATTTTTTAATGGTTCAATTAAAAAATTTGTAAACGGCATAAAAGTGTGGTCTAGGGGTCTTTTTTGCCATGGGGGTGCTCGTTTTCTAACTTAGAGCACCCACCATACCCCAAAATCCACTTTCCATAGTTTTCTAGTAATTTATTTTTCACTCATGTCAAAATTTCCCAAAAAAGTGAAAACGTGGAGAAAAAAATCAAAAAATCATGAAAAAAATAAATTCCTTTTTTTTGGGATTGAAGGTCAGAATTATTTCAGCATTGTTTTAGGAGAGATATGGGATGAGTTGTAAGACATTTGGGCAGCTAGAAGTGTGGGAATGACTCCCCCATTTGAGGGAGGCACATTCCTTCAATTGGGCGCATTTCCCATGGGGAGTGGCCCACGATTTGGGGAAGTGTGCAGCCCATGTTAAGGCTGCCATGTTGCTGGTTTTGGGTTGTGTTTTGGCAGCTTGGAAGAAGGAGGGAGCAGCCCCTATCACTCCACGCTTTTTGTGCCACCCATTCCACCATCCTCTCCTCAACTTGGGCACCTTCCCTCTTGGAGTTTTTCTATATAAGCATGTTCATTCTCATTGTTTTCTCATGAGAAGGTGGAACCTTTGCTCTCAAGTGTTGTAATATTTTGCATTTTGTTAATGAATAAAGGCTTTGGAGGCAAATCTATGTGTGGATCTGTGTTGTGTGGATGATCATGTTCTAAGCTTTTACATGAGGTAATCTGTGTCTTTACAATTTTATTTGCACTTGTTTGTTGATCAAGAGCTAGCTTTTGAAGGAGATGTGTATCTTAGTAAGTTGAAATAGTGTGATCTAATCCATTATTTTTTTGTTGGTTATCATAGAGAGGTCAGATTTCAAAGTTATTTTTGTTTAAATACTTGTATCTAACTCTCTATTTTAGTCCACACTAGTTGCACTTGATCTTTCTTGTGTGAGTTTCCTTTTTTGTCTACAGGTTGCCAATCTGAAGGGTTTGTGGAGCTTGCTTGCATCCATTTGTCTTCATAATTGATACAAGGAGAACTAGTCCCATTGATCCCCACTCTTGAGGACCCCATTGCCCAAGTTCAAGGCGTTTCTTCCTCTTCCTTCTTGTCACCAAAAATTTCAAAAATTTTCTTGGTTACCTCAGTTTGCGTATCTCAATTCTTACTCTTTTTGCAATATCATAAGTAGATCTGATTTATTTATTAGATCTTAAGTTGTTTCTCAAAGTAAAAATTTAATTTAGATCTAATAGAAGCATGTTTCTTGTTAAAGCTTGAATTTTTGTATATTTTAAAAGCTTGAACAAGTAGTATGTTTTATTGATTTTAAAGAGTTTATTTGGCTGATTTAAGAGCTTAGAATTTGCAGCTCTTTGAGTGTGCAAAGATCCTAAGGAGACAAGCCTTACAGCTTGTCTCACTTAGTTCAATTTTTGCATTTTTACTTAGTGTTTTGCCTTATAATTTTTTGGGTGACCCAAACACACTCTTAAAGTGTTTTTGGGCATCTTTCACTAACTTTAGCTTGCTGGCCAAATTTTGAAGATTCGGGCCATCCAAAGCACCTAGAACCATATTTTCTTAAACCAAATTCTTTCTCCTTCTTGTATTGTAAGCCACTGAGTCATTTTACAAGACTGGGGCACTTCTAAATTGCATTCTAACAAAATATTAAACGAGAGCAAGTGGGCTAACCAGCGCCCACACCCCATCCCCCCAGGGGGGGATTGTGTCTACTCATTTTCGTGGCGTGCAATTTTTTAGCTTGGTTTTGCTTTCAAGTACTTTAATAAAATCAACTAGGACTAAAATTAACCTCATTGGTCCGTTCCATTGGCGGGCCACGAGTTCACTCAGGACCTAGTTTTCTTCATTTTTCACCTTTTTTATTACAATTCAAAACACCCCCTTGCTTTCCCGAAGTAAGGTTTAGGATAAGGGCTTTCCCGAGTACTGGCTCGAAAAGAGACCCTTGGGGCTTAAAAAAGTAAAAGTTGTGTTGAAAATACATAAAAATTAACAAGGCTTTGTCCTCGTATGCTCCGAGATCACTGCAGCTTAGTCTGAACATGCTGATCACACCAGAAAGGGACATTGTGACTAGTAATAGGATTAACATTCCCCAATACACCACCTTTTTACGAAAATCCGGCGTAAATGCTTATTTGACTGTGGTGGGAAAATTTCTCAAAAGACGTGGGAACCACTGGGTAGTGACCTCGGGATACCGTTAGACTATACCCTTGTTTGGTATAATGTTGAACACCTCCCAGAGACTCCAATCCAACCCACGTGTCTGAATGAGAAGCCACTTAGTTAAATTCCGGACATATTCCTAGTACCTTGCGGTATATTGGGAATTCCCCATCCTTAATAAAAAGACTCATTACTACATTAATAATAAAATTTACCAAGAACAATTGCACAACATTGTTATTTTTCAAGCACTTTATTTCTGACTCCATTTATCAGCATTGGTCTTGTTATTTACATTTTTATGATTATGGATGTTTATATTTTCAAAATGACAATGATGATGTTGAACAATGAATGATATTTTTTATATAGTGCATTGCTCTTGTGTTCAACAAATTCTAACTCCTAGATTAGTTGTTCTGTCTTTCTTAGATTAAACACCTTAGTTTTATTTTTACTTTTTAGGGTCCACACCCTTTGGCTTCGCTAGGAGTAAGCCTAGATGGAGGAGTCAAGTTTCAGGTGACAACACTTGACTCTGGCTTTCCCCCAAGGCCACACTAGCGGCTTGAAGATTTTTGCCGTGTTTTCCCAGGTGTGATTCCAGGCGGCAACACTCCCCCCTCTCTCTTTTTTTCTATTTAAGCAAGCCTCTCATCCTTCATTTGACTAGTTGGAGTTTGAGATTGGAGCTTGCCGTTGTAATCTTTATTTCTATTTATGAGAATAAAAGAGACTTTGGAGGTTAAGCTTGGTGTAGTCCTTTGATGAGTGGATGAATGTCATGGTCTTCAGTGAGGTAACATGTATTTGAGCTACTTGTTTTCTCTTGCATCTAAATCTAGCTTATTGTAAGGATCGGTATAGTTTTATTGGAAAAGGTTAGGCAATAGTTATATTGTTTTAATCTTTTATATATGCATGTGTAGAGATCTAGCTTTGATGTTTCATTTGTTTATAAGCATTATAAATTCGATTTCTTATATGTGTATGTCTAGATTTGATCTTTTGTTTTCTGGTTGATGTGATTTGCAAGCTATCTCAAGTGGATTAGTGGAGGATCTTGTTTGTTTCCTTCATTCTTCTAACATCTTTTGCAGAATTAGTCCCTCGGTTCTCCATCGGAAGGCTCCAAAGCCTCTTCTCAAGAGCACATTAAAAAAAAAACACTCTTTCTTATCTCCCTCTCTTTCTTTCATATATTTTCTTGTTCTTGTTACACTATGCAATCAAATAATAGATCTATATTTTTTCTGATTCAATCATAAGTAGATCTATTGTTTAGTTGCATTAAGATCTAGTTGTTTTATAAGTTTTATCATTCTTTCCTAGATCTCTTCACTAGTTTGCATACAAAAAAGTCTTTTTTTTATTATAAAATCTGAAGGCTTGAGTAGGAAGCTAGTTGTTTGGATTCAAAGATCATCTTGCAAGTTTAAAAAGTGCATCTCATTGGCTGCCTCACAAGCAAGCCAAGATCCCAAGGAAAGCTTGCTTTCCTCATAATTTAACAATTTTTTTTTCTTTTTAAAGTTTTAATCAACCCCCCTTGCTTTAACGAAGTACGGTTTCAGGATAAGGGCTTGCTTGAGTACTGGCCAGAAAAGAGACTCTTGGGGTTTAAATAAAAAAGAAAAACATTGTTCAAAAATCCATAAAAAGTAACAAGGCTTTGTCCCCGTATGCTCTGGATCACTGCAGCTTTGAGTGAACATGTTGATCAACCAGAAAGGGACTTAGTGACTAGTAATTAGTTTCATTTTCCCAATTAACCTCCCTTTACGAAAATCCGGCGTAAATGCTTATTAATAAAGTGTGGGGAAATTCCTCAAAGCGGGAACCACTGGGTAGTGACCTCAGGACACCGTTAGACTGCACCCTCGTTTGGTGTAGTGTTGAACACCTCCCAGAGACTTTGATCCAGCCCACATTTCCAATTGAGGAGCCACCTGTGTCAAATTCTGGACATATTTCCGGTACCTCACGGTATATTGGAAATCCCCCATCCCTAATAAACAACTCATTACCACAAAATAATAAAATTTACCAAGAACATGTTATCACATATATATATTAGTTGGGCTACCATATTCTATTTTTTTTCAGCCAGTTACATTTGAGATGCTGAGATGAGCATCTACATTGGATCACTATTTGATTATGGACAACAGTATATTCCCATGCCATGATTGAGTCTCAGGAAACTTAGATTTGATGACTGATGTAGCCATTTACAGAGTAGTTGGTATTGCCCAGAGTTGCAGCAGCAGGTTCTCAGTGGACAGATGATGGTTCAAATTGTTGTGCATAGGTATATGGCCCAACAGGTATTATTTTGTGTTATGGTTATGATTGCTTTTATACTCATTCTTGTGACATGTCTTAGCATTTAGTATCATGATCTGGCGATCATATAGATATGTGGACCTGGTTGTATCATTTATATATATATACTGTCCTTACTCAGACTTAAAAGTTCTTGACCTATACTCATTGGTTTTACCCTCCTAAGGGAGAATAGAGGTGATCATTCCTACCATCCTTGGCTTGCTAGTGTTGGTCTCATTATTCATTGCCTCCACCCATCCATTACCTTCCAGTTTGTTGATTACCATGACTTACTACTTGACTAGTGGCATGGAGGACCTTCCCCCATGATAGCCTCTTTGTTGGATGAGCTTCCCTGTTTATTTGTGTCTCAGCTCTGAGTTTCCTAAGTTGTGTTGGCTAAACCTGAAACAAATAGTGCTACCATCAATACAGTGCATATGGAAATGAAATGTATATCTTATGAAAGCCCATTCATGTAACAAGTGTTTTTGAACACACGTGAATGCAAGGCAAGCTTAATGAAATTGGCTGTGAAATGTTAAAGTAAATGTGAAATGTAAAGCCCATGTAACAAGTGTTTTTGAACACACGTGGAGCATAAAGCCTTATGTAAATGTAAATCTATGACATATGTTTCTAAACACACATAGATCAAAGGCTATGGAAACTCAAAAGCCCAAAAAGCAATGGTTCTTAAATGTTATATCTAAACGATTGTTGGCCTCACTTGTATTGATTTATCCCTCACTAGCTTGCGAGTTATCATGTGAGAAGGAGTAAGGGATAGCTTGAGTTATGTCGCCTAGAGTCTCAAGTTACGGTTTGTCGGGCACCTAGTCATGGCGGCTTTAGAAAAGATCCTCACGGAGTTGTATCAGCTTGGATGTGAGTTGTAGGCATCTGTCAAGGTGAATAAACACTTTTAAAGTAACTTACCCATTTGTGAGACACGACCATCCCCTGTGTTACTGCTTGTCCAGCATATGCTATAGTGTGTATTCCCTTTCCATATCCAAAGTGTCACAATGTCAAGTTAGTAGTCATCCTTTAGCCTGGCCCATTCAGTTTCAACCTTCACCCTTCACTAGCAAAATGGTCACAACTATGAAGTGAGTATGGTCTTGAAAGTCTGGTCTAAGTCATAGTAAATATTGAAAACACTTTATGATTGGTTATTAGATCGCCAGAGAAATGATTACTACTTGTTATAATTATCACCTGAATGATTTGTAGAGCATGTTTTCACCTCTAACACTTGCAGTGGTTTGATGTTAGCCTGGGTCATATTATTGGTCATGTTGACTTGGTCAAACCTAGTTTGACCAAAGTCAACTATAGGACATGAGGTGGATAGACCTTGGATGATGTAGATAGATGATATGTGGTCTACTACAGGTCACCGGATGGTTCCATGCAGTGGTTATAGGTTTATGATGATGATTTGTGGTTTTCAACATTATTTGATCATTTATAGATTATTATTATTTTATCTGTCTGGGCATATTGGATATTTTATATGATCATGCAGAGATCCATATGGTGTATGAGTACACACCTTAGATAGATTTGGGCTCTTTGAGTCCAATGAGACAGTTGGTTTGCAGTTCTTGGCAATTACAATGATGAGTTTCCTCAGTTTACCATTTTGGTGCAGTTTTGCCATGTTAAATGGCCTGTCAGAGTAGAGGGATGATGTGGTTGGTTTGCCTAGGGCGCTATATGAGAAGGGGGTGGTCCAGCCACTTGATTTTACCATTATAGCCCCCTCCCAGAGAGCCTAGTGGGCTCAGATTGAGAGCGCATGCACTCCAGGTATCAGTTTAGGCAGCTTCACAGTTACCGAGGCAGATTAAAAATGGTTAAATTGGAGACTGAGGAATTCGATTTGGGATACTGAGGCAAGGAAATGGAATGGGATGAGTTTTGATGATGAGTGTGATGTCTTCCACCCCTTCTCCAGCAGTTTCAGCTTTCAGTTGGGCCCACACCCATTTCTCCGGCACATTTCATGGTTTTCTGGAGCCCTTGGAGGCTCACGACTTTCCCAGAGGGGCACGATTTGGTGCCTAGCTTGGTCATTAAATGTTATTGTGCCATGGGGACACACTAGGGGTGTTGGTTATTGCCCCCTAGACCCACCATGAGCTTTATCTTATCTTATTTTGTCAATTGAGTGGGACCCCCTCTACTAGGGCGATTTTGTCCATGTATTGTTATATTTTTGAGTTGATCCATGTACTTTATTGTTGAGCTCATCTCAACCGTAGATTAGAACATTTTGATCTTTTAATCTTAGCCATCCGTTCAAAAAGTGGTTAGGGTTTTCGTATTGTTATCACCAAACTTGTAGTTGCCCCTAGAGATGGATCCAAGATGGATGGCAGAGGGGATGGGCAACCAAGATAGCCTCGACTCCCAATGGATGGTTGTCACGTCAATCGAGGCAATCTTCACTTTATGTTATCTAGCCCAAGACAACAAAGGGGGAGACCTAGATCTACTCCCAATAGGAGAGATCAGGCCAAGACACCAAATCAAATCAAGTATGGATGAAGTACGTAAGGTGTATGGTAAACCCTAGATCTATAGATGAAGTCACAATATGAATGATGGATTGGATCAAGGGGTTTAAGCAATGTAAATTTGGTCCAACTTGGTTATTTAAGTGACTTATGAGATTTAAAACTAGATCTAGGATCAAGGTACTAGTCAAAACTGAGAAAATCTACTGCCTTGGGAACCGTGTCCAATGCAGGGTAGTTAGGGATAGAGTTGGGGCTAACTAGTACCAAAGATAGGCTTGATGAGTGGATATGACAATGTCTGGGTGTTCAAGCAGTAAGACAAAGATCAAACCACAAGCAAACTCAACAATCTAGAAAAGTCGTGAGGGCTTGGAGAAGGATCATTGCCTTGGAAAATGGGCCAAATGGAGTCAGATGTCCACCAAACTGTAGATCAGACGGAACTGTAACGGGATTTGCCGTTGTGCTGTTCACAACATCCCATAGTTCATTCTCTTTCAGCAAGAGAGTAATACGTGCCCTCCATGCACTATAGTTGGAGGCCCCATCCAATCGGTCCTCCACCCTCAAACTAGTAGCCATACTCTCACAACTGAAAAACTGTAACCCACAGTGAACAAGAGTCTCTCCTGATCACAGATCTAACCACTGAACCCACTGATCCGATAGATCTGACCTCTACAACCTTAGATTTGAACTGTGCTATTCAGATTTGGTAGATCTGGTCTTTATCTCCACAGATCTACTAGATCTATCTCAGGTCTAGTCACCAACACCACAGATCTATGTGTGATTGCCCACGTTGACCCTCAGCAGGGCTCTGATACCATGTAAATATTTGATTCAGAGATCACTACTCCCTCTGAATCACCCAGAGATCTCAAGCGGTTTGAGTCTCGATATCAATACATGCTCATATAAATATAAGCTCAACAACTGGATTTGCATTTACCAAACTGAAACATATGCAATCACACATAAACACAGATATACCCTGGAAACCCCAACCGGGGAAAACCAACAAACTGTGGGGCTATCTTCTCTCTCGAGCCTAGAGCATATATATAAATGGACAAGTATAATACAGGATTACCTCAGAAGGTAACTCAATCCTTGAACCGGGCAAACTCTAGATCTGCATGCATCAGCTGATGCATGCACTGGAAGAGTAAGCCCTAACTGGTAAACTGGATTTGAGTGTCTCTGCAGGTGCCTCTGACTGATCTTCCTCTCTGTATCACACTGCTATGATCTGCTCTGTTTGAAGACAACCCTCAGAAGAATTCGACTCCACTGAATGCAGAAGTGCGCCCTCCCCTTTGGATGTCTGATGCTCGTACCGGACCGGATCTCAGCAGATCTGAGCTTTGATCGTCCCTAACCTTCCTCAAATGAGGCAAGGCTATCCTAGAAGTCTTGGACTCTGAATCGGTCAATCCATCTCCAAACGAGCTCCTCCCTCCTTGGGAAATGCGCCCTCCTCCAAGGGAACACGTCCTCCTCTAAACTGAGCAGAATGCTCTCTGATGGACTCTCTCAGTCCACAGACCTGGGTGCCTAGTGACTCTGGAGCTGAAGGTCACTGATCCAGCTCAGATCTGACCTTCCTAGCTCCTGCAGCATCTCCTCTCTCTCTCAGAAAGTCGCCCTGCATGCACAACTGTGCCCTCCTCTCTCTATTACTATCACTCTCTGATAATACAACTGAGCAACCACAATTGGGGACCCCTTGCCTCTATAAATAATCTCACCGATGAATTAGGTTTGCCAAAACCCTAATTCTCGGTGCATGCAAAAGTCACTCTTGCATCCATCTACTGATCGGTGACAGGTCATGCAAAACTCATGCATGCAAAGGTCAAATCACCCCGGAAGTTCTGCATGCAGCCTCCATTGGGCTCATGCCACTGAGTAGAGTGTATCTCACCCTCTACTCCATACTGATGCCTATGCAGCTAATGCACCTCCATGTAAGGCATCTGAACCATGGAGGACATCCCGAAGTTACCACACTCTAACACTCCCTCTTAACAATGGAAGTCCTACCACTGATGCCTGGATCCATCAAGTCCCCTGCTGCTGACAATGATCTAACTGATCTTCCTGTCACTGCTCTCTGACCTGAAGAACTTTGATCAATCTCCATAAGCGTGACTTGAGAAGAAGCCCTCCGATCAACCACTGCTGACTCTGTCATTGCACTCTGAATCGGACTCCCTCTGAGTCTTTGCTGTTGTAACCAGTCCTGAAGATTGCTGTCAAGTGGATCTATTGCTCTGTAGATCATCTGTCTATGTCCTTGAGTTGACTCAGCTCTGTAAGTCAACTCCCTCTGTCTCTGAGTTGACTCAATTCTCTCCTGAGCCAAGTCCATCTCAACCATCTCATACCAACTCAATCTCTGACTGGTGCCTACATGAGCAGCATGCTCATCCATCTGATATGAGCCCAAGGGCTCAATCTCCTGAGACTCATCACTTGTAGACATTAATAAAATTATCTTATCTTTATGCATTAAGAAAAGGAAGAGATCTTAAAATATTTTTGTGTGTCATATGAGCAGGAATGTGTAGCTGAAGCTACAAGTCTCAAGAAAGTCCTTGTTTGGAATCAGTATGCTTTGTGAATAAAGATAACTGCAAGTTTGTTAAACAGTGTTTCATGTGAAAACTTTGGATGACCAACTCAATATCATAAGATGAAATATATTCGTCATGATCCTTTGAGGATTGGTTACTGGTTTTGTGCAAAAAATGCTGACTTTTTATTATAAAGAAGTTGACCATCCAACCAAATAGGATGTTGGAGTAAAAAAAAAGAAAAGAGGTCCTTGGTTGTTTAGTTGATATTTGAGAATATTGATAGATACTCATTCTACTTTCTAGGTATCACTTAGAGAAGAACATATTTTTCTGCAAGTTTTTTTTCATTTGAATAAATATAATTCAATGATTAGTCTTCCATTCTTTTTCTCAGTGAGTGGCAAATATTTTATGCAGGTTTTGGTGGACGTACATGCAGATCCATCTCCCATGGTGACTTATGGTAATTTCAATTGTTTAGTTTTCTATTCTGCTATTTCTTGGAATATTTGTGGCTTGTATAGAACACTTTTTCCCAAAATGTGGACTTTGGAAATGCCATTGTGTTTCTTGTCTTAATTCTGCATGCAAAGTTATAAACTCTGGATTTTCCCATTTATTCTTGTTTAGTTATTGGCATTAACCATATAATTTTACGTTTTAACCAGAAATGGTCATAACTGTGTCAATGACCTTTTGTTGAATCTGTATTTGATATCTACATTGCTATTATGAATGGGATTAAATTTACCAATGACTACCAAGAAACAAAATTTTTAAAACCAATTTGCATTAATACATAAAGGAAAATAAAATATGCAATCTCCCACTTTCATGTGATCTTTGGAGCAAAGCAAACTAAAAATGGAGAGATATTTCCCATATCACCTGTTAAACCCTGTGTGTTTGATGAAAAGACTGCAGACATAATATGTGATTCAATTACAGCTTTCAGTGATGAGCAGATTCAGACAGCTGATTAGGACTATTGTTATATCTTAAATACAAAAGGACTTTCTTAACCTTTAGAAATTGAGATGGCTCAAAGTACAAAGGGAACTATTTTATATGATCCAGGCATCCAGCTATCAGGACATAATGTTTTGTGGGCAGTTCCTTTTGAGATCCTATCAGGTGTAACGAGTGGAATATTGCTGGTAGGTGCTTTGATTGCATATAAGATAGGTTGACATTTGGCTGAATTGGCAGTTGTTGATAGGCAATAATAGTAGTACTAACTTCTTGTCCCCAGTACTGGTTGATAGCCAATAATAGCAGTACTCTGTTATTGTAGTACTAAATACTTGTCCCCAATATAATCATAGGGAGCAACAATGTTACAGTCCAAGTAAATATGAATAGAAAGATATTAAGTGTGGATGCATAAGTTCAGTCACCAGTTTTGACTTGATGCAAGACCTGTTTGGAAGAAGGGTTATAGTTGACCCATGACTCAACAAATAGAAAAATATTAAAAATACAGATCTTTTCCATATATATATGTATAGATATATTGCATTTACCCAAGGCAGACTCATGTTTGCTGGGCCAGACCGAGTCTGGATGAGGTCCGCGTTTTTGGGTTAGACCTCATTCTTCAAGGTCATTTAGATTCCATTGGGTTTGGCTGGGTCAAACTAGGTCTGGCTAGTTCGAACCTGTTCTAGCTAGGTTGAACTGGTTCTAGCCAACTGACCTGGTTTATAGGTTGGCTCAGGTCAAATCTCTGAGTATAGTTTGACTCGACTTAGTCCTGCGATTATGTGCACAAGTAATTAATGTGGTGTTTAAAAATTTCTAATGATAACTTTGATTATCAAACGGAACAACCTACAAACGGAAGTTGGAACTTTAAAAATGAATTTGAATCTCAAAAGGATCTGCCAGCACAACTTCAAAAGGAACTGCCGACTTCAAAAGGAACTGCCGAAGGGAAGTTTTGTTGGCTGAAGTTGGAACAGCAGCACAATCATGAAATATCTAGGGTGTCTACTTGTACATAATTTATGAAGAACTCAGAGAGGTTAGAGATATTTTTAAAATTTGAGTACCTGTTTAGATTTTAATCAGTTTATATGAGACAAGGTATGGATCATTTACCCCTCAAGAAATTAAAAATAAAATAAATTAAAATGAATGAAACAAAAGCAGTAGATGATGGTGACAAAGCAGATTTTGTTTTTTATTCTGAGTAGTCGAATTTTCAAGATAGAGCAGAACCAGAGAAGGTTTATCTCCTGGATTGTTGTCCAAGTGATTCTGGAATTTCATTGATTATAGAGTTCAGGTATTCAAGGAGTTTGGGAACTCAGGAATTTAGAGAGCTACGTTGATTTAGAGTTTAGGAACTCAGGGATTGTAGAGGTGCACTAATTTAGGACTTTGGGAATTTGATAATTTAGAGAATTAAGGCATTTGAGAATACTACCCTTATGAGGATGATGAGACAGTTTGATAGAGTGTGTACACGATTTTGAACTGCAGAGGAGTGAAGTTACTTAAGGATAATTTTTCTTTTTATGTTTTTCTTGTCACTTTGTGTTGTAGCATTAAGAGGTTATGTTGGAGTATAGTACTCTGATATAACTTAATGATAAAGAGTCTTTTATTATAGTATGATAATTATAATGATGACTTTAATATTAGTATATTAGGCATAATTAATTAGGTGGTTAGGTTCTGTTTCCTCCCTAACTTGCACTTCAAATGTGTCGAAGTCCCAAGTGTTGGAATTTGTGCAACTTTGGAAGATATTATTATTGTATTTTATTGTACCTCCTAAGGGAGTTGAACTTAATGTAATCAATCATGTAAACCCTAGAAAATCAATGTAAACCTTGGGGGTGAAAAGCAAACAAAAGAAAATATTAAATTTAAATTATTTATTGTCCCCCAAAAGAAGTTGGCCCAGTCAACTAGACAAGTCGGTCCAGTTAGGGAAATTGCCAGTTTAGCACTTGTATAAATAGAGGTAAAGTTCATCTCATTATTCACTCATCCACTCAAGTAAAGTTCGCATCACCCAGAAAGAGATTCGCACCTGCAGCAAGGAGAAGACAATTTTTGGGGTTTCTATTTGGAAAGTGTTTCCTTTCCTTCTCTTTCATTATTGTACTCTGATCGGAATTATCATCTCTATACGAAGGTTGCTGGGTTTTCTCCCGTTTGGGTTTCCCAGGATAAAACTCTTGTGTTATTGTTTTCTGTTCTTTGTCTTACTTCTAGTGATCCTATTGAGTTTATGCAAGTAAATTATTATGCAATGAATGTATGAAAAATTAACATGGTTTCAGAGCGGTACTAGAAGAAGCCATTGCCGGAACTAGGGTTTCATCTTCCAAAGTCTTCACTCAACTTTTTGCGGAAAAAGAGCCTTGGGAATTTCGCTCTAAGGAGGGCGCAACTTTTGGTGAAGGCAGAAATCAATTCTGAGAATTTTCAATTTCTTGACCTAATTCGATAGTTGCAACAGAAAATTAGGGTTTCAACTTTTGATGTATTTTCTCCACAGTTTTGGCTCAGCTCTACCTCTACTCAACTCACCTTGCTAGGACGCATTTACCTGTGGAGTCAGTTTTCCAAATTTCAACTTTCATTTTTGACCTAGCTCCTACTAGGGTTACTAGTCCAGATCTGCAGTCAAGATGATTGGTATGAAGGTTGAAGATCGTCTGGAAGGGGCTTCCAATTTTATATCTTGGTAGTCTAGGGTTCTTCTTCTACTAGAAGAAAATGACCTTTTTGCAGTTCGTCAATGAGAAGGTCCCAGAATCAGAAGCCGAAGAAGACAAATCTCGCTGGAGGAAGAATGATGCCAGAGCAAGAAGGATTTTGGTAGACTCAGTTAGAGACCATTTGGTTCCTCAAATCTCAAGTAAGAAGACTGCTAGAAAGATGTTCAAAACCATAAAGAAGTTGTTTGAACATAGTAGTATCAATGTATCCATTTCATTGAGGAATCAACTATCAAACATGAAGATGTCCATTTCATTGAGGAATCAACTATATTGAAAATCCACTGTGGGTAATGTCAAATATGTCTTTAAAACAAAGATAATCCCTCCCAGAACATGTTGATTTATCTGAACGAAATTTCCAGATTTATAAGTAGCTTTCATATCTCAGATTTACTCTAAGTTTATCCCTAGATCCACTTCGTTTCTATATTTAAAACTGGGTTAAACTTCCTGCTGTAACAAACTAAGATTTATGGTCCATTAAAGATTTATTTAAACAAATTTATTGAATCCTCTTATCACCAATCTTGTAGTTGCCCCTAATGGTGGATCCGTAAGGATGGTAGAAGGGATAGGCAACCAAAGTGATGAACCAAGAGAGCCCTAGTTCCCAAATGGATGGTTGTCACGCCAACCAAGGCACTCTTTGATTTTGCTACCAAAGCCAAGGTAGCAAGGGGTAGACCCAGATCTACTCCCGATAGGAGAGATCAACCCAATCACCAGATCAAATCAGACAAAGTGAGGTATGTAAGGTGACAGGTATGGAACCCTAGATTTAAGGAGATTGAGACACTGTGGAGGCTTAGAGATGATATGACTTTGGTGAATAGATCTTAAGCACAGTGATTCAATGATTGGATATGATTCCAGGATTCAATGCTAGTGTAAAATGGTCAAATTTAGCTGCCTTGGGAAAGCGTGACCCCTTAAAACAAGGAAACTGTCCCAAAGAGTAGATATGACAGTGAGGGCTTTCTAGCAAGGCTTGATTGAGGGATATGACAGTGTCAAAGTATGCAAGCACTCAACAGGGGATCAAACCACAGAAAAACAGGCAAGCCAGAGAAGTCGTGAGGGTAGAGGAGAGGCTAGTGCCTTGGAAAATGGGCCAATGGAGTCCCCAAGGGTGACGCCCTTGAAAACCCACCTTGGGATTTACACTAAGCCCAAAAACCCAGAAATGTTTTGCCAGTTGATCAAGGGGTTTGATCAAGAGAATTTTTCGAAGGATTTTAAGGAGGGTTTTAATTAAATTTGACAGATGGTTAGTTTAAGGAAATAGAAATCTTACCTTGAGAGCGTACATGATTGATGGAAATGGTTGCTATGATGCCGAGGACAATCCCCACAAAGATCAAATGAGAAGATTTGATGAAGACCAATGCCAAACTTGAAGCCCTTGTCCCACACGTGCGCCCTCCTTGCTCCTGCAAAACCAAGGATGAAATCAATCAGCAATACAGAAGCTAAAGGAAATGCAAATAATGAAAAGATACAGAGAGTAGAAGGTCATAGACAGTAATACTCCCTCAACCAAACCAATTTGACGAAGAGACGAGCATGGAGAGTCTTCCGCAACCAGTGCGCCCTCCTTGAGGAAATCGACCCCTTCACCTGCAGATGAAAATCGTGTGGAAGAAATATAGCAAATGGCAATCACCAATAATCTCAGTGCAATGGAAAGATATTTTCAATCAAACATCAATAGCATTCATCCCACAACACAAGTGTCTCTAAGAGAAATATTTTGTTCCAGAAATCCAGAGCCAAAAGTCACTTTACAATGAGAAGCTCTCTCCTTTAAATAGGATGGAGATGTACCAAAACCCTAACCACCTTTTGAATGGATGGCTAAGATTAAAAGATCAAAATGTTCTAATCTACGGTTGAGATGAGCTTAACATAAAAATATAACATATCAATGGACAAAATCGCCCTAGGAGAGGGGGTCCCACTCATAGTGATAAAATAAACATGAATAAAGCTCATGGTGGGTCTAGAGGTAATGTCTAACACCCCTAGTGTGTCCCCACGACACAATATCATCATAGAACCAAGCTAGGCACCAAATCGTGCCCCTCTGGGAAAGTCGTGAGTCTCCAAAGGCTCCAGCAAACCATGAAATGTGTCGGAGAGATGGGTGTGGGCCCCACTTAATGCTGAAACTGCTTGAGAAGGGGTGGAAGACATCACACTCATCATCAAAACTCATCCCATGCCATTTCCTTGCCTTAGTAGCCCAAATCGAATTCCTCAGTAGCCAATTTAACCATTTTTAATCCTCTGTAAACCCCTTGGCAAGAATCAAAATGCTTGTAACTCTCTGTCTAGTCACCTGGGGGCAAATCTGACTGCGCCAATATGTCCGGGAACAAAACAATATAGTAAAAACAAGTGGCTATATTGTATGCCCCCTCTGTAGCGCCATAGGAAAACCAATCATACCATCTCTCTGCTCTGACAGGCCATTTATCATGGCAAAACTACACCAGAATGGTAAACTGAGGAAAATCATCATTGCAACTGCCCAGAACTGAAAACCAACTGTCTCATTGGACTCAGAGAGTCCAAATCTATCTAAGGTGTGTACTCATACACCCTATGGATCTCTGCATCATCATATAAAATCTCCAATATATCCAGACAGATAAAATAATAATAATCTGTAAATGATCAAATATGCTGAAAATCACAAATCATCATCATAAACCCATAACCAGTGCATGGAACCATCTGGTGACCTATAATAGACCACATATCATCTATCTGCATCATCCGAGGTCTATCCACCTCATTTCATGTAGTTGACTTTGATCAAACTAGGTTTGACCAAATCAACATGGCTAATAATATGACCCAGGCTAACATCAAACTGCTGCAAGTGTTAGAGGTTAAGACATGCTCTACAAATCATTCAAGTGATAATTATAACAAATAGTAATCATTATTCTGGCGATCTAATAACCAAATATAAAGTGTTTTCATTATTAATTAATACTCAGACCAGACTTTCAAGATCATACTCACTTCATAGTTGTGACCAATTTGCTAGTGAAGGGTGAAGGCTAAAACTGAAAAGGCTAGGCTAAAGGATGACTACTAACTTGACACTGTGACACTTTGGATATGGAAAAGGGGATACACATTCTAGCATATGTTGGACAAGCAGTAACACAGGGGATGGTCGTGTCTCACAAATGGGTAAGTTACTTCAGAAGTGCTTATTCACCTTGACAGATGCCTACAACTCACATCCAAGCTGATACAGTTCCGTGAGGATCTTTTCTAGAGCCGCCATGACTAGGTGCTCGACAAACCGTAACTTGAGACTCTAGGGGACATAACTCCTGTCCCTCACTGCATCTCACATGATAACTCGCAAGCTAGTGAGGGATAAATCAATGCAAGTGAGGCCAGCAATCGTTTATATATAACATTTAAGAACCATTGCTTTTTGGGCCTTTGAGTTTCCATAGCCTTGATCCACGTGTGTTCAAAAAGTTAAAAACACTTGTTACATGGATTTACATTTATTAGGCTTTATGATTTATGTGTGTTCAGAAACATTATTCCATAGATTTACCTTTCACATTTCACATTTACATTTACAAAGCCAATTTCATTAGGCTTGCCTTGCTTTCACGTGTGTTCAGAAACACTTGTTACATGAATGGGCTTTCATAAGATATACATTTCATTTCCATATACACTGTATTGATGGTAGCACTATCTGTTTCAGGTTTAGCCAACACAACTTAGGCAACTCAGAGCCGAGACACAATAAAACAGGGAAGTTCATCTAACAAAGAGGCTATAGTGGGGGAAGGTCCTCCATGCCACTAGTCAAGTAGTAAGTTAGGGCAATCAACAAACTGGAAGGTAATGGATGGGTGGAGAAAGTGGATAATGAAACCAACACTAGCAAGCCAAAAGATGGTGGGAATGATCATCTCTATTCTCCCTAAGGACTAAGGAGTGTAAAACCAATGAGTATAGGTCAAGAACTTCTAAGTCTGAGTGAGGACAAATATATATATAAATAATACAACCAGGTCCACATATCTATATGATCGTCAGATCATGATACTAAATGTTGAGACATGCCACAACAATGAGTATAAAAGCAATAATAACCATAACACAAGAAGATACCTACTGGGTCATATACCTGTGCATAACAATCTGAACCATCATCTGCCCACTGAGAACCTGCTGCTGCAACTCTGGGCAATACCAACTGCTCTGTAAATGGCTAAATGGCTACATCAGTCATCAAATCTGAGTTTTCTGAGACTCAGTCATGGCATGGGAATATACTGCTGTCCATAATCAAATAGTGATCCAATGTAGATGCTCATCTCGGCATCTCAAATGTAAGGGAACTGGCTGAAAAGTGTACTGGAATCTGAAAATAGAATATGGTAGCCCGGCTACTATATATGTGATAACACATCCCTAATATAAACTTTCCAGATTCGAAAATTGGGGTTAGTTTGCTTCTATAAAGTTACTTTTGAAGTCTCTGATCCATTTGATTGTTGCATCTTTAATTCAAATCTGAAACAATTAATTAGATCAACCTATTCTACATGAAAAATCATTCATAGTTGATAAGAAGAAGAATAACTAAGTCACTTGAGTTTGGGTTATGTTTTGGACTTGGTTAGGATAGTGAAGACCACCTTATGTTGGATCATCTAACCTAAATTGAGGGAATAGTTACTAAATTGACAATGGTGAGTCTTCTGAGTTCCACTTGAGCTTGAGCTTTGTGAAGACTTTGCACATTGAAGGTGCTAGTTTGAGTGTAACAGTCCCCTCTGCCATTCTCTGCATCTATCCCAACTTTAGACAAGAGGTGAATCCTTTGTTCTGGCCATTATTACCACAGAAACTATGAGACATCCAATAAACAAACATTTAATCATTTGAATGAGGATTTCTGGAGGTTTAAATGATGGTTGTGTAGATTGATTGGGCATTCACCACATCTACCAGCAACTTGGTCAATGGGAGATGAATCATAGGTAAAGGATATACCTGGCAAGGGCTTTGTCAATGCCCTTTATTCCTCCCATCCAGAATCATCCCAACAAGAAATAAAACGCATGGCATCATGGATGTATAGCAGCATTTGTGGTCTTGGTGTTTTGTTTGAACAGAGTACCCAACACAAATAGTGTTTTACAAACAGTTGCTTCAACAATTACTCACCCAACGATCCAATCAAAGGATACTACGCTGTAAGTGTAAGTGAGCCATCAACAATTTAATTGAATAGGGATTGGTGCCACATTGCTGTAGCATGGGCGTTTCACAGCAATTACATATCCCAGTGGTCAAGTGAACAGAAGTAAATAGTAAATACTGTATGTAAGAGCCAGTGTTCCCATAAAGGAGAAATGAATTCACAATGCGCTGTAGCATGTGGTGTATACAGTGTACACAGAAAACACACCAGAACTAGACATACATACAGAGCCACAAATTTGAAGCAATTACATGGCAATAACTCTCAATTGAAATTTGAAACACAGTTTACCCTGGAAAGCAAACATTTAATTGGGATGTGATTCTTGTTCAGGAAATTATTACAAAGGGTGAGCTATACACTTTTGATGCATTCTTACTCACCAGCAATATTTGAAGATGGCTTTGGCTTATGAACAATTTTCTGCTGATGTGTGGATAGGCTCAATGGTTGCTTCTTCTTCCGATCTTCAATTGGATTGCCTCTTTGAATCCTCTTCTTCTGCTACTGCCCTTTTTCTTCCCAAGCTTCAAATGGTTTGTTGGCTGTCCTTTCATCAAGCAAGGCCCTCATTTGTTATAGAGATTCCTTGGAAGACCAACCATTAAGGTGATTCATTTCATCTTCTTGAGGCCTTTTGTCTTCAAGCTGATTGCTGATTACAAACTTTGCCAAAATTTAATTTTACTAAGTTTGGATGAGGATTTAATTTGGATCCATTTCAGATCAAATTCTTTGGGGGAGGCACCCTGCACTATGAGCAGGGAACCTCCTGCCAATTCCACTGTCCCCTTGGCTTGTTTGTTCTCTCCAATTGCAACATTTTGAAGGGAGGGCACAACTAGCCTTCCTTCCCTCTACCACAGGAAGTCAAGTACACATGGTTTGCCTCAGCCATCTCTGAGGCACGAATGCCTCCCAAACTGGAGCAGGGAATTGATGGGTGAGAACACATCATTATTGTGCTGAAGCCTACAATGGATGGATAGGGGGTGACCCCCAAGGACAAAGACAACCCGCTGTCGATTGCAGGCATGCTTTCATCAGTTTCCTAGTTTATGATTTTTTCTGGATTGTGTGGGCCAATTGGCCTAGGATTAACATTTTTAATGCTTATTCTTTAGTTGTACTCCACTGTTAATAACTTAATCCTATAAGGAAGTTTTGTACCTGTTATCACACAAACTCTAGCTGCTTAGTGCATGTATCCCAATAGGGACGGTAGAGGAGCACAGCTAGGCCGGTGTAACCAACAACAGCCAAGTCCTCTGTCCAAGGGACAGAAGTCACACCGGACAAGGCTGCAGTCACTTTAGACAAGGCACTTGGCCTAGTCAAGGGGGAGACCCTCTCAACCAGTGAAGGTTGAGACTCAGCAATCAGACACCCTAAACCCAGGAAAGATGATCAAAGCAATAGACAAAATGGATGACTGAAGGTGAGGTTTCTTCCAGCCTTGGTGGAATCAAGATTCTGGATGAAAAGATAAACTAAGTGATACTAACTCAGATCTGATTACACATAAAAATGATGAACAAATTGAAGAATTAGAATGCTGGAAATTAAATCAGCAAACAGAAAAAATACTAGAAGCGTGGTTAGGGACCCTGCCTATGGGGGAATGAAGCTCGTGATGATTTATCAATACATGGCAGAGATGGATAAGCAAATTAAACACATATTCCAGCAATAATACATTGATTAAATGGATGATTTAAGACACAAAAAACAAACCAGCAAGCAGTGAAATTAACAGTCCTAGGGGAATGGGTTAGACGGTGGAAAAATGGACCTAGGGTAGTAAAAAAAAGATGTTTTTAAGCACTTCCAACTGCTGATACTTGGTACTTTCAGGTAAAAAGACGTTATGGAGCAGATTAAAGAGTACCCATAACCCCAAAACACATCCAACAGGCTGAGATAGAAAAATGCCCTAGAGGGGCGTTTTTGGCTAAATGACTAGTGCCTAAAATATGGGTAAATGGAGTCGGAATCTAACCAAACTTGGGATGTAAGCTTTTAAGGGCAAATAATAAGCGGGTTTGGAAAGAAAATGGAATTCCTACGGTTAAATTTATAGATTTTAATTTTTAAGGGTTTTAATGTGTTTTTGCAGCTTAACATTCACAAGAAGATGAGAAAAAGAGAGAGCAGTAGTGATCGCCTACCTGAAGCAATAGAGAAGAAGAGTTTGATGCTGAAAACAACTGCTGAAGTCCAAGTGTTGAGCAGCCAAGCGATTTCCCCTAGCGTTTGGAGCAGCCAGATGACCAAGTGCGCCCTTGTGCCTGCCAGAGAGAGAAGTAAATCAGAAACTATGGCAAATGACAAGGAAATACTAGCAAATAAGTGACAAATGATGAAGAAAAATGAGATAACAAGTATAAATTCACTTCCCTTTGTTGAAACACAGAGAGAGAGCCCAAGATGGAACTGCTAGCTCAAGAAATGCGCCCCTCCTCTAATGGTCGTTCCACCTGCAGATTAGTTTGGCCAAGGATAGATAGAGATACCACATAAACACTCAACAATACACCAGCAATATGCTAATAGTCAACAACAAACACTCAATCACTATGCACAAGAAGATGGAGAAAATGTCTCTCTAGAGCTCAATAGCAAATCTCAAAAATGTCAAGAAGAAGTACAATGGAGGTGAGTCCATTCTCTTATAGAGATGGTTCACTCTCTAGCTAGGTTTCCCCCCAAAAGGAGGGTTGAGATCATCTCCCCATCCACAAAATTGAATGGTGGAGATGACTCAAGGAGGGGGGTGCGAATTGCCCCAAGGAGAAGTGCACTATGGAGAGAGAGGGGCCCATTGTGGGCCATACAACAAATGCCAATGGGTTGGGGGGTGTCTATATGGGGTTTTATTCCCCCAACCACATACAAAAAGGGTCCCACCATCAACAAGGAGAAAATCGAATTCCCCACTAAGGATAAAAACGCCCCTATGGGCCAAATTGAACTCATGTGGTGAGCTGTCATATGGAGGGGCCCACAATGCCCAAATATAATGTCAAAACATACCAAAATTACCTTATGATTTACCTTTACCCATGCCAGCCATTGATTTTGCCATTTCACTATAGTTGCCTTAGTCAAAATTCTGATTTCCATGTATTTTATGCTGGTTTATATGGCTGAAGATGAAAATTGGGCTTTTGACCCACTTTTATTGCCTGGATTGCTGAACCGACTGCTGCAATGTGATTGTGGACCCCAAAAGTAGTAGGGATGACCACTCGAACGATCCCGATCCATCACTTTGGCAATATTTGCCCCAAATCCATGATTTTTAATTAAAATAGGTCAAAGTTGACCAATAATATTTAAAAATCTCTCAAATGGCTCAATGTTTTGCAATTCTGTCAGTTGCATGCTCATATGGAACCCCTGTAGATAATAAATGATCGAAATCGAAATTCTAATCGCAACATTTTTTCGGGCCCATTTTGGCCTAGTCAACCCAGTTTGACCAAGTCAAATCTGGTCAACTATAGTGCTAGCTGAAACCTGTATGCAAGCATGAAGTGACAAGGCTCAATTAAACAAGTTAGTACATTACTAAGCAATAAATGATATCATGGTGATCAAAAATACATTAAATCCCAAAATAGTACAAGGCCCTGGTGAAGTGGACCCACCACCTCCAAAAGACTAGGACGCTATACACCTCCATAGAATTGACCACCTTGCTGACTCTAGGTGATGTGGACAACATGGTAAAAGATATGGGAAGACGAGGATAAGGATCATGTGACCACTAAGACAACTCGGGAAAGCGGGGTCCACTGAGGTAAGTATGCCATGAAAAAACACGGGGAAGAGTGGTGCCTCACAAATAGGTATAGTGCAGGGAAACCACCACTAGTCATCTAACAAGTATCCCACAACTCACATCCATATCCGAAGACTCCGTGAGGTTCTTTTCTAGAGCCGCTAAACTGGGTGTCCGACAAACCGTAACTTGAGACTCTAGGGGTCAATCTTGAGCTTGTCCCTTGCTCCTTCTCACCTCCTTGTCCCGCAGGACTAGGTGAGGAATAACCACTACAAATGCTGACATGTATAGCTGACCAGAATCCATGTGTGTTCATAAACACATTGCATGGATTTTACAATGAATTTCATACTTAGCCCTTTTTTGGCTAGATTTTACATTTACAACATAGAGGCCTTTTTAGCCTGATTTGCATTTCATTTCTTCATTTCTTCATGGCCCTCTTGGGCTACATACATATCTCAAAAGATATAAACATGGCGCTCATACTGCAAAGGTAATGGGGGTGGGTAATACAAGCTTCGACGACAAGTGGGGAGCATCCGGTGAGGCTACACAATCCTAACTGCATTGCAACATCAGGGGCAACCGACAGGAGCAAATCCCAGGTCTAACCATGTATCTCACACACTAAAGAGCCGAGGCACAATAAACAGGGAGTCATGGCAAACTCAGAGATCAGTGGGGAAAGGGGGTCCTCGTGATCACAAATCAGAATCCAAGTCGGGGAAGAAGTGTCATGGATGAGTCGGATGAGTGGAGGAAGTGAAGATGGTGCTAAAGTCAGCTACCGAGGGGCTAAGTGATCAAGTCTAAGCCAAGTATACAGGACATGACTCAGCGTGCATATACATAAGTCTAACTAGAGGGGTGGACTGACTTCACCAATAGGCCCAAACATATCATATCATAAGCAGATCACCAAATATATCATCTCATGCAAAGTTAGTGTACTAGCAAGTGTAAAAGAGTCTAATCTACAACATGAGCAATAATCAATATATGCAATGCCTGCTGCACCATATACCTGCTGCTACTGAACCTGTATCTGAGCTGGATCTCTGCTGAATCCGGGCATACAATAAACCAGCACTACACTGTGACAATCTCGATCAAAATAAGATTAGGCAACTGTCTCAAATGGGCTTGTGTCAAAGCCTGGCAAGGAAAGGTAACCCTGTGGTAGATGGTAAGTCCAACCGTCTGTCCCCTCTGATGTATCTGCTAGGGGCAGTCTGAACAAAAATGCCTCCTCTGAAGGTAGCTGATCTCCGATCTGGAAAAAAAAGTACTGTGTGGAAGCTGCTCCCGACATCAAATGCGATAACAGTATCATGAGAGAATGCAATTTTGTTTTCTAGACTCTAGGGGCTACTAGTTTCTAGGTGTTGTGTGTGTGGCCCATTTTTATTGTATATAATGCCCTTTATGTACATACTATGTTTATCTCAATTGTCAAAGGAAGTATGTTATTTAAAAAGGGGGTTTTGAATCATTGTTCCTCGAGTATTTTATTTTCTCAAAGTTCATAAACCTGTCCACAGAAAAATCAAATTCTCCTATAAGTGCGAGAAATGTGAATTTTGAAAGTGATCTCCAAGTGACAATTTTCAGGCATTCTTTTGAAATGTTGCATTTATTTAGTAGATTAGTTTCTCTTGTGTAATGAGAAATTTTTTCCTTAGAATATATGTTTTTTATATGTGAGTATCTTAATCGCATGAGATCATATTTGTTCCAGTTGCTGAGGAGAACCTGTCAAAACTTGACAAACCAGATTTGGTAAGTAATGTTAAAATGCAGGACAAATTTCTATCCATATTCTTGTTGTTTCTTAAACGTACCAAAAAGTCTTCCAATTTAAGTGTAAAGGCACTTTCTTAAGTCATCAATGAAGTTTAGGTGTTTAGATATCATAGTTTGAGGGATATTGGTACTACTTCAGGTAGATTTTTATCTTTGCTATGTAACTAGACTGTAGTAGACAATGATGATTTTTACTTGTGCAGGACCGTTTTGATCATCCTTACATATTTCTCTTGTTTTATGGAATGGATGCTGCTGGGGACTTCATCCCAATAAAACAGTTGCGTGAGAAGTATAACAGGCAGCGACATGAAGTGCATGGGGAGTATGATAATGGTAATGATGTTGATAGCAAGAAAGATACCTAATAACTGATCATATTAAATGCAAAAGAAGCAGGTTTTTAATGAGGTTTGAAAAATGATTGCAGACCTCTCAAGTTATATGCTTATTAGCTTACAGATTAACCTCTGTGTGATGGATCCTACTACCTACCAGGATATCTGTATATCCAACTATATTGAGCCAGGCAAGCCTTTTTCTATCCATCCAGCAAGCCTTTTTCTATCCATCCAGTTGCTTGTAAATACTTCTGGGAAGCAGTGCCCATAGCTCTGCTGATATTGAGAAAAATTCAAAATTATTGTTGAGATATGTTACATTCTACCACCTAACATTGCCACTATCCATGATATGTTCATGACTGTATGCTCATTCCTAAATATCAAACAGAAACTTGACTGTCTTTTGAACTGGTTTTTATGTTAACGAGGGACTGAAAGAAACTATAAACACTTCTTCTGAATGCATATAGTGAAAATTATTTGATTTGATTTGCACATTCAAAGGAAACTGTAGTTCAACATCTTTAATGTCGATCCTTGAGAAAATTAGATATTAATATATATGATAGGATACTCTTCAATATTTGAGTGTCATTCAAAGATATATTACTGCAAATGTAGTATAAATTTAATGGAAGCTAATTTCCAAAAAATGTTAAAATAGCTTATGGACCGTCATACATATTGAATTTCGGCAGCATGACAGCCAGGGTTTTAATGGGTTCATGGTTCATTTTCAGTGCGAATGGCCAAGAATTTAAAGATGTAGGTGGAGGGTTTCTTGGGATAAAAGGGTCATAGGTCAACTGATATATATCTGAATATACTTGATTTGCAAGTACTATAACATTTTACCTTTAAAGGAGGCTGTCACTTGTGGATGTGCAAGGCGTGAAGCAAGTTAGCAAGAAGGGCCTATGGTTTTGGGTTAAAAGTCTGGATATTTCTTCAATGATGGCACCCTAAATATTGAGCATGTACTGTTGATTCCTTAATCTATTATAGGTTGAATCTCCTAAACCCACCATTACACCTTTGGTCAACAGAGGTTACTAAAAAAATGGGTAAATACCTTTGGAATGTCTGTTATAGATTGATCTTCTTGTCCTTGCAGCCAAGACTTGAACACAACTTTGTTGAAAACAATTAACATTCAATGCAACTTACTGAAACTCTTATGGGAAATTATTTGATGTATGCTCCATTGGATACCTTGACTGAGGGGATAGAATATGGCTGTCAACAAACTTCCCATGGTCACAGCATCAGTATTCTTACATGATTGAAACTTGTATCGTCGTGGTTATTTAGTCTATTGCTCCACCAACTTGCCATATCTATTCTCGCTAGGCAGTATGATTCAACGAGGGTTGCTGCTAGCTCATTCTAGTAGGATGTAGTTGGTGAGCTTAGCTAAGTAATTCAGAAATAACAACTAATAGAGATGGAGCTAGTGTAGTTTGCGGTCACCAATTCTTATGACAAAAGTATGCATTTTATGATATGCAATTAAAAGAAATAGTCAATAAATCTAAAGAAACTTAAATATAATAATACAAAACACAAACAATAAAATAATACCTCTAGCCAAATGTCCCACTAGGGATGAATTTTATGGCATTTGTGTAGATCTTTTTGTGGGACCCTGAAATTATTGATAGCAAGTCAATACTTTTTAGATGCTAAGTTATAGCCATTAACCTTGACAAATTCAAGATTTGTCCAAACATTGGGCATTCAAAATATAAAGGAATGTTTAGTAAAAACAAGAGGGAAAGCTGCAATGCAGTGAATTCCCTGCCAATGTTAAAAGCGGTGAGATCTTCGTTGGAGCATTATTCAATAGTGCTCCGAAAGCAGTGAGATTTTTGCCGGAGCATTATTTGATAATACCCTGTCTGATGTCCTTTGGGGATTGGAAAACTTTCCAGAGCATTATTTGATAATGCCTCGCCTGCTGTCCTCTCGAGCTCCGAAAACTTGCCAGAGCATTATTCAATAGTACTCTGAAAGCAGTGAGATCCTTGTCAGAGCATTATTTGTTAATGCCCTGCCTGATGTCCTTTGTGGCTCTGAAATTCTACCCCTGATGCTGCAACTAGCAAGAGATGAAGCAATCCAATGAAATTTGATATTGCTGTGGGCACACTCACAAACTTGAAATTATTGAAAAAAACAACCAGTGCTTGCAGATCAGAAATATTTGATAATTCATGGGGTACGCTTCGCAAGAGATTGTTGCAGTGAAAGAGATAAAAAATAAATTATAAAGCTTTCCTACAGACTTGGGAATCGAAACCCATAGCCTGCAATCCTTGAGTGAGAGCTCCGTGAGGTTCGAAAGCTTACCCAATGAAGAAGGAATGGAGCCGTTGATGATGAAGTGGGCCTGCTCTTTTGCAAAACAATATCGGCTCCAATACTGCTAACTTGGATCTCTTAAATTGCTTTTTTCTACATGATAACTCTGCAAAACAATATTGGCTCCAATGCTGCCAACTTGCCACCATAAGTGAAAAAGATAATATGTGTATTGTACACTTATACCAAACCCGTTGCCAGGACAAGTTACCAGTATACCGTATAAGCCACAATGTTTTAACCCACTATAATTTAGATAATAACAATTGAGCATACTGAAAATCTTACTGTATAAATAAATCATCCATGTTACATTCATCAGCATCCTACAATTAGCATTGAGCTTAGCATGTCAAAATCAATTTAGATAATCAACTTTTTATGTGTCAAAACTCATTTCAATCTAGAAATCCCAGAAGATCTAAAGCTAGGTAACTCCGTGCTATCCTCTTAAATGCATAAAAATTGAAAATAAAAGAAGTTATTTATTTGATAATATTTAAAGTTAATTTTTAAAAATATACATGCTAAATATTTTTGATATCATTGATATTTATTTCAAGCTGGAACTTAACTCATGAACGCATATCCAATTTTTCAAAGTTCATAAAGTTCTTTTGACTACTGGTTTTGGCATCGATTTAAGAATGGTCGAGGCCACTTACGTTGGAAAATCAATCATTTTCACTAAAAGAGCAAAAGTCAAATGATTTTTAAAACCAATTAATATCTACAATGACCTTCTGATTCAAAACTTAAAACTTCAACAGGTTCTTCGACAGGCCATTCATTTTCTTCCAGGCAATCCCAGTACGCATTTTCTACCACACAATCCCAGTCAATTCTGTTGGATTAGCACCTGCTTGTAAGCATAAAACATAAACATGGTCAATGTCTTCCATCAAGTTGCTTCACCAAATCACCTTTACTCGGTCATGAGAAACCTTATCTGTTTTGTATATATAACAACCATAGAGAAATGACAGACTATGTCATTGTAGATTACATATCTATTTGAAGCAGAGGAGGTGATACAATTTCAACAATGAAGAACAGAACATCATCCCTGGTTGTAAATAGCCAATTCCTAGAATCATACACCTGATAAGTAATCCCAATACCAGTACTGACAACCAAAATTTGATAGTCGCCGTCTCTCTATGGATAAACAACCATTGCTAGTTGCTACCACACAGGGAGAATTCATGGGTATATTGGGAGGCAAAGTCTTGTGGCTTTTGGTGAATAAATCATAGACAACAAGGAATCCTTTTATGTTCTCTCTTACCAACAGACCTCCACCTGATACTATAGCCCTATGAAGCCTTGAACATGTTACAGAACAACGGCATGAAGATTGCATATGGGACATGGGAAGAACACCCCACTTGTCATCTATAGGATTATAGGTAGCAACAATATTTCTATTACCATATTATGCAAACAAAATGAAGAAAATTTCTTGTGGGGGTACCCTCTTGTAGGCCATAAAAAATGAGTCCAACTGCACCATCGAATTCTAGGCTTTGCAAGCGCCCAACATCCTGAACAGATTCAAAATCAGTAGTCTGGCCAATATATTCTCCCACATATGACATGGAATATCAGATGCTTGCAGTCCCTGTAATTCACTCTGCTCCTTTACGGCAATGGCCAATCAATTGGGTTCCATGATGTTTTCACTCATTTTGTCAATAAGATCAGTTCCCATTTCATCCATTACGTCCTCAGAAAAATCTAGTTGGGAATAAAAAAAAATGTGAAGAAGTAAGCCTCACAAACCAGGATTTAAGCCAGAATGTAGGTATTTTTGCCACAAACTAAGATCTAGGCCTCCCAAACCTTACTTTCCCATTACACAATGTAGAATATTCGCTGAGTATTGGACCAATCTCCTGCAATATCTAGGCTCCCAAAAAATTGCTTAGCCACTCTTAAATGTGGGATTTGGGCCTAACGACTATTATTGTGCAATAAACATTATGTTACTTGAAATATTATAGATATGGGATATTATGTAATATTCCAACTGATATTTTGTTGTCTTTGTAATTCTCTGATGTAATTTCTTGCTTGTCTGAGGTCTTGTAACTCAATACTATAATAAAATATGAATGCAAGTATTGTTATATGATCACCTGATCATGCATGGAAGTGCATGGTTTGCTAAGAAACCCTAAATAACCCAAATATTCAGATATGCTATAAAATAGGGATAGAAATGATGCATGTACGTACCAATAGCTTGGGTAGCTGATGTAGATCAGTATGAGCTAAGCATGCAAGCCATGCATGAAGAAATAGCTGAGATATGAATGGTTCTCTCTCCAATAATGCGCCCTTGCAATTAATGTGCCTTCTTCAGTCTTGATGTGGAAGTATAAGTGCTATACTGATGGGAAATAGCCTAGAAAGATGTGCACTAGGGTTAGAATCCGCCTCTGATCACTATAGAAGCCGCATGTAGACCATGCATCAGCTCTAAGGAATAAAGCGTGAGTCCTCCTCTAGGAAAGTCGCCCATGCAAGAGAAGGCGCCCTTTCGATAATGGTTTTGTTGATAACTTTATCCTGGATCCGAATCAGAAGCTTGTATTTAGTAACTAGGATATTAGTGGTGCTCTCGGAAGGATGGAGGTTGCAAGCAGACAAAAAGGCTAGTGTATGCTGAGATATGCAGATACCCTACTTGTCCAATTCGCCCATGCAAAGAGGGCGAGTCCTCCTGCTCTAGTCTATGGCTTGAACCCTGCATAATGCTAAAGAATGATGTCTGATGATAGTAGTAATATTGAATCTGGATGATCCAACCTTGATAGTGACTAGGGTTGATAGATTTCACTGCCGAGATACACTTGATGGTTGAGTGATGTGCCCTCAACCCTAAAATAGCTCTTCGAGCTCTCCAAGTCAACTTCTCAAATCAATAACCAATAAGCAAACCTATTCATTCACTTTATCCTTCTTTTATAACTTTGACAGCGCATGACCTAACTTTTGCATGCCTAGGTCGCTTTTCTCTTCTAATTCTTAGTTGACTTGCATGCATTGCTTTCTGTGTGCATAAGTCTTAATAAATGTATTTCTGTGCATGCATCATGAAATATGGCCCGCATGTAATGCATGCAAGTAGCCCCTAGTTCCCATGGCCCTCTTTTATTTACTGATTATCTAATAACCATGATTAAGATCTTCTTTTAGATTGAATGGTATCAACCCTCAGTCAATTCCACTGTATGTTAAAAAATGGAACATTACAGTCCTCCCTCACCAAGATTGCTTGTCCTCAAGCAATACCAACACAACTCCATAATCAATCAAACTGAACCAACTGAATCTACGAAAAATACCAAGGTCCCAAATCATCCTAGGAGATCTGTAGCACCTTCTACTCAAAGTATTGTCTTGCGAGGTACCATGACATGATACCTCATGAAAGCATCCTCTAATAATCACTAAATTGCCCGTCACTGAAATTTTGGGGTCCCAAATCAGTCTGAGAAGTGCGGAGTACCTACTGCATCCACCACATCCCTTTGCAGTATCAACACAAGGAGCATCCTGTAAACTCCTAAGCATCCACCACATCCCTGTGTAGTATCAACACAAGGAGCATCCTGTAAACTCCTAAGCATCCACCACATCCCTGTGCAGTATCAACACAAGGAGCATCCCACACCTAGGAAGTTAATCCACTGCTCCATATGGATAGGCTCCTGAAAGTGATAGTTGACTCACGTCCTCATGCTAACTGTTGTACCGTCCACTACTGCAATCTCAAGGTCCCCTGCTACACAAAAAAAGAGACCATCCTGCAGTCGTTGAGCCACTGATCATCATTAGCTATTTTTCAAGCTCTATCAACATCCACCTCTCCTGGAAATCCAAGCAAAAATATCTGTAAGAGTTGGCCCCCTCACTATGAATGGTGTAGTGCATAGGCAACCAGGTGAAGTCCGCAATTCTGTTGTCATACTCGACCTCAAATACTGACAAAGGAAATATGCTCTGGTCATTGGTAACGACTCTAGGCTGCTCATGAACTCTAATCAAGAGACAGCTCTATCACTCGTGTTGCCCTATACTCTAAAGAAATCACTGGAATTTGCAAGAACTCTGATAATCGATGAGTTTCTGCACATATATACTTTGCACCTTGCATCCTTAGTATACCTGTGATGCAATCTAACAATAGGCTCTCACATGGCTGTTCAAAATTTGTCGAAGGTTGTATCAATGTAGGTCCCAACTTGCCCTGTTGACCCGCCATAATATCCATCAAGTTTCTCCATGCAAACCTACCTCACATCTTCTTGTAAATGGTGAAGTCATCCGAGTCCCTCACTAGACTGTGTGATGTGAAGCACTCTCTACCCCGAGCGCTGGTCTGCTTAGTGCTAACACCAAAATCCATTTGACTGCCCCTGGAGAGGCAAGCAATCATAAGCTACACAAACTCCTCAGAAGACTGCTCTGTCATGCATCCAAACCTAAGCATCCCACGAATAAACACCTGAAAGCGGAAACTGACCATCTCCTTCCTAGCGGGTCCACTGTCAATCTCAATCCTAAATACCAGGAAAGAAAGTTGGCTCTGCCATAAAAAAGTTTCAACCTCCTCCACTGTCATCCCATAAATATAGCGGATCGATCACCCTCACAACTTTGTCAATCACCTCTACTATCTGAAACAATCCATCGTGCAGATGAATGCCTGGATCCCACTACCAAGGGGTCCACCAAACCCAAATCCAACGAACTGTTGTCGTATCATGTTGATAGTCATCGGGGTATCCATGTAATCCTCTTGTAGAAACCAAGTACTAATAATTGACTCTGCTCTTGCTAATCTAATTAGCTCCCGCCAAACTACATTTATATGTCTGTTAACCCACTCACCGTCTATGTGCTCAAATAATCCATGGAGTATAAGCCTCTCTCTAGAGAATAGCTCCACCACCTACGGTGCCTCATACTCATGCAGATACCAAGAATAATCTACCAACTGCAAATTCCGCATAGCCCTCATGCTCCTATCCCTATGTAATGTCCCTATTTTGACCCCATTGCATTAAAATGTAAATGATGTAATATTGTTATGAAATCATGGTGAGGAGCTCAAGGCCAAGGCCCCGCCATCGATTTATTAATGCATATGGTTTACGTGCTAGCCAGGCACAATGGAATTGGAAATATCATGTAAATATACATTTTAATAAAATACCCACAACTAGCTATGCAATGCAACAAGAGATGGGGGCATGATTTTACAAGGAATTGGGAGGGAAAACATTCAAACCCTTGGAGCCAATCAAGTCAAGCCAAGCGTCAATGAGAGAACCCATGAACCCTCAACTACCCATGTTGACTTTTGTACTTATTCATTCATTTCTCCCAAGAGTTGGTTGAGGTAGTTAATGCCTTGGAGAATGGGAGGTATGGCTATCCAAATTTGGGTATGGGCAAGCCACCCTTCATGGAAAATCACGTTTTTGCTTCTTGGGCAAGAAAAGAGCCATGAATTGCTCCCCAAGCCATTATCCATGAACGAGTTTGGCTCTCTCACGAGTTGGGAGCTTGCTGACCATTTTTCCCCATCGAAATTATGTGTTTGCCTTCATTCTCAGCTGGGAGAAGGGCGTTTTTGTGTTGTATACCAGTGGGGAAGAAGGGGAATCGAATTGGGGCTCCTTAGAGACTGTTTTGGCTGTTGAATGCTTAGTTAGTTGGGGGAGAAATCGTTTTCCTCCTCGTGATTGTTTTTCCCTATCCCACAATCCGTTTTTGACTGGAAACGATTTGGGGAAAACCCATGGCCATCTTGTTTGAAAACCCCATTGTTAAAATGTGCATCCATGCCCAATGATTGTGCTTGCTTTGTGAGAAAAGAGTATGTTGGGGTGTGGGTTATGGGTATCTATTGCTTTGGCTGTGCATGAGCTTGAATGTCCCCTTTTCCTTGTAAGAATCATGCCCAGCTCGGGGGTGGCAGTTGTGTTGAGAGAATTGATGAACACAACTGGCCTATGGTTGGGTGGAACGTTGCAGCGACGTATCTAGTTGCTTGGGACCATTTCACCATAAAGATAAGTGTTTCTTTGTTTGTGTGTTTTACTTCTGCAACGTTTTAATTTGATGGTTGTTTTTAATATGTTGAATGCATATGAAATGTGTGTGGATGATGTTTTTATTCCGTTGTGCATGTATGCTTAATTTGCATCTGCACACATTTATTTTATTGCTGTGAATCTAATGAATCGGGCTGAGTTTATGTAAAAGCCCTACAAATTGATATCATGTTCCCTTCCTCGAATTGGGTCCGCGGGAGGGGATTTGACACCCTAATTGAGGACTCAGGGTCTGTGTAGGGGCAATCTCTATAGGATTCCCTACTCTCTCAGCTACAATCTCCGCAAACCAATCTAATCTCCCTTGTGTACTCAGTGTACCAATCCCATGGTCTAATTGAAAGATCACCCTTGTGGCCAAGATGCCATTCACCTCATCTAAATGTCTCGAGTGAACCTCCCAAGTCTTGTTGTGTATTAGCAATAAATAGCTCTGCTCTTGTAGATGCGACTGGGAAGTAACTAGTGTGTTGATCAACCCCATGGGCATGAACACAATCCCAAAATTAGGTCTAGAAGTAGACCTATGAGCATCATGCTCTTTGATCCTCATCAGATGATATCCCCGACAAAGATAGGGTATCGAGGGTTCTACTACCCTATGAAGCATGTCCTTCCCCTCATCGATCCTGGGAAAACCTAGTACAAGGGTATGCTTGTGATCTTTGTCAGGTAGTCTCCCAGGAGGAAACACTCCAAAACTCCATGGGATCTCATCGTGTGCCCCTATGTACCCCTGTAGACTGCTGCATACTCTTGTACCCTCTTGAGCCATCGAGTATCCTATATGCGCTACTGTAGCCAATACTCCACTGATATCAACGAAGCCTGTGATCCAATGTGTCTCTATATCTGCCATATATCTGTCCATCCAACCTCTGTATATGGCTCATGATCCCCTGCCTGATCCAAACCCTCTGTGTCAGATCTCTCCTCAGTCACCTGACTCTGAGTGCTCCTCATGCAGAATTATCACTGGATGCTCTCACCTCAAACCATGGGTGTCACTCATGCCCTCATGTTTTACAGTTGTCCTGTATCTTGTGTGTGTTGCGGTATCCTCCTGTGCACTCACACTACTAGTGTCACCTAAACCCGGATCCCACACATATGTACTATACTGGAGTGTGTCTCCTGTCATCACATCTGCAACTACAACCAGAACCATTAATGGACCCTTCACAATAAGTGACTCATAACCTCCATATTGTCCCGTATGTATAGAGTCAACCATCTCTCAGTCATGTCTCTCCTCATGGATCTCGTCGATCATGAATGTCTCGACTCTTGTTGTTGATGATGAAGAGTGTACCAACTCCAACTTGTCACACAACTTGTCTGCATGCATATCGGATCCCTGAAGAGCCATCTGTGTGTTGTTCAAGGAATCTTTAGGTGGGATCCTCTTCCTCTCCAATGTCATGTATGCCTAAATCACTCAATATCGAATCCATGTCACAACTAGGTGCTAACACCCCCTGATCCTCACAAGCACCACTATTAAGGTGAGATGATGAATCCTCGACGTTGGATGATCGAATAAATGCATCATATGTACTATCCTCCTCATGTATTGTCAACTCCATATCAAGTTCACCATCAACATGTACACCATGCTCATCTTTCTCTACTCCCCCAACCATGCTTTTAAGGAGAACCTCGTTCAAATCCTTGGGTTGGCTCCCAAATTGGATGGAGTAATAGTCTTCAAAGGACAATGCTGCACATACCTCATTCCTCGAGGCTAGATATCTATGATATCGAGGCAAGTGTCGAATTGCTACTAAGCTCCCCAAATTTCCAGCCAAGATCCTTCTCAGTGTCTTCACGTTCTCACTGGATGGCAAGAAACTTGTGCTTTCAGGCACACACTTCACCAAAATTGGCATGTAGTGTCATCCGTTGGCATTTCTCTGTATCCATCTAACTGTTTACAACTGCATGATCCCACAGCTAGCGAGGAACATGCTCTGATACCACTGTAATATTCCAACTGATATTTTGTTGTCTTTGTAATTCTCTGATGTAGTTTCTTGCTTGTCTGAGGTCTTGTAACTCAATACTATAATAAAATATGAATGCAAGTATTGTTATATGATCGTCTGATCATGCATGCAAGTGCATGGGTTTGCTAAGAAACCCTAAATAACCCAAATATTAAGATATGCTATAAAATAGGGATAGAAATGATGCATGTATGTACCAATAGCTTGGGTAGTTGATGTAGATCAGTATGAGCTAAGCATGCAAGCCATGCATGAAGAAATAGCTGAGATATGAATGGTTTTGTCATGTCCCCTCCCATCGATCCAACGCAAGGGAGAGAACATGACACTAAAACTGGGCTATTTCTACTTCTCAGCCCCATGATCATTAACAACATTCATAGCAAGTAAAAATACATATGCAGAGGTATAAATGCAAGAAACACAGTGGAAATAAAATTATTGCTACACATACACATCTAATATGCATAAACAAGCATAATGATCACATCCATCATTCATAGACACATATATAAATGTTCATTCCATTCAACACTTGAATTTCTAATGAATTAAAGCACAACAAAGGTTTCATTGAATACTTATCTTGAAACGATGATGTCCCGAGCAACTGGCTATGCAACTCCAACGTTCCACCCAGCCATAGGCCAACTGTGCTCATCAATCTCTCAACACAGTGGCCACCCCCGAGTTGGGCATGATTTCCACAAGGAAAAATGGAACAACCACTAACACATAGCCAAGTAATAATTCACAATTCAGCCAAGCCAATCCACAATTGGGTTTATCAGGCTACTAAGGGAAATATAAGAGAATGAATTGCTAAGGTAGTGAGCTCAACCATAGAGCTATTGGTACCTCTACAAGATCTAGCTATAGCTTGTTACCCACGATACCTACACACCCAACACAATGAAGTATTTCCTTCACTGCTACACAGTCCCTCAGGCCACACCTTCCCTTCTAGTGCTCTTCAAGGTGTACATAGAAAAGTAGCCAAGGCCCTTTGATCTTTCTGTGAGGTTACTCTCTTCATTAGGTTTATCAAGCCAATTCTAATCCTCTTCCTCTCCTAGTTTCTTACTCACAAGTTCAAACCCAAACAGGGATGCACACAACAGCAAAACACAAGTGTTAGGCATGAAGGAAAACGTTTTAACTGTGGGATGCCCAAAATGGGGTTTCCATGAGTTCCCAAAATCATGGGCACCCAAAAACGAACTGTTAGAGGGGGAATCAACCCTTGGAGAGCAAAATCGATTTCACAACATGTATATGGGCATTCAAGTGGCAAAAACGACCTCTATACACCTCCAAATCGTGACTCTCTTCCTTCTAGTCGCTCTGCAACACAAAAACAACTTCCCAGTTGTGGAAAATGAGGGAAAACGTGAGGGGAAACGCCCAGGAATCTCAAACTGCGTCGTAGGGAGCAAATACAATGGGTGAAGAATAGCTCGGGGAACAATTTCGTGGGTGTTTTCTTTCCAAGAAGCCAAAACATGATTTTCCAAATTGGTGGCTTGCCCATACACAAAATTTGAATAACCATACTTCTCCATTTCCAAAAATAATAACTACATCAACCAACTCTTGGAAGAATTAAATGATTGGGCGCATAAGTCAAAATGAGTAGTTGAGGGTTTATGGGTTCTCTCATTGACACTTGGATTGACACTATTGGCTCAAGGGTTTGAATATTTTCCCTCCCTATTCCTTGTAAAAATCATGTCCCCATACTCTTGTTGCATTGCATAGCTAGTTGTGGGTATTTCATTAAAATGCATATTTACATGATGTTGTAATTTCTATTGTGCCTGGCTAGCATGCATCGATTTTTAATTGTCGATACATAAAACTCTAAATCGATGGTGGGGCCTTGGCCTTAAGCTCCTCACCACGATTTTATAACGATATTTACATCATTTACAATTTTCATGCAATAGGGTCAAAATCGGGATATTACAGGTTCTCTCTCCAATAATGCGCCCTTGCAATTAATGTGCCTTCTTCACTCTTGATGTGGAAGTATAAGTGCTATACTGATGGGAAATAGCTTAGAAAGATGTGCACTAGGGTTAGAATCCCCCTCTGATCACTATAGAAGCCGCATGCAGACCATGCATCAACTCTAAGGCATAAAGTGTGAGTCCTCCTCTAGGAAATTCACCCATGCAAGAGAAGGCGCCATTTCGATAATGGTTTTGCTGATAACTTGATCCCGGATCCGAATCAGAAGCTTGTATTTAGTAACTAGGATAATAATGGTGCTCTCGGAATGATGAAGGCTGCAAGCAGACAAAAATGCCACTATATGCTGAGATATGAAGATAACCTACGTGTTCAATTCGCCCATGCAAAGAGGGCGAGTCCCCCTACTCCAGTCTATGGCTTGAACCCTGCATAATGCTGAAGAATGATGTTTGATGATAGTAGTAATGTTGAATCTGGATGATCCAACCCTAATAATGACTAGGGCAGATAGATTTCACTGCCGAAATACACTTGATGGTTGAGTGGTGTGCCCCTCAACCCTAAACTAGCTCTCTGAGCTCTCCAAGTCGACTTCTCAAATCAATAATCAATAAGCAGGCCTATTCATTCACTTTATCATTCTTTTATAACTTTGACAGTGCATGACTTAACTTTTGCATGCCTAGGTCGCTTTTCTCTTCTAATTCTCAGTTGACTTGCATGCATTGCTTTCTGTGTGCATGAAGGCTTAATAAATGTATTTTGTGCATGCATCATGAAATATGGCCCGCATGTAATGCATGCAGGTGCCACCTAGTTCCCGTGGCCCTCTTTTATCTACTAATGATCTAATAACTATGATTAAGATCTTCTTTTAGTCTAAATGGTATCAATCCTCAGTCAATTCCACTATATGTTAAAAAAGGGAACATTACATATTACGAGATGTTTGATTATTAGTATTATATAATATATTATATATGTAATGAGCGAATAACATAGATATTGACAATTAGATTATAATGAAATGTACATAGTGAATTATTGCTTAGTATTCCCTGCAATACTAATAATATTATTAGTATAAGCTGAAATATATATTAGTCACAATAGAATAGCTGATATTTTTGTGGTTGATTATCTATAAGTTAATATGGGGCAACAACAATAATAATATTTTTATAATATTTAACAGTTATTATAAAACATATCCGTTGCTAGCTATGTTCCTCTTATATATCCAGGGAGAGTATAACGGAATTAGTTAATTAAAAATTATACTAAAAATAATTTTGGATAGCTTATCATGGATTTTGCTTTGGTTAACCTTAACTACTTCAACTCCACAATCCTTTATATTGATGTGTGATTTCTGATTGGATTCTGTTGCATTCTGAGATATTTGTGGAGCATAATTTTTGGCTTCAAACAGCTGAGAGAAGAGCATTTGGAAATACAAATAAATTTTTGCCATTTTTTCTTGGTTGAGAGTATGGATTTTATGTTGAAAACTTCTTGGCATGTTGTTGCTGCTACATCGTGCCAGGAAGTTTATTTCAGTTGATTTTCAATGACATTGAGTTCTACATTAGGTAGCATTGGAAAAGCAACAAGCTGAAATAAATAGAGTTCTCGAGATCAAATACAACCTACTTCATTGTTTGCATCTTGTATGGACACCTTAAATGGAGTGCAAATAATTACAAAGATTCATAATTAACAATACAGAACTGCAAATATAATCGTAAAAATCTTACCTTCCACACGCCATTGATTTCCTCCTGTTATGAGATTGTATCAGAAGCCTTTAAACATAAGTTGACTTTCTAATTATTTACAAAGATCATGTTCACCTGTGGGGTTGATGCAAGTGAGATTCGAATCAGAACGCATTCCATGGATTGGTGAGTACACATTACACTTGAATAGTTCAGACATCAGTGATAATTTTGAAGACACGCGGTTCGAACTCGAGAAGTAAAAAATTCACTTAATAACAGCATTAACATTACGGATGGCCAGGCCAGCCGCCAGGACAACTCAACACTTATATACGTGTCATTTTTATAAATTTTAGTATTAAAAATTTATTTTATTTATTTTATTTTTTTTTATTTTTTTTTATAATTAAAATGACTCCATCAAGGATTTATATGCACATCATGAAGAAAGTCACCAAAATCCATAGGTCACCAACACTCTAGTAAAGAATGCCATACAAATATTCATACAAGGTCTACCAATCAAAGAACATGTCAACTTCATTGTGTCTATCCATCGGGTAACAACCAAAGGTCGTCCATATATCATATACCCCATATCACATGAAGCACTCACATGCATGGTGTAAACAATTTCATAGTAACCTCAAAAACTAACACATTCCTCATACTCATCTATCCCAATATTTGTTGGTTGTATGCCTTATTTTCCATCGTTGCCTTGATTATTAACTCATTGATGAAAATTTATTAAAAATATTGTTAATTGACAAGAAATCTTAACTGATGAACTGAACACCAATTCTTTCATGAGTGAATGAAAGTCGCTAGTATGACATTGTGCATGTTTGGGAAGAAAAGCAATCTGATGCCTCTTATTCATCAATTCCTTTAAGTCATGTTAATCATTTATTATTAACAAAGCATTATTTTCTCATGAACCAGTTATGTTTTTTTTTCTATTCTAATCCATTTGAGTTATCAAGGCTAACAAGGTGATTTATGAAATCTTTTGTACACAAAGAGCTACATGATGGACGAGGATTCATGAGTGGGGATGAAGGAAAATGAACACATAATCGAAGTAGTATTGCAATTTCACTAAGTGTGAGACATGAGAAGGCATTCTAAACTAGAGAAAACAAGGAGAGATCTGCAAAGTGCTTTTTCAAACACAAGAGAAAGGCCATTTGCAGAGTAAGCTCTATGCCAAAAAAAGAATGAAGAAAAGAGGATGATAAACAATGTGCCCAAGAAAGCAATGAATGCAGAGACAACACAATCTCTAGCCAAATGAAAACGCAAGGTTTGCTTGAAAATCAAAGAGTTGGAAGTATGCGAGCAAAAATGAGGAAACATAAAAGTAATGGGATTGATTACACTGAATCAGCATTCACCTTTGAAAGTCTCATGTGAGTGAACATGATATTGTAATTTCTTAAGTTTATTAAGGTTTATTCTCATAAGCTAATTGAATATTCAAAGTGAGAACAAGAAAAAATTTGTGAGAGCTTGAGGAGCTCAAGAGTCATATATGATTGTTGAAGGTCACAAATCTGGAAGGCTAAGACCTACAAATTAAACTAATACCTAGAGCCATTGCCTTCAACCAAACAGTTAATCTTTTGCAATTTTTATCTTTATTCCTAATGTTAATAAGGCAATGTTATTAGTGTGGTTATACTCTTGTCGAGTTCATTGATTTGGGGACTATTCCCTCATTTCGCAATTTTATTGTTGATTGTGGGTGTGATCATTCTAACTCATGGACTATTATAATGTTATGGTGTTTTCCCTCACCTATCTTATGATTGCTAATGTCTATTATGAAATAGGGAGCTTCTAAGTGACTTGGGGTTATTCTGATTGCTTAGAATCTTTGAATATGCATGTACTTTAGCTAGTGGACTATTCTACCTATTGTTATATGCATAATGACGTTTTGTTTCAGCTTGGTTACTAACTAGTTTTGTGATAGGGAAGTGTTTTTAGTGATTCGATCATTCTGCTTTAAGAGACGATGAAAGGGTTTGATTTGGGATCATTTTGGATAGCACTAGACCTATCCTCTCTATCATCGATTGCATTTCCAAATATTGTCCTTTGATCCTTTAATTAAGATTTAGTTCACTTCATTAAAATATTTTGCATCTTACATTTGTTGCATTTTGTTCACCTCTTCTTCATTTACATACCTACATTTTACATTCATTAGTTTATATTACATTATATTAGATAAAGACTACAATAAAACATCACACCTTGCATATGACAACAAGCCCATAATTGAAGGTCTTGCCATTTCAATAAAGTAAGGTCTAATTGGACCCTTTCACCAAGTAAATTTGTCCAGTTGATTATGGACATTTTACTACATCAACTCTAGGTCAACCTGCCACATTATCACTTAACTACTATGAATTTACGCTTCAATCTTCAATTTTCAATATTTAATATCAACTTCCATTTATTATTCCCTGCCAAGGCAGGAATATACTAATGGATTGATTGGTCAAACATGATTGACCTCTATTAATTTGTATTTTGACATAAAAAAAAAATTACAAAGTTTCTAAAGTTTTGTTAAATTTTATTATTAAACATAATATTTTAAAAATTTAAAATAAATTCATTCATTTTTAAAATGCAATATTTGAAAATTTTGATTGGTGTAGGATGGTTTGGAGGAAGGCACATATGATCATCCAACTTTGAAGTAAAGGACATTATAGAGTCACTATGGGGCTTGAAACTGAGCTAGTAGTTGTTGCACTGAAAGCTAAATGGTTCAATAGGCTTGATGAAGCTGTTGATTAGGTTGTCATTGATGCCAACAATGTCTGGTCATTGATGCCAACAGTTAAGTCTTGGTGCCCCTTGTGGAGCCCCTGAGGGTTAGTATTTGTCTGTGTCAGAGGAGACCTTTTGACTTTGTCCAAGCCCAAGCTTGAAGCCCTTGGAGGCCTTGGGACAATGCCAAAAGCCCTGGCTACCCATTAACTTGGTTGAGTGACCCCTAAGGTGTTTCTATGCCCTAATACCCTAGAATGTGTCCTTGGTGTGTTGCAATAGGCCAAATGACCCTTTCAGTGGTCATTTGTGTTTTAATAAGCTCATGGTACCCTAGGAGAAGTCTAGGCACCCCCACACTTAATGAATTTATTGATCCTTGAAGGAATGGCAAAAGTAATACCTTGAAGATGGTCAAAATGGTCAAGAAAATTCTTGAACCCACACCTTGATGGTCATGGGGTTCTTGGTGGCTAATAGAACACACCCATACATATGTTAACATTAAAACCTTAATAATAAAATACTTTAATAATTAAACAATTAATAGAACATTTTAAAATAAAAAGTGGGGAAGAAGATGAATGTTGATTTTGGCATGACAAGGAGCTGATATCATTACCAAGATCTGAAGGGGGAAGTTCCAGTCATCTATAGTCAAGAAGTGACAACCAGCGAAGGGAAAACTTGGTAGAAACTGATAAGAGCATTCACCATTTTCAGATCTGAGATTATTTCCAATATACTGCTGCTACGCAATTATTAATTGAAGGTATTGTTGAATTTATTACACCCCTAACATTGATGATGAGGTCTCCATAAATAAATTTCAAAATAATATTAAACCCCATATGGGCATGCCATCTAAGCCCTTGCGGGCATCCCTCTCAACATAGATACGAGCTTGAAGAAGACCACGTGGATTGGTATGAAGACCACGTGAATGTGGTAAGAAAGACCAAAATTAAATATACATTTTTTATTGAAGAAAACATGGAAACCAAAATACATTTTGATAAGTCGGCTTAATGATGAAAATATTGGAATAAAATTAATGTTATTTGAATTAAACTAATTGACATGTCGGCCTCCCTTAAAATCTGGAAAAGCACTTGTATAAAAAGGAAGAGAGATTACGTTGTTTGTGTGAAAGATGAAGTGAAAATAGAGGTTCGCATAGTTCAGGAGAGACAGCTCGTTGGTGTAAGCAGGAGCAACTGCAGCAACATAATTTTAGACATGAAGATGATGATGCTGGCAGCTTGTTAATGGACATAATTTGTTAAGGTTGGACAGAACATCTTCCAGGACTATTTGCTGATAGGTTTGGGACTAAATGTTGCTGGACACGACTGTTTTGAAGGCAAAATCGTGGATAAAACAGGAGTTGTCTATCTCTGTCTAGGGCATCAAATCAGCAGCATACATTAAGGCATTTATGTTGATGTTCCACTCTAAAATTTCGTGGATCCAGACTGAGGCAAAATCGTGGATAAAACAGGAGCAGTCTATCTCTGTCTACGGCATCAAATCAGCAGCATACATTAAGGCATTTATGTTGATGTTCCTCTTTGAAATTTCGTGGATCCAGACTAAGGCAAATTCGTAGCAGCTCCTTGCGAAGATAATGAATCTTTTTTCATTGTCTTAATCTCATGCTATTCAAGACATTTGAAAAGTCAAGCATACCTCAGAAGTTAACCCAGGCAACTACAGCAGCGAAAGTATGTAGCAGACAAATTGATGATTGTGCAGAAGAATGAGAGATGATATAATAAAATGTGTGAACAAGGTTCTTATTTCGGGGTATAGAAAGCTGAAGCCTCATTCTGAAAGGTCCAATCAGTTCAAGGTATTCGAACAATAGTCAAGCAGGAAGTAAGTAATTATCCTTAACTTTATCTTTCTTTCAATTTTGTGTAATAAAATAGTTGCAGCATACATAGGGTAACAAGACAGTCAAGTAGGTTTTGAAAGATGACTTGAAGTCATCAAGGTTCAAGCAAGGACACAAGGTTCATGAGTTCAGATTTCACGTTCTGTTCAAGAGTAAAGAAGCACTGAAACTCGATGAAATTAGTAGCATATGAGAACGAAGTGGAAGTGTGTAAAGAAGTTGATTTGAAGATAGCAATAGAACTAGTAACAAGTTCAAGAGACAGGCCAGAGCAACTTTTACTTGACAGTGATCAGTTCAACATGACAAATGACAGCTTTTGACAGTAACAAAGTTTGATATGACAGTGACAACACATTGACTTGAACAGCAAGGTAACATGACAGTGACAGCTGATTGACAGTGAGAAGATGGTTGAACAACAGTTGATGGAGTTGTGATTGGGACAGATCTTTTGTGGGTATAGACAGCAGCAGAGGGATTCCTGATTTTTCTCAGCAGCAGCAGACCTAAATTCTTCAGACAAGGGATGGTCTTACAGTAACAAGTTGTTGTATGAGCAGACATTGGGCATGAGCAGAATTACTTCAGTGATATATTTATAGTGATGATTTGGTAGTGAACAGTGAACAGATGTTATCAGCAGCAGAGAGGACAGGTTTTATTGTTTAACAGGTCCACAGGTTCAGCAATCTTTTTCTACAGGGTGGTAGGGTGGTGCTAGGGCTCACAATTTTGTGAGCTGAGCTGTTGTAGCAGCTCGTTAGTTGCAGCTGACGAAGCCTAGGGGTTGTAGCCCCTTCCAGTTGTAGCTGGAGAAGTTGTATTAAATTTGTAACCCCAGTTGTTGTTGGGTCAAATTTTATCATAAAAGGCTTCCGTGGTTTTACCCCCAGGACTTGGGTTTCCACGTAAAAAATCTTGTGTACTGTGCATTTTTTTTTATGACGGTTGATGATATGCTGCTATGATTGGTGATTAGCAACTTGCTCTAGTTTAAAATTTTATAATTGGCAAATACTGATTCACCCCCCTCTCAGTATTTCAACAGAAGCTTATGGTTTGCTTTGTCTCTCTGTCTCTCCAGATATTCTATTCCATATTGATACTCTAACCACTCCAAATCAAGTATGGACAAAGCTAGAGTCTCTCTTTGGAAATTAAGATGAGCTCAGAGGTCATCTATTGGAGATTGAGTTGATCTCACTTAATCCAAGCAATTTCGATTCAATGGAAGAATTCATCTCAATATTCAAGAACCTAATGCTTCAACTCAAGAAGTGTGGCATAGATAATAAGGATGAGTAGCTAATCCTTACCATTCTATCAAACCTGAGTTCTGAATACTCAATGTTTGTGTCTACTTTTCATGCTACAAAACTTGCAGTTCCCAACTAGAAGATGCCAACCTTGGATGCATTCATTGACTCGCTCACTAAGGAGAAGGACAAGCTAGTTCAAATGAGGGATCTAACACCCTCCAAGAACCTTGCACTTGTTTCTCATGGATCAAAGAGTTCCAAGAATGTCACATCCAAAAGAAAACAAAAGATGTTGCCAGATGAAGAAGACACTGATGAAGACTCCAAAGCCAAGAAGATGAAGAACAAGAAGGACAAATCCAAGTGTTCTTATTACTGCAAAGGTACCCATCCTAAGAAATATTGTTTCAGGAATAAATTGGACATCATGGGCAAGATGCTTGAAGAACATAATATTGATGTTCATGATTTTGCAAGAAAAGAACAAGGCAAGCTTTTTGTAGAACAAGAACTGTCTCCAAGCTACTCACAAAGGTAATCATCTTTATAATTTGAGTGCTAAAGCCAAAAATATTTCTCATATCTCTGATTTTGATTCACATTCTGATATATTAGAATCAGAAACTTTCATCTCTTCCTTGGTGCAATCTCCAATCAGTTCACTAAAGTCTTCTCCCAAACCTAGTCATTTTTCATTAGTTTTTGACTTGTCTTCTGAAAGGTCCTTCCACCTCCATTAAAATATTTCATATTCTGACTTTGAATATGATATACAGTCTAATATGCAGGTCATGACACCTTCGACACCATTTTCCCAACCATTGGATGCACAAAATACCCTACAACACCCAAGTTCTCCAGTTAAGAAACCACACAATTTCATGGTTTCCTACATTGTGTCACTTGTCTCTGTTGCTCTTATGTCTGCCATATCTTTCATTGGTTGGATAGACATGTCTTTTTCCATCATTGGATTGGTGTTCCACGTGTCTGGACTTGATCCCATCACTCATGGTTCAAATTTCAAGTCCTCAAATCCTCTAGACTCGCTCAACTTTTAGGGTGATCTAGTTGCTTACTCTCTTCCTACTGAAACCCTATCCGATCATGGAGACACTACACCCTTGTTGTTTGTTGCTCCATATGACTCATATTCTGATATTTCAGAGCTGCATGAGCTCCTTTACAATATCATAAAGGTTCTATATCATTTTGAGAAGAAGGTACAAGGTTTGATTCACCATATTGCAGCTGCACAAGAAGGTGATCCTATTGACTCCATTGATGCTCTTTGGGAAGGAGTTTGCACATATATCTTTTCCATCATTGATTATGTATCCAAATCAGATCATGTATGTTTTAATAGCAAGAAGCATTCATATGATGCTCCTCCATCATCAGATGATGAGTTTCATGGGGTCTCTACACATAGTTTTTTCCTACACTACATTGATGCATTGATGCATGATCATGTCATCCACAACCTCTTCATCAAGTCTGTTACTCAGAAGCAGTTCATTCAGCTCCTGCAAATGAAGAACAAGACAGTATGAAGACATTTAGACATGTCCATTTTTGAGGGAGGGTTTTGATCCCATGAGGTTTTCTTGTTTCCTCGTTTTACATGGACTAATAATTTTTGTATTGGGGTGACCGTAAGCCTTGTTGCTTGGGCCCTATATTTCTGATATTTAACACATAAATTCGGGCTTAAGGGCATTGTTGGAGTATTAAAAACTCATTCATACCACTTTAGACTTACGATATAATTTATTAATCATTTTTTATTAATTTCCTAAGTGTTGACTAGGTAAATTGGCCTAGTTTTGTCTTTTAGTGGACCACTTGCCATCCTGAGTCACTAGGGCTCCCTTGAGGAGATTCTAGATAAGATTTCATTGGATTTTGTATGATTTCTTTCCATTCTTGAATTAGAAGGTTCTTTCCTGATTTAGACAGCTTTATCCTGTTTTTCTACTTTCTAGTGGATAAGGTAAAACTAGTTTATTATGAAACTATCTCCACTTGGCCAATTCGATCTCCACCTCTTTATTCTCTCCAAAATTCATCATCACATTCCATTTTCATCACTCATTAAATTCCATGCCATATTTAGTTAATTCGTGAGCCTCTTGACTGATTTGGAAGGTGCTTTTGACACCTAGGGGGTCTTTTTTCTCTATTTTTGTGCTTTACAACTTGCCTTTAAGGAATTCTATTTTCTCTTTTGAGGATGTACTATATATTGTAAACATACTGATTACTGATATACAGAGATTTTTTCTCAAGATATCTTCTTTATTCTTCTTCTCTTACTCTCAGAAATATTTAAAGTGAAGTTGTCATATTGAATCTAAAATCTCACAATTTGTAACTTTCTTTCTTTTTCATAATAAACTACCTCAAGTAGCTATTTGGATGGGGGCGTGGAGTGTTTCCCTTTCGAGGTTTTAAACCACGTGAAAACATCGGTGTGTTGATCTGTGATATGTTTGTGTGAGCGGTTGCTCTAGGTATTCAGTCTTTTGGAATTATCCTGTGTAGTCGAACAAGGCGAATATTAAATATGAAACATACAATTTACTACTGAAACTTGTAAATTTTGTCGAATATTATGATTAAAAAAACTTATTTTATGTAAATATAGGCGATACTAGAGACTAAAAATGACCAAATAACGAATATATTTTTTGAAAAAAAACAAAAAAAATAGCCAATTGGCGAAATTTCGCCCCTAAAAATTTCCTTGCTCAATACTAACGACTATATTGATATGTGGCTTAATACCTTATTTATCCATGATCTGTATTTAAAGAGCATGGAATTTCATTTGTTGATGATCGATTGTGAGAAACTCATATGTAAAATATTTTCATTTTGCATTAATATATTGTCTCAAGTAGTTATTTGGTTGGTGTTGCGTATCTTACCTCTTTGAAGGTTTTAGACATGTAATACATTGGTGTGTCAATCTTTGATATGTTTGTTTAAACGGTTGCTTAAGGTGTTCAACCTATATGGAAATACCATATTTTAGATGTTTTATTTATTTAAAAGTGATGTTCACACACCAAAACAGTTAGAAAAAGTAAGGAATAACATAAATGAGTAAAAATCTGAATAGTAGTTGGGAATTGGGTGAATAATATACATTTAAGTTAATTATAAATTATAATTATGCATGGAATAGTGTTATGGGAAAATAATCACATAATATCTAGGGTTCAAACTATCAACATATCAAGGAGAAGACCTACTTATAATTCCCTACTTATTCAATCAAAATGAATCAGATGAGAAAAGATAGATGCACTTACTCATGTCCTACGCTTGAAATCCTTGCAAGTAAGTGGCTTCGAACATTGTCCTTCAATCAACTTGGAATCTCTCATATGCATGCACACAAGAAACATAATACCTCTCTCAAATGATTTTGGATACTAGAAAGTGATAGCAAAAAAATACTATATTCAATGACTGAAACAAGTAAATTGACTAGCAAGAACTAATCTCAATTCCAACTTCAAATGCAAGTATAAACTACATTAGCAACAAGATAGTTTTTTTTTTTGTTGGGGCGGGGGGGGAGAAGGGTGATCTTATAGTAATCAAGAGACAACTGAATCAACAAGTTATATTTGAATTCTCAGCGAGATGTCTCCATCACCAGTCTAGATTATCCTTTCCTAGGCCACTATCAAATCTTCTTCTGCAAACCTCTTCAAACTAAGAATAAAAGGGATCAAGAAGACTAATCCCCACTCACTCTAGAAAGAAGGGAGTACTCAATATATATGGGAACTGAGGGGTAGAATGATTGTAAAACCCCTGAGGTAAAACATCTCGATTCTATTCCTCCACCATATACTCACTTTCTTGGAAACGGGTCCCCATCCTTCAATTTGAAACTTGTTTTATATATTGTGATGGGTAGTGGTTTGTTATGGCGTAACTAAGACCAAATTAAACTATAATTGTCCAAAGCACACATGGAAATTCATTTTCTTTTTATTTTTTCGAATTTCAAGAGGTGACGTGTGTTACTAAAGGGTAACATGTGTATACACATGTTTTTAATGGTAAACTCGTGTATATATGCCAAAATTATGTTTTTTGAGGGATTTTGCTCACAATTTCATGTATGAGGGGGATGCGGGAGGCTTTTTAGCATGAATGAGTAAATTAATGCTATAACAGATTCCCCCTAACGTATGAGGTTAGAGGAGAATCAGATGGTTGGAATACATTATAAATCAAATAGGATCTTAAATAGTGGGCCCGATTAGGATTTACCAAAACTAGATTTGGAAGATGATTCGCAACTGATGACCAAGAATCAGAACACTCCCTTCACGAGGAGGGAATACCCATGCTCAAGTGAAAAAGAACATGACCGCCAAATCAAATACATTGTAGACCCATGACATATAAAAGATGTAAAATTATGGCCACAACAAGAGTACACTGTGGATCCATGGAGTATATATAAAATGTGGGATCATGGCCACAGAGATGATACATAGTGGATCCATGTCAAAAGTATATCATAACCACGAACTAATACACAGTGGATCCATTTCTTAGAATATATCAGGAGAACGAATGAAACTATAGTGAGGATACATTAGTTCTCCATGTAGTACCAATATTACATGATGTATGGTACAGTCTTGCGCAACTCGGGAAATAGAAAAATGTGAGGATTCTAATGTTGGCCCAAGGTCTTCCATCCAAACCATCAAAAGGTTCAAGTCCCAACCATGTGAATAGATAATCTGGAGTCAAACATGGGGGACACTATTTGATTACTATTCATTGATGTATATCGTTAACAAATGTGAGACAATCCATCGATGATGATAATGGCTGCTAAGGTACTTAGTACATTCTATAAAGTGTGAATAGATGTATTTGGATTGAACACTTGTAGAATCTATCTATCAAGAGACATTGATGCATTCCCACTGACACATAGTGAGGGAACCTGCCACTGATGACTACAAGCCCCAAGGTAATATTTGGACTTTAAATCCAATTCCTAGAGCAAGATGTGTTGAGGTCAATAGGAAGAGATCCGCTAAAAAGGAGACATTGATGCATCCTCTATCAACCAACATGAGTTAATATTAGGAGATTTGACTTGGAAAAGGACTTGGATAATTTTTGCAAGACGAACCACCAAGTACGTCTCTCACATTCACCAAATGTAACCATCACATGATAAATACCCTCTAAGAAATAACCAATGATGAAATTTACTCACAGAGGGGAGGGATTCCACCAATGATGAAAATGGAACCCAAAATACAACATGAATCCCAAAATGTGAATAGATGTCTTGTCGTCAAACATAGTGGGAAACCACTCCATCAGCGACCATTGATATGTTGTCATTTGTTGAGTGCAAGGTCACCTATCAATGATGAAAACAGGGCCAAAGTACTATGACTCTAGGTCAACTCTTTAGAGCGGTGTATCATAGTCGATGAGAAGTGACCCACCAGTAAGAATTCAATGGGGACCTTCTATGCTAGCACAAGTCCAAACATTGGATGAGATGATACTAAGACAAATTGACAATCAGGAAGGCCGACATGCAAAGTTAGGGAATCTAAAGAATGGTTAACTCAAGATAAAAATTCCTTTGATAAAAAACACGACACGCTATGTCAACAATGCATGAGGAAATGAAGACTACTCCATAGTGGTTGGAAGAGTAACCAACCGGAGGAGTTCTAGGACACAAATCATGGTTAAGCTTCTATGTCAAATACTACCGCCCAATTGTGAATATAGGCATGACACAAGTGAATTTGTTCAAAGGTGACATGACTATGTTGCTCAAGACTTTCATATGAGATCATAATCCCCCCCCTCTCTCTTTTCGTAAATATTTGTTTTTTTTTGTTTTTTCATATTATGAAGCTTGAAAAGAATAAAAGAATATTATAGTAGATTGGAAGAAATGAGTGTCACAAGGCATGCAACTATGTTCCACGCGCATGGAAAAAACCTATGAAAAACATGCAAAGAAGGTGTTTGGAAAGTAGTGGACACTCATCAACATGTTTCTTTCAAAAATATAGTTTAGAATGCAAATGCAATAGATGCAAATGATGCCCACGAGGGGTAGAGAAATTGGTAATGAGTAATTGAGATGATAAGTTGTAAATGGAATGTCACATGTTCAAATCCCTGTGGGTACTAGCTATGACAGTATGAAAGATGCAAGGAAGCATTAGGCATAGTTGTGCAAGTGGAAATGAGCAAAGGAAAATACATAATGAACAAAAACGAGAGTTGTGCATGCAACTTCATCTCAAAGTCATGGTAAAACTAAAAAGGCTCCCAAGCCTATCAGAAAAAATTGACATGGCCACCAAAATGGCAAGAGAGTGTTGACTACAATGTCTCATGTTAGATAGGATCTTTTGTCGGACTGGTGCAAGATGGATATATAGATGGTTGGTGTGACAATATCCAACAGGTTAAACTCTATGGAAAATTTAGGTGGCAATAGGTTCAAAAGAATCGTAATAGAAGGGAGACCTAAACCTATATGCAAGTTTCCTAAAATACCTGTTCAAATCAATAAATGTGCAACGATGATCCCTAATCAACCATGAATCCAGCATAAAATCCTATATCCGAGAAACAACAATACCATGATCATGTATATAAAATCTGAAAAGAACGATATGATACGTGTCACTTTGGTAGGGGTGTTCTCAACTTCAATGTCTTCAACAATATTCATTACCAAGGAGGAGTCTACCAGCGAAGACTCAAGAGCACCAAGGCCTGAGTACCTATAATTGATAAGATCAAAATCACGAGGAAAATAAAAGATGGAAGCAATAATGGAGTCTACGGAAACAAACTCATCGTCGAAGGAGTCTAATAATCTACTAAACAAATTGGAATCATCAGGAACATCAACTTGCAACTCAATGGCGGAGTCCAAAGAATAAAAAATGCCATCGTCTCAGGATCTACAAATAGTGAGATCAAACTCAAAAGGAAAATTGAGGTTGGATTTGATTGCAGTTGGGTCCAATCCAGGGAGATGATCTTTTCTTTGGAAAGGATGTAAACATCCAAAGTAATGTTAGACTCTATCATAGCCTCTAGGAGAGATTCATCTGAGGGAAGGACATCATCTTGGAGAGAACACATGTCAGCACATTCACTTGGACCAACAAGGTGGAGAATGGGATCCAATGCCTCGATTGGATGACTCACCTTTTCAACCACCAAAACCAAGTCCTAAGAAGGTCAGCATGAATGCAGATGCTTCTTCTCAATATCAATTCAACAAAAGGTATATGGGGCAACATAATTCACCCATGGCAGGGTAGTGGCTACTGAAACACTAGGAACGAACAAAGGGGATGCTTGGTCTAAATTCAAGTAATGAGGAGGATAAAAAAAATTCAAGTTGATCAATAGTGACAATGCTTCAGTTGCGAGGGAAATTCATCACACGAAAGAGCGTGGACATCACAGCATTCATAACATATACATAATCATGCCCAAGGAGAATATTGAATTCCAATGGGCCTTCCATGACCATAAAATTGACTAAGATAGCCTTTCCACCTAATGTAATAGGAATTGAGGAAGAAACCCCAGAGGTTCACTAGGTCTTTTGCTAAAAGTCATTGACTGACTAGACTGACTAGCAATCGGTACAAGGTTGGGAGAACCCAAACCTCCCCAAGAATATGTAGATAAAATACTAACAAAATCTCCTTCATCTATAACACATCAAAAAACTGTCTGGTGTTTAACTTGAACCCTTATTTGGAAGGGTGCAAATAAAGGAAGGCAAGGCCTACCTAGGCTATTCCAATCAAATGAAGCAATTCTAGAGCTTGGTGGGTACTCATTTGAATTGAATGGAATGCCCTCTTGTCTAGATATTTTTAACTGGTAGTGAAGAAAACTTGAGTGGTATCCATGTCACTCCCCAAAGGAAGAGTGGGGTTGGTTGAAGATTGCATAGGTTCAACCACTTGAATCTTGTCACTCTGCAAGGGATGAGTGGGATAGACCGAACATTGCATGGGTTCAACCACTTCAATGTCAACACTCTCCAGGGGAAGAGTGGTATCAATCAAATATTTCATTGACTCGATCACTTCATCAACCAACGGTTGAATGGGATGTTGAGAAATTATAGGTTGTTCAGGAGAAGCATATCCTTGAGACATGGACCACACTCTTTGTACCTCTGGAATAACATAGCACATATGAGTAAGGTGATATCCCTTGCAAATATTACATTCGAACTTAGGCTTGTGTCCTATTAGTCTAGGTTTCTCAGCAGTTTCAATACTTCCAGCATGCCTCGCAGTGGTTAGTTGCTTTCCCTAGCATGACTTGCAACAGGCGGTTGTTTCCCCCCAACAAGACTTGAAACGGTTGGTTTTTGGTATCCAATATGACATGCAATGACTAGTGACCTGTCTCCAACATGACTTGCAGTGACTGGTGACATTCCCCTATAATGAATTGCATTGGTCGAGGAATTTCCTTTAGCATGGCTTGAAGCGGTTGGAAGCATACCCCCTTGTCTTCGCATCTTCTTCTTATTCTTCCTCTTTCGATGCCTTTTAGATTGTTAGTTACTAGTATCTAGACTTTCACCACATCAGGTATAATGGGGAGGAAAATATTTCACTTGCGAAGAGGAAAAATGGCTTTGATGCTCTTAACATACAGTGCCTTCTTGAGAAGAATCAAGATCATTCAAGACATTGGGAGTGGAAAAAAACCAAACCAACAGCCCCAAGATGAATCTAGGAATATTCAAGGAGGCCATCAAGGGAGCACCAACATCTCCAATGAACAGAAAAGCACAAGTATCCTCTTGCACAGGGATCCTTTGGTTGGTATCCTCAGGAAATTCAACCATATATTCCAACTCAAAAAAGGAAATCTCTAAGGCCTTCTAAAGGGTAAAAAAATTACAGTCAACACGCCCTATTACAAACTCTACAAGATACAACCAAGCAACTCAATCTCCCATAAATCGAACTAGGGTATTTAAGTCCCTAGTTCAATAAATGAGTCAAACACGAGCCTTTCGAAAGTCACTTTGGGATGCTTGGGGCCTAGGACCGACTAGCGAAGGTGTGAGTGATAATTACAGTAACCTTCACACAACAATCACCCAAGGTGAAAGTACCCTTGTGAAGACGAGCACCCTCCTAAGGATATGAGATGGATATTATGCATATGTCTCAAGTACCACAAGAAATTCCCACTTGCAGTCACTTGGGTGAAACCTAGGACAAGCAACTATGACCACCTCTGTGTAATTGATAGTTGGGTAGAACAGTCATAGTTTGGGTGTTTGTGAATGGGCAGGAAATGTAGGAAACAAGTCATAGACCTGAAACTCCAATGAAAAGTGGTGTCACCCCAAGAACTTGCCACTTAACCTAGAGGTCTTAGATTCACATATCCCACTAAACAAGCAAATGAGAGGATAGTCCCACTTGCATGCCTAGCTTGCCTCATGCTTGATGCACGTGTTAGGTGTGTTTTCCCAACAAATGCCTCATGTAACTGATGAATTTTTACACTCAATTGGTGAGATTCTAGTTTTGTTTTACGTGACCTTGGAGAATTTACTCTCCAAACGTACAACTAAGTCCCTAGAACCTAGACTAATGTTGGTTTCCTAACAAAGAAAAACAAGTCTAGTTCGTTTTAGTTGCATTGCTTTCAAGGATTGTTGTTACTCAGAGGAATGTGGAAGTGTAAAAAAGATGATGTTCTCAATTGGAATATATACCAAATATACCATTTGCAAATGGAGAATACCACTTAAGACATTGAAATAGATACTTTTTCATAAACAACTTACAAAGAGTAAAAGGACCAAGCAGAACCTTTCAAAACCTAAGCAAGCTGCAATTTTTTAAGGAAATTACTGTAACCAAAGAAAGCAATTCTTTTGTATCTTCATGAGAGAATCCTAATGAAATCAATCTAATATTTTCCTTTATATGAAGACACTTCCAAATGCATCAAAATACCTAAGAGATTCCTAAATGAACTAGAAGAAAACTTATGATTTCATGCGAAATTCAATTTTTCCTTTTCATTCAGAGAATAATGAAAAAACCACTAAATGATTATTTTTAAGGCTTAAAAATAAGAATTTGGAAAATCTAAGAAAGACCCAGATCCCCACTAGACTTGATAAACCTAAAATTCCAAAAGAAACAAAAAATTACCCTTTTTTGGCCCACCAAGACATGCGACCTGATTTTTTTGAAGGCAAGTCGTGTACGTATGCAAATTTCTTGAAGGAAATTTGTGTATACACACTTACACATTTGTACATGGTAAAAGAGCGTGTTGACCACCAATACAACTAGGTGGTCAACCATTTACTATGTACCTTGAAGATGAGAAAGATGTACCTAACAAAGTTTTTCAAGCGAGGTAGTTTTTTTTTCTCTTTCTCCTCTTAACTCTTCTCCATGAAATTTCCACACCCCTGCGGGGGATTTTGTAATGATATGTCAACATGAGGGTCAATTTTTGTAAAAATTAGTTGCCTATAACTTTATCATTAGGGAATTCCTTTCATCGAGTGTTTTTTCCCTTGGATAATTAAAATTACTTTTTAGTGATTTTAATTATCTAAGTTGTTCACTCAAAAATTCCTCCAAAGTGGTGAAAGGTGATAATGATCGAGACAGTGGGGTTATTAAGGCCTATAAATGTTCTATATTACCATGCTAGACATTATCCAGAGTCTTGCGAAATTTTATTAAGTTTTACTTAGGATTTTATTTTTATTTTTGGTAATTAAAAAATGTCCCTCGACATAAAAAGTTGTAATGTAAATGAGGGATACGTGGTCCTTTATGATGTATATGGGTATAGGTACTCAATATAAATGGCATGAGACCCATTACACCCTTGGACCATGTTTGAAGTCATTCAGTTGAGTTTTGATGGGATTTTGTATGGATTTCCCCAAGTCAGTCAAGGAAATCAGGGAAATTGGCCATTAATTAGAATGACAAATTTTTGAAAAGTGATTGTAGTCACTTGAGGACGGTAAATAATTTTTACTAGTGTCATAATATGTACCTAAATTTGAAGGCAAATAGGGTCCCCCCATGCAAGTGTTTCACATGTTTGAAGTGGTCTCCCAAGGAAGTGCGCCCTCCCTCTTCATGACATTGGAGAAGTTTGGATTTAAGCCAAAGTATGGGGTCCCACCTTAGTGGACCACCCCTTTTGGCATAGCATTGAGGTTTGAAACATTAAATGGGGGTTCCCCCCTCAACATTTTTTGTTTGACCAAGAGAGAAGGAGCCAAGAGAGAAATGTGCCCCCCTTCATGGGCCCCTCCCTCTCTCAAGTGACAAATGGAAAGCATGCACAAGGGGTCTCTCCCTCACTTTTCTTTTATAAGGAGGCTCCTCCTCCTCATTTTGGTTACAATATCCCTTCTTCTACAATCTGTCAAGCTGTTGCATTCTTGCTCTCTTCTCTCTCTCTTGCTTCCATTTTGCTCCCATTTTGGGCCATTGTAATTTTCAACCATTTGGCTTGGTTAATATAATTCTTTGGAGGAAATATTGTGTCCATTATGCTCTATGGTGGTTTTCTTCTACACTTCATAACTACTCAAGTTTTTGGATTCCAAACAAGCAAAATTCTTTGCTTTGGTAAGATTTGTGGTATTTCTGCATAAGTTTTGTGAGTTTTTCATCCTTGTAGTTAAGAACTTCATATTTTTCTCTATTGAAGTTTATGATTTCTTAGCTCATTATTTGGATCTCACCTTCTTTTTAGTTGTGTAGCAAATATCTCACAAGTTGCAGGTTGCTTTAGTTGAAGAGTGGAATTCCTCGGTTGGATACCCCACTACTTCAAGCATTTGAAGAGCGAAGAGCACAAACTCCTCCCTTCTCTTTCAAATTTCTGCATTTTATTTATGCATACATTCTCATATTAAAATCTGGTTTTATACTTCATTTACAAGCTATTTTATTGTGCAAGTATCACTTGTAAAATTTCAGAATTTTTTCTCACAATTTTTACCTTAACATTAATAGTGTCCAAGAGTGATTTTGGGCATTTCTGTTAAATATTGCTTGTTGGTTTTTAGCAGGTTTTGTATAGTACAAGGAGTTATGATACCCAAATTCATCCAAAATCAAGTGTAAGGGGCATCCACAAGTTGCCATGAAATGGGTCAAAAATCTCTCTTCCTTCTCTCATTTTTTCAAAGATAAAGTGTTGAAATCTTATTTATTGTAACAAGTTCAAGAGAGACTCTTGAACTTGATTTTGTATTTATTTCCATTGTGTTATTGAGTATTATTTTCAGCCATCCCTTGCATGCAAAATAATTTGGGCTTGCCCACCCTTGCATTGCAAGTGAAGAGAGGCTAGGAGTTAGTGCTTAGTTTGTTTTCTGCATTTTATTTCATTTATTTGCCCCATCTCTTCACTAGGAAGAGAATTGTGTGGCTAGGCTAATAATTAACTTGTTTTTATTTTTTTTATTTTTGTCATCCATTGCTTACAAAGGTAGTTGGATTTCTCCCACCCTTGTAAGAAAAAGAGAAAGGGCTAGGAATTGGTTTATTTCTTATTGCATTTGGTAATATTGTTTGTCCACACCTTGCATGTGAAGTGGCTTTTCCCATCCATGCAAAATCATGATGGCTAGTAATTTGTTTAAAATTTAAGTTATTTTCAGTTTTAAATTGTTTCCTGCACCTTGCATGTGAAGTGGCTTTTCCCTCCTGCAAAATTGTGTTAGCTAGAGATTCTTTCAAGTATTTTTATTTTCAGAGCAAATAAACCTTGCATCGCTTTTTCCCTGTATTCACTCCCCTTGATAGTAAATCCGATCCTGGGCGACAAGAAATGGAAAAAGATCGAATTGGCTAGAGTAATAGGCACTTTAACTATTTATCTCGAAAATTGAGAAAAAGAGGATTGACCTGAGGAGTTAATGGGGTAGAGGCTATTAGGATCCCCGTGGCACTTCATGTCCTCTAGTTGAACACCCAGCAGTCTTCAGAACTGACTCATGGAGTTAGAAGGGAACCTCGGTTCACTTTTTGATCACCCGACAGTTTCTCTCAGGTAGAAGGATAATTGTTGGAGGTATTCACATTGGTTAGGATTTTCAATTCACAATTTTGCATTGTCAACACATATTAATTCCCTAAGCTAAAGTGAGACTTTAAAATCGTTTAAAATCTACAAGACCACTTGCAAAACATTTTAATTTATTGTTTCACTATCATACTTATTTCATTTCAAGTTTTGTACTTTCAATTGCAAGTTATTTCAAGTGCAAGAATGCTTCATGGTTAATTAAGTGATATTTTGCAAATAAGTCATTCATTTCAATTCTTGCAATCTTTGAATGTTCTGAATTTGGGAATGTAAATTGTTGTAATTTGTTGAACAAGTATTGATTTATTGTTGACTCCATAACCCAAGGAGAATAGGCACTGGTTATTTGATTGTTTTATTCTTATTTGGTTGAGTGTCAAAGTAAGGTTTGCCTATCATTGAATATTTACACTTTGCATGATTGTTTGTCATTCAACTTAAATAAGCATAACTAAATTCAAACTCCTAAAACTAAAACTCTTCAAAACTTAGTAAATAGGGACTACCCCCCTTGACCTTTGGGAGTTGGGTCTAAACGGAGGAGTTAGGAATCGATGTGATAGTGGGTTCTCAACTCATAGTGCCCCCTCAAGAACACACCTAGTGGTTGGGAGACTTTTCTACAGTTAAGTGTGTTTTAGTTGGAAACAAAGCATACATACATGAATTTCACATAGAAAAAGTGTGTATGTACACGATCTCATAGAAATTGTTATGCATTTCAGATGGATTCTCATATATATTGTATCTAATATGCAGGATAAGATCTGTTATAAAAAAGGCCACTGAGAATTTTGTTGCAGAACAAACAAGTTATACAACTTGATGAGAACTTTATACTCAAAACGAGAGCTCTAGCCATAAAAAATCATATTTTTGCATAAAAAACACCAAAAAAAACCCTGGATCAAAAAGTGGTGGTACAGGTAGCACTACTTTTTTTTTTGTGGTTAAAAATATAGACACGAACCAAAACAATCCTTATTGTTGTTTACAAAAACTTTCAAATCAAGCCTTGAGATGAAAACTAATGCTACTGGTAGCACATTTTTTCAAAAATTGGCATTATTATATCATTTTGTCATAATTTAAAATTGTATTTATTAAATCTCTTAGTAAAATCATTTAAAACTTGCACTCCATAGAATTTGTTTTTTAACTTATAAATTGTTTTTTTATAAAAACTTGAAAAAAACATTTAAAACAAAATTATAAAAACTTAAAACAAAAACATTTTTAAAAAATATTAAAAATTTAAAAAATAAAAAGAAAAAGAAAACAAAAAAAAAATCTAACCCCTCCCCCCTTCTCCTCTCCCTCCTAACCCCCCCCCCCTCGCTCCCCCATTCTCCTCCATCCCGCCTTCCCCTGTCCCCTCCTCACCCATCCCTGTCCCCTGTCCTCCTCCTTCCCCCCCTTCCCCTCTTCCCTCTGCCCCCCTCTCCCTCTACCTCCCCTCTCCTCCTCCCTCTCCCCTCCCCCTCCTCATGCCCCTCCCCCTCTGCACCCTCCCCCTACCCATCCCCCTTCCCCAACACTTGGGTGGCGGTGTCGCTCCTTCGTGCGCCCAAAGTGCCACCTTGGGCGGCACTTTGGGTGCACGAGGGAGCGGCGCCGCCACCCCTTGTGCGCCCAAAGGGCCGCCCAAGGTTGTGGTCTGTCGCTCCCTTGTGCACCCAAGGTGACGTGATTCTGAGAATCGTGCCACCATCTTGGGCATAAAAGGGGTGGTGGTTCTGCTCCCTCGTGTGCCCAAAGGGCCACCCAATGAGATGTCGTGATTCGCATAATTGTGTTGCCGCCTTGGGCGGCCCTTTGGGTGCACGAGGGAGCGGCGTCGCCACCCAAGTGTTGGTGAACGGGGAGGGGGAGGGGGAGGGGGAGGGAGGAAGACGAGGTAGGGAGAGGGAGAAGGGGGCAGAGGGGAGAGGGGAAGGGGGAAGAGGGCAGGGAGGAGGATGGAGGATGTGGATGGGTGCGGAAGGGAGAGGAGAAGGGGGGAGATAGGAGGATGGGGGAGCAGGGGGAGAGGTTAGAGTTTTTTTTTTTTAATTTATTTTAAAAAATGTTTTTTTATAAGTTTTTATAAATTGTTTTTTTATAATTTATAATTGTTTTAAATGGTTTTTTTTAAGTTTTTATAAAAAAAAAAAGAAATTATAAATTTTAATTGTCTTTGTTTTAAATGTTTAAATTTAGGTATTACTTTTATTTGGATTATATATATATATTATTTTTTTAAATTTTGTTTTGAAATTGTTGTTCATAAATTTTATATTATAAATTTTTATATTTTTTTTACTTTTTCGAAAGAAAAAAAATTAATCTGTTTTCTCATTTTCATTTTTCTGATTTTTTTTTTAATTTTTAATTTTTTACTTTGTTGTGCCACACATCCTTGGGTTGTGAGGAAAATCTCCGCTCCTACCCTAAGCCCTCTTTGGGTGCCAAAAATGTCGTTCCAACGGACAACGCAATTATGAGGAAAATGTCAAACTTGACAAATAATTTATAAAATATTTTTGTAATCTTTTGACTTTGAGATTTTATTTTGAGAATAAATATTATGTTTTTAATATGTTATTTACAAATATATGGTATACGTTTTGTTCAGTTTATGTCAATTATCACTTTATGGAAAATAATGTTAAATAGAATAATTTTTATACATAGAATAGCTGAAAATATGTTAAAAATGGTTTGTAATGTATTTGTTGTCTCAATTTTTTTTACAAATCTGCCCAAAAAATGACTTATTTAAGGGAAAAGTTTAAAGAAAAAACTTCCAAAATGTATATATTTTTCATTCTAACTAGCTTCTAAACGTTAAAAAAATATAAAAAAAAGTATATTTTTTTATTATAAGTAGCTACTAAATGTATATTGTTTAGTAAAAGTTCAAAAAACGCATTTGTAAATAAAAATTATATTTTTTATGACCAAGAAGTTTCAAAATCGCAAAAAAATGGCTCAAAATGAAATATGGTGCTACCAGTATACACATTTTTTGAAATGAAGGTAAAACAACTACTAAAATTGATCCCCAAAAAATACGAACAATTTTGGGTTCTCGTCAAGTTGTATAACTTGTTAACAAGTTACCAATGTCTGTTGCAAAGCTCCCACTTTGCTACTTATCCAATGCTACAAGTCATTGGTGGTTTAAGAACATGATCTCCTTTTGTTGTGGAACTGCGACTATTGCTACTCTACCTGAGTCACCACTAATGTGGAGTCATCACTAATGTGGAACCACGGCTACTGCAACTCTATCTACATCATCATTGCTATGGATTTTGTTTCAAATGGCATCTTGCTATATCCAATTTTCATGGTCGTTGCACATCTTGGCATCACTGTGTATCATGTCATTGTTGCGCATCTTGTCATTGGTGCTTATCCAACCATCAAATAATTCTAACAATGCCAACGGAACTGAAGATGTTCGCTTCAACAACAATGTAGATATTCTTGTAGTTGCTATGCGGTTGCACAAGAGAGGTTCATGTTCCAAGAATTGTAGAAACATTTAAAAGAGAAAACCACTTTGGTTGTGCCAATTTTTATTTATATACTTCATTTTTCGTAGTTGTGTGTTTTGTTACATCAAATGTTGCAGTTTAAATGGGTGTTCCTATGAAGATGGGTAACACTTTTTGGCAAGTTGCGGGGGTGGACTGCCCAAAACAATAGCTTGAGTGAGGTAATTTTAATCCCTAAATCGAACTTTTTCTGAAAGCTCGATCGAGGGTTTATAATATGTAATAATGAATATTATGCACAATTGTCTAGTGTCTACATGAAAAATCCAAGAATGAAGACAAACAGATAAGTTAGGGTTAGGGATGGGGATCTCATTGGATCATTTGAGAGATTTATGTAAAAATATTGTGGGATATAGTTACGCATATGGTTGAATGGAAAAGCATGTTATGGTATGTTTGTTATGTACTATATTGTTAAGCGGAAAATGTATTATTGAAAAATATCATTAAAGTTTGAAGTATATTTTATGTTTTATGGTCAAATATTGTTGTTTGAATGTTTTAATGGTAGTTGGTATTAGAACTAGATGGGGTTACTCTCTCCCATTAATGCTCAATGTTTTTTTTGTGACTAAGGGAATAATCAACTGGGGCAGACTACTACCACTATACCACTATACCCCTAAGCATAGCAACGCTGCCCTACATATGGCACATAGGGCTTGGTCGAGCTTTGAACCCGTGACGTCCCTATTATCAACTGGTTCGAGAGTTCAAAAGTGCTCAATATTGTATATGAAGGAAATTATCGATATACAGTAACTATCATTGTTGCTTGTGCATATTGTTGAAGATATATGATTGTAAAGGCATATCGAAATTCAATTGTAAAGCTATATAAAAGAAGAGAATGGTTGTAGTCAAGGAAGTTGTTAAGCAGACCCCAGAAGGCATTTTTAGACCGTTTATTGAGATCATTGTCAGTGGTATAATGTTAGATTATCGCTGTAGCCTGGAATGAATGTGAGATTGTTGTTGTTGCACAGTTGATTCAACAGTAGATCCATGGGTTTCTTTGAAGGACAATTGTGAATTTCTGCAAAGAAATAATGGAATCGTGTAGTGATCATTATGAAATTGGAGTAATGAAGGCGTTGGAGGGCTGTGGAGTAATCAATGTGTATTATTGTTGGCTTTCTGAGATGGAGTATGGACAGTTCTTTCTGTCAAAAAGAGTGCTTACTCGATCTACTTGGTAAACTCCAAATTTGCTGCTAAAAGCTTACTACAGCAGATCGCCCAACTAAGAAAGAGACATACACATGACCATTGGAAGTATGATTTGAAAGCAACTTTGTATGAGAATTGGATTTGAAAATCGTTTGAAGAGGTTGATATGAGCATAGATCTGATCAAATCTATAAATTAATTGAAATTGTTGCCTCCTGTTATTGCCCACATAGGTCGTTACGTATGTTGACTCTTGGAGCTGCCCACATAGACTGTGTGGAATCTGTGTGCATGTGAAATCTGTTGTTTGTAAGAAATATCATGTGACTAACATGATGAAGACCAGGTATGTACAAGGTTGGAAGGCGATATCAATAGTTATAAATAAGCATAGATCCATCTAGGGATTCAATTTCAATTTTTTGAAGTATAATTTTTTTTATTTTAAATGTTTTATGAGTTTAAACAAAATTTACATGTTGATTTTGATTTTGATTTTGATTTTTGAAAATTACTTTAATACTAAGTAGAAAAAGACAATGGAAAGGTTTGGTAGATGTTGGCATGGCTGCATTTTAAAAGAGTGGGTGGTCAAAGATCCAAAAATGTGTAATACTTCCCAACATTGGGAGCATTGTAAGTATCTTATTTGCCATTGCAAGATTGTTTCTTGAATTTGAATTATGTTTGTTAAGTAAAAATATTCCAGGTCAAATTAATTTCATACTAATTTTGAAAAATAAATATTTTGAAGAGTAGAATTTATATAAAAGTCAAATTCTAATGCAAGTTAAAGTTATTGAAACTTTTAAAGTGAAAGTGTAAGTTGAGATAAATTCAAAGTTAATAGAGCTCTTATTTGAGGACAAGGTTTTAAGTGTTGAAGTGGTAGAACACTTAAAGTGCATGCTCAATGGTATATGGTGCCCCTACAATTGTTGTGGTTAACTTATGGGTGTATGATCAGTTGTACTCAACACTCTATTTGTTGTGTTGATTCGTTGACAAGAGAGCATGAACCGATTGGCAGTTTATAATGGGTAAAGGAGGAAAAATTATACAAAATGCTAATCAAGAAGTTTAACTACTTCAACAAGATCTTGACAATGCTCTCCAAGAAATTGATAGTTTACATAAACAAAATACTTCAATAATGGGCAAATTCTTTGAACTTGGAGAATGTGATAAAGAGGTCTATCAATAATTGCGGTTGGTTGCACTACAAAACACAAAAGGTGAACTAGAAGAAAAGTTGGCATCAATGGATCAATAGGTAAATGGTATTTTAAAACTTCATAATAATAAAGATCAAATGATAGAATCATTGTAGCAATAGGTGTTGGAAAAAGAAAGTGTGTTGTTAACATTGGAAAGTGAAGTTAAGAAATTTAACCAAGAAAAAGTAAAATGTGATTATATTTGTGACAAGTGATTTTCTTCAAAAGCTTGATAGCTCTTGTGATAACAATAATTTAATTGATGATATTAATGATGTCATACATGTGTCTCTCTCATGATTTATGAACGTGAACTTCACTCTTGAAGATTATGAATATGTTGTTTTGAAAAAAATTGGGTCCAAACTCATGAGTAAAATGGGTTTTGATGGAAAACATTTAGGAAAAAATGGGCAAGGCATCTAGAAGCCCATAGAGATATGTATAAGGCCAAGAAATGAAGGCCTTCATTATGAAGGTTACACCATCTATGGTGACATCAAATTTTTAAAAGAAGAAACATCAACAGAAAATGAATTATCTATAGATAACAGTGCAACAAACCAAGCGCATAAGTAGGAGCAATATTGCAATCATTGTGGTAAAGCAAGACATGTTCAAACAAAATGTTGGAACTTGCATCTTTGCAGTATTTGTGGTTTTACCAATCATGATCATCACAAATGTTGGAAAAGACAAACATTAACATCTCACATATAGGTCCATTGTGGTTGGATAGATGTGCACGAATGGCTGAAAGTTACTTTTACGTTGAAAAGATTCCACAAGGTGAAATTTTCTAATGTACAACAACATCTCTCACCTAAAATGGTCCATGAGTTAGTTTGTCTTCAAAATTCAAGTTGTCATTACGGAGAAGTCCAGACAGTTACATATCAAATTCTCATATTTAGGAAAGAGCTTTCAATATATTATGCTTGAGTCATTTATTTGAATAAATCAATCATGAATATTTGTTATTTTGTATGGTCAGTGGTAATCCAAAAACCACTTGTGATGGTTAATGGTAAGCCATGGAAAACCATGGATATGTTTTAATAGTCAAGGGTACTTCAAGGAAAACCATTGATATGATGTATTGGTTGAGGGTAAGCCAAAGAAAACTTGTGAGATGGTTAAGGGTAAGCTGAAGAAACCCTTGATATGAAGATGAAAAAATTCAAATGATTGACTCAATATCCATGCTTATTAAAGAATGGTGCAACTCATGCATGATACAAGAAGCCAACAACAATTGAAGATGCATATGCAGATTGAAGAAGATTGAATATGATGTAGAGTACATAAGACTGGAGATGAAGGAAATTCAGACATCCATATTGAATCACAAGTATTCGTTAAGGGGGAATATGAAGGATTAACTCCTACTTGTGATAGTTGATAGTGATGTTATAGCATGTAAAAATGAATATTATGCACAATTGTCTATGTGACAAAACCAAGAATGAAGACAAAGATAAGCTAGGGATGATGATCTCATGGAATCATTTGATATATTTATGGAGAGATATTGTGTGAGATAGTTATGCATATGGTTGAATAGAAAATCTTATTCTGGCATGTTTCTTATGGGCACCTATTGATATATAAAGGGACTTCATGTACTCTATTGTTCAGAGAGAAATGTATTATTGAAAAATGCCAATACAACGTGTGTGTTTGAAGCATATATTTTGTTTTTAAATCTGGTCCAATATTGTGTGAATGTTCTCTTTCCCAACAACACATGCACAATCATTTATTGAATTAATATGTATTATTGTGATGTTATTATAGTGTCTAGGAGGGCACTATAAAACATGTAAATTGATAATTTTATTTGTCACCTATTTTGTTATTATCTGAATATACTTCATGAAAATTACATGATGAATCATGGAAATTATTATTCAATGAAGCTCCAAAACTTTATCTTGTTGAGGCTAAGTAGATATGCACACTATTTTATATCCAGGCCTTGGTTTATCTAGGCATCTAAACCCAAATTTTACCAATGTGACTTTCAAACTACCACCCATCCAAAAACTAATGTTATTTTGTTTCAATTCATTTCTTAAATAAAATTTTGGAGGTAGTGATGTCCTTTTAGTTGTCATCCCACCCTTTATATAAGGAGGATGAGGAGACCTAAACAAGGAGAAAAAAAAGGGTATGCTTGAATTCTGCACATAAGATTTGATTTTATGATGTATTCAACAACATGGTGTCTTATGATAGAGGTTAGGAATTAAGGGGAAAGTAGATGGATTTATTTTCAAGGTATATTTGTTTATTTGTGTACATGGTTATACATTTTTTATTTATACCTAGAAGAATATGTATGCATTTTATTTAATTTCCCATTTAATTTTAATTTGTTAGTACATTTAACTTCGACATCTAATTATTTTAACATTTGTAGCTTATTTTATAATCTAATGAGATTTAGTACCCATTAAGGTGGAAGAATTCCACTAACACATTCAACAAATCAATATCCTTATAAGTAGTTAGTTTTAGGGCTTAAAGCCATCCTCGGTTTCCATCCCCTTTTTCCTCTTGACCAGCCCTGTGAAAATGTTTTGCATGTTGGTGCTTGAATGTTTGTTTTAAGAATCAAGATAAATGGTGACCATATTAAAATCAAAATTTTGAAGTGTTTTTAAATTTCCTTCATTCTTACCTAATTTTGGTTTATGGCCACTCCTCCAAGGCAATCTCGTAGGCTTTGAAGTGAACCATCCAAATTTGAACCCATTATTAAGAGCAAAGGAAGAAGGCATCTCTTAGATTAGTTTGAAAGACTTGTCACTACATTTATTTCAGCTAGCGAGTTATAAATATTTATCCCCATATCTAATTCAATGGTAGCCATGACTTCTAAATTACATAGTCAAATGACCTACATGATACCAATGCTTCATATTCAAGTTCTAATGATGTTAGCATCATGTTTATGAATTAAATTCAATATCGGTGCCTAATAATCCTCAAAATGTTATTAAGAAGCTTGGCATATCTCAGTAAGAGGTAGATGTTGACGCCACTCCATGGCATGTACTAAATGTTGCATCTACTAATGTTCCCTTACCCAAATTTAAGGATCACTTACTTAAATTTTAGGAAATGGTGTTATCACCAAAAATGACCACCTAGACACATTTTCAAATGCATGAGGCAATTTTGCACTCATAAAAATTACACATGTGTATGAGACTCTGTCAATTCCTTGAAATGCAAGGTTGTTGAATTCTTTGACCTCCCTAATAAGATTTGTTTTCTACATGGTTTGAGTTTCAGTTTATTAGTTGAAATCCACACTTGGATGCATGGAAAATCCTACTAAACATGTGAAGAATTATAATAACTTGCATTTCAAGAGTGATGAATTCATTAAGGCTTAAACCTTAAGTTTGTGATATTGTACAATAAGATCCCTAAGGATGTATGTCTAACTCAACAAGAAGCTTTATTCCATTATTACAATATTATTCCCCCTACTAACCAAAACATATTAGAAGAGAAGCATGTAGATAGATTAGGTCTACCTTGAAAACTTAACTTGAGTTTGAAGAACAAAATCTAAGAACTAGTTTTCCTTTATAACAATCAAAATTATAAAATCAACATGTTTGTTATGCTACAACTCATTCAATCTTATGCTACAAATCATTCAAGGCATGAGTAATAGGATTATTTTCTTTGAGCACAAGTTGATAATTGATCCTAGACCCTCTGCATCTCTCCCTTTGCAAATGCTGACAAGGCCTAAGCTTGTGTAGCTTACAACCTTAGTGTCCCATCAAGGGTTTAATTTCTATGATGAGTCACATTGTCCTAATACATATGAGTTGGTTTTAATTTCCAAAGAATGGGCAAAGGGTAAGAAAATGATTCTCATCGTATTTTTAATAGAAGAAGAGAAAATCAATCATGTATTCACTACCATGATCTAGGAGGATATGAAGACACTCAAAAATCAAAGTGCTCAATTAGAACATAACCATTGCATATATCTCAGAAAGATCTTTCCAAGGGCATGAGAATTTCCTCAGACGGACGTTGAATGAGGGAGATATTGCAATCTGAAGTTTTTAAGAAATAAGATAAAAAGGGTTGTAGAGGTGCCACGTGGCATCCTCCGTACAGTGTTGACATTAGCAAGTGACACATGGTAGCACCAGAGGGTGCCACATGTCACTCATATTTGATCTTTTTGAGTGTCCAAATGGATGAATAAAAAATTTCCACGTCGTATGTTGGCGTGGCAACACCTATGGGTACAGATGGACCAATGAGAACTTGACACGTGGTAGTTGAGATATCTAGCATGATAACCAGGCAAATGATGTGGCACATGACTGAGTAGTGATGATGTGGTAATGGCCAATGAATGGCTTCCACATGGCACCTCCACATGGTCTCCTCAATTTGTGTGGTGGTTATGGTCTCTATGGTTCAACTAATTGTTATTTAGCTTGTTATTTATATGGTTGTTGGTCGTTATTACATGGTTTATATTTATATGGTTGTTGGTGATATATATATATATATATGCCTAATATGGGTGTAACGTCCTCATCCCCCATTCCGACCAGCAAGAGGGGACATTACTAAACCAGGGGCCTCAAAATTTCTCCCATAAGCAAAATCACGAATTCACAATAATAAAAACATGTGTGCATATGCAGAATGAAAATACATAGAGGAAATAAAATTGATCCACACACACATAACATGCAATTTATAGGCATAATGATCACATGAATACAATAAATCATGGCACATCAAAGACATAAAAATAGTTATCTTTAAACAAAGAAGATCCAAGCAACTAACTGTGTAAGAGTGATTTTCCTCCCAATCATAGGCACTCGGTCTAGTATATACTCTTTATGCTGAGAGGCCACCCCCAAGCTGGGCTATGATGCCACCGGGGTGAAAGGAAACACCTACAAGATTCTATCTCTCATCCCAAAACCCATTTTTCTCACTGTGCTTAGCCAAAAATATCAACCAGAGCTCTGTGGGGGTCTCACTAAGCCATCCCAGCCATGGCACTCCTTCCAATTTCCCCACACAACATGAGGAAGGAATTTCCCTTCATTGATCCAAATTTACCTTAGGAAATCCAACCCTTATAATGCTTACCAGTGTGTGCAGTAAGATTCCAACCTACTGTATGCTAATGGAGAACCTCCTGCAACATTAATCCATGGTTTGTCAAGCACCCAAAAGTATCATAACTCAATGGGTAAGGGTTCCTAGCTTACCCAACCTCCATGCTCACCTGCATCCATCTATTTTCCCTTCCAAAAATGTAGCTCTATCACCAAATTCGAAATTTTGGGTTAAACACGATCTGGTAATGGTCATGAACAGTAATGGAAAACTATGTGTAGTGTAGCAGCATGCATGAGAGAATGAGAATGTGTGTATGATCCAAAGAATGTTGACTCCAAGGATATGAGGTAAGGGTGAAAAGAAAACTGACATAGCTTCTGACTATAGAATAAATAGGACTGCTGACAGTTGACATAACTGTCACAACCCCCATGCTTCAATAACTACATGATGTGATGTTTCCCACCAACCTCACAGATGCATTCAATGATTGGATTTAACAATCAAGAGAAGGTAATTGGCTCATTTAAGGCACATGGCAGATTTTGGATAAGTTATGAGGTCGACACATGGAAGCATAGGATTTGGTTTCCCCATAGGCCCCCTTCCTCTTCCCCTGTAGTGGAATCATATCCCCTCTAGTGCTCTTTACATAGCCATCTTGGACCATTTTATTAATTTTCAACATAATATTTACATACATTTCGAATTGGCATGACAAGCCAATCATGTGGTCCAAATAAAATATATACATCATACATGCCTAGCCATTCACTAGTTGGGCCTTGGCCTTAAACTCCACATTAGGAATCCATACTAGCATATTTACATCATTTACATAATTTTGATTGAATATATTCCAAGTCAAAACTGGGGGTATTGCAATGGGATTTGAACCATGGTTTATGGGGGATAATTCCAAAAATTTAACCAACATACGAACAACTTAGATTGTGATAAAGAATGATAATTAATGTTTTTGTTATGAAGTTAATACATGGTTGTAACCAAAAGATGCATTTTGGGGGCTATAAAAGAGGATGCATCATCACTATTTGCTCATGGAATTTCGAAGTGAAATTCTTGCAAAGAGTTTGGGGTGAGCTCTTCGTGAGAGGATTGGTACGAATATCGAGGCAATATTTGTACAATGCTTAGTATAGCCTTCTTTTGCGTGGTACAAGGGGTGTATGGTCTCCAAAACAGAAAGTGGTCGAGTTTATACTCAAGTTTCACGGTTTTTCAAGAGGAATCCATTTTTTACTTGTGTTTCTGCATTTGAGCCACATAATTGAAGGGGGTCTTCAATTCACCTATTGTGAGTCATTTATTATTATACTTTTTTTACAATTGAAGATTAATTGAGTGGTCTTGTTGGTTGAAGTATGCCCGGAGACGTAGCCAAGTATTCTGGTGAACTTTGTTACCAAATGTTTTTTTTTATGCTTGCATTTTCATTGTCTCATTATCTTCATGGTAAATGTTTCAAAAAGTACATTGAAATAACATGTTAGAAGAGGCATCATTACATGAACTTAGTTAAATTAATGCATTCACATAACAATGAGGTGTTGGTTAGAATTAGATATGAATAATTGGAAGAGATTAATGTTTGTGATGGTATAATGCATTATTCAACCTCTTCCAGATCAACCATGACCCAAATCCCAAGCTATACAAAATAAGTTCAAGCCTAAAACTATGCAAAATGGTGGTTTTGGGAATGCATATTTTAGCAAAATGAAAGAGAACACCAAACTTGCGATGTTGATCACATCCTAGGTGAAAACAAGAATATGTAATTGTTGTCCCACCTTAAAATACTATTATTTTGTCAAGAATTATCCATCTTATATCATTGCTAATTGTGTTCCCTCCCTTAAGGATAATATAAACTTTAAGGATGAAATTTGTGCTCCTGAATATAACAAAATATTAACAAAGAACATTTTGGCCCAATTATTCATGTTGTAAATAAATTGGCAATAGGGTTTTTGAATGAAAATGTCATAGCCTTAGAAGAGGAAACCTAAGAAGACAAGCTGAGTAAAATGACAAATATCTAACATGAGCCTAGGTACCCTATTTTTTATGCTTTCATGAAGATTTTGGGAAAAATTTCCCATTCATGTTTGATTCGCAATGGCTCGTGTCTAAGCATTATGTATAAAATTATTATGGAACATATTGGTATTTCTTGCACAAATGAAGCCATAAACATGCTCATTTTAATAAGAAAGTTCAACTTGGCATAAGCTAAATAAAATATCTCATTGTAGTCATGCGTTGTTAGTGTCCTACCCTAACCCCCTTACTTTAGGATTTAGTCAAGTAATGTACACGACCATCTCTTTTGAATAAGTCTGAGTAGTTACTAATCAACAATCAATGTAAAAAGGGTATCTCTATTAATTAAATCCCACTAGGAAGTTGGTACTTATTAATAATTTGACCATGTCAAGTAGTTAGGGTTTTGGATCTGGGAAGCTATTTAAAGAGCTAGAAGGCTATGAATTGATTTGTCGATATTTATTGTATCAGAGATATCCTCATGAGAAAGGTCACCCAGGATTAAGAGGCATGTGAAAATTGCTTCAGAATTTGGTTATCATAATACAAGAGTCATTTTTGCTACATTTCTCTTACTTAGTTATTCTGCACTATAATATTGTGTTTCTGGAAATTTTATATCTTTGTTTATCTTACTATTTCTCTAACTTGTACGGTAAATTACATTACAAGTGGTATCACATTCGCTTTCCTGAGCTAGCACACCTCCAAATTTTTGTAGAATTTTTTTAAGGCTATAGGCATGTTCCAATGTCTTTAAATAACTGTAGAGATCTATCATTCAATGAAAAAATTGCGGTTGGGGAATCATACATGCAAAGAATACAATCAATATTTAATAACATTTGTTGGACACCATTGTAACTAGCTATGTCGGTACCCCTTCGTGTAGTTCCACTTCAAATAGCACATGCACATGGAATCTCACTTTCCGCATACCCTTAGGTATATTGGAAGTCCATAGGTAGCCTGAAACCAACTCTAGATAATCCAATCGACCATCTTATTTCTATAGTGGCACTAAGTGTAGCACTTGGGAATATTACTCTCACGTACCTAGGTAGTCAGGTAGGACCGTTAAGGGCATGGTTGAGCCTCCTTATTTAGATCCTTGAGAGATTGGGCCAAGTACTATTGTTGGACCCTGCACATATATTCGAGAGTTACAGCACTTGACAATCCCCTGTCCTCAAGACCCTAGAAATTCTCATCTCTATAACATGCTAGTGAAATTTCTACATCTTTGCATACGAAAGGTATTTATACATTGCCACTATAGTCAGTAAAGTGACCATATTCTATGTGGCCATGTAGTGAAATTCCTACATCTTTGCATCCAAAAGGAATATGGGAATTATGCCAATGGATTAATATTCAACAGGGAGTAATACTTCTTTAAGTGTATATAAAAAAAAGTCTGGGGGTCCTGAAAACCCTTATTTGCGACCTATCTCAAAAAAATCCTTGCATCGTGTTGATTGTTTTAATATATATCTCTAATGACCCTTTTTGGGTGGACTCGTGACACCCTTGTTGGAGACCTATCTCAACAGAATCCTTGCATCGTGTTGATCATGTTGGTTTATCTTTCTACCAACCATTTTTGTGTGGACCCAACTCATCCATTGGGTGTTCTTACTTTTTAGCTCCAATTATACACCCACTACCAGAAAAACATGGATGACACTACCCAAGTTCTGCCTCAATTCATTAGATAACTTACATCCATGATAATGTCATTGAAGCATTATGTTGACCAAATCATACCATTGAGGCATTTTGTTGATCAGATCCACATCGATATGGCTAACCACCAACTAGCGACTTATGTTATCGCTCAACGTGTGGGATTTTCTCTAAAACAGAATGCTCCAACCAATGAAGAACTGGACACTGAAGAACATGGCTCTCACACTCTCTTCTTCAACACATAGCCTCACTCATTTGAAGATAAAATTGCGCATCACCACTTCTCAAAGATTGACATGTGCAAATTTGATGGCTTCGATCCATCAAGTTGGGTTACTCAAATGAAACACTATTTTTCTCTCCATGGCATTAAGGATGATCTCTAGAAGTTAAAAATTGGGGTCTTATATTTGGATTTAGAATGTTGGCAATGTTATCATAAAAATTATCGTCGTTATTTCCCTTGGAGATAATTGGTGAATATCCTTCATAATCATTTTGACCATGGCACTCACTACTTGGGCCAATTGACCAAATTACACTAGAGTGGCATAGTTATGGACTATATTACATCCTTTCAAAAATTGGAAAACCACACAAAGGGCATCTTTGATTCTTTTTTCCGGGAATGCTTCATTAGTGGCCTCGATGAGGCAATTCGAGCACATGTCATTATGCGGTAGTTTTCCACTTGGTTGGAAGCTTGTGATAGAGATAGAGAAGCTAAAATGGTGATTAAGGCCTAACCCAAATGCCCTTCATTTCCTACTCGCACATTGTATCCCTTGGCTACTACTAGCAATTCTACCGCACTACAATTAAGAATATATAAGTTAACCCCAGATGCAATGGTCGAACGTCAATGCTTGGGACTTTGCTATAATTGTGATGAAAAATATTTCCAAGGGAATAAATGAAAAAAAAAAAAATTATTCCAAATCAAGGCATCCCCACATGATCCCCTTGAGGATTGCACCATGGAGGCTACTCAAGAACCAAAAGTAGATAATATTATGCCACCCTTGGAAGATGCTCCCAATCTGCCAATTCCTTGAAAATGTGAAAAGTTATGGTAAAATTGTAGCTCCCCTAGCCCCATTGCTAAAAAGGAATTCCTTCCAGTGGAGCGATGTCGTGGATCAAACCTTCCCCACCCTAAAGGAGGACATGTGCACTACACTTGTTTTAGAAATCTCTGATTTCACTAAGACTTTCATCTCAGAATGTGATGCCTCTGGCCATGGCCTTGGAGCCATATTGTTGCAAGAAGGCCACCCTTTATCCTTTACCAATAAGCATCTATGTGAGTAGAATTTGGGCAAGTCCACCTATGAAAAATAAATGATGGCCATCCTTCACATCGTTGAGACATGGCATCCATATTTAATTGTTAGACATTCCCAGATCAAGACTAGCCATCATAGTCTCAAATATTTCCTAGAAAATAGTTGTCCTCACTAGAGAAGCATAAATGGGTCACTAATATGTTGTGGTATGATTACGAGGTCATCTATAAGAAGGGTTGCGAAAATGTGGTGGTGGATTCCTTGTATAGGAAATTTGAGGAGGAGGTTCCATCTTTGCATTATCCTTACCAATTTTGGGGTGGCTCGAGGAAGCATGTTAGGAATCAATGGCCAATGACACCATTAGGAAACTCATCAAAAGGATTTAGGAAGACTCGAACCCTCTGATCAGGTATACATGAAACCAAGATAGCTTGCAGTATAAGGAGCGCATTTTTTGCACCTCATATTAGCCTTAAGACAATGAATCTTAGAGGATTTACATCCATTTCCCGCAGTCGGCAACTTGGGATTTCATAAAACCTATGAACCAATTAAGAGATCATTCTTTTGGGAAAGTGTGAAAATAGGAATCCACAACATTTCCACCACCTGCAAACCTATCAAAGACATAAGGGAAAAATAGTGAAGTCAACTACTACTTTGAAGCCACTTCCAATTCCAAACCATATATGGACTAACATCTCTATGGATTTAATAGTGGGATTCCTAAAGTAGGTAATAAATTAGTCATAATGGTGGTAGTCGATTTCCTGAGCAAATATGCTCACTTTTGTGCCCTATCACACCCTTTTACACCCTCCATTGTGGCACAAGTCTTCATGGATCATATTTTTAAGCTCTGTGGCATGATGACTTTTGTTGTATCTAATTGGGACCCTACCTCCATAAGAATTTTTTGGAGGGAATTTTTAAACTTCAGGGTACCCAATTGAAATTCGACACTGCCTATCATTCCCAAATATGTGGTCAAATAGAAGCAGCCAATAAGTGTTTGGAAACATATTTGAGATGTTTTACATCATACAGGACACACCATTGGGCACAATGACTTCCTTTGGTAGAGTGGTGATATAATACTACCTATCATGGATCCACAAAGAAGACTCCATATGAATTCATGTATGGCCAAAATCCCTTTGTTATATCATTTCTAAACTCACCAATGATTAAAAAAATAAAAAAAATAAAAAAAAAACTACACCCCTCTTAAACATCAAAATATGAAAAAATCCTTCAAAAAACTCCATTTTGGCTTGCATACATGAATTGTCAATTAGCAACAAGCGTATACATTAGTTACACTCTAACAACATGCGCATACCTCTAAAAATTCAAAAAAATAAAAAAAATAAAAACATGTATGCTCACACGTGTGTTTCGGGTGGTTGGAAATTGTAGCTAGTCCACATGGACTCGGTTATACCTGACCCAAATCCCTAAACCACTTCTCTCAACTATAAAAGCAAGTCCTAAACTTGAAGGAGGGAACTAATACTAAGATTGGAATTACATGTTGGAGGATTTGAATCAGAGTGCCCTAGGTTTTTATAGTGTGATTACCCTCTGAATTCCCTTTGTGGTGAGTTTTTTTTCTCCCTAGAGTGAGTGGCGGTATTGATTGTCCAAGATCAACCACTTTTATTCCAAGACCGAGAAAGACAGAATATAAAGACCTATTGGTGGCCTAGGCAAGGAGACTCCAGGCTAGTGATGGAGGCATTGTGTTGAAGACTTTGGTAATATTTTATTTCCCTCCCCCAAATACTTATGTTTATTATATGCTTGTTTGCATGTGATGTTTTGGGAACGAATTGATTATAACCTCAGTAAATCAATTTTCTTAGTCAATCACGAGTTCAATAGTAACTTTTGTAATTTCTATTCAATAGTCAAAGTTGTTTGAGAAAAGTTGTCAGTTTTGTTGTTTGTAGGTACAAGAAGCTTTAGTTCAAGCAACATACGAGACTTGGAGCAACAAATAACTATGAAGTATACAACCGCAAGGATCCGGATAAGCCCACTTTTCTCTCTCATTGAATGCAAAGTTGGTTGATTAAGTATAAATTTAGAGTAGGATCTTCCCTTGATATGTTAGTATCCATGACCCTAGTTACTATGATAGTTTTTCCCACAACGTAAATGGTGAGTCCAATGGTATAAAATCATTCAATGATTTCTTATAGGGTTTGATTTTTATTTCAATATTTGAGTACAATCAGTTAGTATTTGTCGTCTTTTAAAATTTCTATTAGATTTGATCCCACTTGTGTTAGGAAAAAAATGATTTTTCTTACCCTCCTCAATCGTGTAGCTTCCCATACACGTGTCTATTTGCACAAAGAAATGGACATACCCTACTTTTTTTCCACAAAGTAGCGTACATATGTGTGTTGTCTATGTACAATTCACGTATATATGTGAGTTTCTCTATAGAAATTAGCACATACCCTCTAGGGAGTGGAATTTATGAGTTGTAGTTGGTTGGGGTGAATTCTTGGTTTTTGTTGGGGTGAATTCTTGGTTTTTGTTATCCAAGATTACAAGGGTTGTATGGGATAATTATGTGGCATGATTCTTGATTTGTGGCTTGTGTAATCATTTTCTTAGTTTTGGTACATAAGAGTCTAGGATTGAGGAAGCTTTATTACCTTTTTCCGTCATTGACTTGTTTCCAAAACTGAAATAAAATTTCCCAGTTATTGACACGTCGTAGATCAAGTTGCATTCATGTTATTTTGCATCATATATAATATTCAATGTGCATTCACCTCCTTAAATGCATTTGGATGAAAAATTTGTTGAATACTAACATAGGTTTGACTTTTCTTGCATTGAAATCTTTTGAGGTTGTCAAAGAAAAACTAGTGAATTTGATTGTTGACTTGATTAGGTGATTGTGAATGTCATACACAAAGTTGCATTAGGTACAGGTACATTGAAGAATGAAAAGTGAGTGATCATGAAATATTCTTAGTATCGAGAAACATTTTTGCATCTTGTGATCAATCTACTTTCCTCGTTTTTCCTATTTGAAAGTGGAATTGTTTTTTAAATTATTTGAGAAATGCAATTCAAGTAAAAATAATTAGGCTCATTTTATTTCTAGAAACCAACAATAGTCAAAGGCTTGGGCCTTGGTTTTAGGATTGGAGAGAACTGTCTCCAAGGCCACAGAAAATGAAACTAGGATTTGACTAGAAAGTGAAAACATCCATTAGTAGCAATAAGTACTTGTTGGGAAAGCGCATCTAACACATGCATTAAGAATGAGGTCAAGCGCATCTAACACATGCGTGTCTGGGGGTTTCTACAAAGTTCACAAATCCTCGAGGTGACACCAATTCATCAAAGGATTAGGGTCTAGGAATTGTGTCCTTGATTCCCTTCCCATATGTAATAGTTTTACCCATGATTGTTCCACCCAGCTATTGATTGTGAAGTGGTCTCATTAGTATATTTTCCTAGGTTCCTCCTAGATGACTGCAAGTGGGAAGTGCTTGTGGTACCTGAGATAGGTGCATAATATTTGCCTTATCTCCCATAGAGGATGTATGTATTCATGCGAACACTTCCACCTTGGGTTATTGTTGTGTAAAGGTTTCCATAATTGTGTCCCATAAGTCCAAGATGACCTCCGGAAGGACCTTCTTCTTCTCTCCACTAACTTGTATTTGGGAGAGCAATTTGATTGATTGTATCTTATAGGAATCATTTTTCCAGTGGTGTGTGTTTGATACATTTATACATTAAAAGGATCTTCCCTTATAAGTCAATATGGATAACCAACCTCCTTTTAGGTCTAGAAGGACTAGAGGCCCCTCACCCAAGAGGGAAAAGTTACTTGCAAATAGGTGCAGGTTGGATAATTCGGAAACCACCCCTTAGGAGATTAACGAAGACAACTGATGGGTTCCAAACAACCATGTAGAAGAGGAAAGACAGAAAGGACTTATTCAGTTAGATGAACCATCACAGGGTAGGTCTTAAGGTGATTTCCTATTAGGGAACCATTTTCCCCCATATCTGAAAACCTTGCTCCTATTGAGATCGAGGATTTGACTGACCCTGTTGTTTTAGCATATTTTTAAAATCCTACTACTAGTTACGCAAGTCCTTCATTCTTCCAAATGTGTGGTTTTGACAGTCAAATCCATGTGGCACAATCACCTCCATTTTACCAGGTTGCAAATATGAGTGATTTTGGTAGGAGTTTTGGGGTTGGGGGCGCCTTAGCTCATGTGTCTAACATTGCCACAGGGGGTGTGAATCCTATAGTGTCTAGCATTCTAGCATGGAATATTTTCCCACCGGTTTTAGGAGTATCTATTGGAGGACCCATTGTTTCATCTGCTGCTCCTAGAAATAGTGTAGGAACCACGACACCCATACCTCAAATTAGCAATCCCTTTTATTTTCGGATGCCTTTAGATATAATGCCACATATTACTTGGTATGGGAGGCATGATGAATGGGTCATTTTCACCATTCATTCAAGTCCCTCCCATCCACAACCATATACTTGGTGTATAAACCAATTCATCGTTTGTGCCCGATAACGCTTATATTCCAGCTAACTCTTTCATCAACCAATCCGTATAAAATGCACCTGGAAGTTGGAATTCTCTTGCCGAAACCAAAACGTCATTCTTGGTAATACTAAACCTCCTATATTTGACCAAGCTCATTAATGATTTGGTTATGAATAATCCAAGTTGGCCTCCTGTTCCAACTATGTTTCCATCTGACATTCCCAAGTTTGAGGCAAAATCTAGAGAAGACCCACCTACTCATGTAATGGTGTTCCATATATGGTGCTTGTCAAACTCATTAATGGATGATAGTATCAGATTGATATTCTTCCAAAGAAATTTGACTAGAATCACTACAGAGTGGTATATAGAACTTCCTAGAGCTTCATTTCAAAATTTTGATGCCTTAGTTATGACATTCTTAAACCACTTCGATTTATGTGTCCACTGTGAAACAGGAGCTAAGTTCTAACATCTTTCTGATTGGATAATTCCATGCATATCTCCGATCACATCCATGAGTGGCGTAGCCACCATTGTTAGATTAAATATCATATTTCTAATTAATTTCTAGTAGATTGGTTCATTGTTTCTTTGCAACCTTATATTGAAAAATATGTCATACTATCAAGAGTCATGACTAAAGAACAAGCAATTACAACAATTGGACCTGGTATATTCTTAGTCACGGGTGCTATATTAGATTTTTCCTATGGATTCTAGGGTAGATACTAACCCAACTCAAGTCTAGCCAGGGCCACACACCGATGGAGTGATTGGTTTTGTAGAGAATGTCGTAGTTGCTTAGGTGATGGCTCAAATGGGACAAAATGTTGTAATATTCCAACTAATATTTTGTTGCCTTTTAGAGTATTTTTGGTGTAGTTTCTTGCTTATCTAAAGTCTTGTGACTCAATAGTATAGTAAAATGTGAATGCATGTGTTATAATATGATTTCATGATCATGCATGCTAGTGCATGGGTTTGGCAAAACCCTAAATGACCCAAATATTTATATATTCTATAAAATAGGGATAGAAATAATGCATGTATGTACAAATAGCTTGAGCAGTGGATGTAGATCAATATGAGATAATCATGCAAGCCATGCATGAAGAATCGGCTGAGATATGAGATGATCCCTCTCTAAGGATTCACCCTTGTAATAAATGTGCCTTCTTCGGATAAGGAAGTGAATAATAAGTGCTCCAATGATGTGAGGTTTCTCCAGAAAGTTGGAACTAAGGTTATAATGATCTGATCAGTATATAGCCTACATGCAAGCCATGCAGTGAATCTAAGGCTTGATATGAATTGCCTCTTCAAGGAAAGTCTCCCATGCAAGGGAGGTAACTTTCTGAAAGATAGATGATGAGATCTCTCTCCTGATCTGAATAAGAAGCATGTATTCAGTAACTAGGCTAATAGTGGTGCTCTCGGAAGGATGGAAGCTACATGCAGACCAAAAGGTGATTGTATAATGAGATATGAACATGCCTTGCTTTGTCCAAGTCACCCATGCAGAAAAGGAAAGTCCTTCTAATCTAGAATGTGGCTAGAACCCTGAAGAATGCTAAAGAATATTGTATGATGATAGAAGTAATGTTGAATATGTGATCCAACCCTAATAATGACTACGGAAGATAGATTTCACTATTGAAATGCACTTGATGGTTGAGTGTTGCACCCTCAACCCTAAATTGGATCTCTGGGATCTCCAAGTCGAATTCATCATATCAATAATCAATAATCAGACCTAATCATTCACTTTATCCTTCTTTTATAAATTTGACATTGCATGCCCTAAATTTTTCATGCCTAGGTCGGTTTTCTCTTATATTTTTCAGTTGACTTGCATGCATTGCTTTCTGTGTGCATGAAGGATTAATTAAGGTATTTATGTGCATGCATCTTGAAATATGGCCTACATGTCATGCATGCAGGTCGCCCCTAGTTCCTATGGCCCTCTTTTATCTACTGATGATCTAATAACCATGATTAATATATTATTTTGGTCTGAATGGTATCAATACTCGGTCAATTCCACTGTATATTAAAAAGGGAACATTATAGTCCTCCCTCACCAAGATTGCTTGTCCTCAAGCAATACCAACACAACTCCATAATCAATCAAAATGGACCAACTGAATCCAGGGAAAATCTAAGGGTCGCAAATCATTTTAGGAGATATGTAGCTCCTTCTACTCAAAGTACTGACCTGTGAGGTACCATGACATGAGACCTCCTGAAATCATCCTCTAATAACCACTAAACTGCAAGTCACTGAAATTCTGTGGTCTCAAATTATTCTAAGAATTGCGGAGTACCTATTGCATCCACCACATCCCTGTGGAGTATCAACATAAGGAGCATCCTGTAGAATCCCAATCATCCAATCCAATAAACATTGTATCCATCCCTCATAAGGCCTCCCATCTAGGAAGATAATACACTACTCCATATGGATAGGATCCTAAAAATAATGGTTGACTCTCGTCCTCATGCTAATTGTTGTACCATCCATTATTGCAATATCAGGGTCCGCTACTACCCAAAAAAAGAGACCACCATGCAGTCGTTGAGCCACTTTGATCATCATCGGTTGTCCTTCAAGCTCTATCAACATCCACCTCTCTTCGAACTCCAAGAAAAAATATCTATAAGAGTTGGCCCCCTCACTATGAATGGTGTAGTGCATAGGAAACCAGGTGAAGTCTGCAATTTTGTTGTCATACTCGACGTCAAATACCGACAAATGAATTCTGCTCCGGTCACTGGTAATGACTATTGGTTGCTCATGAACTCTAATCATCTCCTCAAGAGACAGCTCTATCACTCGCGCTGCCCTATACTCTGAGGAAATCACAGAAATTTGCAAGAACTATGATAACTGGTGAGTCTCTGCACATATGTACTTTTCACCTTGCATCCTCAGTATACATGTGATGCAATCTAACAATAGGCTCCCACATGGCTGCTCAAAAATTGTCGAAGGCTGGATCAATGCAGGTCCCGAATTTCCCTGTTGACCTGCTATAATATCCACCTAGTTTCTCCATGCAAACCTACCTCGCATCCTCTTGTAAAACATGAATTCATTCGAGTCCCTCACTAACTTGTGTGATGTGAAGTTCTCTCTACCCCAAGCATTGGTATTCCTAGTGCTAACACCAAAATCCATCTGAATTCCCCCGAAGATCCAAGCAATAATAAGTTGCACAAACTCCTCAGAAGACTTCTCTATCATGCATCCAAACCTAAGCATCCCACGAATAAACACTTGAAAGCGGAAACTGGCCATCTCCTCTGTAGCGGCTCCACTATCAATCTCAATCCTAAATACCAAGAAATAAAGTCGGCTCTGCCATAAAGAAGTCTCAACCTCTCCTCCACTGTCATCCCATAAATATAGTGGATTGATCACCCTCACAACTATGTCGATCACCTCTACTATCTGAAACAATCCATCGTACAAATGAATGCCTAGATCCCAACACCAACTAAAGGGTCCACCAAACCCAACTCCAATGAATTGTTGTTGTATCGTGCTAATAGTCATCGGGGTCTCCATGTAATCCTCTGGTAGAAACCAAGTACTAAGAACTGACTCCACTCTTGCTAATCTAATCAGCTCCTACCAAACTGCATCTATACATCTGCTAACCCACTCGCCATCTATGTGATCAGATAATTCATGGAGTCTAAGCCTCTCTTTGGAGAATAGATCTGCCACCTATGGTGCCTCATACTCGTGCAGACACCAAGAATAATATACCAACTACGAATCCCACATAGCCCTCATGATCCTCTCCCTAAGTGAGGACTAAGGGTCTATACATGGGAAATCTCTATAGGAGATGATGTCATTCCCTACTCTCTCAACTTCAATCCCTGCAAACCAATATAATCTCCCATGTGTACTCAATGTACCAATCCCATGTTCCAATTGAAAGGTATCCCTTGTGTCCAAGATGTCATTCACCTCATCTAATTGTCTCAGGTGAACCTCCCAAGTCTTGATGTGTAATAGCAATAGATAGCTATGCTCCTGCAAATGCGAATGGGAAGTAACTAGTGTGTTGGTCAATCCCATGGGCATGACCACAATCCCATAATTAGGTCTAGAAGTAGACATGTGAGCATCATGCTCCCTGATCCTCATCAGATGATATCCCCAACAAAGATAGGATATCGAGGGATCTACTACCCTATGAATCATGTCCTTCCCCTCATCAATCCTGGGGAAACCCAGTGCAACGGTATTCTCGTGATATCTGTTGGGTGACCTCCCCGAAGGAAACACTCCAAAACTCCATGGGATCTCATCGTGTGCCCCTATGTACCCCTGTAGACTATTGCATACTGATGCATCCTCCTGAGCCATCGAGTACCCTGTATGCACTACTATATCCAATACTCCACTAATATCAACGAAGCCTGTAATCCAGTGTGTGTCTATATCCGCCATATATATGTCCATCCAACCTTTGTATGCATATACTTCCCTATTGGATGTTCCATGGGTAACATGATCAACTATATTTGTCGTGGATAAACCTCTCTCTAACAGAGATGGCTCATGATCCCCTGCCTTATCCAAACCCTATGTGTCATATCTCTCCTCAGTCACCTACAACTCTGAGTGCTCCCCATGCAGAATCATCACTGGATGCTCTCCCCTCAAACCATGGGTGCCACTCATGCCCTCATGTTTTACAGTGGTCATGTATCCTATGTGTGTTGCGGTATCCTCCTATGCACTCACTCTACTAGTGTCACCTAAACATGGATCCCACACATCTGTACTATACTAGAGTGTGTCTCCCATCAACACATCTACAAATACAACCGTAACCATTAATGACCCCTCCACAATAAGTGACTCATAACCTCCATACCTCCCCACAAGTATAGAGTCAACCATCTCCAAGTCATGTCTCTCCTCATGGATCTCACTTGTCATGAATGTTCCGACTCTTGTTGTAGATGACGAAGAGTGTACCAACTCCAACTCGTCACATAGCCTATCAACATGCATATTGGATTCCTGAAGAGCCATCTGAGTGTTATTCAAGTAATCTCTAGTAACCATAGGCTCATAGGTGGGCTCCTCTTCCTCTTCAATGTCCTGTATCCCCAAATCACTCAATATTGAATCCATGTCACATCTAGGTGATTAAACCTCTTAATCCTCACAAGCACCACCACTAAGGTGAGATGATGAATCCTCGACGTTGGATGATCGGATAACTACATCATATGTACTATCCTCCTAATGTATTGTCAACTCCATATTAAGTTCACCATCAACTTGTACATCATGCTCATATTTATCTATTCCCCCAACTATGACTTTAAGGAGATGCTCGTCCAAATCCTTGGGTTAGCTCTTGAACTGGATGGAGTAATAGTCTTGGAAGGAAAACGATTCACATATCTCATTCCCCAAGGCTATATATTTCTGATATTGAGGCAAGTGTCGAAGTGCTTCTAAGCTCCCCAAATTTCCCGCTAAGATCCTTCTCAGTGTCTTCATGATCTCACTAGATGGAAAGAAACATGTGCTTTCAGGCATGCATTTCACCAAAATTGGTAGGTACTGTCATCCATTGGCATTTCTCTGTATTCATATATCTGTTTATAACTGCATGCTCCCACAACTGGCGAGGAACATGCTCTGATACCACTGTAATATTCCAACTGATATTATGTTTCCTTTTATAGTATTTTTGGTGTAGTTTCTTGTTTATCTGAAGTCTTGTGACTCAATGGTATAGTAAAATGTGAATACATGTGTTGTACTATGATTGCATGATCATGGATGCAAGTGCATGGGTTTTCCAAAACCCTAAATGATCCAAATATTCAGATATGCTATAAAATAGGGATAGAAATAATGCATGTACGTACAAATAGCTTGAGAAGCAGATGTAGATCAATATGAGATAAGCATGCAAGCCATGCATGAAGAATCAGCTAAGATATGAGATGATCCCTCTCCAAGGATTCGCCCTTGTAATAAATGTGCTTTCTTCAGATGTGGAAGTGAATAATAAGTGCTCCAATGATGTGAGGTTGCTCCCGAAAGTTGGCAATGGGTTTATAATTCCCTCCTGATTAGTATAGAGCCTACATGCAAGCCATGCAGTGAATCTACGGATTGATGTGAATTGCCTCACTTGTTGAAAAGTTGGCAGTGGCAGTTGTCCATGCTATCCAAAGACTCAGACACTAAATCATTATGAGACAAACTTTTTGGGTATGTGTTATATTCTTTGCATGTGTGTGTGGGGGGGGGGGGGGTGCGTCTGATGATGGCATACTTGGCGATCCCCGCCATATAGTGCTTTGTGGGGGGTGTGTTTGATGATGACGTACCTAACGATCCCCACCATCTAGTGTTGTACCGTATGCACCGGTCATTGCGCATAGTGCTAGCTCAAGGGGGTTATGGGGGGGCGCATCAACGCCCTCCCCCTTTCGCGAAGCGGGAATCGGATATGGGTGTTAGCCCATTTCCAATACAAGTGAAGTGAGTTCAAAACTTTTTGGGCTATTTTCGAGCTATTTTTGGGCTTTTATAAAAATATGTAATTTAATATTAGTTAAGGGATTGGGGCCTATTTCTAATTCGGGTTAACATATTAGGGTTTTGGATGTTGTGGAATACCTATATTTTGTATTGTGAAAGGTTAATAATAATAATGAGAAAATAAGAGTTGTGGCTCTAAGTTTTGTTGGTTTTCCCGTTAAGGGTTTCAAGGGTAAATCTCTGTGTATTATGTGTGAATGTTGTGGTGTAATCTTGATTTTGCTTAAAAGAATATGTATTCTTTGGTTCTCTGCACAGGTTTAAAACTTACAAAACTACAGTAATTTCATATGTCAATTCATTTCAACGCATACAATCTCGGCGCATAATCAGAGGTAAATATAATAAATGGATTGTGATTCTACAGGGGTTTGACTTATAATTTATGTTAGCTAAGCCAAAAAAGTCCATGGAATTTTCCAATCTAATGTCAAAGCTTCCAAGAGAAGATGAGGAACCAATTGAAAAAGAATCATTACTAGATGAACATGTCTTCCTCATTGACTCAAATGACCCCTGGTATGAAAATATCATGGTGTACCTCGAGACTCAAAGGGTCCCATCTCAATTCTCTCGTCAAGACCGATGGTTCATTTGTCACCATGCAAAAAATGATCTTATCATTGATGACACCTTAGACCATCTAGGGGTTGATTCAATCCTTAGAATATGTCTAAATCACGAAGAATCCGAGAAGATGTTGAATGATTTCCATGGAGGAGCATGTGGCGATCATTTATCAAGGTTGGAAACAACTCATAAAATATTGCGTGCAAGGTATTTTTGGCTTTATATCTTTAAATATTGTGTCGAAGCAATGAAAAAGTGCCACCCATGCCAAATATTCACTAGGAAAATGTGCACAAATCCTACTCCATTGTATCATGTTATCATTGGTGGACCTTTCACAAAGTGGGGGGTGGATTATACAACTTGTAACCTGGCATCGGAAAAGGGTCATAAGTACATTATTGTGATCATGGACTACTTTCATAAGAGTGTTGAATCAATGCCTACTTTTAGTTGCAATGGTGAAATAGTTGTGCACTTCATATTCAATCGGATCATTACTATATTTGGTATTCCTAAAGAGATTGTGATTGATAATGGTAGTCATTTTCAAAATAAAATGATGGTGGAACTAGCTACCAAGCTTGGATTCAAACAAGAGTACTCCTCGCCTTACTACCCATAAGTGAATGGAAAAATAGAGGCTATCAACAAGTCTTTGAAAACCATTTTGCAATGGATGGTAAGTAGGAGCAAAAATAATTGACATATTATGACACTTTGGGCATACCGAACTTCAGTCAAGACTGCCATAGGGTTAAACCCATTCCAACTTATACATGGATTTGAAGTTATATTACCGATTGTATGTGAAATCCCATCTTTCAAGATAGCCATAGAGCTCTTACATGACACCAACCATTTAGAAGAATGTTTAGTGTACCTAGAATAGTTAGATGAACATCGAAGAGATGCAGATACTACAAACGAGGCGCATAAAAAGCATGTCAAATCTCAATACAATAAGTTGCTTCATCCCCGCGTCTTCTCTGAAGGAGACATGGTACTCGTTTATGACCAAGACAACAATGAGTTACGGTCAGGAAAATTTAACGCTATGTTGCTCTATATTAAGAGGCATTATGTCGCATGGGCAATAACGCCTGGGAAATGTCTTGGACTAGTTGCATTATAAGTATAAGGATTGTTTTCCATTATTATTTTTTCTTTAGTCATTTCTCATCATGATTTGTGCTCAGTTTACAAATGACGTCGAAAGCACCTGTATTTTTAGCCTACGCAGATGGTGCTAGTTGCCACACTTTGAACCTTGCCTTCGCCGCTTGAGTGATCTACTCGCCTATAGTACAATTAGTGAGTTCAGGTGGAGTATGCCTTGGTTCGACAAGCAACAATATTTCCAAATACATTCCAGTAATCATACTCTTGTTGGATTCTATGTCACATGGAATTAAAATTTTGGTGGTACACTTGGACTTGCAGTTGGCAATGTCGCAACTTAATGGCCTATATCGTATTTGTGACCCTATTCTTTTACGAATATTTTTATGGGTGCAAATTCTATAATGACATTTTGAATTTATTTCATAAATTCATATTCTAAGGAGATTCAACTTTATATATGATGCATTGGCTAACTATGTATTAGATTGGAATTTATCACATCAATAATCAAGCATATAAGGTACACAAGTGGAAAACATGATTGTATATAAAAAGTGGCCAATAATTTTCATTAATCATCACATTATAGAATGTGCATCAAGTTCAAAAAACCTAAAATGTGAATCTATCAAGTTTATGAGTCATATACAAAATAGGGCTTTGGGGCCTCTAAATATACAAAATACAACAAGATAGAACTATTCCCTAGACCCTTGATCGGAAAGCACATCCCTATATGTGACCACTATAGAGACCACTCCCTGCAGAAGACAAACCCAAACACCAAGGAACCCCACCACCTACCTCTGCAAACGATCTGGCAAGTCCTTTACTTGAGCCATAGGGACCAGTTGGCCAACCCCCTCCACATTCCTCTAGAGGTTCCCAAGAACTCTAGATGCTTTTTATTTTTCTCACTACTATGGTTTCTCATCTCAAGGTCTCCTCATGTGTTTTGGTCCTCCAAGTTGAATTGAACCTCGGTCTGTATCATAAAAATATTTTTTCAAGGCCTCTCACCAAAAATAAAACCTTAAAAACACATAAAAATTATATACCTCGTAAAAAAGAACAAAAAAATAACATTAAAAAAAGGTATTTACCTATGTCTTAGAAAATATCTAAATTGAATAGCATTGCTCTTGGGGAGGATGAAACAATATGTACATCCCTAACATACACATTTGTTCCCCATGTACTTTTGTTTACCAATGTGAGTCTCTTTTGATTAGAGGAATTGTAACACTCTCTTAGCTTCTTGGAACTTTGGCAAAAGGAAGGATTTTTCAATCTCAACAGTGGCCTACAAAAACCTTAGTAGAAATAAAGAAATTATATTAATGTTCACAAATGACTAATTATATTAATATGTTAGGATGACAATAGGAAGTCAATGGGACTCAAAATTACATATAGCATAACAAAAAAGAAGTAGGGTAGAAAGAACCCTAGAGTAGCTAAACACTAAGATGCTAAAACAATGTGAACAAAGTAAACATTGTAGACATGGTGAGGGGGTAAACCTAAACTATCAGACCCAATTACGTGTACAAATTGCCTTCAAGGGAAGATGAAGAGAAAAGCTAGTAAAAACCGAGACAAGAGATCATCATTGTCACATGTTTGTATCGATGCTCAAAGTGGTAGCAATGGGATTGACTACGTCATCATCATAATAGACGATAAATAGGGTAGAAAGAACCCTAGGGACTGAAAAAAATAGCTAAACACTAAGATGCTAAAACAATGTAAATAATGTTAGAATATAAAGGTCATCTAGACTATAGACTCGGCTCGGTGGGCTAGATCAAGTCGTTGAGTGTTGTAAGTTATGAGCAAAAGGTCTCGGGATCAAATCCTTTGGTGGATATACATTGCTATATAAGGGCCTCACTTGATGTCCCCATCGGGTTAGCTCCATAATCAAAGCGAACAGGGTGTGGCCCCTTCGGTGGGGACCCTGTGGCTTCTTAATGTGGACGTAGCAGCGTCGCTAGGGGTTTGTGAACCACATGTGAAAAAAAATAAAGACTATAGACTTAGGCATACTCATTATTATAAACAAAAATTTTCTCTCTTCATTTCAGAAGTGAAGAAGCATTTCTCTCTTTCAGTTCTCTCTTTGTGTCATTGGTTTCTTTGTGTGTTTGATTTCATAATATGGCATCAAATCCATAATGAGAGGAATTTGAAGTGAAGCAAGAGAAGAGCCTAGGGACTACCAAGTTCGGTGATGGACCAAGGGAATTTGTTCAACACACACTGAGAATCCAAAGGGGTTATAGACCAACCAAAACTAAGGATTGGTTTTTTATGGTTTAAAAGGCAAGCATCGTTCTTTTGCTTGATGTAAAACTAGGTTCACATTTTAAGAGAGAATCAATGTTATTTCGATCTAAAGCAAGGTTTAAATATTTTTTAGGTTAAATCAAAATTTAAAAAATAGGGATTTTTATATACAAGATTTCGTGCAAATTTGATTAGGAGTGGATTTTTTCAATTATATGACTATACAGAATTTGTACCATTTGCCAAAAAAATTATGGTAATTGTTTATCAACTTCAAATCTCTTAAAGTTCATTGTAATTTTTGTTACCAAGCTGAATTTTTGCACTTTTCAATTATTTATGCAATTTTAGAGATTTTTCTATAATTCAATAGTTGTTTGGCATATTTGTGGTAGATTTGTGCATTTTTTTGTTGTATTTAAAAAAAAAAATCTAGTTTTAATAGAAAGTTCACTAAGCAATGATAGATCTAGGCATCCATTTAGCATATTGAGTGGGACTTTGTCTAATCTTCAATAGTGTTTAGTAGATACAACCATTGTGGGTGAGTATTATTTTCTATATTTTTTCTCTATGATCTGCAGTTTGAAGAACAATACATATTTTTTACAATTTAATCTCTATTTCAACATGTTTATCTACAAAATTATTTAACAAATTAACTGGCTAGTTTGTCCAATATTATATTGGAGGGTAACCAAAAATTCTTTGGTAAATATTATTATCCCTGGTAACAACGTATGTCAATCATTTTTTAGTACAGGTGTCTCAATCAACTTGTGTTGGGGAAGGAAACTCGACAGACAACAAGAAGAAAAGACTAAGAAAAATATGATGAGCAAAATAGAGAAGTGATAATGCTCATAAATCTATATATCACTAATGAGATGCTTTCAAAATTGTAGGATGATGGCACTACGAATGATGTTGCAACCATTTGAAAGAGCTTGAAATATTTGCATGAAGTTCTAGACAAATGTAAATCTTTTTTCCTGAAAAATATATTGTTTTCTATTAAGATGAATGAAAATTAATTTTTACATGAATATTTGGTAAAGATTAAGGATATTAGAAAACAATTGAATGTCATTGGGAGGAAGATGGAAGAAGAATGCATGGTAGTAATTACTCTCAACAGGTTATTAGTTGCATTTGAACATTTTATTGAAACACTTAATATTACTTCTATTTCCAAAGACCCAAAGTTCGTTGATTTGAGCACAAAGCTTTTGGAGCAAGACAAGTGGAAAAAAAAAACAATTTAGCAGTGGAAGCATAGTAGCGAGTTCAAAACTAGTATTTGCATCAAACATCAAGGAAAAGGGTAAGTTTACTCAAAAGAACAATGGAAGAAGCAGTAAAAATCAGTTGTGGGATGAGAAACACAACCAAGGAGGATATCAGCAAAAGGAGAAGCACATGTCACAGAACAGCAAGAAAACATTGCTCTCTTTGCTTTCATGGCTAAGCAAGTAAATCATGCAGAGTTATATGTTTGATATATTGATCCAGGTGCATCATGCCAATTACCAATAGACATGATTGGTTTGTTCACTATGATACTTATTTTTCATCTATGATTTTTGGTGGTGGGGAGAATTTCATAATAGAAGGAAAAGGAAATGTACAAATTACCTTGGGAGGTAAGCAATTGGCCTTCCTTAATGTGTACTATGTGTCAGGTATGGAACAAAATTTGTTTTCAATAAGTCAAATTATGAGGCAAATCCCCCACTTACATGTTAATTTTGGAAACCATAAATGCTACATGGTTGACAAGGGAAACAAGAAGACAAATGCTCTTGGTATTGAAGATCACACACTGTTTTGATTACTTGATATAGAGGAAGCCTAAGAACATGTTATACTAGGCAAGATTGTTCAAGAAACCATTTCACTTTGGCATCAAAGGCATGGACATTTGAATTTGCAATATCTTTCTCATTTGGCTAAAGAAAGTTTAGTGGATGGTCTTCCAAATATTCAACAAATAAATAAAGGAATTTGCGGAGTTTATCAAGTGGAAAAGCAACAACGAGCTCTAATTTATGAAAGACAACCTTAGAGAGCCAAGGAGAGTCCTCAGTTGATTTGTGCAAATGTTTGTGGGTCTATAAAGACACAACAATCTATGATCCTGGGTATTTATTGTTGTTTGTAAATGACTTCACTTGAAAAAATATGGGTGTATTTTTTGAAGTGAAAATCTAAAGTATTTGCTTAATTCAAAAAGTTTAAAGCAATGGTGGAATAAGAATCTTGGGGTTGCATTAGAATTCTCAAGTTTGATAATGATGAAGAACTTGGCTCCACGGAATCTGATAACTTTTGTACTCAAGAAGGTATTCGAAAGCAGTAAACCACACCCTACACTCCACAACAAAATGGAGTAGTAGAGATGTATAACCGCACTATTGTCAAGATGGTGTGTTGTATGTTAGAAAACAAATGTGTTCTTTATAGGTATTGGGATAAAGCAGTGCATGCGACATCGTATTTGCTTAATAGATCTCTTAGAAAGGAAATGCAAAAGAAAACTCCAAAGGAAGTGTTATCTCCTCAATAAACATAGACTAGTCATGGTGTCTAGGTGATAGGAAGTCTTTAATTTTTGTTTTTCCCATGTGTTTAAGTTCCGGTCTGATAGGTTGAAGAAGGTAACGAAGTCTGAAATAACTTTTTAAATCTAGCTCTCCTTCGAAAGGAAAATTTCAGGTTTCGGTAGCTTAGGCGGGCCTGGCAATGGTTCATAACTACCGAAAACCCTTTTTCGGTGGCTTACTGTGTGAAAAACAATACGCTCCAACTACCGAAAGGGCGAAATTACAGCGTGAGTTGTGGGACAGTTTTCAGTGGCTTGGGCGAATACGATGGTGTTCATTAGCCACCGAAAGTTAGACACTTTCCGCAGTTCGCAGTGCAAGTTTGGAACCTTCCATAGCTGCCGAAAAGCAAAGTTATGTTCGCAATCCATGAGGTCGTTTCAGGGGTTTGGGGGAACACGACGGTGTTCATTAGCCACCGAAAGGGCGGATACTTTCCGCATTTTTCCATCCAAAGGGTTGGATTGTCTACAGCCACCGAAAACAAAAAAGCATTGGCGAAAGTTGTTTTCCGACGGCATACTGGGTTAAAGGCAAATTTTCAGCTGCCGAAAAGGAGTTGGCGTCTATCGGTGGAAGCGTCAAATCGAGGGTTTGGTCATAATACAGGGAATCCATCATGTCTTAGCCGCCAAAAGGGTCTTTTCAGTGAAAGCACGTTTTACCCCAAGGCGAGGCTGGACGCCACTGCCATGACTCTGACCAGATGGACCTCACTTCCTCTCCGCATACCAGCATTTCTAAAAATTTGTTCCTTCAGTGCAATCATGCTGCAGTAGCTATCATTACGCCCTCATGATTATCCACCTTTTCATACCCCTAGGAATCAGTTCCCGAAAAGCCACAACACCCTTCCTCTTTCACCCTCACCACGTCGATCGAACGCATTTTCTGTCTGATTTCCCATCTCTCCCTCAGTCCCGAGTTTAGCAGCAGGCGCCAGCGAGCAGGTTATCGATGAAGAAAGGAGGAGGGGCGGTTTTGAGGAAGGAGTTGAACGACATCTGCTACCTGGAGGTGCACCCCGAGGTATGTCAATTGTTCAAAAATGTCGGCTGCTATAACTTCTGCAAAAAACTTCAGGGTTCTCATCAACAGGTGGCCGAAGCGTTTACCCTCATGTTTGACGACAGTAAGGCTGTGATAGGCAATGAGGAATTCCAGGTGGATGAGGCCCTCATAGCCTAGGTAACAAGACTTCCAACAACCGGAGAAAACTGGTTTAAGACCACTGTTGCAAAGGAGTTTGAATTTCGATCCTATCTGAAACCTGAGCATGAAAACCTGGTGTGGAAGAAAGACATTCCTATGGAATATCTGGAGGATAGATGGTAGCTTCTGTTGAAGTCAATCTTGGGTTATATAACCTGTGAGGGCAGGTATAACAAGGTGTTGATCTACCATTTTAAACTATTGGATCACTTCACAGGAAAGAGTCCCTTAAATCTCCCCTTTTTCCTCCACAAGAGCCTAACTAAAATGGCACGTTAGGTCAAAGCCCAGCCAACCAAAATTGCTAGCAGGCTGTACCACCACGGTCTGATCAAGCTCATGGTCTCTGAATTGTTGCAAAGGAAGGGCATGAAATGGGATTTCTTCCTTTTCTGGAGTGGGCTTGAAACAGAATTACTGTCGAAGGATGGAAAGAATTCTTCCACCCCCAGAAGTGGGAAAAGGAAGAGGAGGGCTATTCCCTTAATTCAAACCGAACCCCTTTCCTCAGATCCAAAGGTGAAGAAAGCCAAAAGGAAACTGGCATTTAAAGATAAGGCTGAGGAAGAGGGAGTTGTTTCAGAAGAAACCCCTTCAAGGAGTACTAATCTTTTAAACCTCCCATACACCGATTCTAAGGCGGATGAATTGCAGGAAGCTGGAGCAGAAAAAGAGGAGGTGGCGACGGAACAAGAACCTCAGGAAGAAGCCTCATCCGTGATGGAACAGGAGAATGCCTATGTTAATTTTTCCTCTCCTACACCTGTGGATGAACAAGGTCAGCAGGTAGCTGAGGGATCAATTCATAACACAAAGATTTCTGCCTCACAGAAATCAATCGGCTCCTCCAACAGGCGTATGAACACGAGATACTCCAGAGGGTCATTAAGGAGAAAAATGAGAGGCTGACTGAAAGATATAACGAGATTTATGTGTCTTTTCAGGGGTTGACCAAAAAACATGGAAAAATGAGAGGGAGAAACATTAGACTGATCAAAGAAAACATCAAGCTAAGGAGGAAGGTTGAGTCCCTAGAGGGTAAGGAAAAAATTAAGAGGCCTCAGACCAAGGTACAGTCAGACCTTGACACCCTAGCAGCAGCTGCAATCAAATTTGTTGACCCTCCGGTTTTGGCCCAGGTGGAAGAGGAATCCAGGTAGTAGGGGACAAAAACACAGTTTTGCTAAATTTTTTGCAGGCTAGATCATACATCATTTTCGACAGCTTGGGCTAACATAGGAGCTATTCATTAGCTGTTGAATCCCTATTTGGTGGTTTACGACATGTAGGCAGAGCCCTCCCGGATACCGAAAAGAGATAAAGGTTTCCAGCGCTCTGAAGCAATTCGGTGGTTTATGCGTAGTGTAGATCTAATTCATTAACCACCGAATACTAGGCTTTCGGTTGCTTATCACCTTCAAGCCTGGGTTTTGTTAGCTACCGAAAATACGGAAAATGCAGAGGTCTGTCTTTGGGCATCAAACCCCTTTTTTGTTGGTCCGAGCATCTTAAAGGCGTTTTTGCAGGGGATTGATAAGCGTTCAAGTGCATCATGATCACCTCTGATCCTAGACTGAGAGTGCCAGCAAGATTAACGGTGGAATATTCCTACCTATTTTTAGAAAAGACGCCTACAGGTTTTTGTAGGCAGCAGTTTCAACTCATCCTCCAGCCCCCAGAGGCTCGTTTCATCTGTCACGCGTAGGTGTATCAGCAAGAATCAGTTTTTGATCAGAATACGCTATCATACCTTTCATTAACTGTTCTTAGTTGTTATTTTTAGCATATTCGATCCATCTTTGGGATCTGAAAAAACTTTGTAATGGCTATAAAGCCCAGAACTAAAATAGAACGTAGGTTGGATTTTGGAGAGACTGGTCGATATTTGTATTCTCAGACTTCAGTGACTTATCAGATAATATAATCTTCTTTTACTATTTGCTTTCATATTTCTCTTTCTCATATTTCTGTACTTACAGTGGATGGTTTGTTTCCTGTATGTTCACTTGTCTATGCTAGATAGTTGTTATCCTGTCTTGGTATTTGAGAACTGAACATATATGTCATTTATTTGTTGTGCTTGGCCATTTATACATTTTTCTGTGTATGAGTCTTCTAAACACGATAAGGATTCACTCCCTTTATCTTTTATCAACCTTATGAACAGTCGTAGTCAAAGCCTTGTCTATCTGAATGTTTCGATGTACGTTATGAGCATGTAAATTTTGACCTCTATCATCCAACTTGATCCAAATAAAACCCCTTCTTTCATGATAATTTAAGTTACCAGGCATCTCTGAAATACAACCTAGGAGAGCTTCCTGGAGTGATAACAGGAAGCATGGTCTAGACAAACACCACAAGTAAATCATCTCAAAGTTTTTGGTTCAGTTGTATATGCATGGGTCTCTAAAGAACAACAAACCAAACTAGATCCCAAAAGCAAGAAATTGATATCCATATGCTATAGCAACACACACAAAGCATATAAGTAAGTCAATGTGGATGCTAACAAATCTTTAGTGGAGATGTTGTGATTGGTGAAAATGCAAGGTTATTTCAAAGAAGTTTGTATTTGAAAATGTATGAGAATGAGGAAGTTTTGACCAACAGCTCAGATAGAATGCTTGTACAACCTCTACCTAAAGGGGTGAGAATTATAAGTATGAGTCTCTGGAAACTCCAGTCACAAATTTGTTACAGGTACCGCAAATCAACAAAATGACAATGTTAATGTGGAAGAAGAGGATACTAAGAAGAGACCAAAATGGTGGCACAACACCAATGGAGATATTCAACAAGATGAGATGAGGGTAGAAGGAAGATCGAGAAGAGGTAAGAAATATGATATAATCAATTTTGCTTTGATGGCTAACATTCAAGATTTATATGAACCTAGGGAATTTGAAGAGGCCGAAGAAATACCAAAAATGGAAGAAGGCCATGCAAGCCGAACATGAGACACTAATGAAAAACCAGACATGGGTTCTTATAGAGCTACATTTAGAGAAGAAATCCATTGGTTACAAATGGGTGTATAAATTTATTAAGGGCAAAGCATATGGGACACCTGACAAGCATAGGGAAAGACCGGTTGCAAAGGGCTTTGCACGGAAAGAAATAATTTCTTATGAAGAGACCTTTGCTCCCACATCAAAGATAAGCACGATTTGTTTAGTTGTAGCTGTGGAAACACAATTTGACTAGAAATATATCAGATGGATGTGAAGATTGTCTTCCCCAATGTATATTTGGAGGAATAAGTATACATGTAAGAGCCATAGGGATTTCAGGATTTAGGGAAAGAACAACTAGTTTGTCAATTGAATAAATCTCTCTATGGCTTGAAGTCAGCACCGAGAGCATGGTACATCAAAATTGACTAGTATTTGGGTGAACAAGGGTTCCAAAAGAGTCCTTCAAATCCAATCTTTACATCAAAAGCATTGGAGATGAGGTAATTATTCTGGTGATATATTTAGATGACATCATCATCACAAGTAGCAAGGAAGGGGCAATATCACATGTAAAATCCAATTTTATGCAACTTTTGACATGACTAACTTAGGCCTCCTACATCAGTGCTTAGATATAGAAGTTTGGAAAACATATAAACATATTTTTGTTTAACAAACAAAGTATGTCAAAAGTTTGTTCTGCATATTCAAGATGGTAGATTACAAAACATCATCTACACCTATGGAGAAAGGGTCGAAACTTTCAGCCAATATTGATTCTAAGGCAGTTAATGAATCAATCTATAGGAAACTAGTGGAGAGATTGATTTATATCTTACAACTACTGGAACTAACTTGAGTTTTGCAGTCAGCTACATCTCCCAATTCATGACCACTCCGAAGGTAAAAGATTGGATAGCAACAAAAAGAGTGCTACAATATGTGAATAGAACATTATATTTTAGTATTCTATATGGAAAACACAAAGAACCTCGATTGTGTAGTTATATAGATTTAGATTGGGTAGTATCAGTGGATGAAAGAGAATCCACATCATGTTATGTTTTTATCCTTGGTACTAGAGCAGTTACATGGACCAATGAGAAGCAACACGTTCTCCTTTCTTCGACTAAAACAGAATATCAAGCACCAATGAAAGGAGCATGTGAAGTAGTTTCACTCAGTTGGATGCTTGTAGATATGAAGATCCAACAAAATGAGCCTACCCTATTGTATTGCTCAAGGATTTATTAAGCTAGCAAAGAATCCAATCTTCTACAAGAGTACCAAACATGTTTACATTCATTATCACTTCATCCCACAACTTGTAGAAGATGGAACAATTGAGTTGCAATATTGTCCTACAGAGGATCAAACTATAGACATCCTCACCATGTCTTTGAGTCTGGAAAATTTTGTAAAGTTCAAGGTTAAACTTGTACTTTCTAGATTGACCATTAAAGAAGGGTGTTAGAGTATAAAGGTCGTCTAAACTATAGACTTAAGCATATTAATAATGTCTCTTGGTAACTTTACATTACTTTATGTTTAATTGTTGTATTAAAGCACAGATAATTAATTTTAGGTTTTGTGCAATTAGGGTTTGAGCATTACAGTTTATGTCATCTCATTATTATAAAGATAAGTTTATTCTCTTCATTTCAGAATTGAAGCACCAATTCTCTCTTTCAGTTCTCTCAGTGATCTTGGTTTTGTTGTGTGTTTGGTTTTCACAATAAACAAAGTAAACATTGTAAACATCATGTCTGTTATCGGACAATCCACTCGAGCGGACGCGAGCAGGATCTCCCTAGCTCAAAGTGAGTCTAGAACAAATAGAACATACTACTAATGCATTTCCTATATCTACTTAAGGATCGAGTATTAGATGTCTTACCTTTCACTTCGCAATCCTTTCTCCTGAATGTTGCTCCGCGTCTCATGGTCATCAGATCCAAGCTGCAAGACCTGTCAAGACAAGAAACAAGAGAAACAAGTAAAATGCATCTATACAATAAGAGATCTAAGTAAACAATTAAGCAAGTAAACTACTCAATATCATTGCACACATGAAATATATTGGTGGAAAGAATTTGTATTACTGTAAAAAGAGGAGTACATAATAGAGATATAGAATGAAAACCAAGGCTTAACATTGTAGCCCTTCTCCGACAAAGCCGATTGCCATATCCTTCCAAGGAAGTATGAGTTCTCCAATAGGTGAGTGGAGATGTTCGAAGGGAGATTTCACCAGCATGTAGATACCATAGCCTTCCTCCCTTTGGGATGGGAGTGAGCTTCATTTATATAGGACTAAATGGATAGGGTATGGACAGGATAGGTTGAGAGATGGTAGGAGAGGCTTAAGGGATCTCTCCAAAGGTTTAGGAACCGAGTTCCAGCTCTTCCAAGAGGTCAGGGATAGGGTCCCAAGTCAGCAAGCTTCGAGATGGACCTCGAAGAAGCTATTTTTTCCATCTAACTGACTTCGTCGTACCCTGTAATGGAGCAAGGTGCGACGTTGCATGTTGCTAGTGTTCAGCCTGCGACGACCCTTCAAAACTTAGCACAATTGGGTACAAATCCTCCCAGGATGATTACTTAGTCCAGATATCTTCAGGTGTGTATACATTGAATCTTATGATGAGTAGATTTTGGGTGTAATAGAATGCCCCCCAAAGCATGAAGCTGTTGAATATAGATAGGTGAAGTGCTTTGACAGAAGTAATGGAAATAGACTCGTCGGACGAAGGACACTGCTGCAATACAACTGACTCTGAACTGACAATCTCATATGAAGTACAACATGGCTGCCAACCAATACATTGCAGATCCATGGTAGTAATGACCAACTGAACACAATCATGGCTACTAGACACAAGCGTAAATCCATGATGAGATGATAACACAGCCACGACCAATAAAAAAGTGGATCCGTGTGATATAACTCAATACAAACTCCATCACAACTTGGGTAAAACATGACTCCCCAGGGTCTTCAAGCTGAACCCGCAATGATACGAATCTATCCATGTGATTACAAATGTTTTGATGTCGAACATGGTAGAAACCACTTGATTACCGGCCATTGATGTAAACCATTAACAAGTGCGAGGGAAATCACCATTGATGTCAATGATTCCCAAGGTATCATAGTACATATCATCAAGCGTGAATAAATGAGTTGAATTCGAACGCAAGATGAAATCTTTCAATCAAAAGTCAATGATGTAAACTCATGATGAAAGAGAGGTAACCTGCCATTGAGGCAGGGCCAAGGGACTTGACTGGTTTCTAGATTCAATCCTCGGATGATGTGTTGAAGTCGACAAGGATGAATCCATCGAAGGAGGGCCATGATGAATCCCCATCAATCGACACGAAACACGACAAAGATGTATAGGGTAGATTGGATGGTACAGTAACATGCAAGACTGACTCAGAGTAGACCGACGTGATGGCGGGTGTACTGACTACAGATGATAAATGATAGACATATTCTTGAACATGGGAATGGCATGACTTGGCAGTATTGACACAACGAGTGCGACACAAATTCTTAAAGCGACTAATGATGGAAGCTTTTCTTTGAATGACTCAAAGGAGTAACAAGACTCGGGAAATAAGTGGAACTCGAGGACAAACTGATGATCCAAGTGCTGTATGCAAATGCAAATGAGTGCCATGTTCAAGAATGATTACATACTACAACTAACAAGGTATGTAACGCTTTCCTTTTTCCCCATCATGAATGATGAGTGCCTCATGTGCTTTTTACGAGCTTGATGAGGGTAACCAGATGCTTGGTATAGCTCATCTCAAAGATGAGTCCAATCCCAAATATTTTCCGAACCTAGGATAGGAGGGGTTCGTCCCACGACGGGCCCTTCAATGTGAAAATTTTAACGAGTCCATAGAAGGTAAAATCGGTCGTCATTTCATGTTTAGAGAGTCTGAAAAGATCTAAAGAAGACTCCAATTGTCCTTTTTCGTAAAGTTAGCCTCATCGCCCGAAAAAGGGTAAAACAATGCGGGAGAGGACTCTTCCAGTCATGATTGGCTGGAGTATACCTTTTTCGTAATTAGTGCCTCCTGAAAAAGGGGTAAACTATCACCAGAAAGACGATCATTCAAATTCTTTTACAAGCGTGAAAGCATCAAGTTCGCTTGGCAATCTTTTCCTATTTAGGGAGTCTGAAAAGAGCTTAAAAAGGACTCCATGAACAACTTTGTCATGGTTGATGACCGAGTATGACAAAGGAAAAAGTAAACTCGGCACAGTTCCTTTTCCGTAAATAGTCTAGCGAGGCCGGATAAAGTGATAAACCTATACTCATTAGACACACCTTTTTAACTCAAATTTTTAATGAGCATGAGAATGGTATCAAAAGCACTCAGAATCTTTTTCATGTTTGAATCAGAGCACGAAAAAGTAAAAACTAAGCTCAAACCACTTTTTATGTTTCAACCAGAGCACGAAAAAAGTGAAAAAGTAAGCTCAAATGCTATCTTACTATTTTTAAAGAGCTCGAAGATATGTTGGAAGAATGCTCATGATGTTTGCTTCATTTTTTAACGAGCTTGTAGCATAAAATGAATTATGATCGGGATAATTTTCATGGTTTAATGAGCTCGAAACCTAAAAAAGGAAAGTATGCTTGAAAATGTTCTCAATGGTGGAATTTTTCCCAACATGGCATCCAGAGGTTGGTGTGTGCCCCCAGCATGATTGCTAGAAGTAAGTGACTTAGCTCCAACGTGGTGTGGAGAGGCGATCGATTTGACTTTAACATAACTTCTAGAGGTTGAATACATGCCCCCAAGCTTCATTTCATTCGCCTAAGGCACAGGTGGGTGAAAAGAAGGTTCAGGTACTAAGTCTACGAGGAGACTCGACTCAAAGGGAAAGGAGTTGTTTTATTTTTTAATGGGCTTGACACAGAAAGGGAACTATGCTCGGACTACTGGTTTCATTTTTTAATGAGCTTGAAGCCAAAGGTAAACTCTGCTCGCGGTTAAGGCCCATTGACAGGTTCCTTCCCAACATGATGTTCAGAGGTTGGTAAATGCCCCTAGCATGATTGCTAGCGGCTTAACATGGTAGTGTTCCCTCAACATGATTGTTGACGGTACAACATGTGGCATGCCCCCCAAGCTTCATTTCGTCTGAAAATGCTTCTTGCTAACCCAACTACCAACCTGGCTACTAATATGAAAATGTTTTCCAAGGGGGGGAAAACGAGAAACAGATGAAATGAAGGTTCGAATTCTAACTCTAGCGAGAGACTCGAACCGATGGGAGGGAGATCTATTTCATTTTTACACAAGTTTGAAATAGACAATAACTATGCTTGAGGGGGACCATCTTATTTTTTAACAAGCTTGAAATGGAATAAAACTATGCTCGAGGGGATGGTTTCATTTTTATGCAAGCTTGAAACTAAAGGTAAACTATGCTTAGAGGGGTCTATCTCATTTTTTAACGAGCTTGAAATAGAATAAAACTGTGCTCTAGTTGATTGGTTTCATTTTTATGCAAGTTTGAAACCAAAGGGAAACTACGCTAGGGTGGTTGGTTTCATTTTTTAACGAGCTTGAAACATAACATAAACCGTGCTCGTACCCCCCATCCTCAGGGGAAAGAAACCACTAAAACATGCGGAACATTCAGGGAAGTCTGATGACCAGGAGTCATATGATGAGTGGGTGTCACGAAGGAAAGTTGATCAATGGTCACAATATTCCCATGATGAGGAAAATACATCACTCGAAAGAGCGTGGACACCACAGCCTTCATAGCATAGACATAATCACGTCCAAGGAGCAGATTGAAATCTAAAGGACCTTGAACAACCATGACATCAACATAAACAATTTTACCTGTGAACGTGATAGGTAACTGCGGGAGAATCCCTAAAGGTCCGATAGGCCTTCGATTAAAAGCCAAAATCTGGTCAGTTATTGGCAGAAGCTAAGGGGAACCTATAGCTTGCTAAGCAGTTGAGGATAAAATACTAACAGAAGCTCCCTCATTAATTATCGTACAAAATATTTCTTTATTGGAAACTCCTATAGATATTTGAAAAGGAATACTTGAAGGAAGACGAGATTCTGTTAGACCATTCCAATCAAAGAAAATGACCTCGGTACTTGGGGGGGATCCTGTAGGAATGGACAGGGTTTCCCCTTACCTAGGACATTCTGAACTGACTAGGAAAACATCAGCGGTTTCCAATTCACTCTCAATTGGAAGATAAGAATGAAATGAAGATTGTTTCATGGTGACTGCTTCAATCCGAACTTTCTCCAATGAAAGAGCAGGATCGAGTGGAGATGACATCGACTCAATCTCTTCACTCTCGAAAGGGAGAGTGGGATCAATTACAGATGAAACTGAATTGATCACTTGGTCAACCAGCGGGGGGTCGAGGGACAACTTACTATCGCTTGTTTGAAGCACCTGTTGAGAACTAGTAATATCTTCCAACCACCGTGAAGCTTCATCCATGCTTGGACAAAGGTAAGTACGATGCATGCCCTTTCATAGCCAGCAAGGGTCTGTGGGTCTACCCTTCCAACCCTTCACCAATTGGTCACTAGTTGAGGGAGTATCATCAACATGATGGTCAGAGGTTGACGATACAAACGGTTTGGGGTTTTTAGATCACACTTTTGACACACGGGAAAGACCGGGACAATTCTTGAGAAGGTGATCACCCTTGCAAAGTTTGCAAGGGAACTTTGGCTTATGAGGTGTTCTCATAGAATGAATGCCATCAGAGGCAGACGGTTGATGCTTGGTCTCTTTCTTATCCTTCTTCTTCTTAATCTTCCTTTTATTCTTCTTCTTTGTCTCCGCCCTCTTACTAACATCATAGTTTTCAGTAGGAGAAGAGGAAGAGGCGGAATCCAATTCAACTTTCGACGGAGAAGGGGAAACGTCACCATGAGATTGATGCTCATGTGGTGAAGGACCTAGGTTTGACACAATTGGTGCACTTGGTGTAACTAGATTGGAGAATAACCATACTGGTAATCCTATCGTCAATCCAGGAAGACTCAACGTAGCCATAAAGGGAGGACCAATAGTTCCACAAGGGGGAATAACAAATGGCATATCCTGGAAAGGGGACCCTTGGTTGGTATTCCCAGAAGAGTCTTCCATATCTAAACTTGCTAAGAGTCTCTAAGGTACCACACAAGTCAAACACTACTCAAGTCTAAAAGCAACAAGCAAACTATGTGAATAGGAGTGGATTTAAAGTCTGGAACCTCACAGGATTATCAAGGCATCGCAAACTGCTATATACTGCAGGGTCCAATGATATGACGCGACAAGGAGGATTGGGACCGTACCCTTGCCTGCATACCCGATTACCTAGACAGTACGTGCGTGCTAATCTCCCTGAGTACTGTTCTCGGTGTATTGCTTTGCCAAGATGGCCAAATGGTTAACTCAGATGGTTTCAGGATTCCTATGGGTGTCTCCCGATATACACAAGGTACGTGGGAGCTCAAATCCATAGTGGTGATGTCTAATGCACAATCGTTCGGCAAGAGACCTTCCGATATACTACCGAGTACGTGATACACCCTTCGATATATGCCAAGTACGAATTATGGTACTTGGTGGGTACGTCAAGGAGCTCGATATACCGATCAGTACGTGGAAGACTACAATACCCCTGAGATACAGTGCTGGCAAATAATGACAGCTGCCACGCTTAAAGAAGTCGGAACACGTCTCTAACTTACACACAGTTACTAAATGATTTTAACCTAAGCTAGCGTTAATTTTATCTTGTACGGTTAGGTGGATGCATGAGGTGAGTACATAAATGTAAACATAATGCAATCCTCAACTACATGATAATGCACATTTTCCTTTCCTTTTCAATGAAAACTACTTAAGGTAAGGAGAGATTTTTCTTTCTTTCAAACCAAAAGTACCTAAGTAGTAGCGAAAAGAAGAATTCCTTCCTAGAATGCGATAACTCTAACTTTCTGCAATAATCGGCTAAAAAGCGTAAAGAAAATGAAAGATGCGACGAATCTTAACAATGTATAAGATAAAATAATTAAGCACTTTCAATTTTCAGATGCATGTATCAAAAAATGGAACTTGATAACTAAACGCTTTTCATATCTATATACAGAAAGTGAGAGAATATCTACAACACTCTAATCATTCAGAAATTCCCAAAGAAAAATGGCAAGCATTCAAACAACTCAAAGACACTCAAGAAAGGCTCAAAATCTACCAAATGCAATAATTATAACTCATTTCCTATCTTTTTACACTTGAAAAAAACACATCTAAGCTACGGAAAGAAAGATTTCACTAACGTTTCCAGTCAAATGCAAGACAAAGGAAAGCACTTAACAATCTTATCTAACTCAAATGCATACAAATATTAAACGAATCTTTCTTCTTCTTATGATTGTGAGACCAAGAATTTCAAATGATCAAATTAAAGCAAGAAGAATACTTATGTTTTCCAATTTCATGAATATAGCAAAAGAGTGACAAAATCAAGCTTTTCTTTGAACTAAAGTGGAGAGAAAGAATCAATCTTCCCAAAAAATGATTGAATAGCTCAGCATGTAAGGGAAACAAGATGCATACCCCAAGAAAAAGAGGCTAAAAAAGACATGGATATCCCACACTCTTCAAGTCTTTAAAACAAGCCAATCACGCCAAACTAAAAATGATCTCAAAACCTTGAGATGGGTCAAAACGACTAAAGGATGCACGATTCATGGCCCCCCCTCCAGCCATGAGAGAGAATTTTTTTTTTCAAAAATAGAACCCATTTCGCTTAAAAAACAAACAAAACACTAGTTTTGACTGAAAGGGCCAAACATGAATCCAAATCTCAAAAGACCCAAAAACCAATGCAAACAAGCCAAAAAACACTACTGGACAAAAAGGGTCTCTGCCTGGAAGGTACAGTGCAGAGGAGTCTGCACACAAACCAAAACTCAAATCAGAAATGGATAAGGGGTGCCTGTAAGGTACTTTTGGCAGATCGACGCACTCTGTGCTTGTGCACAGTGCGACGTCGCAGTTCACCAATGCGAGAAGTGTGACGATGTCGCAGTATACCAATGGAAGGGTTGCGACAAGAAGCCAACAGACAAAGAACATAGATAAAAAAGACATAGTGTCGCTCTGAGTACACTGACCAGGTGCGACAGGCGAGATCTAAGTTCAAAAATGAACCAATTCTCCAGACAATGAGTAATGAAATGGTCTGAAAATGAGGAGTACAAACTCAAAGGAAGGTAATTAGACTCTTCAAAGTGAAGATCTGATGGTGAAAGCAACTTAGGAGGCAAGTGACAAATGAAAAAGGCTTGGCAAGAAATCAATTGAAAACAACATTCGAATTGACACTACAAATCAATATTCTTCCCCAGTATGGTCGCCAGATTTGTTATCGGACAATCCGCTCGACACGAGCAGGATCTCCCTAGCTCAAAGTGAGTCTAGAACAAATAGAACAGACTACTAATGCATTTCCTAGATCTACTTAAGGATCGAGTATTAGATGTCTTGCCTTTCACTTCGCAATCCTTTCTCCTGAATGCTGCTCCGCGTCTCACGGTCGTCAAATCCAAGCTGCAAGACCTGTCAAGACAAGAAACAAGAGAAACAAGTAAAAGGCATCTATACAATAAGAGATCTAAGTAAACAATTAAGCAGGTAAACTACTCAATATCATTGCACACATGAACAATATTGGTGGAAAGCATTTGTATTACTGTAAAAAGAGGAGTACATAATAGAGATATAGAACTACAACCAAGGCTTAACGTTGTAGCCCTTCTCTGACAAAGCCGATTGCCATATCCTTCCAAGGAAGTATGAGTTCTCCAATAGGTGAGTGGAGATGTTCCAAGGGAGATTTCACCAGCATGTAGATACCATAGCCTTCCTCCCTTTGGGATGGGAGTGAGCTTCATTTATATAGGACTAAATGGATAGGGTATGGATAGGATAGGTTGAGAGATGGTAGGAGAGGCTTAAGGGATCTCTCCAAAGGTTTAGGAACCGAGTTCCAGCTCTTCCAAGAGGTCAGGGATAGGGTCCCAAGTCAGCAAGCTTCGAGATGGACCTTGAAGAAGCTATTTTTTTCATCTAACTGACTTCGTCGCACCCTGTAATGGAGCAAGGTGTGACGTCGCATGTTGCTAGTGTTCAACCTGCAACGACCCTTCAAAACTTAGCACAATTGGGTACAAATCCTCCCAGGATGATTACTTAGTCTAGGTATCTTCAAGGGTGTATACACTGAATCTTATGATGAGTAGATTTTGGGTGTAACAATGACAGGGGGTAAACCTAAACTATAAGGCGCATTTACATGTACAAATTGCCTTCAAGGGAAGATGAGGGCCAAAGCTAGAAACTAAGATGAGATCGCCATTGTCACATGTCAATATTGATGCTTGAAGCGAAAGAAAAGGGACTGACTATGTCATCATCTACCGCTTTAATAAGACTAATATAACCACTAATAATATCTATAGGAGAATGCCCATGGCTAAGAAAGCTAGGTTGGAGAGTTGTCGAAGGAGGTAGGGTGCCTCCCTAAGAAACTCCCCTATCATCCAAGGCCAACAAACCTCCAAAAGTAGAAAGAAAGTTGGTAATGTGCACATGTCTCCCAGTGTCGAGATGCAAGCAAAGGGTACCAAATGGTCCTCAATATCAAATAGAAGCAAATCCATGATGCTTGGAATGAAGGTGAGAGCATTGGGGTACCCTAGTAGTAGTAGTAACACATTGGGAAGAACACCATCTCACATGTGTTTGTCTTTGTGTGGAATGGAAACATTCCAAGGGTGCTTAGAACCCCAACATCTTATGTAGGTTTAAAGGAGGTCTTCAACCTAGTCGTAGCCCCAAGGTTGGACCTAGGGGTCTCCTGCAATGCTTTATGTTTGGAGGTGACAAAGTCTTGGAGGAAGATTGCTAAGCATCTTTGATCAAGATAGTTAAATAAGGAAAATAAGGAGCTTCTAGAGTCAACAAATAGTTGTATGTCCCCTAGATGTCATAACATATAAGGCACTGAAAAATGAAGTGCTCATTATTCTCCAATACCTAGAGAAGTTATATTACTGCTTTGAATATATTTGTCACCCAGCAATAAGAGTGCATTACAGAGTCAAGTCAATGTATGCTATGTGTTGAATTTCATAACTAGGAAATTGTTTCCCTAGTGATTTCTACCTAAGTCACTAAAAGGGGACAAGTTACATGACCCTTGCATTAATTGCTTGAGATAAGTAATTAATGTTGCTTTAGAGTTATAAAGTGACTTTTCAATAAATTTAAGTGGGAGTTGAAAAGAAATTATTTAATGGAGAGAAAAGTGATTTTTCTCATATAGTGATGTGATACCACTAGATTCAATGTGGGTCCTTGATCTAGTGATTGTTCCGTTGTTGATGTAATTGTAACTTCGGAAGATATTCACTTGTATTTTATATTGTTATTATTGTATTTTATGTGTACCTCCAAAGGAGATGCTTATTCGTCCGGTCGTAGATGTCATTATTACATTTGGTCAAGTAAATTCATTGAGGTAAATCCTCCATTGTAAGTCGGGGCAATAGATCCCCCCTAGAGTCAGTTAGATTGGGGTTATTGAGTCCCCTAGAGAAGTCAGCCCAATCATGTATAGCTGGGGCCGACCTAGCAAGTGAAAAAGGTCAAGTGAAAGTAAAGTATAAATAGAGAGAGAGAAGACAAGTTCGCATAGGACAAAGAGAGAGGAGCTGCAAAAGACCATATTTGTTTTGGGGTTTTATTTTTGTGATATTGTATTGGTGACAATTCTATCTCTGAGGAAGTTGCGGGGTTTTCTCCTTTATGGTTTCCCCAAGGAAAATATTTGTGTCTATTGTGTTATGATGTGCATGTTATTCTTTCAGTTAATATCCTAGATAATATTGATTAAAAGTAGAAAATCTTCGATGGTGTCAGAGCTAACCTGAAAAGAAGACACTGTGCAGTTGTGGAAGCTAGGGATTCTTAATTTTTTGGTCTTCTCTCCATAGATCGTCAACGAAAAGAGGCTAGGATAACTCGCCCTAGGAGGGCACATCTTTCTGTCGAAGCAGAACTTGATTTCGAGAATTTTCATTTTTTGGCCCGTCACTACTACCAGAGGAAAACTAGGGCATTAGGTATTTTGGGTTGTTGTTCACTGTTTTGGAAGAGTGAGTACATTGGGAAACTCGCCATGAGGAGGTGCATCTATATTTTCAATTAGAAGTTCCAAATTCTAAGTTTGGAAAATTAGAGTTTCTCTAACAAACCCTAGGCTAGCCACCTCTAGAACCAGTTTTGGTATCTCAAAGTGGTAAGACCTAAAAGCTTTGTTATTTCCATTTGAAGTTCTCATTAAAGATGTCTCACCACACCAAGCTTGAGGATAAGCTTGAAGGGGCTGATAACTTCTAAGCATGGAAGTATAGGATTGCACTTGTCCTTGAAGAGAATGAATTGGACAAGTATGTGAATGAAGAGGTTCCAGCACCAGAGGGAGATGAGGCTAAAGCCTTACATAAGAAGAACTTGGTTAAGGACAAGAGAATCATTGCAGATTCCATTAAGGATCATCTCATCCCGCATGTGTCATCTTTGAAGACACCTAAAGAGATGTTTGATGCTTTGACAAAGCTATTTGAAGGGAAGAATAAAAATCGAAAGATGACCTTGAGGAATCAACTCAAGAATGTGAAGATACAAAATGTTGAGACCATGCAGTCTTACTTTACAAGGGTCTCTTAGATCAAGGAGCAACTTGAAGCTGTGGGAGAAAAGGTAGAAGAATGAGAAATTGTGATGACCACCTTGAATGGTCTCCCAATATCATGGGATTCATTCATTCAAAGGATTTGTGCTAGAAAGAAGTTAATCACATTCAGTAGACTATGGGAAGAATGCTCACAAGAAGAAGCTCGACTTGTGGCTTGAGAAGAAAAGATGGGAGCAAACGATGATCAAGCTCTCACAGCACACTCCAAAAGAAATAATAACAAAAGAGAGCACCATCACAGTAAGAGGGAGAAACACCACCACCAAAGTCAGAGGGATAAATTTAGGATATCCAGGAGAGATCTATCGAATATTAGATGCTTTACTTGTGATGAGAAGGGACACTACTCCAGAAATTGTCCCAGAAATCAAAGTGGCTCCCACAACAAGAAGAACAACAAGAAAAGGCACCATTCTCACATTGTAGAAGATGATGAACCTCCAAGGAAGAGAGCCAACGAAGAGAGTGATGAAGAGTATGTCCTGATATCGGCACTCACGGGCACTGTCACACATGGAAATAATGATTGGCTTGTAGATAGTGGGGCTTCCAAGCATATGACAGGATATAAAGAATCCTTCATAAACCTATCTGAGCATGAGTCACCTCGCAAGGTGAAACTTGGGGATGATTACCAATACCCCATAAAAGGAAGGGGAGAAGCTTCTTACAAGCTAGACTCTGGGAAATCTCTGAAGATGAAGGATGTCCTATATGTTCCAGGACTAAAGAAGAACATTCTATCCATATCAGCACTAGATGCAAAAGGTATGAGGGTTGCATTTATCGATGACCAAGTCCTAATGTGGCCAAAGGGAAAGACTATAGATGATGCAATTGTGATTGGAGAGCAAGAGGGAGTTTTGTACAAATTGAAGGGCCAACCCGAACAAGCCTTGGTCCATGACTCCATGGATCAAAGCGAATTATGGAATAGAAGGCTTGCACGTGTGCACTATAGAGCACTACCCATTGCAAGCAAAGCAGTTGAAGGAATTCCAAAAATCCAGTCAAAGCATGAAGACGTTTGCAAAGGATGTGCGAAGGGAAAGAACGTGAAGAAGGCATTTCCAAGTAGCGAAAGCAAAGCGAAAGGAATATTGGAAATCATCCACTCTGATGTATGCGGTCCTATGTCATCCAGTTCATTGAGTGGGTATGTATATTATGTTTCATTTATTGATAACTTTTTTCGTAAGACTTGGATATATTTCTTGAAGAGTAAAGATGATGTATTCAGCAAGTTCAAGGAATTCAAAGCCTTGATTGAGAACCACACCGAGAAAAGAATAAATACCTTTTGATCAGATAATGGCGGAGATTTCACATCAGAAGATTTCAAGAACCTATGCAGAGAATCTGGGATTAAGAGGGAGTTGACCACTCAATACAATCCACAACAGAATGGCATTGCAGAAAGAAAGAATAGAACAATAATGAAAGCAGCAAGAGCAATGCTTCATGACCAGGATCTTCTGATGCACCTATGGGCAGAAGCTGCAAGGACATTTGTGTATGTACAAAATCATACTCCTCATAGAGTACTAGACAACAAGACTCCAGAAGAAGTGTTCTCCGGCGAGAAACCAGAAGTTAGCCATCTCAGGATATTTGGTTGCCTAGTGTACATACACATTCTGAAGGAGAAGAGGATGAAGCTAGATCCTTCAGGAAAGAAGGGTATATTCGTAGGATACAATGAAAGCTTGAAGGTCTACTGAATATATTTCCCAGGATTCAAGAAGATCGATATCAGCAGAGACGTAACATTTGATGAAGACTCATCCTACAACAAATCCAGAAAGTTACCTATTGAAGACACTGAAGAACCTGAAGTTCCCAGGATAAGAGATGCAGTAATGGAAGAAGCGATTCCAGAAGATAACGAAGACTGCGAGATGGAAGAACCACAAGAACCTGTAGATCCACCTCAAGAGAAGAACTCCCACAAGAGGAAACTAGCATGGGTACGAGAGACAATACAAGATGCAGAGAGGTATAGCGCTCCAGAGGGGATGCACGGAGAAATCAAGAGACCTAGGCCATACTCCAGCTATGTAGCCCTGTTGTGCGACATCATTGACAAGGAACCTGCCAACTATGAGGAAGCGGCAGAAAAAAAAAAAGAATGGAAGGATGCCATGATCGAGGAATACCAGTCGATCATGAATAATGATGTCTAGGAGGTAGTTCTGAGACCAGAAGGGAAGTCTGTTGTGACTTCTAAGTGGATCTACAAGATCAAGCATGTTGCAGATGGCAGCATAGAAAAACACAAGGCGAGGTTTGTAGCACGTGGCTTCTCCCAGAAGGGAGGCATAGACTATGAGGAGACATTTTCACATGTAGCCAGATACACTTCCATCAGATCTGTACTTGCATTGGTTGCAGTGATGAAATGGAAGGTACACTAGATGGATGTCAAGACAACGTTCTTGAATGGTGTAGTTGAAGAGGAATTGTACGTGGAGCAGCCACTGGGAGTTGAGACACATGACAAGCAGACTCATGTGTGTAAATTGAAGAAGGCCTTGTACGGATTGAAACAGGCACCCAGGATGTGGTACGACAGGATGGATAGTTTTCTGATGAGCTGGGATTTACCAAGAGTAAAGAAGATTCCAACCTTTACTACAAGGTTGAATCGGGAAATCCAGTGATACTTCTACTCTATGTAGATGACTTGTTTGTAACAGGAGAGGATGGGCTCATTGCAAATACGAAGAGGAAACTTGCCACAGAGTTCGAGATGAAGGACCTGGATATGATGCACTATTTCCTAGGCATGGAGGTGTGGCAGAATGCGGATGGGATCTTCCTTGGGCAAGGAAAGTATGCAGTGGATATTCTGAAGAGGTTCAGAATGATGGACTGCAAGGCTATGGCCACACCTATGGCATCAAACTTGAAGCTACTATGTGATGTTTCATCGGAGTCAGTTGATGCAACGATGTATCGTCAGATGATTGGGTCACTGATGTACCTGACGAATACGAGACCAGACATATGCTTTGTTGTGAACACATTGACCCAGTTCCTGACGGATCTGATACATGTTCACCTGATTGCTGCAAAGCATATATTGAGGTACCTGAAGGGTACAGTTGATTATGGGCTCAAGGATGATGCGAATCAGAAGATTAACTTGCAAGGTTATGTTGATTCAAATTGGGAAAGCAGTGCCGCAGATAGGAAGAGCACTTCGGGATGCTGCTTCAGTATGGGATCCGGTATGATCTCCTAGTTTAGCACGAAGCAGTCGTGCATGGCATTGAGTACAGCCGAAGCAGAGTATGTTGCATCTTGTTCGGCTAGTTGTGAGGTAGTATGGCTTAGGAAGCTACTATCTTATTTGTTTGATCTCCAACTAGAGGCAACTTGTATATTCTGTGACAACCATAGTTGTGTGAAGTTGTCCGAGAACCCGGTGTTCCATGAAAAGTTGAAGCACATTGAGATCAAGTACCACTATATCAGGGATATGGTGCAGAGAGGAGCAGTGAAGCTCTAGTATATTGCAATGGACGATCAGATAGTCGATGTGTTGACCAAGTCGTTAGCCAAAGTGAAGTTCGAGTACTTCAAAGAGAAGCTTGGTGTTCTCCAGATCGAGGTTCCTTCCAAGAGGAAGTGATGAGTCCGAAAGACGCAGATGCACATGGGCCATTCTCGCATGGTGGTAGGCTTGTGCCTCCCATGTTGGTAGATGTAAGGGTTGAGCCATTCTCGCATGGTGGTAGGCTTGTGCCTCCCATGTTGGTAGATTTAAGGGCTTAGCCATTCTCCCATGGTGGTAGACCAGTGCTTCCCATGTTGGCAGATGTAAGGGTTGGGTCTCACATGGTGGTAGGATTGTGCCTCCCATGCTGGTAGACGAGGTCTCGTATGGTGGTAGGTTTGTGCCTCCCATACTGAAGACGTCCACTAGTCATAAGACACTGTGTGTGCGCCTAGGCAGGATCGTGCATGGTGGCAGGTTTGTCCTCCCATGCTGGTAGACGTGGGTTGACCGTTGTGGGACATGTGATGTGCATCTGCGTTGTGCTCTCTGTGATGATGAGATGATCTGAAGACGATGAGGCGACAATAGGAGACGTAGGTGTTTGCAGAGGCAATGTAATGACTAGTCTTGGGTTGTACCTACTTGATGGCTTGTTCACAGAGATGATGAAGACCTACATGAGGGATAGGCCTACATCCAACATGAAAAAGGGTTGGCTCTGTAGAACTTCCTATGACAAGTAGATTCGAGAGATGTCACCAATCGATGATCGACATGATGAGGATTGCAACAACAACGATGATGATCCAGTGTTGATGATGATGTTCCAGTAGTGATGATGATCCAACGAAGAAGACTTCTGTCGGATGACTGTGGCAAGAGAATACCTTCCTAGTTAAGAGGGAGTGTTGATGTAATTGTAACTTCGGAAGATATTCACTTGTATTTTATATTGTTATTATTGTATTTTATTTGTATCTCCAACGGAGATGGTTATTCCTTTGGTCGGAGATGTCATTATTACATTTGGTCATGTAAATTCATTGAGGTAAATACTCCATTGTAATTTGGGGCAATAGATCCCCCTAGAGTCAGTTAGATTAGGGTTATTGAGTCCCCTAGAGAAGTCGGCCAAGTCAGGTATAGTTGGGGTCAACCTAGCAAGTGAAAAAAGTCAAGTGAAAGTAAAGTGTAAATAGAGAGCTTAGCTCTCTCATTTGAACACACACTCACTCACACAAGTTCGCATTAGTGAGAGAGAGAGGACAAGTTCGCATAGGAGAAAGAGAGAGGAGCTACAGAAGACCATATTTTTGGGGGGGTTTTACTTTTGTGATATTGTATTGGTGACGATTCTATCTCTGAGGAAGTTGCGGGGTTTTCTCCTTTATGGTTTCCCCGAGGAAAATATTTGTGTCTATTGCATTATGCCGTGCATGTTATTCTTTCAGTTAAGATACTAAATAATATTGATTAAAAGTAGAAAATCTAACATCAGCTACCCCACGAGAGTAAATGAAAAGACAAAGGAAATGGTAAAAATGCATTTCATTCCTCATTTTTACTCACCAAGAGATTTGGAGAGAAGTCGAGTTGCTTGAGAGGAGCAAGAGGACGCGGACAGAGAGAGAGTAGCAGCTAGGGCACAATTCCCAAGATAGTTTCGTATAGCAGCAGATGCATATTTTCCTGAGTATGACTGGCACAAAATTCGAGGAGAAGTACAGCTGAGTTTTCTTCTTCCTGTCAGCACAAAATTCGAAGAACATAGCACATAGTTCAAGGAGGAACAGTGGCACGAATTTGAGGACAATGGTACAGCGGTTAATGTTGACCGTACTGCATTTATTGCAGTAGTTCTGTACAGGAGAATTTTGTAGCTGAGAGGGCCTAGATTCCGAGGCATAGTGCACATAATTTGAATAAATTATGTTGTATCAAGGGCACGCTAACCAAGAAGAAGACTATAGTGTGCACAGATTTTGATGAGGAGATTTGACACTATTTTTCATGTCTGAAAATCATCTTCAATGGTTGAGATAAGTTACTATTTATTATTGTTGATACCGCTATACTATTTCGAGAAAAAATAATAAAATTACTCTCTCTCAACAGGTTTTCCCCCTCGAGGGTTTTTCCTGGGCTACTGGCCAAAAATTACTGAGTCTTATATGTGATTACAGTTTGTTGTTATTTAAAGTTTTCCACTGCAAATTCACTTTACACATAGTATATTAGCCTACAGACTCACTGCATTTAATATTAAATAAATGTGTTTAAGACTTGTTCACTGTTGAGGTCTGACATTGGAGGTCGGAGGCATGTGAAGTGTTTGACCATTTTTGTGTGTGAACAGAGGTGTGTTTTTTTAACACTATGAAGCAAAAGCAAGGTCCTCAATATTAGAATTAGGGAAATAAACATGTTATTTATTGTACGGAACTATTTATGTGGCTTTAACTTCTTTATTTTCTATCAAACAAGTTCCCCACTTTCCATGTTATTAGCCATTTAGAAAATTCTACTAAACCATCAAAACCTCAAAGATTATTCTGATTTCATTGAATAAAACTAACCCCCAAACTTTCTCAGAAAAAGATATTCATTCAAACATCGGTTCAAGTGTAGTGTCATTTTTTAATAAATTTGGAAAAATTGCACTTTGTGGCCAATTCGACCCTTAGACTAGTTATGACTCCAATGCTCCTAAATGTCTCCAAATGCTTCCAAATTGGGTCTTAAGGTATTTGGAAGGTATTAAGACATAAAAATGAGGCTTATGGATGCTTGGACACTCTCAAAATACTTCTACAACATTCATTTAAAATCAAGGAAAAATAGGGAATTTTACTAGTCAATTCTAAGTTCAAAACCCCCAAGGGTAGGGAGAAAAAATGGCTTTCCAAATGCAGTAAGACCCTCCCAAATTTCATAAGAGAGACATGTAATTATTAAAGGAATTCAATGGGCTCCAAAATGCATCATAAATCAGTTTCTAAAGGCTTCTGCAACTCCCATAAATCAGAGGTTTGTGGACATGTCTTCACCTAGGGGGAAATGATAAGAAAACTTCACCATTTGCTATGAAATTCGAGATTTATGTTCCAAAGGCTTAGGTAATGTATATGAAACTTATTCAGTACATTAATGACTCTCCATACATCATAAAAATTGCAGATATGAACTGATACAAGTCGAAATAAAGCAACTTCAAGCTTTCATAACAAGATATAGGTAAAATGGCACCATTTAGACATTGTTTGGTATTTTGACATAGTTTCACTTGGTATTTCGACCTGAGGATCTTCTGAGCAGCAAATTCAGAGTAAATACATCAGATTACAAATAAATGGGGCCACAAGAGCTCCCCCAAAGATATCATCATCTCACCAAGTGCGCCCTTCCTCCAAGAGCCAAAATATGAAGAGAAAAGTGAGAAAGGTGTGGAAACAAGTTGAAGAAGAGAATGTCACGAGCAACCCTGTAGCTTAAACCTGCAACAAATGACTCCATTGTAGCTCCAAATGAAAGCTCTGAATGGCCTCTCCAATTTCCAATTAGGATGGGAATCTTTCACCCTCGAAATTGGTACTAAGGCAAATAGAGTAAACACTCCACAAGCATGGACAAGCTATGCTCTCCAATATGCAAAATGAGAAAATGATCAAAAGCCACTCTCTTTCTTTGTTCTTGTCTTTTATAAAATTCTCAAATCCTCCATGGGTCGAATTCCTTCCAAAATCCTCATGCCAACTCAAGTTGGGAAGAGATTCCAATGTGTGCCACTTGTCCAACAATTCCTAGTCTTCATCTTCCCTCAATTCGAATGGGTGTCTCTTTGGATGCCCTAACTCCCTTGTGCATCTTCTTAGAGGCTATTTTTAGCCCTAACATGTCATATATGTCAGATGTCAACATTCTGGTCTGATTTGTGTCATAAGTGTCATAGCATCGTCATCATTGTTGTCATAGAAGTTAGGGAATCTAGCCCACGTGTCTCAATATCTCTCAAATGCCTCTTTTTCTTCCATGGAAGTTACTCTTCCACTACAATTCGATCTTCATTGAGTCATTCCAAGTGTATTGACCTTCCAACTCCCCAGGAACATTAGACTCCACCTTGGATTCGAATGGGTGAGAATAGGATGCCATGTGGCATGAGGACTCTAGTTTTGTGTGGGTCCCACACCACCAATGTGTCTCCATGACCAAGTGCCACCTTATTTTCTTATCATAAATATTTATTTAACCCCTTTTAATATATTTATGTCCAGCTAATGTCCATTTGGGGTTTTATAGTCTCCTTATTCCAAATCTAATGTTTCCACCCCAACCTAAGAAATTAGTAGATTGATGGAATTTTATCTTTTAAGATTTATTTGAATGGGGACATTACAGTCCTCCCCACCCAAGATCGTTTGTCCTCGAGCAATTTCGAACATGGATGTTGAAGAACCTGCTTTCTTTCCAAAACTTTGCTTCCAAAACTTTCTTTCCCCAAAAATGTTTGAAACCAATGAGACTAAAAATTATTCCAGGGTCCCATTGCTTGTATTGCACTCCAACAATTAGGAGTGCTCTCCAACCCATACCATCAGGCAAGAGAATTCTCGGATCCCATTTTATTTTATGCATTCTTCCAATCATCATAAGTACAAAATATTGATCATCAAAGTATATAGCAACATAATAAAAATGTACATCAAGGAGGTGCCTCATCAAATAATCATGAAAGTGCTTATACCTCCAAGCAAGTAGACCACCATTTGCCAGGTGCATACAAGCATTAAGTGACCAATCAAATCTGCTCCAATGACATATGTGAGGATCAATGTCCTATAATGCTGCTCCAAAAATATGTAGGATGCATCAAAATAATCAGCCATGTGTTCTTTCATCCAAGAAGTGAATGAATAATCTCCATTAAAATCTAAACCAAGTAGGGAGCAAAGAAAACAATGAGCCTTCAAGGGGCTCACATAAATACCATTTATGCATCCATGTATATGTGTATCATCAAGAAATAACAAGGGATGTTGCTGCCACTAAACATTTTCTCCAATCATATATCTCTTCACCCAAGTAGTTAATAAAGTTCCTCTAACATCAATTGAACTAAGCAAGGAGCAAGGAAAATCATGAGTCTTCAAGTGACTCAAGTGAACATCATAAGTGCATCCAAGAATATATGTATCATCATGAGATTAAAAAAAAAAATGTTGCTGCAAATGTAAATAATGAGGTGCTCTAGTCATGTCATCATCAAAAGGAGAGGTAGGAGTTTCACACTCCTCAAAAGAAACTTTTCACCCATACTTCATTAGGATGAATGCTGCAAAATAGGGAAGTGTAAGATGTAGGAGAATGAACCAACTCAACCAGATGATTAAAATATCCAAAAGTGTCATCATTTGTAGGCTCCATAAGGGTAGGATCATGCACATCCCTCAAAAGGGCAAAACTTTTATCTTCCTGTACTGCTTCTTCTACTTCACCTATTTCAAAACTAGGTGGCTCATGGGTCTCCTCCTTTCGCTCCTTGAAGCAAGCTGATGCATTTTGCCCCTTGGTTTCCTTAAGATCAATATATTTGGAATCCCTTTTTGAAGAAAACCCAAAAACTCTCTTCAAGTAGGAAATACATGCATTCCCTAAAGCTTCAGATATTTCACTGCTATTTTCACTCACACACATATGATTTTCTCTCCAAGGTCTTTTGCAAGAAAGGCATAGACATTTCTTCACTAACTCCACATCTTCATTTTTGGGCCTATTTTCAAACACCCAATCAACAAAGTCTTCAAAAGGAATGGCCTTTTGTGGATCTCCCTTGTACACATCAAGATATGCCTGATATTGTTGGGGCAAGGTTTTACATGTTGATATCAATCTTTGTAATTCATTCATAGAATTATCCTTTGGTAGTGTGACACACTCATCTTCATCAGATTCAAAGTCATAAGAATAACCCTCATTCCTTATAAAATTGTAAGAAGTGTTGCATGTTGACACCTCTTCCTCATACCATTCACAATCTTCTTCATATTGCTCAAAGCATTGTACTCATAGGATTCATCATAATAGTATTAAGACATGGATGCAAGTTATTCTTCAATGTATGATATTAATTCACAGGTGCAAGAACCATGCTCTGATACCACTTGTAGTGTCTATTTTTAATAAATTTAGAAAAATTGGAAAAATAGCACTCTGTGGCAAATTCGACTCTTAGACTAGTTATGACTCCAATGCTCCCAAATGACTCCAAATGCTTCCAAATTGGGTCTGAAGTTATTTGGAAGGTATTAAGACATAAAAATGAGGCTGATGGATGCTTGGACACTCAAAATACTTCTACAACATTCATTTAAAATCAGGGAAAAATCAGGAATATTACTAGTCAATTCTAGGTTCAAAACCCTCAAGGGTAGGGGGCAAAAATTGCTTTCCAAATGCAATAAGACCCTCCCGTATAACGTCTCCTTTTAGATATGGTATGAAACATCCTATCTGCAAAAGCAATTTTGAAACCTGGATTGCTTCTTCTCTGATCAAATTTTTATATGTTCAGAATTATTTTATTCTGAAATTGTAAAAGATAAATATATGAGCTTTTAGCCACATGGCCAACAAATGTGCCATTAATTTCAGCTTTTAGGCCTCAATAACACTTTTCCCAAACATTATATCTTTGAAGAACAATTTGACTCTCATTGTGCAAGTTCCCCATGATCATCTAAGTGTCAGTCAACAACCCTAATGATCCTTTTTCCAGTTCATGTTTTTCTTGAAACTATAATAAGTTTATACTTAAGGCTTGTCTCCATTCTATGCCATCCATATTTCCATAATTTCAATATAATATTTGACAGTTCTATTGTGGAAAAGTGGTATAGAATTGTCAAAATCCTTGGGGAGTCAACGCAGTTGGGAGATATCTGTCTTTCCAACTTATTAAATTGTATTAGAGTTTCAGAGCTTTTTATTCCATGGAAGAGACTATCAGTGTATATTTGAGAATGGTGAATTAGCTCTTTATCTTCCTTTCAGAAAATCTAAATACATCTTCAATTGCTAACCAAAGGGTTTTTATTTATTAGGGATACAAAGAAGGTTGATTCTCCTACTTTTATTTGATAGCTGCGTTAGTGGATCTTAGAAAAGCTTGATTTTATATTCTTATCCTCTCTCATACATATTCTGTTCTCCTTGTACATATTCATTTTTGTGTAATACAAGTATTTTCTCAAAAACAAAATTCTATATCACTATACAGAGGCCTACCCCAAAAATACCACCCTTGGAGAAGTGTGTACATATTTCCATCAACTATACGCTTTGAACTTTTGAATAGGTTTAAAAGGAATCTCATGCAGGATATAAATATGTCACTGATACTACATAGATCACAGTTAAATGGCTACACGTGTCGCTAGTCACTCTACACACCATAAAATTAAAATTATGCACTATTAATGTATCTTCAAGCCAATCCTTCTTATACCGACTATGAAATTCTTTTATGATTTGGCCTAGTTTATGCTTCATAGGACAGTTCCTAACATTGTCACAATTTGTAAATTATTCAAATTATAAATGGCATAATCACTTCACCCACCAAGCTCATCCATACTCCACAAAGTAAAATCTCCCACATAAAGAAGTAAGCGATACTAAAACCCCTCCCTGGCAAAGCTTCCCTTTCAGAAAAATCAAGAAAAGAAATCTATCTGTGGGCAATACAAGAATATTAACTCCTAAAATGGATTGCAAGGTACTAGTAGTCACATTATAAGGATGCACATCGTCGTAAGTAGTCAACACTACAACCCCTACCAAAAGAAGCTTTCCAAAAACTCCTTAAGTGGGCTCTATCTATTGATTCTGTAAGGGCATGAACTCATAAAATAGGCCATGTTTGTCCTAAAGAGTGGAATTCAGCTACAAATTGAAATTTATCCTCATCCACTAACAAATCTCTGTTGAATGATATTAATCCTAATGATGCATATGTACGTAATATTATCATTCACTTTACTATAAAAAATATGTATTTTGTAACCCTCCTCACAAGAAAGTATCTATGCTATGGACCTCAGCCTAATATCTATTTATATTACTTAGAAGCTCAAATCCAGTGAAAATGGGTGGAAATCTGGTTTCACGGTTCACCAAGATTTCCTATTTTGGCATGCCTCATTAAAAGGAAAAGAAACTACATCACTAAGAGCCATGAACTATTAGTTGGAAAGTGAAACTCAAGTCACCAGTTGCAAAAGCGTTTAAAAGAAAATTCGCAAAGTCATCAAACTTAGTAATAAAATGATGAAACTCCAAGACACAGGAGAAATACCGTAATATAGATATAGATTCAGTAATTTAAAATAGGATATAGTTTTATAAGAAGAGATTCATAAGTAATCCTTCAGGAATTTCAACATGTACATATCAAATCAGTAAAGACAGTCACACAATTGGAATATATGATTACTGAATGGACTATTTGATTATGAGCTGTAATTAGACAAAGAAACAGGAAAAAAGCATGAACATATTGTTATTGTTACTCTCTTTAAAGTTTAAACGCCTTTAAAATTTCAAAGCAACATGAAAAAAAGTGAGTAAGAATAACAGTATATTTTGAATAGTTTTTTCCTTGGAAATAAATCCCCCGGAAACTCCTAGGTACTTTCCCCCATTCACAGGATGGTACCCAGTGTAAAGAGGGAGGCGTAGACTTAGTGTGCCTAAGCCTGTGGGAATCAAACCAGGGGCTTGCACAGTGCACCGGATTACTGGCAACAGTGGCACCATCCAATTGAGCTAACCCTCAGAACTAGTATATTGTGAATATATGTATTCAAACTCCATATTAAATAAATCAATTCCAACTTTATAAATTCAACAAAGAATTCTTCAATTTTAAGGTCAATGAGAGCTGACATTCTTGAATTATAGACGAGGAAGCTAAACAATTACCATTCCCTAACATTCCCACCAATAAAAAAGGTAGACTTTGTGTTAGAACTTAGCATTAAGTACCTGTAGAGTTGTGACCGGGCTTGGAACAAAAGCAATATAAAATATATACATGCTCAATATCATTTAGTTTCATAGACGTTACACGTATAGTTGTCTTCGTAATTTGATGAGTGGTGGTCTCTGTTAGCCAAAAGACTTGTAGACCTTAGGACCAGGTCTGAAAGAGAGGCAAGAATAGTTGTCTAACCAAAAGACCAGGGCATCATTAGGGTACGTGTTTCCAGCAACATGTCAAATGCCACCCTCGTTGCTATCATCAAGACTACTAAGGCTTTTGTTGTAAAGGACTCATTTATATTATTGTTCAGATTGTCTATACAAATAAACACGGTCCTTTATAAACAGCATTAAAAGTGAGTTGGCATTCTTAGGCTAATGGTTAGTGTCTAGGGGCCTTGGTCAGGCCACGGTGTAGTCAAAATACTTTTTAAGCATTAAGCCATAGAAAATAGTAATACAGAATCACACAGTAACACCATAAGCCGCAACATTAAATGCACCTGTGCACACAAGTAAGAAAATGGGGGATGAAATACAATAAGGAATCAATTCATATCTGTGTAAAAAATATATACCCTGAGAAAGATACGAACCATGTTTGTATTCTCAAATTTTGAACTCAAAAAGGGATTCCTTGCTAACTTCAAAGCAAAAACAGTAAATTCATTCAGAAAGCAATGTCATAACACCAACTTAAAAGTACAAAATCAGTGAGAAACAAGATTATCTAATGAATAATTGCCTCATACAAAGATATAATTTCTTAACTGTGAAACAGCTTTGCAGCTTTCATATTCGAGTAACCAAGAAGAAGCCCACTAGAATGGCATCAAGTTCTAAATGCTCCAAACCATATATGTGGATCCATCTCTATAGTTTGGACAATGAGAAATCTAAATAAAACAAATAGCATGACATCAAGTTCTGTGAGGTTTCAATAAACATATAGGAATGGATCTCTTTGTTTCTATAAGACAGATTAGACTGTTACACCTCTCCATCCAGGACACAGCCGTGGACATTCGTCCCCACCACTGCCTGCTGCTGAACCTGTCAACCTTTACCAGACGAATCGAACCTGGGTCAGCAGAGAACAGCATGACACTTAAACCAGCTGAGTTAACCCTCGTGGCTACAAGTCCTACGAGATTTCGCTAAGCATATAAGAATGGACTTTTCTTGTTTGTATGAGACAGGTTAATACATAATATGCCTATGCATTCATACACAATGCTGTGCAATCTTCAAAGTACAATGAGCAAACTCATTCTGAAGAGCAATGTCATAGCACCAATTTACAAGTACAAACTCAGTGAGGAACAAGATTTTCTAATGAATAAGTGCCTCGTACAAAGATATAATTTCTTAACATATTCAGGCAAAACAGATTCACTGTTTTCACATTCAAATGGACAGGAACAAACCCACTAGATTGGCATCAAGTTCTTCATGCGACAGAGCCATACACATGTATATCCATCTCTACAGGTTGGCAATTGTGAGGAATTGTAAACAAACCAATAGCATGACATCAAGTTCTACAAGGTTTGTCAAGGAGGGCTTGCCTGGTCAGTGAAAATGGGATGCTGTTAATGCCTCCACCAGGAATCAAGTCTCCCCAGCAATATGTTTGCCCTTTATGGGTCACTTACCTGTGCTATTGCTTGTACGTGTGCTTGTGTTTGCAGTTTGGGTCAGGTGCAAGTCCCGAGGGACTTTGGCAGAATAGATAACCCCATTTGCAACTTCTTAGCCGAAAGGTTCTGATGTGAATGTTGCAAGCTGACTACATTAATTGTGACACTCCCAGATTGGGGAAGGGCAAACTTGCTGCATACGGATAAAAGAAAGCTAGTCAGAAAAAAGTTCTACAAGGTTTTGCTAACAATATAGGTATGGATCTCTTCATTTTCTACAAGATGGGTTCATACATAATTTGTATATGGGTTCATACACTTTTTAAAATACAACGAGCAAACTCCTGAGGAGCAATGTCATAGCACCAACTTGAGAGTACAAAGTCAGTGAGAAACAAGATTATCTAATGAATCATTGCCTCATGCAAAGATTATTTTCTTAACATATTCAGGCAAAACAGCTTCACTGCTTTCACATTCAAGGAAGCACGAAAAAGCCCATTAGAATGGCATCAAATTCTAAATGCTACCAAACCATACACATCTATCCATTTTACAGCTTGGCGATTCTGAGAAATTCTAAACAAACCCAATAGTATGACATCAAGTTCTACAAGGTTTCGCTAACTGATAGGTATGAATCTCTTCATTTTCTACGAGATGGGTTAATACATAGATTGCCTATGAATTCATACACAAAGCTCTGTAATTTTAAAAGCACAATGAGCAAACTCCTTCTGAAGAGCAATATCATAACCCTGGCTTAAGTACAAATGAGAAGAAAGATTATCTATGAATAATTGGCTCATACAAAGATATAACTGCTTAACATATTAAGGCAAAACAGCTTCGTAGCTTTCATATTCAAGTAAGCATGAACAAACCCGCTAGAATGGATTTCCGTTTAAGTTATAAATGTCACTGAACCATACACATGTGTATCCATCTCTACAACTTGGCGATTCTGAGACATTCTAAACAAACCCAATACCATGACATCAAGTTCTACGAGGTTTTGCTAAGGATCCCCTAATTTTTTAATCAGGCAGATCAATACATAAATTATCTATGGACTCATACACAATGCTGACTGTATAATGTTTGATAGAGCTTATTAAAACAAGAAATGATAGCAGCATGCATTTAGCATCAAATTACATAGTCAGACCACTCACTCATAAATGAAGTGTGATCCATTGTCTCACTGGGAATTTCCTTTAGCATAGAGGGACTCTGCTTGCCTCCTACCAATCTTGCAGGATTTCCAACAGCTGTAGTACAGCTAGGCACCTCAATAAGCACAACCGACCCAGCTCCAATTTTAGCCCCCTCCCCAATCCTAATATTCCCCAAAATAGTAGCACCTGCCCCAATCAGCACCCCATCTCCAATCTTGGGGTGCCTATCACCCCCATATTTCCCAGTCCCCCCCAATGTCACATGATGCAAGATGGACACATTATTCCCAATGGTGGCAGTCTCCCCCACCACAACCCCTGTGGCATGATCAAAAAACACCCCTTTGCCAATTCTAGCAGCAGGATGTATATCCACTGCAAAAACCTCAGAGACCCTGCTCTGTATTGCAAGGGCCAATGAAATCCTCCCCTGGTTCCACAGCCTATGTGCAACCCTATGGGCCTGGCAGGCCAAGAACCCTTTAAAATTGAGCAAGCAATGAGAATATGAAACACAGGCTGCATCCCTCTCCCTAAAGGCCTTAATGTCTGCACGAATACATTCCCTAATGTAGGCATCTTCCATGAATACATCTGCAATCAGATTATAGAGCTGAGAGCTCAGAAGTGTAGAGTTTGATAATTTGTTACCTAAGTGGAATGCCAATGCATTCTCCAGAGACCTGTGAGCCAATATGGTTGAATACAGATAGCTTGCCAGAGTAGGTTCAGCCTCTGCATCCCTCCTGCACTCACTTCGCATCTCTAGCCATAGCTCATCCCTCTCTGGCAGTAAATTCTCTTCTTTATTCTGCTCCTTGTCTTCTTCTAATACCAGAGCCATTGATATAAAACCCTTATGTGAGTTTTTCTCACAGATTTCTCTACGAAATCCTGTGCTTCTCGTTTTGACTCTACCTCTCCTATTCAATGTGAACTGGGTATGATTTTGCTGACAAAGAGGCCATCGTTTGGGGGCAGATAAACCCGTTGAGAGTGCAGAACTGCATGACACATCCCAACCCAATTGCAGAATTAGTGCGGAAGTTGCCATACGGCCCTTCTGTATGTAATATAATGGCTTTTGTCACAGATTCAAGCATGCTTATGCAAGCAAAACCATCCGGAAAAACATCAATGCCCCATATGAAAGATGAATCCCAAATTCTTATAAGGTCTGTTGTAATCAGAGATTGAATTTATTAGACATTTTATTGTTTAGTAATATAATATAAAACCGTATCATAATGCTAAGTGGGTTTTTGAAGGAGAAAAGTCCAGATTTTTGACCGGAGTAGGATGGAACTCTTTGCGAGTCCTCGGGATTCCTATTCTTTTGCCGGCTGAGAATGAGATTCTTGGGATGCTTTCGGATTTTTGGGGAAAATAAAAATGTGAAAAATCCAAGTGGTTATGTAAACCCAGGATAGCCAGAGTCAGTATAGTTTCGCTGAAATCGAAGGAATTTTGAGGATTTGCTTTGAGTATTCTACCGATTCCCTTTGGTTGGCCATGAATCAAGTATATTTTCAAAATCCCATCCCAAAAATACATCCCTTTCATAATTGTCGAGGTATATTTCTCATTTAAGTAAGAAAAACTCTTAACAAGTAGATGTTATAGACCATTTTACTTTAAAACTAAACATAATTATTGATCATTCTAGATGGTAAGATTGGAACGTGTGAAAGTCACACCCACACAATAAAATTTTGTTGATTATTTTACGCTAAATTTTGTTGATTATTTTTCAAAGTGCAAGGATTTATTTTTATTTTACCAATATATTATAATAACATATTTAATTGATAAGATTTTTGTTATATTTAAATGATAAGGCTTTGTTTTACTTTAATATTAATATTATATTTTATAGATTTTGGTTTATGAATTAAAATCAATTTTCAATAATTATTATTATCACCAAAATCATGATTTAGGAATGTTCATTTAGTCATTTAGAATTGTTTCTCTTAAAAAATTTCAAACACATAAATAAAATTTTAAATAAAAATAAATCGATTTCTATTTTTTTAAGTTCAATCAATATCATCACCATCTTCAAGTACTAATAAAATTAAATAATCCTAAATATATAATGCTCATACTCATAGAGAGTTGATCAACTTATTTTCTGATGGTAATATTATAACTTATTTTACATTAATCCATTTCCTTCTATAAAGTTATGTAGGTGATTTACAATTGATATTAAAGAGAGAATAGGACATGAAATTTTCAAAGCCATAGAAATTATTAAAAACAATTATCATAACAAATTTCATTCATTTTTTAATATATAAAATAGTTATATATTATTATATATAATTTTTATTTTTTAAATAAAAATAATTTTTTAATGTAATAGTTATAATTTTATCTAAAATGTGATTAAGAATTATCTCACTGAAGAGGGAAGCGGAATGGAGAATCAAATGTAGGGTAGTCTGGATGACAAAGGGGGATGACAACACGAAGTTTTTTCATAAATATGCAAACTACCGCAAAAGCATAAATACTATATGGAGTCTAAAGAACGATACAGGAGATACAATAAGCAAATTTGAAGACTTGGCAGCAGCAGGGGTAAGTCATTTTGTTAATCTTTACAAGGAAGAGGCATTGTCAGTCGATGAAGCAGTTAGAGTAACCCAACTTTATCCAAATTTTGTCAAAGAAGAGGATAATAGAGAGCTCCTATAGGAAGTCACTCCTTCTGAAATGGAAGAAGCCATGCACAGCCTAAAGAAAGAAAAAAGCTCGGGCCCTGATGGTATACCCATTGAGTACTTTTTGGTGCTTTTCGACACTGTGAGAGAGGACCTTCTTAGAGTCATAGAGGAATCTTGAAAGAATGGGAGAATTTTGGGGGCTTTTAACACTACCTTCATCGCTCTTATCCTGAAAGTTGATAATCCTGATACGTTTGATGAACTCAGACCTATAGCCCTATGCAACATCATATACAAGATGATTTCTAAAATCATTGAAAGGGGAATAAAGAATCTTTTAGCAACTAATATTTATGATGAACAGTTTGGGTTCCTCCCGGGAAGACAGATTCATGAAGTGGTTGGAGTGGCTCAGGAAGGTATGCACACAATTAGACAAAGGAATTTAAAGGCAACTGTTATTAAAATTGACCTTTCAAAGGCCTATGACAAAGTAAGTTGGGCTTACCTCAGGATGATCCTAACACAGGTTGGTTTCTCCAACCCTTTCATTAATTGGATTTTAAATTGTGTGACCTCAGTTTCTTTTGTTGTCTTGATAAATGGAAAAGCATCACATTTCTTCAAACCTAGAAGAGGGCTAAGGCAAGGGTGCCCACTCTCACCCTTACTCTTCATCTTAGTGGTTAAGGAATTAATAGGGTTTTGATATTTGCTAAAGGAACTGGAAGATTCAAAGGAATATAGTTGGGGAACCACTTATCTCTTACACATCTATAGTTTGTAGATGACGTCTTAATTTTCAGTGAAGGAAACTTAAGAGAGATTGAAACACTAAATGATCTCATCAATATTTTTTGTAAGGCTTCAGGGATGAAGGTAAATAATGAAAAATCTATTTTGCTTGGAAAAGGAATTGATGAGGAGGAACTATGTAGGTTTTGCTTAGTCTTGGGTTTTAAAGGATATAACCTAGAAAAAGGGCTGAAGTATCTCGGGTTCAATCTAAAAGCACCGGGCTATGCTTTTAAAGATTGGGAATGGCTTATAAGAAAATGTGAAAGGAGAATAAGCATATGGAGCCTACGGTGTCTTTCGAAAGGGGGCAAACTGATTTTAATAAATGTGGTGTTGACAACGATACCAGTTTATTGGGCATTATCATGGATACCTAAAGGAGTCCTAAATAAGATTTCATCTCTGTTAATACGTTTTTTTATGGTTGGGAAACCTGGAGATCAAAGGTTTTGCTTGGGTTAGTTGGAAGGCTATTTCTTTGCCTAAATATAAGGGTGGATGGGGAGTTAAACAATTGATCCCCTTCTCAACAGCTATTGCAACAAAAAGCATATGGATATTACTTGAAGAAAAAGGACTATGGGTACAGGTGATTTTACAGAAATACATTAAGCATGTTTCTCTAGATTACTACATCATAAATCCTTTAAAATATACCAGGAACGTCTCTGCTATATGGAGGGCATCTTTAAATTATTTCTCCTTCATCGATGATGGGATTTCTTGGAAGGTAGGCTCAGGTTTGAAAATTAGACTAGGAGTTGACCCCTGGATAGGAAGTGGAAACTCCCATTTAATCCCTCCAGGAATGATTCAAAAACTTCAAAATGATGGCTTCAGAGTGCTAAATCAAATCAGAAATGCAATTGGTGATTGGATTATAGTAGATTGGTTGAATTTTGAAGGGGAGGAAAAAATATGTTGGAGTACATTGGGAATTTAACCAAAAACCACATAAAAATTCTTGACTGCTTGGATACACTAGTTTGGTCACTTGTTGCAAATGGTATCTTTACTCCAAAGACTGGTTATGAGACTCTTTTGAAGAATGACCAACATACGGCATTAAGAGATTGGTGGAAGGCCTTATGGAAACTACAATGCCCCATGAAATCCAAATTACTGCTCTGGCACCTTTTATCAGATAAGGATTTAACATGGGACCATCTGTAAAACAGGAATTGGTCAGGTCCTGGAAGATGTTGCCTATGTCAAAATGCTGAAGAAATAAATGAGCACTTGGCAGTAAATTGTGCTTATACCAAGATGGGTTGGAAAATAATTGAGAAAGAAATTGGCATCCACAATACTTGGCATGGAGATACAGTGGAAGTCTGCTTTAAAAATTGGTGTTGCAATCAAGCAGTGGGTGAATATACAGCGTTACCTGCAGTGGTAAATTGGCATATTTGGAGGGTAAGAAATTCAATCTTATTCGAAAATATAGAATTCCACTCCTCTTTCTGTGTAATTCAGAGCCTTTGTATGATCAAGTTTTTTCCTAATCAAAAGCATATTAAGAAATTGAGAAAGATTCCATAGGTGGATCTAACATGTTATCCAAGAGATTTCTTTGACGGATCTGTCCAAATTAGCAGGGAAAAATTGTGTGGTGCAGGAGGTATACTACATATATTTGAAGGCCTTCGAATTAGCCTCAGTGTTGGAATTGGATCTGGAACCAATAATTATTCTAATCTAATGGCTCTATGGCTTACCCTGAGATTGGAAAAAGAGAATGGAATTGTTAAATTTTCAGAATTTACTTCAATCTGATCTAGGATCTTAACTGAGAGAACAACATGTACAGCAAATCTACAGCATATCATTCATGGACACAATAATGCAAGCACAGAAGAGACACAGAGTTTACTTGGGGAAAACCATAAAGGTGAAAAACCCCAATAACTTCCTCAGAGATAGATAGAGCAATGATACAACCAGAATACAAGAGATAGTCTTCTCCTAGCAACAGAGCCTCCTCCTCCATAAGTGCGCCACTCTCCACAGCGTGAGTGAGAGAATAGAATGTGTAAAATGAGAGAGACACACTCTCTATTTATACACTAACTTGACTTGACCTTTACTCAACTAGGTCGGCCTCAACTTAACCACTTAACATAATGTTGACTGGGCCGACCCCCACTAGGGTGGTCTAATAACCCTTTGACCCACATGGCCGACCCCCAATAGGGTGGTCTAATAACCCTTTGACCCACATGACTTATACAGGGCTGACCCCAACAAGGTGGTCTAATAACCCATCAAGTATAAGTTACGACACTTACAATATAAATGATGACACTTCCGTATAGAGGAATAATAACATCTCTATAGGAATACAATAGGCATATATGTGAAATACATTCCGAAGTTACATATACATCAACACTCCCTCTTAACTAGGAAGGTATTTCTTGACACAGGTCTTCTAGCACAAGTCATCTTCTCTGGATCATCGTCACTGCTGCTGCTATCTCAATCAATCTATGAATCTACTCGTCATAGGAAGTTCTACAGAGCCATTCCTTTTTCATACTGGATATAGGCCCACCACCTGCAGCTCTTCGTCATCACTAGCCATACTATGTAAATCTTATGACTTATTACGTGCGTCACAAAACCATAAAAGAGTCTCTTGACTAGCAAGAACCCTAAAGAGCATCTGAGGCCTTTTTCATCCTGTCCAGATCTCCAGGACTTATTACATGTGACCCCACCACAAAACCTCGAAAGAGAATCCTAGGATTGATTACGAGCACAAGGCTCAACCTATCGGATCTCCCAGGGCACAAATTACATGTGGTCACCACAAAACCTCGAAAGAGCATCCCAGGACTGATTACGAGCACAAGGCTCAACCTATCGGATCTCCCAGGGCACAAATTACATGTGGTCATGGAAAAACCTCGAAAGAGCATCCCAGGACTTATTACAATCACACGGCTCAACCTATCGAATCTCCCAGGGCACAAATTACATGCCATAGGACAAAACCTCGAAAGAGAATATGCCAGATATCCCAGGGCACAAATTACATGCCATAGGAAAAACCTCGAAAGACTATCTGTAGATCTCCCAGGGCACAAATTATATGTCCTCCCAAGCAAAACCTTGAAAGAGCATTTGCCAGATATCCCAGGGTACAAATTACATGCCATAGGAAAAACCTCGAAAGACTATCTACAAATCTCCCAGGGCACAAATTACATGCTTATCTGCACAACCTGTTCCACGGCCACAGAGTATCAACATGATACTCACCATACATCATCTTGATGTACACATGATCATCCTGATCATCATCACTGCAACATACTGCTGCATGTCATCTAGAGAAACATCATGAAGCTTGTCATCCATGATCATCCTGATCATACAATGCATCTACCTGATGCATACCAAGTATCTACCTGATACATATCATCATACATGATCCACCTGATACAAATACAAATACATGATACATATCACCATACATGATCCACCTGATCATACAATGCATCTACCTGATGCATACCAAGTATCTACCTGATACATATCATCATACATGATCCACTTGATCATACAGTGTATCCACCTGATACAAATACATGATACATATCACCATACATGATCTACCTGATCATACAATGTATCCACCTGATACATATACAGATACATGGTCCAAGCATCCAATATGATGCATATACAAAATACATACAAATGATCCAACCGATCATATCCAGCATCCAACATGATGCGTACATACATATACATATAAATGATCCAACTGATCATATCCAACATCCAACATGATGCGTACATATATAAATGATCCAACTGATCATATCCAGCATCCAACATGATGCATATACAGAGCAGTAACTGGAGCATCGTCCTGATGCTCATCATCCAGCGCTTACATCCACAGCCATGTGAAGGATCCTCCCTCCAACATGCTTGGAATGGCTTCTGCAAATGTGTCCATCACTTCTTCCTCGAAGTGTCATCAATCTGAAGAACACCAAGCCTCTCCCTAAAGTACTCAAACTTCACCCTGGCTAGTGGCTTCGTCAGCACATCTGCAATCTGCTCGTCCGTCGTAATGTACAAGAGCTTCACAGCTCCTCTCTGCACCATATCCCTGATATAGTGATATTTGATCTCTATGTGTTTCGACCTGTTATGAAACATTGGGTTCTCGAACAACTTCACACAACTCTGGTTATCACAAAAGATACCAGTAGCATCCCACGGGATATCAAATAACTCAGACAGTAGCTTCCGTAGCCATACTGCCTCACAACCAGCTGAACAGGCTGCAACATACTCTTCCTCAGCTGTACTCAATGCTACGCAGGACTGCTTCCTGCTGAACCAAGAGATCACACCTGATCCCATACTGAAGCAGCACCCAGATGTGCTCTTCCTATCTGCAGCACTGCCTGCCCAATCTGAATCAACATAACCCTGCAGGTTAAACTTTTGATTCGCTTCATACTTGAGCCCATAATCCACTGTACCTTTCAGGTACCTCAGAATATGCTTTACAGCAACCAGGTGAACACTCCTCGGATCTGTCAGGAACTGGCTCAATGTGTTCACCGCAAAGCAAATATCTGGTCTCATGTTCGTCAGGTACATCAAGGACCCAATCATCTGACGATACATAGTGACATCAACTGGTTCAGATGAAGCATCACACAGAAGCTTCAGGTTCGATGCCATAGCCTCGCAGTCCATCATCCCGAACCTCTTCAGGATCTCTACTGCATACTTCCCTTGTCCAAGGAAGATTCCATCTGCACTCTGCCACACCTCCATACCTAGAAAGTGGTGCATCATACCCAAGTTCTGCACATATATGACTCCCTGTCGTGTGTCTCAAAACCAAGTGGCTGCTCCACATACACTTCTTTTTCAACTACACCATTCAAGAATGTTGTCTTGAAATCCATCTGGTGTATCTTCTATTTCATCACTTTTATATTTCTATATGCTGCCATCTGCAACATGCTTGATCTTGATAGATCCATATGGAAGTCATAACAAACTTCCCTTCAGGTCTTGGGACTACATCGCAAACATCATTCTTCATGATCGACGGATCATGGCATTCTTCCCATATCCTGGAAACTTCAATATCTTCAATAGATAATTTTGTTGCTGAACAAATGTTGTAGTTCTTCTTTTGTAGGTGATGGCATACGATCTTTCCTACACAACAAGTTAAATTGCATGATTAGAAAACATCTCATAGTTTTCAGAACAAATTCTTACACATAAAGAAATATATCATACAGTCATGCAATTATCTTAGCCAATTCTTCAATACAACATTTATCCATATCCCGTAACTTTATAGATACCTTCCAATCTCTACCAGAACATTGTTAAGAGTGTGCACAACTCCCAACATGTCAGCAAAGAGGTTTCATTCTAGATAAGTAGCAATGGAATGTTGTACAGTGTCATAGGCCACTTACCCATGCATATTAGTAGTATATTGTTCATCAATGCAACTATTCTAATATGCATAATACACAACCTAATTCTAGGAACATCAGTATATACATTATTGAACAGTATTATTTAAACAATAAAATATGCAAGCAATGACAATTCAAATACTTATCTTTGTTTGTTTGTTGGGTTGACTCCCTCTTAGTCTTTGCTTCTTTTCTACAACTCCATTCTTATGTGGATTGTGAGAAGTGGTCAACTCCCTCTGAATATCTGCATCCTTGCAGAAACTACTGAAGTGTGCTCCTTTGCTTTCTTGCAGGAACAACTAGAGTGTGCTCCCTCTTGATCTTTGCTTCCTGGATTACCTGTCCTTGAACTTACATCCATCATTAATCACTATGCATGCTTATTAGTATCATCATTGTGTTATCCTTGAGGTCTCATACATAATCACACATTTATTAGTATAATCTTAATACTATCAAAACATAATAATCTTAAACATGTGTATTCATGATCATTCACAGATAATAAACATTAGTATTCAAGGTTTCAGGGAAGTCTTCTTTTGCTCATACATTTTATTATTTGATCATAGGACTCTTCTGGTTAGTTGAATCATCAATCAATATAAGAGATATAATATGCATAAAACCTGTGATTATTCAAACCTATACCTTCATGATTCTTCTGGTTAGTAATATCATCAATTATGGTAAGAAACATAATATGCATACAACCATGATTATTCAAACCTATGACTTCATGAATAATCATTATCAACAACACAATAGTATAAGATCCTAACACAAGGTAGGATTCTAGCTTGATATAGGAAAAACATACCTGGATTAGCATGCTAGCTAGTTATGTCTAACATACCCGCATAATGTCTTCTGGTTCTCTTCAGTGACTTGTGCTAGTAACCTGCATGTCTCATAAGTTAACCATTGTAGAACCAAGTTATACATACCTCGAAAGTAGATCTTCTATGTGATCCATGACAATGGATGAATCTTTGTCTTCATGTCACCATGAGCATATGTTCTTGAAGTAGAACATGATTTGACTTTCTTGGTGTACCTTTTGTGTTAGCAAACAACATAAACCTCATACAACATCACAATGCATCAATACAATCATAAGTGTCAAAACCTTAATCAATGAATATCTTCTATTAAGGCGATACGACAAGTCCAATAATTAATCAAGATTGTATTGTAATGATATGAAGACGAATATATGATAAACTTAACCATGAAACATACCTGTAATCCATACCTGTCAAGATTGCTTGTAATCTTCTTATGGAAGGCCTTAGCCTCATCTCCCTCTGAGACAGGAACTTCTTCACTTATGCAGGTGACCAATCCATCTTCTTCTAGGATTAACCCAATCCACTTGATTTGCAGGAACTGGATCTTGAGCTGTAATAGGGTTTGTCAGAGAAACCCCAAAAATTCAAACTTTGAATTTCAAACTTCCGAAAGGATAGAAATATGCGCCTTGATGAGCTGATCAAGCTGGTATATTCAGAATTTGAAAACTGCAAAGTTTCACTCCTCAATTTTGCCTTTGAAACTTTCGGATTCGCTGGATGTGACCTCAAACTAGGGTTTGATGAAGCCCACTCTTCTTCCCAATCAAAAGGTATGATCCAAATCTCTAAGCTTCTATTTTATGAGGAGCTTCCAGCCGTGGTCACAGATTTCAAAAATTCCCATTTTTGCAGAAGCCCTAATTTTCCACTTTTCTGATCAAAGTCCCGAACTAAGGTCTGATCAAGCCTGGCCTTCTGCCCAACCAAAAATTCTGATCTTGGTCTCTAAATTTTGATTTTGATGAGTAGCATCCAGCCGTGGTCTCCGAATACAAAAATTCCAACTTTCTCCAAAGCCCTAAATTCCGGAAGCCATGAATGAAGGTACTCAAAAATAATTATGTTTTGACATAAATATGTACCTGATTGTTTCTGGTGTAACTACGAACTTTTAGATCCATAGGGTCTGAAAAAGCTTCTTGAGATATCCCGACCTGTTATCTTTCCATCCCGACAGGTCTAACCTCAATTGGATTCTCTGAGAGAGAGTTATGCCAAGTGTCGCAACGTGACCTGTTTATGGGTTAATACAGGAGAGCGAACTTGTATGGAGTGCCACGTGTCACTGTTTCAACTTCGGCCTCTGAAAATTTTTCCTGAGATATCCCGACCTATTATCTTTCCATCCTGACAGGTCTGACCTCAATTGGATTCCCTGAGAGAGAGTTATGCCAAGTGTCGTAACGTGACCTGTTTATGAGATAATACAGGAGAGCGAACTTGTACGGCGTTCCACATGTCACTGGTTCAACTTCGGCCTCTGAAAACTTTTCTTGAGATAGTACAGACTGTGTACTACCTATCAATTTTTATGAAATTTCATTTGGAGCTTCCTAGCCCAAGTTATCACCTTTTTCCCAAGGTCACCTGATTTTGACTCAGATCTGGAAGAGGCAGAAACCCTATATTGTACAGATCATAAATCACAAAGTACAACGAATTAGAGGTTTTCCTTTGGAAACAAGGTACATGGGGATTTAATCTTAGACCTGTAAAGGTTTTAGATCCGAAAAATTTGCCAAAACGGATTTATAGCGAAAGTGCTACAATGACTAGTTTTTGCTATATCAAGCCCTAGCATCGTAAGTGCAACAAGTGTCATACATGCCATATCATGCCTTCTTTCAGGCTAGCTCTAATACCATGTTAAATTTTCAGAATTTACTTCAATCTGATCTAGGATCTTAACTGAGAGAACAACATGTACATCAAATCTACAGCATATCATTCATGGACACAATAATGCAAGCACAGAAGAGACACAGAGTTTACTTGGGGAAAACCATAAAGGTGAAAAACCCCAATAACTTCCTCAGAGATAGATAGAGCAATGATACAACCAGAATACAAGAGATAGTCTTCTCCTAGCAGTAGATCCTCCTCCTCCACAAGTGCGCCACTCTCCACAGTGTGAGTGAGAGAATAGAATGTGTAAAATGAGAGAGACACACTCTCTATTTATACACTAACTTGACTTGACCTTTACTCAACTAGGTCGGCCTCAACTTAACCACTTAACATAATGCTGACTAGGCCGACCCCCACTAGGGTGGTCTAATAACCCTTTGACCCACATGGCCGACCCCCAATAGGGTGGTCTAATAACCCTTTGACCCACATGACTTATACAGGACCGACCCCAACAAGGTGGTTTAATAACCCATCAAGTATAAGTTACGACACTTACAATATAAATGATGACACTTTCGTATAGAGGAATAATAACATCTCTATAGGAATACAATATGCATATATGTGAAATACATTCCGAAGTTACATATACATCAACAGGAATTAAAAAAATGCCTATCTTTGGTGATCCTCAATTAATGATTAACTGGATGAAGGGGGAAACTCACTGCCAGAGCCTCTACTTGCTAACTCTGCTGGAGGATACGCGTAGAACTAGCACATACTTTGATTATATCTCTTTCAAGCATATTTACAGGGAACACAACACAGAAGCAGATAAGTTGTCCAAGTCAGGCTTATCCTTGGAAAAAGGATTATGGCACATAATGCAAAATGATGGGCTGATATGCATTCACTACTAGTACAGATTGGTTATCCAGTTCTCGTCATAATTCACGTCATTTGATGAATTTTGGAGACATTTTTTTTAAATGAGTTAGATTGAGACAATGCAAATAATGCCAATATGGGATGTTGTCCTTTTATCTTTTTTATTATAAGAAATAGTATGAATACACTTGATATAGCAAAAGTCAGAGTTTTGTCGTAACTCTGAAATATGAAAATACATGTATAAGTTTTTACTTGATGTAAAGTTTGAGGAAGGGTAGTTTTGATGGAAGACATAAATTGTATTAGTTCTTACTTGATGTAACAAGGAAGGGTAGCCTTGATGGCTGTCAAAAACTAGAAAGTTGGAATGCTGAAAAGCATCTGAAAAAATGTAATATCCTATAATAATATTACGAGTTTTTTTTCAAAGTAAAAAAAATATAAAATGTGATTATAGTCACATAACATAACATGCTAATATAAACAAAATAATCTTAAACATGCATGTTTTCATAGTGGTAAGTCAATCTTTTAATACTTTAAGAAGTCATAAAAAAACAAAATTGTTGCTATAGTTGATTTGATCAAACTTTCTTAAAAGTATAGTTAAAAAGTTGATTAGTATAGATCCTAACATATTTATTTAAAAACAAAATCGCTTTACATAATATTTAGAAAACTTGATATTAATAAAAGAAGTGTCCACTAAGGGCCTCCATCTTGATGTCTACGTGTAGCAAGTATGTCAATTCAACATTTTCTATCTCTGTATCTCCATGTGCTTATTGGACAATCTCCTTATCATTTACCACAGCATGGACAAATCCTTATTGACACCTTTTGATGGGAGACCAAGGAATGAGAGATCTTACTGAGACCCAAGACCAATTTATATAACATTGTACACTTTGTTTCCAACTTCTCTATTTTCCTACTTTGATGAACCACTATCTCTAAAAATTTGCATAACTAGAACTCTAAACACCAATTTGACTGGCCATTCTATTATTGAAATAAGAGATGACTACGTTAATATTCATGAGTTGGTGTTCACTTCTCCTCTAAGTGTGATGTGGGATCAATGATTCATAGAGAAAGCATAAACTATAATGGTTGTGACCGTCTATCTTTACCTAATACCATCCCCTCCAAGCTTTAATATTGACTAAGCCTATGATTTTCCAATTCACTAATTCAGTGGAGAGAATAATTGATACTACCTTGACTTGGAGCAAACCACACAGACAAGAATCCAAACAACAACACTGAGAGTGAATTGAAACATGTTGCGTTGACTCAAAGGAAACCACCTTAACCCAATACCTAATTGTCAAAGGATAGAAAAAGTCCCCTAAAACCACATTTGACACCACTCGCGGAGAATTTCTAGAAGAACAAAGCCAAACATAAGTCTCCCATGATCCCACTTGCATCACTCCCAAACATTTTAACAAATTCATAAGATTTCATTGCATACATGTGTGAATAAGTTGAAGGTAGTAGAGGTCAAGAGGGTTTAAAGTTGAAAGTCCCTAACTTGAAATTAGTATCGTCAATCCTTGATTGGGCATTAGTGCTACTACATTGTTATTGGAAGCTTCTTTTAACCCATGTAGAGCTTATTCCATGGTTTCCCATGGAATCAAAGGTGATCTCCTACCACCCCTCTTAAAATTGAAGGACATGGGGGTAGGCTTTAATCCACTTATGTGTCCATGGGTCACAAAATCATTTAATAAATCTTTCTAGATGCAACCACACACTTGACCACTACCTCAAGGTGACCCGTGACTCCAACAAAATCCCTTATAAAAATAAACATTACTTATTTCTTCATCAATAAATCCAATCCTTTTAAATGTAAAATAACTATATCATTATCACAAATAAATTATAATTAATTTAACTTAAAATATTAGCATTTTACATTTTAATTTCTCAAAATCAAAAATTAATTTACTCTTAAATTTTAAAAAGTTTAATATTCATTTTTATTATATAATTAATGATAAAAGTAATATATTTCAATTTAACTGATTTAAATATTTCAATTAGCCATTGTTTTATTTTTTCCTTCGTATGTATATCATTCTAAATATCTTACTAGAATTGAAGTATACTTTAATTAATTTGTATAATTAAATATTAAAAAAACTTCCTTAATCCAACTTTTATCACATCGTATTTCCTCTATAATCATAAAGAAAGTGTTTTTATGAATAAAGTTTGTGTTGATTATTTCTATTTGATATTGAAGTTCAATGGATAGTTCAAGAAAGGTTAACAAACACTAGGTATTTTAAATGAGAAAAAGTAACAATTTAGACTTTTTATATAATTTTTTTTTTACAATTTAGATTTTTTATATAATTTTTTGTCACATTATTAAAATTGCATTTTTAAGTGTATAAATAAATTGAGCTTCCTCAAATATATTTTTATATAATTTTTTATCACATTATAATTTGTATTTTTTTTTTTTGTAACCGAGAGGAACCTCTCCAAACCGCCCAGTGAGCGCTGTCACTAAATCACCTGGATATCAAACCCCACGAGCCGGGGCCAGCCTAAATCTTGAACAGGTTGCCAGCAGGGGTACGGCCACCATCAAGATTGTGCAGGCTTTTTCTGAGGTGCAGCAACACCTCCCCTGCAGGAATCGAAACCGAACTTTCTGCGAGGCAACCGTCAGGCCCCACCGCTGGGCTCTGCTCTCAGCCCCGTATTTATTAAAAAGTGAAAATCAACCGTAACCAATTCCATGTTCTGCAATCATCGTCAGGAATATTCTTCTCAAAATAACAAACCTTTGTTAATGGGTCCACCATAACAAACTATTTGGTCACATATAATAATTTGAAATGTTGAGACACGAAATTTGAAGAAATTTGAAGCATTATTAATGTCATACAAAACCTCAACGACTTTTGATTGCATTGAGATATGTTCTTATATTTTTGATAATAAATATAAAATAAAGATGTTTAGAAAATATAATTAAAATGGAATAAGTTAGTTAATTAATTTTATTTTTTAATTTAATAAGAGTTTTGTTATAAGTTATAATTTTATTTGATTAATGAGAATTTTGATCTTTCAATTTTGTTTGATATGGGTTTTGGTTCATTTAAAGATTATTTATATTTTGAGAATTTTAAAAATTGAGTAAATTAAAGTGGAAGATTCAATATTGAATTTTTGTATTTTTGTTTTTAGATTTAGAAGAATTGGTAGTTGTTCGAGATTATCTAGGTGAGACTCGGGTTTAAAATTAGTTGGTTGCAACTATAAACCCTAACCCTAGGCTAGTGCCAACGCCTAGCAAGAAACTCATGATTTAGAAAGGGTCGAGACGTCCAATGACACACCCAATACCGGGCGGGGCACTCTAGGGGGATGCTACCCTTTTAGCCTTATCACAACGGGCCAATGTCTCATTTGGGATTTGAACCCAAGTGGGGAGAGTGCAAAAATCACCTCCTCACCATTCAAGTTTATTTCCCCCCTCAACCACTCCACTCCATATTGAAATTATTGACAATGTTAGTATTAGAGTGAAGGAAGGGATCTTGAGTAAGACCTTAACTACAATTGGGAGGCAATATCTGTTTTCACCATAAAATTGGTGTAGGGGAACTAGGAAACATCTCTGATATATGCAACAACATGCAAGCCACATATATCGGTAATTGGCAACTCAACCTAGGGTCAAGATGTCCCAATAGGGGGGAACTACCCTTTCAACCAAGCTGTGACAAGCCAATGTGGACATTTTCCTCTAAATGACCAAAATTTCATTTATGATTTTTGAACCCGAATGGGTAGGAATTTACTCCCTCCATGTAACCAACTAAGCTACTCCCCTTTGACTAATGGTTGTAATTGTAATGGTTGGTGTTTGGTCTTAAGGATGATAAGAGGGTGGGATTTGATCCACTTATGTGTGTGTGGGGAGTGCAATGCAAGCCTCACATGTTAAACCACTACCTTTGAGTGACCCCATGGTAAATTCAAAGGTCAAATGCCCTAATGGGAATTGAAACTTGGTCACCCATGAAAAACTCTGCATTCCTGATTATTGGATCCAACCCCTTTGGGCAACAATGTTGGTCATAACCATAATCATTAGAATCTAGTTTTAAGGATGACAAGAGGGTTGGATTTGATTCACTTATGTGTGCATGGGGAACACAATGCAAGCCTCATACGTTTGACTACTAACTCCAGGTGCCCCTGTAGCAACCTTAGGGCACAAACACCCTCATGAGAATTGAACCTCAATCACCCATGAAAAGAGAAGCAATGCCTTGACTATGTGCATGTAGTTAAAAATATATATCTTCTTGAAAGAGCATGACTAGGACTAAGGAAAACCTTAGTGATGATCCTTATTGGAATATTAATTTTCCTAGAAATATTGCTTGGGGTTGAAAGCACGTTTTTTGCTCTTGAAAAAAGAAGATAAATTGTTTTTTTAAATTAATTGACTACAACTTGATTCACCATAAATCTTGAAAATATATTCTTTTTTTTTACCAAAACAAGTAGGAGATTTTATATTAAAAGGGAGGAAGAAACCTCAACAGAACAAAAGTACAGTCCAAAACAAGGCCATAATCATGAGAGTCCAGTACCATCATGGAAAGAGCTTTCAGATCCACAAAATTTCTAGTCTTCATCCTAGATTCTATCTTATACATTTTATACTTATACTGCCTAAAAGAATGGCCTAGCAAAACTATGAAAGAGAAGAGCATAAACACATTAGAAATGAAATGCCCATGGAACTTGGTCTTCTATCTAATCCGCTGAGGTATGAAGGAGGAGCCCTCTGCAGAGTCTCTTTCTTTCAGCTGTTGTTGCAGTGATTCAACTTTTTTGTTCCAAGCCTATTATCTTATCCTCCATTGTTTTAGATTGGTCTCTTTGTTGGTCCAATTGGTCTTTCAACAGGTCCAATTGAAGTTGAAAGTCCCTCCTCTCATTAATATGGTTTTGGTCATCCTGGTCTTGACATTCTTCTCGGCAGCGCTCCCTATCTCTGAGGTGTCGTTCCATCCCGCGGATTCAACGCTTGAGCCAACGAATACCATGAATTACTCGGTGAAGACCATACTTGACACAACAGAAGGGCTCACTCAGACCACCATTGCTATCCATTTAAGCTTTTTAGCGAAATTGACCACTAATTTCAGTCATCACCCCCGGAAAAGACACGAGGAGGGATCCTAAATTCTGAAATATTGTAGGAAAAGACATCCTAAAAATGATACAGGAGACTCCGGGTCTGACGATATAACAAGTGAGGAGGAGAACATATAATAATTAAAAGAATGTCCCGGCTCAAACCATATCCTTTGCAATTTAAGACTGAGCGTCTGGTATCTGATACACCGTACGCCTTCCCTTGGAAATTGGCTATCATAATTTTGCCTCTACACGAACCTGAGTAATTCAACTCATGGAAGAGAAGGGCAACACAGGATTTGGATGTCATCATGTCCTGTTGTGACATAATAGCATTTAAGCTCTCTTGTGTGGAAATTATGAAAGAACCAACCCCTCGCTTGTAGTGTGATGCTCCCCAAGCGCGTAGATCTAGACCTCTTGATTTAAGAATGTGTCTCATCCTTGTCATAACCATGATGATTGCCCCTTTAAGGCAGTTCCACTTGTCATTTGAATTAAGCTTAATTCTAAAATATTGTTCCCTAGCTAGGATAGGAACCCTCAACACCTTATGGAATTTTTTCATTGTGTTCTTCACCAAGATGATGTAAAAAATTACCTTAGGAATTCTCTTCAGATTTTCCAAAATTCTACTTTGGATCCCTTCCAAGGAGGAGTTTTACAGAGGAGATCGGTATTTAACCACTTTAATTGCAAGTTTCGAGTCTCCAAGAATTAGGACATCTGAAATTCCCTTCTTGATGAGCATGTTTGTCCATTGCCATAAGGCCAACAGTTCCACCTGGTTATTTGAAGCCTTGTCTAGACTTCAAGAAAATGAATCCACATTTATTCCTCCAAGGTCAAAGAGTAACCCCCACCCACAGCTGCCGCCCCGGGGCTCCCTTTCGTTGCTCCATCGAAAAATAAAGTGGCCTTGCTTTGCTTCTATTTCCAACTTGAAAAATATATCTTAAAAAACCTTCTACACCATTTAACAAAAGTGAAATTCTACTCCTTCATTTATATATATATATATATAAACAAAAACTATATTTTAAATTTTATGAATAATGACTATATAAATTAACGTTGAACATCAAGTTAGATTTGCAAATCTACCACGCCTTAAGGGATGGTTATCTTTTATTTTGGCATTTCATGTATAATATGTGAATGGCCACATAGATGTAACGCAATGAATTTTTAAAAAATAATTATCATCGTGTATAATATGTGAATGGCCACATAGATGTAACGCAATGAATTTTTAAAAAATAATTATCACCATTTCGTATTGTGTAAGGAACAAACATTAATGGTGGCAATTAATATTCTTCATAAAAACTACAAACATTACATCTATATTTGACATTGTTAATGGGCCCACCATGATAAACGATTTGGTCAGATATAATAATCTAGATGGCCAAGTAGAGAATTTGGAGCATATTGGAATATTAATAATGGCCCCCCACCCTGAGACACTATTTGGTTAGATAGAGACACTATAAACTCAATTTTTTTTTTATTAATGTGAGGATGAGATCATGTTTACAAAATATGATATTAAAGTTATTGATAATGTCAATATTATAAATAGAAAAGATACTATGATATCACTATAAAGATAAATATTTTAAAATCAATTTTTATATTAGCAAAGTTTTAGTGTGAATAATGTTTTATAAACTATTTATTTATTATATTTACTATGTATGTAATATTACAACTTTTTTAGGGATATATTTAAAATTCATTTAACTTTATATCTATCAAGCATGGAAAAATAAAAAATAAAAATTAAAGATAAATGTTTTGTCATCTAAAATATATTATAAAATAAGTATATTTAGTATTATAAAATAAGTATATTTCTTTATTTTAGTTTATTAGTGTTACACATATTAGACATCTTAGTTTTAATTTGCGTTGTAAGGGCATCTCACATTTCTCCGTGCAAAAAAGTTGTGGGATAAGGCAATTTTTTTGTCGATCATGACTAGAATGTCATAATTAGCATATGAGACCCATCTTGCAAGGATGCACTCACTTTACTTAGTGTGCCTCTTCCTTGTGGCATGGATCAAGAGTCAAGTCAGACTTCTAAATTCCATATGCCTTAAGGGATGACTTATCTTGTATTTTATCATTTTGCATGCAATATGTGAATGGTCACAAAAATGTAACGATGTAATGGATAAAAAAAGTTCGTCGTAAATCTTTGGAGTACTTTGGCATTGACTTTTTCATTGAGTATTTGTATTTGTCGATAGGAGTGGAATACTTTGAGATTATCTTTTGCATTGAGCATTTATACTTGTCCATAAGAGTGGATATAGTAAACCTAAACCAACAAATCTAGTAGTTGACAATTGTTTGAACTCATAACATTAAACTCTTCCAAAAACATGTTATTTTTGACAAATTTTTTCTTCAGTTTATTATAACTTTTAACCATAAACATCAATGTGAATACTCTTTAGACTATTGGAAAAGTATTTGAGATATATACAATGTTTCTATTATATAATTTTTAAACAATATTTCCAATTATCAAAAAAAAAACCACTAAAATGAATCCCATTAACCATTTTTTCATATTATTGTCTTCGTGCCACTATAGGGCAGGATAGTAATCCTAATAAGGACGAGGAGATGAGATTTGGTAAAATAGGGCCACTTAGCACAATGAACCACAAACTACTAAACGATTAAGATACGACTTTAAAATTATTGTTTCATCATGTCCTTAAAGGTGAAATTGACAATAGCATTTGATTTTTTATTTCTTATTTCCTTCTGTTTGGACCTTTACATCACTCTGTGTCCAATCTAGCCTTGTGGATTCATGTGCGCTACATATATAGAGAACATCAATCTGGTCAAGTGGATCCAAGTGTTCTTCATGGTGTAGTGTATGATACTTCTCTTTGCACTATTCATTAGTGGTTTAAATTACTATTTCATTATATATTGGAGTTTATCTTATGTTATAAATAAAGGGGAATATTCAAAAATTAAACAAAGAATTATGTTATGAAAATATGTTTAAAAGTTAGTTATTATATTGATTTATTAAAAATAGGTATAGCACTTATGTGGAGTTGTTTAATTACTAGATTGTTTGGATTCATATCTAACCAAACTCATCAAACCATGATCCAAAAATGCTAATATAATGTTTAAATAGGTCCAAAAAATTTAATAGTTAGACGACTCCCACTTGTACCTTTCATAATCCAAAAAGTACAAGATGTATAGAACATTCAAAAACAAGAGTTAAAGATATAAGTAAAGGTTGGTTAAAGCCTATTTTGAGTAAATGTGGAGATAGAAGGAGGAGAGGTTAGGATTTCATATTTGTGAGTTATCTATAAGAATTTTTTAAGATTTGATGTCTTGGATAATTTGATTAGCCATATACTTGCATTAACGTCGCTCTTGATAGCTTTTATTGTAATTTTTTGGTTAATGAATCTTAGGTAGGTTGTTAGAAGGCTAGAGGGGGCTATATGGCGTCCCATATTCTTGATTTATCTCTGAAATTCTTCTATCTCAAAGTTCTTAAAAAAGCACAAGGTTGTGTGGAAGTTGTCTCAAAGGTGGTCCATGAGGTAATGAGATTCCTACTCGTGAAATTTCTATTGAAATTGTTGTTAGTGAAATTTGAATATGGTATTGTTTGAGATGGGATGACACGTCACACCCTATTAAGTTATTTTGTGGGTAGAGTCTCCTTCGAAGCTTTAATTAAGGCTTGGACTAAGGAAACTTGTGAGTCCTATGGGTGGGTTTGCATGTCTACTCAAAGCCCAATGAAGGATATTTTTAGCATACTTTTAAGAAGGATAAGCATGCCATTAAGATGGTTATGCAGACTCCATGGATGTGTCATAATACCCTTGTCATTCTATTTGAATGATGGCATCATGAGTCCTCTACTAATAAGTTTGTCCAATTACATCATTTCATCTAGGTTCATTTCTCAAGCCTTTCAATGCAATTCCAAAATCTTCTTGAAAACAATGATCTTAACCCGTCTCGATAAAAAACATGAAATAACCATTTTATTGAAATAATTATAATTTGTATTAAAAGATGGTTATGGTCACACCATAAAAAAAATTAATATAAACAAAAATAAGCTACCATAAGTCAATCTTTTAAGAAGTTGCAAAAAAACAAAATTGTTGCCTATAAGTTGATTTGAACATACTATCTTAAATGTATAACTAAGAAACTGACTAATATAGATCCTAACATACCAATCTAAGATAAAAACTACCTCACACAACATTTTAAAAGCCTAATATTAATAAAAGAAAATTCCTACCAAGGGCTTCGTGCTTGAATCCTACTTATAGATGGCACATGAATTCAACATTTTCCATCTCTAGATCTCCATGTGCTCATTGGATAGTCTCCTAATCCTTTACCACGTTGGGGATGGAGTCGATTGATGCCTTTATATGGGAACCCAGGGAATGAGATCTCCTAGTGAGAACCAAGATCAATTCATACAATATTTTACACTTTGTTTCCAACTTCTCTATTTGCATACTCTAATGAACCACTATCTCTGAAATTTATGCATAGATGTAAATCTAAACATCAATTTGACTAGCCATTCTATTATTGAAATGAGAGAGGGATACCTAAATGTCTGTGAAGTGGCATTCACTTCTCTTTTGAGCACAACACATGTCTGATTACTCACAGAGTAATCATCATCTAAAATGGTTGTGACTGACCATCCTTACCTAATACCAACCCCTCCAAACTTTAATACTGACTAATCATGTGATTGCCCAATTTGATATGATGGAGATAATAATTGACACTACCCATACCTAGAGAAAACCATGAAGCCTATACCATACTATTGGGAGTTATTGCTCCAACTCAAAGGAACCCACCTCGACCCAACAACTAATTATAAGAGGATAGACAGAGTCCCCCAAAACCACATTCGACACCACTCATAGAGAATTTCCAAAAGAATGAAGCCATGAATAAGTCTTGAATGATCCCACCTATATCACTCCCAAAAAGTTTAACAAATTTGTAAGCTTTCATTGCATACATGTGTGAATAAGTTGAAGCTATCGAAGTTGAGAGGGTTTAAATGCATGTCCCTTTGCTTTGAAGAAATCACCACTTGTCTAGGCATGCTTCCACCACTCTTAAGTTTTAGACTATGGTTGTAAATTCTATCATTCATGGGAGATGGGGGTAAGATAACCACCCCCCCCACTCGTTTACCCTTATTGATCCAAGTTCGAGCAAAACTACTCCATTTTCCATACGGTCTGCATGGACTTTGAAGGCCCTCAAAACTTGGTAGTATTCTATAGATTCAAATCTCCTCAACACCCCTTGAATTTAATAGATGAGCCTTTCTAGATTCATATCTTTGTGGTTTAATTGATTTTTTTTTCAATGTGGTTCACAGCAATCATTGGCATGCACTACATCCACAGAAACCTCTTCTTTATCCCTTGAGGGGTGTAGGGCGGACATAATATGTCAGAACATAGGGTGGTTCAATTAAGAGCCCAGCATGTCATTTAGAAGGAATTGAACCTGGGTGGGGAGGTTATCAATCAGTACTCCCAACCACCCAAGCTACATACTTGTAGTTCAATTTATTTATCATATGCATGATTATAATTGTTGATTCCCCTATTACAATAAGATTTGTGATCCCTAAATTGAACTTAATATATTTAATCCTTGATAGAGAGGCAATGCTTCTGCTTGGTTATTCAAAGCTTATCCTAAACCCCATGCAAAGCTTATTTCAACGGTTTCCCTTAAGATCAAAGGCAATCCCCCCACACCCACAACCCCTCCTAAAATTGAAGGGCATGGGAATGGGATATGATCCACTTATGTGTGCAAAGCTTATTTCAAGGTTTTCCTTAGGATCAAAGGCAACCCCCCCCACACCCACAACCCCTCCTAAAATTGAAGGGCATGGGAATGGGCTCTTATCCACTTATGTGTACTAGTCATGAAGTCATTTAATATAATATATCTAGGTGCAACTACACGTTTGTCCACTACCTCTAGGTAACCCATAGCTCCAAGAAAACCCCTCATGAAATTGAACCTTGCTCACTAGTGAAAATCTTCATGCTTCTCATCAGTAAATCAAATTCCTTTAAGCGTAAAATACTATCTTATTATCGTAGATAATTCACAATTAATTTCACCTCAAAATTTTATATTTTATATTTTGATTTCTCAAATCATAACATAATTTATCATTGATATATCACATAACATGTTTAATATTTTGCATTTTGATTCCTCAAATTTAAAATATAAATAAAAAGTTAAAACTTCATTTTTTTAAAAATAATTAGTTATATAATTTATCATAAAAAATGTAGGTTACTTCAAATATTTTATAAAATAATTAATTACATAATTTGTTATAAAATTTAGTTGTTTAAATTTTTTAAATTATTTCATATTGATAAGTTGGTTTTTTGTCTTCTTCTTTATATCGGTCTAAGAAATTATTACAATTGAAAGATACTATAACTAAATTAATTACCCTACATCATTCAATAAAATTTCAAAAAATAATTTTCCTTTTAAAATCCGAATTTTCATTTCCACAATCTCTCTATTCTCACTATAAAAAAAAACTATATCCATAGACAAAGTTGGTCTAGTTAATTACTTGATATTGAGGCTCAATGAATAGTTAAGGCCATTCAAAAAGCATTGACAAAGACCAAGTATTTTAGGTGATTGAAGGATTAAAAGAATGTTTTATAAAAAACAATGACAATGAAAGCATCATAAAATCCAAGTCTTTAATCGCGGAAAAAAAAAATCCAAGTCTTTAAAAACATTACATCGAAAACCATAAAAATGACAATGCAGCGTGAAAGTTAGTATTATAAAAGGTATTTTTTAAATATATTTTTGAAGTAGTTGATATGGATTTAGTATTATATTTTATTATTAATACTAAAATTTGATAGGAGATTTTTTTTTAATTATATAAAAAGATTTAACGTTAAATTTTACAATTTTTTTAAATTTTTTAATTAAAATTGATAAAAATATTATAAAAAAATAAAATCTTGATATTTAGAAAGAATCAAAGAATTTTCGATTGTATATCATATTACATAATGAAATTTAAATTCAAGTAAGAAGTATAACAACATTTTTTTCAACTACTTAATCTATACTCTAGTAATATTATTCCTAAAAACTACACACCTTTCTTAAAAAAACCCACCATAACAAACTATTTGGTCACATATAATAATCTTAAACATTCAAACAATTTGAAGCATTTTAATATATAAAATAAAAGCTTAATTAATGTCGTACAAAATTTCAACATTATTAAATTGCATTCTTTATGTTCTTAAAGGTAATATTTACAAAATAAAGATATATATGTTATGTTGAAATGGAATAAATTAACTAATTGATAAATTTAATTTTTTATTTATTGATTTTTTTTCCAAATTTATTAAGAATTTTATTATAAGTTATAATTTTATTTGAATGATGGTAATTTTGGACTTTGAAACTTTACTTTCAAGAATTTTGGTTCTTTTAATTGATGATGATGATGATGATGATGATTAACGTCCACTGAAACCAACTTTGGTCTATCGGACCGTAAGAAGGTTATTACTTGGTTTGGCTTAAACTTTTGTTCATATGCTCAAAAAATCTTAGAAAGAAGCTTTCCAAGATCACTATAGTTTTGGCAAGTCAGGAGGTTAGAAAGGTTTGTATTGTAGTAAATACTATGAAACTTAAATTTAATGTGGGTGTAAGCAGGACACTCTAAGAGAAAGTGATTTCCATCCTCAACGCTCATAGACTCACAAAGATGGCAAAACCCTTTCCTCCCACGGAGTTTTGGGAATAGACCAATGCCCTATTTTGCTATGGAGTTCATGAGAGTTTGTTCTAATCTTGGCTATATTCATTTTCTTCTTTGAACTAGTTACTATCGAGAGATCATTCTGATCTTCCAAATTAGGGTTAATGACCTCCTTATAGTATCTTAGTTTTCTCTTAATCGCTAAATTTTTCTCGCACCACAATTTTCTCTTTAAAATTAGAAGAAATAATATTTTTGACATTATCGACAATCTGCAAAGTGTCATTTTCATCAATGCCCCAATGGTCTAACCAAGCCATCGTATGTTTACACCAACTTCACTTGAGGCGTAATTAGTTTTGACTTGAATTACAATTTATATTATGAAAAATTTGAAAAAAATAGTAGATCAAAGTAGAACTTTATCTTGTCAATAAAAAACTCACCAAAAAGATTGAGTTTGTCCAATTGTCAACTCACTTCATAATGATATTATTGAAAATGTGTTTTTTAACCATGAGAATAGGTAATTGGTTGGGATTACCTAGGTGAGCCCGAAGTTCATTGACAATGTTAGTGTTGGAGTGAGAGAAGGGGTTTTGGGTAAGACCTTCGCTATAATTGGGCGGAATTGCCTTTTTTAAGCATAAAATTGTAGGTTAACTACGCAACCTCCTCGATATATGCAACAACTTGTAAGCCACATATATCAGTAATCATTAACTCAACCTAGGGTCAAGATGTCCCAATAGGGTGGTGCTACCCTTTCAGCTAAGATATGATGGACCCACACGATAATTTTCCTATAACGACCAACATGTCATTTACAAAGATTTGAACTCAAGTGGGGAGGAACTTACTTCCTCCATGTAGCCATCTGAGCTACTCTCTTTTGATTAATGTAATAGTCATAGCGATTAGTGTTTGGTTTTAAGTATGACAAGAAGGTTGGCTTTATCCACTTATGAGTGTGTTGGGAGTGCAATGTAATCCTCACACATTCAACTGGTACCTTCGGGTGCCCCCATGACAACCACAAATGTTGAACGCCTCATGGGGATTTAACCTTGGTCACATGTGAAAAACTCCTCATTTTCTCATAAGTGGATCCAACCCCTTTAGGAAACAACTATGGTTGTAGCTATAATGGTTAGTGTGATCTTAAGGATGATAAGAGGGTGGGATTTGATCTACCTATGTATGAATGGGATTGTAATGCAAGCCTCACATGCCGGACCCTAGATATAGGTACCCATAATACCATCTGGTTTAGCCATTGGACATATTATTGTTGTTGTTATGTTGGACATAGTGGCACAAGGTGCTTGGGCTATGGTTTGCACATTATTATTATTTTTAATATGTTGAACTTATAAAATAAAAACAACCAGACAATCGATGCCACAAAAGAGAGTATGAGGAACCGTGATGTTATGAGCAAGGGGTTGTGGAAAAGTGTTTGCCTATGTGTGTTGAGCCTATGTTGATGTTGTACACCCTTCTTATGTATTTGACGGACCCTCTTGGTTATGCACCCTGATGTGTTATGTCACTCCTTGGTTTTATTTACCCTGAGATTAATTCTTTTATTTGAGGATTTTAGTCCCTCTCTCACCTAGTGCACCCTCATGAGTTGGATTAGTGTGTCTCTTGGTGTAGCCACTTGATGTGTAACTCCAGTTTACTATTCTGGGAATGCAACTCTCATGCTTGTGTCCCTCTCTCTCCCAATTCGAATTGCTCAAGAAGGAATTCGATTTGCTTATGTTGGCTAGTCACACTTATGTGTTGGTTCATGCTTTTTCTCTTGTGCTTGTGTTTGGCACTTGTGGTTCAATTTTGCTGCTCTTGGTATGAGATCCTTGCTGGTCATTGTGCCCTTATGGAGCCTGTGCTCAAGCTGAGTTACTCTAGAGCCACTGGTGTATGTATTGGAATTTCCTATGGAGATCTTGGATTGGTAGTAGGGGTGAGGTCCACTACCATTGGATTTGAGGTTGTACAGAGCTGTGTATTGCCTCTAGAGATCCTGGTTTGGCAACATGGCTGAGGTCCACTGCCTTGGATTTTAGGTTGTCCTACAGCCACTAGAATTTCCCCGGATTGGAAGTGCTACTTGCCATTGGGTTGTGTTGGACCGTTGTCCTGGAGCCACTAGAATTTCCCTGGAGTGGAAGCAGAGGCCACACTCGCCATTGGGTTGTGGTTGGACTGATTTCTTGAGCGAATGTGTGGTTGAGTGCACTCTTGCTTGTGGCATCATGGCTCCGGCTCAGGGGTTACCATTGCAAAATGATTTTTGTATTGCATTGTGTCTACGGCTGGGTGGAACATGGCACGGTCGATTCCAGTTGCGAATTTCTCATATGCATGATTATAATTGTTGAGTCCCCTTAACCCAATACCTAATTGCTAAAGGATAGACAGAGTCACCTAAAACCACATTTGACACCACTCACGGAGAATTTCTAGAAGAACAAAGCCAAACATAAGTCTCGTATGATCCCACTTGCATCACTCCCAAACATTTTAACAAATTCATAAGATTTCATTGCATACATGTGTGAATAAGTTGAAGGTACTAGAGGTCAAGAGGGTTTAAATGCATGTCCCTTCACTTTGAAGAATCATTTCCACTTGTCTAGGCATGCTTCCACTATCTTTAATCTATAGATTATTGTTATATCATTCATGGGAGATGGGGTAAGCTAGGAACCCCCCCCCCCCCCCCCCAATTTACCCTTATTGATCTAAGTTCAAGGAAAACTACTCCATTTTCCATACAGCCTGCATGAATGTTGAAGACCCTCAAAACTTGGTAGTATTTTGTAGATTAAAAACTCCTAGACACCTCATGAATTCTATAAATGAGACTTGTTAGACCGGTATTTGTGTGGGTCAAAATATTTCTCATATGCATGATTATAATTGTTGAGTCCCCTATTACAATAAAACTCTTAATCCCTAACTTGAAGTTAGTATCGTCAATCCTTGATTGAGCATTAGTGCTTCTACATTGTTATTGGAAGCTTCTTTTAAACTCCATGTAGAGCTTATTTCATGGTTTCCCATGGAATCAAAGGTGATCCCCCTACCACAACCTATCACCCCTCTTAAAATTGAAGGACATGGGGGTGGGCTTTGATCCACTTATGTGTCCATGGGTCACAAAATCATTTAATAAATCTTTCTAGGTGCAACCACACATTTGACCACTACCTCAAAATCAAAAAATAATTTACATTTTAATTTCTCAAAATCAAAAAATAATTTACATTTTAATTTCTCAAAATCAAAAAATAATTTACTCTTAAATTTTAAAAAGTTCAATATTCATTTTATCATAATGATAAAAATAATATATTTCACTTTAACTAATTTAAATATTTCAATTAGCCATTGTTTTATTTTTTCCTTCGTATGTATTATCATTCTAAATATCTAACGAGAATTGAAGTATACTTTAATTAGTTAATCCAACTTATCACATCGTATTTCCTCTATAATCATAAACAAAGTGTTTTTATGAATAAAGTTTGTGTTAATCATTTTAATTTGATATTGAAGTTCAAGGGATAGTTCGAGAAAGATTAACAAACACTAAGTATTTTAGATGGGAAGAATTCTAAACATTTAACAATTTAGATTTTTTATATAATTTTTTGTTAGATTATAATTTTTATGGTTGAAATTGCATTTTTAAGTGTATAAATAAATTGAGCTTTCTCAAATATATTTTTTATACAATTTTTTAAATAAATTGAGTTTCTTTAAATATTTATATTACATTAAAATCGTATAATCGTAATAAATAATATATGTAATTCTAATTTTTTTTTAAAATTTTTATTGATTTTCCAACAAAAGTGATAAAAAAATATAAGGCATTTTATGATAAATTGATTATAAAACTTAGATGATAAATTGAATATAAAAATGTTCTACAAAATATATTGAAAATGAAATAAAACTCTTAAAAAACAACATGACAATGAAATAACTAAAATGTCAATGTCCTGTTTTGGATTCGAAACGTCGATTTTTAAATATGGATACTGTGGGTTCTCCGATTTCTCCTGCAATGTAAATGTGATTATAAAACTTAGATGATAAATTGAATATAAAAATGTTCTACAAAAATATATTGAAAATGAAATAAAACTCTTAAAAAAAACATGACAATGAAATAACTAAAATGTCAATGTGAATGTAAAGTGATAGTATATATATAATTTATTAAAAAGTGAAAATCAACCGTAACCAATTCCATGTTGTGCAATCATCGTCAGGAATATTCTTCTCAAAACAACAAACCTTTGTTAATGGGCCTCTATTTGGTCACATATAATAATTTGAAATGTTGAGACACAAAATTTGAAGCATTATTAATGTCTTACAAAACCTCAACGACTTTTGATTGCAGTGAGATATGTTCTTATATTTTAGATAATAAATATAAAATAAAGATGTTTAGAAAATATGATTAAAATGGAATAAGTTAGTTAATTAATTTAATTTTTTTAATTTAACAAGAGTTTTGTTATAAGTTATAATTTTATTATAGGATTAAAATGGAATAAGTTAGTTAATTAAATTTTTTTTTTTTAATTTAATAAGAGTTTTGTTATAAGTTATAATTGTATTTGATTAATGATAATTTTGATCTCTCATTTTGTTTGATATGGGTTTTGGTTCATTTAAAAATGATTTATCTTTTGAGAATTTTAAAAATTGAGTAGATTAAAGTGGAAGATTTAATATTGAATTTTTGTATTTTTGTTTTTAGATTTAGAAGAATTGGTAGTTGTTCGAGATTATCTAGGTGAGACTCGGGTTTAAAATTAGTTGGTTGCGATAATAAACCCTAACCCTAGGTTAGTGCCAATGCCTAGCAAGAAACTTACGATTTAGAAAGGGTCGAGACGTCCAATGACACACCCAAGACCGGGGCGGGGCACTCTAGGGGGATGCTACCCTTTTAGCCTTATCACAACGGGCCAATGTCTCATTTGGGATTTGAACCCAGGTGGGGAGAGTGCAAAAATCACCTCCTCACCATTCAAGTTTATTTCCCCCCTCAACCACTCCACTCCATATTGAAATTATTGACAATGTTAGTATTAGAGTGAAGGAAGGGATCTTGAGTAACGACCTTAACTATAATTGGGAGGCAATATCTTTTTTCACCATAAAATTGGTGTAGGGGAACTAGGCAACATCTCTTATATATGCAACAGCGTGCAAGCCACATATATCGGTAATTGACAACTCAACCTAGGGTCAACATGTCCCAATAGGGGGGGCACTACCCTTTCAACCAAGCTATGATGGGCCAATGTGGACATTTTCCTCTAAATGACCAAAATTTCATTTATGAGTTTTGAACCCGAATGGGGAGGAATTTACTCCCTCCATGTAACCAACTAAGCTACTCCCCTTTGACTAATGGTTGTAATTGTAATGGTTAGTGTTTGGTCTTAAGGATGATAAGATGGTAGGATTTGATCCACTTATGTGTGTGTGGGGAGTGCAATGCAAGACTCACATGTTAAACCACTACCTTTGAGTGACCCCATGGTAAACTCAAAGGTCAGATGCCCTGATGAGAATTGAAACTTGGTCACCCATGAAAAACTCTGCATTCCTCATTATTGGATCCAACCCCTTTGGGCAACAGTTTTGGTCATAACCGTAATGATTAGGATCTAGTTTTAAGGATGACAAGAGGGTTGGATTTGATTCACTTATGTGTGCATGGGAAGCACAATGCAAGCCTCATATGTTTGACTACTAACTCCAAGTGCCCCCGTAGCAACCTTAGGGCACAAACACCCTAATGAGAATTGAACCTTGATCACCCATGAAAAGAGAAGCAATGCCTTAACTATGTGCATGTAGTTAAAAATATATATCTTCTTGAAAGCACATGACAAGGACTAAGGAAAACCTAGATTTTAAATGTTATGAATAATAACTATATAAATGAATGTTGAACATCAAGTTAGATTTGCAAATCTACCACGCCTTAAGGGGTGGTTATCTTTTATTTTGGCATTTCATGTATAATATGTGAATGGCCACATAGATGTAACGCAATGAATTTGCAATGAATTTTAAAAAAATAAGTATCAGCATTCTTATTGTGTAAAGAACAAACATTAATGGTGGCAATTAATATTCTTCTTGACATTACATCTATATCTATATTTGACATTGTTAATGGGGCCCACCATGATAAACGATTTGGTCAGATATAATAATTTAGATGGCCAAGTAGAGAATTTGGAGCATATTGGAATATAAATAATGGCCCCACCCTAAGACACTATTTGGTTAGATAGAGACACTATAAACTCAAAACAAAAATATTAATGTGAGGATGAGATCATGTTTACAAAATATGATATTAAAGTTATTGATAGTGTCAATATTATAATTAGAAAAGATATTATGATATCAATATAAAGATAAATATTTTAAAATCAATTTTTATATTAACAAAGTTTTAGTGTGAATAATGTTTTATAAACTATTTATTTATTATATTTATTATGTATGTAATATTACAACTTTTTTAGAGATATATTTAAAATTCATTTAACTTTATATCTATAAAGTATGGAAAAATATAAAAATAAAATTCAAGATAAATGTTTTGTCATTTAAAATATCTAAAGTTAAGATAGATTTATATTAATTTATTATATTTAGTATTATAAAATAAGTATATTTTTTTATTTTAGTTTATTAGTGTTATACATATTAGGCATCTCATTTTTAATTTGCATTGTAAGGGCATTTCACATTTCTCTGTGCAAAAAAGTTGTGGGATAAGGCAATTTTTTTGTCGATCATGGCTAGAATGTCATAATTAGCATATGAGACCCATCTTGCAAGGATGCACTCACTTTACCTTAGTGTGCCTCTTCCTTGTGGCATGGATCAAGAGTCAAGTCAGAGTTCTGAATTCCATATGCCTTAAGGGATGACTTATCTTGTATTTTATCATTTTGCATGCAATATGTGAATGGTCACAAAAATGTAATGATGTAATGGATAAAAAAAGTTCGTCGTGAATCTTTGGAGTACTTTGGCATTGACTTTTTCATTGAGTATTTGTATTTGTCTCTCAACCCACAACCCCTCCTAAAATTGAAGGGCATGGGAATGGGCTCTTATCCACTTATGTGTACTAGTCATGAAGTCATTTAATATAATATATCTAGGTGCAACTACACATTTATCCACTACCTCTAGGTAACCCATAGCTCCAAGAAAACTCCTCATGGAATTGAACCTTGCTCACTAGTGAAAATCTTCATGCTTCTCATCAGTAAATCAAATTCCTTTAAGCCTAAAATACTATCTTATTATCGTAGATAATTCACAATTAATTTCACCTCAAATTTTATATTTTATATTTTGATTTCTCAATTCATAACATAATTTATCATTAATATCACATAACATGTTTAATATTTTGCATTTTGATTCCTCATAACATGTTTAATATTTTGCATTTTGATTCCTCAAATTTAAAGTATAAATAAAAAGTTAAAACTTCATTTTTTAAAAAATAATTAGTTACATAATTTGTCATAAAAAAATATAGGTTACTTCAAATATTTTATAAAATAATTAATTACATAATTTGTCATAAAATTTAGTTGTTTAAATTTTTTAAATTATTTCATATTGATAAGTTGGTTTTTTGCTTCTTCTTTATATCGGTCTAAAAAAATTATTACAATTAAAAGATACTATAACTAAATTAATTACCCTACATCATTCAATAAAATTTCAAAAAATAATTTTCTTTTAAAATCCGAATTTTCATTTCCACAATCTCTCTATTTCACTATAAAAAAACTATATCCATAGACAAAGTTGGTCTAGTTAATTACTTGATATTGAGGCTCAATGAATAGTTAAGGCCATTCAAAAAGCATTGACAAAGACCAAGTATTTTAGGTGATTGAAGGATTAAAAGAATGTTTTATAAAAAGCAATGACAATGAAAGCATGATAAAATCCAAGTCTTTAATCGCGGAAAAAAAAATCCAAGTCTTTAAAAACATTACATCGAAAACCATAAAAATGACAATGCAGCGTGAAAGTTAGTATTATAAAAGGTATTTTTTAAATATAATTTGAAGTAGTTGATATGGATTTAGTATTATATTTTATTATTAATATTAAAATTTGATAGGAGATTTTTTTTAATTTATATAAAAATATTTAACGTTAAATTTTACAATTTTTTTAAATTTTTAATTAAAATTGATAAAAATATTATAAAAAATAAAATTCTGATATTTAGAAAGAATCAAGAAATTTTTGGTTATATATCATATTACATAATGAAATTTAAATTCAAGTAAGAAGTATAACAACATTTCTTCCAACCACCTAATCTATACTTCATTGATTAGTAATATTATTCCTAAAACTACACACCTTTCTTAAAAAAACCCACCATAACAAACTATTTGGTCACATATAATAATCTTAAACATTCAAACAATTTGAAGCATTTTAATATATAAAATAAAAGCTTAATTAATGTCGTACAAAATTTCAACATTATTAAATTGCATTCTATATGTTCGTAAAGGTAATATTTACAAAATAAAGATATATATGTTATGTTGAAATGGAATAAATTAACTAATCGATAAATTTAATTTTTTATTTATTGATTTTTTTTCCAAATTTATTAAGAATTTTATTATAAGTTATAATTTTATTTGAATGATGGTAATTTTGACTTTGGAACTTTACTTTCAAGAGTTTTGGTTCTTTTAATTGATGATGATGATGATGATGATTAATGTCCACTGAGACCAACTTTGGTCTATCGGACCGTAAGAAGGTTATTACTTGGTTTGCTTTAAATTATTGTTCATATGCTCAAAAAGCTTCGAAAGAAGCTTTCCAAGATCACTATAGTTTTGGCAAGTCGGGAAGTTAGAAAGGTTTGTATTGTAGCAAATACTATGAAAATCATATTTAATGTGGGTGTAAGCAGGATACTCTAAGAGAAAGTGATTTTCATCCTCAACGCTCATATACTCACAAAGATGGCAAACCCTTTCCTCCCACAGATTTTTGGGAATAGACCAACGCCCTATTTCGCTATGGAGCTCATGAGAGTTTGTTCTAATCTTGGCTATATTGATTTTCTTCTTTGAACTAGTCACTATCGAGAGATAATTCTGATCTTCCAAATTATGGTTAATGACCTCCTTATAGTATCTTAGTTTTCTCTTAATCGCTAAATTTTCCTCGCACCACAATTTCTCTTTAAAATTAGAAGAAATAATATTTTTGACATTATCGATAATCTGCAAATTGTCATTTTCATCGTTGCCCCAATGGTCTAACCAAGCCATCATATGTTTACACCAACTTCGCTTGAGGCGTAATTGGTTTTGACTTGAATTACAACTTATATCATGAGAATTTTGAAAAAAATAGTAGATCAAACTAGAACTTTATGTTGTCAATAAAAAAACTCACCAAAAAGATTGAGTTCGTCCAATTGTCAACTCACTTCATAATGATATTATTGACAATGTGTTTTTTAACCATGGGAATAGGTAATTGGTTGGGATTACCTAGGTGAGCTCGAAGTTCATTGACAATTTTAGTGTTGGAGTGAGGGAAGGGGTTTTGGGTAAGACCTTCGCTACAATTGGGTGGCATTGCCTTTTTTAACCATAAAATTGTAGGTGAACTACGCAACCTCCTCGATATATGCAACAACTTGTAAGACACATATATCAGTAATCATTAACTCAACCTAGGGTCAAGATGTCCCAATAGGGTGGTGCTACCCTTTCAACTAAGATATGATGGACCCACACGATAATTTTCCTATAATGACCAACATGTCATTTACAAAGTTTTGAACTCGAGTGGGGAGGAACTTACTTCCTCCATGTAGCCATCTGAGCTACTCCCTTTTGATTAATGTCATAGTCGTAACGATTAGTGTTTGGTTTTAAGTATGACAATAAGGTTGGCTTTGATCCACTTATGAGTGTGTTGGGAGTGCAATGCAATCCTCACACATTCAATTGGTACCTTCGGGTGCCCCCATGACAACCACAAATGTTGAACGCCTCATGGGAATTGAACCTTGGTCACATGTGAAAAACTCCTCATTTTCTCATATGTGGATCCAACCCCTTTAAGCAACAATTATGGTTGTAGCTATAATGGTTAGTGTGATATTAAGGATGATAAGAGGGTGGGATTTGATCTACCTATGTATGAATGGGATTGTAATGTAAGTCTCACATGCCATACCACTAGATATAGGTACCCGTAATACCATCTGGTTTAGCCACTGGACATATTATTGTTGTTGTTATGTTGGACATAGTGGCATAAGGTGCTTGGACTATGGTTTGCACATTATTATTATTTTAATTTTGTTGAACTTATAAAATAATTAATAAAATAAAAACAACCGGATGACCGATGCCATAAAAGAGAGTATGAGGAACCATGATGTTACGAGCAAGGGGTTGTGGAAAAGTGTTTACCTATATGTGTTGAGCCTATGTTGATGTTGTACACCCTTCTTATGTATTTGATGGGCCCTCTTGGTTATGCACCCTGATGTGTTATGTCACTCCTTGGTTTTATTTACCTTAAAATTAATTTTTTATTTGAGGATTGGAGTCCCTCTCTCACCTGGTGCACCCTCATGAGTTGGATTAGTGTGTCTCTTGGTGTAGGCACCTAGTGTGTAACTCCAGCTTACTATTCTGGGAATGTAACTCTCATGCTTGTGTCCCTCTCTCTCCTAATTCGAATTGCTCATGAAGGAATTCGATTTGCTTGTGTTGTCTAGTCACACTTATGTGTTGGTTCATGCTTTTTCTCTTGTGCTTGTGTTTGGCACTTGTGGTTTGATTTTGATGCTCTTGGTATGAGATCCTTTCTAGTCATTGTGCCCTTTTGGAGCCTGTGCTCAAGTTGAGTTACTCTGGAACCACTGGTGTATGTCCTGGAATTTCCTATGGAGATCCCAGATCGGTAGTAGGGGTGAGGTCCACTGCCATTGGATTTGAGGTTGGACAAAGTTGTGTATTTCCTCTAGAGATCTTGGTTTGGAAACATGGGTGAGGTCCACTGCCTTGGATTTGAGGTTGTTCTGCAGCCACTAGAATTTCCCTGGATTGGAATTGCTACTTGCCATTGGGTTGTGGTTGGATTGATTTCTTGAGAGAATATGTGGTTGAGTGCGCTCTTGCTGGTGGCAGCATGGTTCCGGCTCAGGGGTGACCATTGCAAATTGATTTTTGTATGGCATTATGTCTATGGCTGGGTGGAACATGGCACAGTCGATTACAGTTGTGTATTTGGCAAAGAGAAGTGTTTTATGTCATGTTTATTTAATTTATTTGGCTCTGATATGATTTATTTATGGATTCATATGAAATGTTTGATGAAATGTATGAGCTATTTGTGGAAGAAATTTCTCATGAAATTCAATCTATTTATCCAAGTAAATTTTGTGAAGGAATTGGAAACTAGTTTTTGGGATTTTGTGCATAGATTGTTTGAGGAAATGATTCTTTGGCACCTCTACTATAGAACTGATATTTCTTCCCATGTTCATTATAAAATGTGTATTTTGATGGTACAATAACCTCATAATGGTTTAAGACACTTCTCTTTGATGCTCCTACCTTTTATTCGAAAACTGGTTCTTCGATTGGATTGTTTTGCATAGTTTGGAGACTTGGAAAATGAAGTGTTTGTAGAAATTACTGAGTTTTATTTTTATGCTTATGTATGATAAATACACTTTAAATTTGTGTGAGAATGTGAGGGGAAACATTCTTGATAGTGTTTGGGAAATGTCTATCGAAATTCTAGATCAATTTCCAATTTCTAGCTCCTTTAATGGAATTGTTTTGAGTAGATTTGTGACTTTGCATATGAAGTGTTTGAAAAAATGATCGAATGAGATATACCTCTGTTATTACTGATAAAACATGTTATTTAGAGTTGGAATGACATTTGAATGATTCTATGATCCGTGGATTTAATTATTCTAGCGATTCCTAGAATTACTAGTCAATTCGGATGAGTAGAATTAGCTAGTTTTGTGAATTATTTATTTGACTGTATAGGGGAGGAGATATAAATCCATATGAATGTAGGTGACCCCTTCTACGCTTCCCATGAGTTACATTAGTCATATATTTCTCTTTATTTTGCATTTGGAAAGTTAAATTGGAAACTAGGTACATTGCAGTGAAAATTGATAACTAGGTGTGGGTTGGAATTTCTGTTTTCGTAAAAACGAAATGCTATAGCCATGTGCTCTATTTATAACATTTTATTGTGTTGTAGGTGGATACTTATCAGATGTGATCCTTTACTTATGGATGCATTTCATTTTGGTTCAGTTATTTAGACTCAATTCCTTGCGGTGAATGTTAACTAGTTTCATTGGAATTGATGGATAAGATCACCTTATGTGCAATTGGAATGATCTGCAAATAAACCTTTAATTGGTTGTAGGTGCACACTTAAATATGTAGTTAATGGTTGTATGATTTCTTTTGGGTTTAATGGCATAGTTACAAGTTCATTTTGTGCAAGACTAGCTGCTTATATTAGAAAAACTAGTTAACTAGTCTTGTGGACTCTCTTTCGTAATTACCATGATTAATTATTGTAATTTTGGTAATTAGGCCTTATTTACATGTAATTAGATGTTATTAAGCCATTGAGATTTATAATTTATGGTTATTTGTTAAACAATTGGATTTGTGATAAGTGTCGTCATTTGTGCACTAAGTGTCGTAATTAACACCTTAATTACTAGTTAACTATGATTAAGAATAATTAGATTAAAGAAAACCTTAATGATTATTCTTAGTGAGATACATTTTTCCTTTGAATGAAGAAAATATAGTATTTCCAATTTGTTAACTACAACTTAGCTTACCATGAATCATAAGAGATATGCCTTAAGGCCCTTGATAACATCATATAGAAACGAAAATATACTTCATTAACATAGAATAAGCTAATTACATGGTAAATAGGATGTCAAATTTTATTAATGATGACTATACTCACAAAGTTAGGTTTGCTAATTTACCACGCCTTAAGGGACGATTATCTTGTATTTTAGCAATTCGTGTACACTATGTGAATGGTCATGGGGATGTAACACAATAATTCTTTTAAAAATAACTATCCATTTGCCATTGTATCAGGGACAAACACTAAAACACTAACAATGGCAAGGAATATTCTTCTTAAAAACTGTAAATCATAAATCTATATTTGGCACTATTAATGGGCTTACCATTAGAAATTGTTTGATCAAATAGCCGTAATCTAAAGATTATATTATTTTGTCTCTCTTTCAACTCATTTTTTTTACCATTTTCCTTTAAAATCTTGTCATAATTTTTGAATCATATATATAAGATGTTAAGATTACATCATTCATGTGTCACTTGGGTTTTTGAAGGCACTGAATTTATTTCTACAATAAAAAAAAATGGATTCCAAGCAATAAAACGTTATCTAGCCATTTTCATATCATTAAATTCCATAAAAAATATAAAAAAAAGTCAAAATATCTAATCATTAGACATATATATTTAAAATCTATCAAACCATAAATTTCCTAAGTACTAAAAAACTCATAATAATTTTTTTGTCACTAAAAAAGTCTGGAAATAAAATGGATCTATACTATAAATATTAAAGATAAGAAAACAAATCCAGTGATTTTCTTTATTTTAATTTATTAGTACTACACTTGTGATGCTCTCTTTTAATGTGCGTTGTTGCAAGAGCATCTCCCCTTTCTCATTGTAAAAAAGTTGAGGGCTAAGGTTATTTTTTAATGACACTAGCTTGAATGTCATAGTTATCATATGAGACCCATCTTGGAAGATGCATTCATTTTATCTCATTGTTCTTCTACCTCGTGACATGCATTGAGCATGAAATCAAACTTACCCTAACTTATTTTTCACTTTAGCATTTCACACACAACATGTGAATGGTCACAATTATGTAATAGACAAAATAATTGTTTCACTTTAGCATTTCACACACAAGAGGTGAATGGTCACAATAATGTAATAAACAAAATAATTGTTTAATCAAAAGTTGTTTTTTTTTTAAATTGTTTCGTCATTTTGTCATACTTTTTTTTATCACAAATTCTATTTTATCATACATTTATATCACCAATGAAAGATCTTTCAAATCTCTCCAACATTTCTATTGTTTCCCATTTCCAAAAGAATAAGAATCTTTTAACACTAGCTCTACTATTTTTCATTAACTATTTATTCATACCACTTGTATTATTGTCTCTCCAACGTTGTGGGGTCCACAAAATAATCCTAATAAGGTTGACCATATGAAATTTGTTGCGAACTACTTTGTCTTTATATCCTTTAATAGCATGGAAAAAATCACTGCCAATGTGGGCCACTTAGCATAAAATCCCATTTGATTTCTTGTTCTCCTTTTGTATGTACATCAATCTTGCCAAGTGGATCCAAGTGCTCTTCGTGTTGCAATGCTTCACTTTCTTAAAATTCACTTTATGATACTTCTCTTTACATGTGGGTTCAACAAGGAATCATATAATATAAATGGAAAAGATCAAAAGTTAATAATTATATTATTTTATTAAAACAACCATATTTAGGTTTAGCACTTGTTAAGTACAAAATGTTTAGAACATTCAACAAACAACAATGGTCAAAGATATAAATAAGGGTTGGTTTAAATCTTTCTTGAGTAAATGTGAAGATATAGGTTGAAGGAGAGGATGTTAGGGTTCTTCTTAATAATTTATCTATAAGATTTTTTTAAAAGATTTTATGTGTTAGTTATTTTGATTAGCCATTTACTTGGCATTGATGTTATTTTTAATAGCTTTTATTGTCTTTTTTTTGCTAATAAACTTTAGGTAGGCTATCATAAGGCTAATAAAATTTAGGTAGGTTATCATAAGGCTAGAGGGGGCCATATAGCATCCCATATGCTTGATTTCTGTTTGAAATGTTTTTTTGTCAAAGTTTTTAGCAACAACATAAGGTTGTTTGGAAGTTTGTGTTGAAGGTGGTCCATGAGGTGATGATATTCCTTCTAATGAAATTAGTATTGAAATTATTGATTGTAAATATGGTGTTATTTGAGATGGGATGAGGCGTCACACCATATTAAGTTATTTTAGTATCCCCTATAAACTTTGAATTAAATCTTGGGCTAAGGAAACCAATTTCCTTAGAATAACCACCTATCCTATGGGTGGTCTACATGTTTACTCAAAGCCCAAAAAAAGGAATCTTTTAGCTTACTTCTAAGAAGGATAAGTGTGCCATTGATATGGTTATGCAAGGTCCATGGATGTATTGTAATACCTTTATGATTCTATTTGAATGGCATGAGCATTTCTCCACTAGTGAGTCTACCCAATTGCATCATTTCACATAGGTTCATTTCTCGGGCCTTCCGATGCAATTCTAGGATTTGCTTGAACACATGATCTCAAGCCCTTTCGATAAATCCATATGCTAGGATCCCCCCCAAAACATTAGCCTACATCCTAAGAAGTGTATTTGTACATGAGTTAGTTTGTCTCATGATTTGATGGAACAAGTGTTCAGTAAAGTGGGTTGCAAGGTTATTACACAATCGATTATGTATATTAACACCTGCCTCCATTGTCATAAAAATGACCAAAATATTAGGGATTGTCCATCATTATCCAAGGTCGATGCCTCACATACCCCTTTAGATGGAATCCTAGATTTTCATACCCATAAAATGTCAAGATTTATTGATGGAAGCAAATGGATTTAGGTGACAAAAGGAAAACACTGGTAATGTGGCTCCCAAGGGTCTAATGCCACTGAATCTAACCACCTTAGTGTGAGGGGGGACCTTGAAGAATATTATCAGGTTTCTCTTTCTAATAGCATTTCCTAACTCACTAATGCTAAAAACCACCTACACCCCTCTTGCACATCAAAATGTGAAAAGATCCTTCAAAAAATTCAATTGTGGCTTGCATAAGTGTATTTTCAGTTAGAAACAAGTGTATACTCTAGTTACCGTTTAGCAACATGCGTATACCTCAAAAAATTGAAAAAAAACATATGATCACACATGTGTTTTGGGTGGTTGGAAGTCATTGCTAGTCCACCTGGAATCAGTTATACCTGAATCAACTCCATAAACCACTTCTCTCAAGTTTAAAAGCAATTCCTACATTTGAAGGGGGAACCATATACCAACATTGTAATTATATGCTGGCGGATTTGAAGCAGAGCGCCCTTGGATTATATAGCATCATTTAGACTTCCCTTTTATTGAGTTTCCTTTTTCCTTTGAGTGAGTGGCGATATTGATTGTAATGAATCAATCCCTTCAATTCCTAGACTGAGAAAGAGGGCAAATGATGGAGATCTATTAGTGGCACGAGCAAGGAGAGTCTAGGTTGGTGATGGAGACACTACCTTGAAGGCTCAAGTGATGTTGTACTTTGTAGTTGTATCTTTATCTCAATATAAGATCGCTCTTCTTTCCCTCCCCCAAAATGTTTATTTTCATTATATGATTGTTACATGTGATGTTTCGGGGATAAATTGATTATAACTCGAGTATATCACTTTACTTATTTAATTACGAATTCAATAGTGATTTGTGTTATTTCGTTTAATAGTCAAAAGCTATTTGAGAAAGTTTGTTGGTTGTGTTAAGTGCAGGTACAAGAGAGTTCTAATTCGAGCAAAGGACAAGTCTTGAAGCAACAAACACTTGTGAAGTATTAATAGTCAAAAGCTATTTGAGAAAGTTTGTTGGTTGTGTTAAGTGCAGGTACAAGAGAGTTCTGATTCGAGCAAAGGACAAGTCTTGGAGCAACAAACACTTGTGAAGTATTAACCCACTAGGATCCGGGTAAGTCAAATTTTCTCTCTCATTGAATTTAAAGTCAATTGATTAATGATCCAAAATGGAACAATATATAATTTGTCACCTACTTGGAGCTTTTGGGGTCAAAATATTGGATGAATTAGCTTGGAGGGCCCATTTTATGGGCAAGACTCATTTTGCAGATTTGCGTTCTGGAACCTTCAATGGATTGTTTGAGGTTTTAAACGGAATTTTTGGGGTAAAAAAACACATAGCTAGATTTATGAGACACGAGGTGATTCTACACTCTGACACCTTTTCAACGATCCAAAACTCACCTCAAACAGAGTTCGTATGCAAAAGTTATGCCTCTCGCAAGTTGGCCTATCAAGTTGACCACCATGGTACTAAGTGGATTCCACATCAGCTCTCATTTTTCACGCATGTGGAGCTAGTCACATATGGACTTTCAAGAACATTCTAGAAGGAAAAAAACCCTAAAATTAACCCTAGATGACTATCGCGCTATGCTAAATACCAGGTGACTAGAAGAAGAAGGGGGGGCATTCTTTTGATGTATTGTATTGTTCCATAGTTTAGTAACAGAATGGGAGTGGACATTAGAGAATAATGAAGGATAAAGGAGATCCTGTAGTAGCCATTATGTCCATAGAGTCATAGGTAACTCCATAGAGAGTACCATTTCCTTTGTATTTTCATTTTGATATGAAGAGCAAAGGCATAGTCCTAATTTGTGGTTGGGTTTTTCCCCGTAGTGGGTTTTCCCAAGGTATATCTTGTGTTATTGTGTGGATTGTGTACTTATTTGCTCTGGTTTCTCTTTCAATTCCATTGTATTTAGTAATTTATGAAATTAAATTAACACAACGAACTAAGTTGTAATATCCATTGTGATGAACTGATCCAGTGGAATATCCACGACAATTTACATATTAATTTTGTAGGAATTAAGTGAAGGTTCCTCATAGGGTTTACTTTTTGCCTTTATTTTTTTAGTAGGATCAGTTGGTATTTGTCATCTTCTAAAATTCATAATAGATTTGATTCCCCTTGTATTAGGAAGAATTTGTTTTTTATTACCCTCCTCAACCTTATAGCTTCCCTTACACGTGTTTTTGCACACATGAACACACATAATGCTGGTGTCCATTTTGTCACTATTTTTTATCACCAAATCTACTCTGAGTGGCGTCATTCTTATCATTTTTGATATCATAAGTTATTCTTTCCGCCATTCAAACCATCAAACAAACCAAGTATGCATATATTAAGTTATTGTATGAATTTTGGTGAAATCTCGCCATATTATGATTTATTAATGTTTAAAGTGACAATTCTCGATATGCTTGGCTTTAGTTTTGACCTAAAGGCTGTGGTTTCTCAAATGATCCTCCATTCAGACTACGTGTTTATGTTGCTAATGTTCAGCCGCGTCCAGCCCATCATTTAGCCTTGTGTTCAGCCCATGGAATCATCGGTTGGCATATTCCTGGCCATTAGAGACAGAAACAGACTCATGGGTTCAGTTAGCTACGTGGTGGTTATGATTGATGAACCTTGGTTCTAGAAGATTCACCTCCTTACCTCCTAAGCTCGATATCACACCTCCTGCCCACGTCAACACTCCAGCGCTCCGACTTTCCTGTTCATTCAGCCTGATATCACGCACACTTGCTCACGTCGATGTTCTAGAGGAGTCAAGTCCACCCACGCTCATCCTGCCAGCACATGCTCTGTCCACGTCGATGCTCCAGCAGCCCTCTCCTCTGTCCGTTCAGCTTGCCAGCGTACACTCTGCCCACGGTTGAAGGAAATGAACACGTAGCTGTTCACGTCAGGCAGGGTTGACACCGTAAAAGCAGGAAGATGCCCTATGCGCTGTCACGCGTGACCCAATAGCCGTTTTACAGTCTTAAAGACCTCTATCTTTAGAGAGGTCAACTATGTCGACCTTCTCTCCCACTGTAAACTTATAAATAGATGCCTCCTATGGAGAAAACGAGGATCAGATATCATAGAGAATAGACAGAAGATAGCAGTTACTTTTGCATAAATATTGTAATTTTCACCAAGTTAATGGAAGTTTCAGTTCGTTGATGCTCTGTTGTTAGTAACTCAGTGATTTAGTTTCCATCTCTGATTGTTGGGAAGGGCCCCTCATCAACTGGAGGTTTTGTTTATGCTTTCTGTATTTTCTTTTCAGCAAATAGTTAGTTTATTTTCCAGTAAATATAATTACTTTCGTTTTCCTGTATATGTCATTTCCTTCCTCTCTGTAATTTGTATTTCTCTACTAACTTAGTCTGTGTTTCCAGGATTAATAAATGGTCGACCAAAGCATATTATTCATAGTTTGATTTTAGTCTTTCGTAATTAGATAGTTTGTTTTCTAGTTTTTTGCAATTAAATAGAACTTAATTAGTTTCTGCTTCAAGTTCTGTTAATAGTTAGAATTAGTTTCATTAGTTTCTGTTCTATAGCTGTAGGTTAATCTTCTCTCTCTCACCTCAGTCTTGCTTTAGCTTAAATAGAAATAGTTCATCTTCCCAACAATAATTAGAATAGGTTGCTTCCTATTATCGTAGCTTCTCAACAAGTCTTCTTATTGACTTCTTTGCATTGTAGGTTCATCTGCATTCGCCAGCTGACGTTAAGATCATCAAAATTGCTCCTTTTCCTTAGTTTAATTTGTTTTTCCTCCATTCGGACGGTCATTCAGACTATCATCCGGATCGTCGTCCGGACTTTTATTCTTTCTGCACTGCTTTATGCTTATTTTGAATTCAGTTTCTTAGGTCCTTTCTAATCTTTCTCTCTTCTAATTAGCATTCTTAACCATAATTAGGCCTTTGCTTTATATTCTATAAGAGTTTTTAATTCAATTTTGTCATGATTCTTAATCTCCTTCTCATTTTCCTTCACTTCGTTTTAACTGTTTTTCGAATTATGTCTTTTATAATTAATTTACTAATATGTCACTGTTTCAGAATTTATGAGTTTTATTCTTAGTCTAGTTTATTACATGTTCTTAAGATTTAGTTTAGATTAGAATTAATAATTTCATTCTCTAAGTTATCTAAATTTTGATAGTTTCTTTGTTAAGCATAGGATCAATTTCTCGTTCAAATAATGAAGATGTCCATGAAATAGAATTTGGATCAGAAGTAAATATCTTTATCAAGTTTTCTACTTGCTCCTATGTAACATATCTTTATCAAGTTTTCTACTTGCTTCTAGATTTTCATTAGCTTTATATCATTTTGATTATGGATAGAAGATAGATCATAACGTTTAAAGTTAACTATAATTGGACTCTTTGTAGTATACATCTCTTTATTGAAATTAGGTTAGATTTACTTCCGTTTTGTTTTGTTGTTACATTTGAAAGTCATTACGATTCATTCACTCCAGTTCCTATCACATTTGACATACAACATCAAGGAGAATGGAATTAGAATTAGATGCTTTAGTATAGTTTTGAAATATTAATTGAATGCATAAGTAGTTATTGAATTCATTAATAGTTTGTAGTTTTGCTTTGAATTAATTTAGCTTTCTGGTTATGTAATTTACTATTAAGTCATTTCATAGTTAGGTATTTAATTTCATTTACAGTTGTCTCTAATTCCTAGATTAGAATGTGAAGAATTGATTAAGTAGTTTCCATTCTTACAAAAAAATAGTTTGATTTTTAATCAGTAATTTCCGTTGTTTAATCATAGAGTAGAGTAGTATGATTTAATACTATTCCGATCTGTTAGTTCATTTGTTATTTCTTTTTTCTAAAGTTTGACTCGGTTTTTCATTTTGAAAGATCTTTTGATCTTTTCTTTATTGAAACATTTCTAAGGTCTGACAAGCCGAAACTTAGGTGCCATTCTACCTTTGCATATACTTTGCCTCAACTCTAAGAATACCAACCCTGGTCGATAATTAAATATTTAGGTGTTTCTTTAAGACAGCTCACACACCTCAACACATGCACTAGATTCTTTCCACACAATAGAATACATATGCTTGTTATCTGTGTATAATTCACGTATGTACGTGGATTTCTCTATAGCAACTAGCATAAACCCTATAGGGAGTGGAATTTATAAGTTGTAGGTAGTGGGGTTGAGTTCTTGGGTTATGTTTACCAAAGTTACAAGGGTTGTTTGAGATAGTTGATTGTTGTGATTTTTTATTTGTGGCTTGTGCGATCATGTGTAAGATATTTCTTGGTTTTGGGGCACACAAGGCTAAGTTTGTGAAAGCATTATTGCCTTTTTACAATCGTCAACTTCTTTCCAAAACTTAAATGAAATTTCCTGTTTATTGGCATGTTGTAGATCAAGTTGCATTTTTGGCACTTTGCATCATAGGTAATCTTCAATGTGTATATTGCCTTCCTTAGATGCATTTGCATGAAAAAATTGAAAAATACTAGTGTGGGTTTGATTTTGTTTGCATTGAAAACGTTTTAAAATTGTGACATAAAATCAAGTAGTGAATTGCATTATTGACTTGATTAGGTGATTGTGCTTGTCATACACAAAGTTACAATAGGTACATAACAGCAAATATTGAAAAGTGAGTGTTATTAAATATTCTTAGTATCGAGAAATATTTTTGCATCTTATGAACATTGTACTTTCCTTGTTTTTCCTATTTTGAAAGTGAAATCATTTTTTAAACTATTGAGAAATGCAAGTCAAGTAAAAAGGACTAGGCTCATTTTCTTTCTAGAAACCAATAATAGTCTAGGACTTAGGGCCTTGGTTGTAGGATTGGAGAGTAAATTCTCCAAGGCCATGGAAAATGAAAACTAGGATTTGAGTAGAGAGTGACAAAATCCATTAGTAGAAAGAATTACTTGCTAGGAAATTGCATCTAACACATGCATCAAGAACAATGTCAAGCTAGGTGTTTGTGAGATATTATCTCCTCTCCTGACATTTGGTGGAATTTTGCATGTTTGTGGGTTTCAGTGAGTTGGAAGGTCCTCTGGGTGACACCAATTCAACAGAGGATTCAGGTCTATGACTTTTGTCATATGTTCCTTTCCCATACATAAGAGTTTGACCCATGACTATTCCACCCAAATACTGCTTCTGAAGTGGTATCCTTAGTTTATTTTCCTAGGTACCTCTGAAGTGAATACAAGAGGGAAGTACTTGTGGTACCTGAAAAAAAATCATAATCTCCATCTCATATTTTTTGGAGGGTGTTCATCTTCACGAGGGCACGTGTACCCTGGGTGATTGTTGCATGAAGGTTACCTTAAATGTCTCCCTCCCCTGTGTTAGTTGGACTTGGGCCCTAATCATCCCAGGGTGACCTCCAGAAGGCCCTGTTCCGTCTCTCCATTGACTTGTCTTTGGGAGAGTAGTTTGCTTGATTGCATATGATAGGAATCATTTTTCTACTAGTGCGTGTTAGGTACATTTATACATGGAAAGGTCCTTCCATTCAAAGTCAAGGTGCTGAACAACCTATCCATTGGTCCAGAAGGACTAGAGGCCTCTCGCTCGAAAGGGTAGAGTTGCTTCCAAAAAGGTGCAAGCTGGATAACCCAGAACCTACCCTTTGGGAGCTTAACGAAGACAACCCATATTCGGTCCCAAACAACCCTATATAAAAGGAAAGAGAGGAATGAATTAGTGGTTCAAATGAACCAATTGCAAGGAGGGTCTTTAGGTGACTCGAAATACTATAACAAGAATCCTATTAGGGAACCATCTCCCCCATCTCTAAAAACCTTGGTCTTATTGAGATCAAGGATTTGACAGAGCTTGTTGTTTTAGCAAATTTTGTCAAGCCCACTACCAGTTACACAAGTCCTTCATTCTTCTAAACACATGGTTTTGAAAATTGAATCCACGTGGTGCAATCACCTCCTTTGTACTAGGTTGAAAATATGAGCGATGTTGACCTGGTAGTTGAGGGGATGGGGGCACCTCAACTCCTATTTATAGCACTCCCATGGGGGGTTTGAATCCTATAGTGTCTATCATTCTATCACATAATATTTTTCCACCAGGGTAATTGTCGAAGGACCCATTATCTCATCTACTGCTCCTAGCAGTAGTGTAGGAACTACGACACCCATATGTCAAGATAGCAATCATTTTTCTTTTATGATTCTTTTAGTTGGAATTTCACACATGGCCATCAATAATCCGTTTGGATTAGCTTATAACACATTTCCAAGAAAGACACCAATCCATTTCAATGATTTCCCTTCCGGAGGAGGACATATTCCCTTGTAAGTTCCCTCACTAGGGACTACAACTTTCTCAAGTTCTAGTGTTCCACAAGCGAGCATGCCTTTCCTTGGTATGGGACGAATGTTGAATGGAGAATTTTCATCATTCGTTCAAGTTCTACCTGACCACACCCATATACCCGATGTACAAACCAATTCATCACTTGTACCTGGTAACACTTATATTCTAGGTAACTATTTCATCAACCAATCCTCAGGAAACACACCTGGAAGTTGGAATTCTCCTTTCCAAACCAAGTTGTTTTTCTTGGAAACACTAAACGTACCATATATCACCAAGCTCACTAATGATCCAGTTATTCACAATCCAAGTTGACCACCCATCTCAACAAAGTTTCCCTCAAACATTCCTAAGTTTGAGGGAAAATTTGGAGAGGACTCAACCATTCAAGTAATGAATTTCCATCTATGGTGTTCATCAAACTCACTGATGGATGACGGTATTAGTGACTGGAGTCATGACGAAGTGGTATGTAGAGCTTCCTAGAGCCTCATTTTAGAATTCTGATGCCTTAGCTATGGCATTATTAAACCACTTCCAGTTACTTGTATGTTATGAAACATGAACTGAACTACTAACGTCTTTTTGATAGGATAAATTAGCATATCGTTGATCACATTCATGAGTGGCATAGTTGTTGTTGTCTGATTAAAGCTTAGATTCTTGATGAGTTTATGGTATATTGGTTCATTAAATTTTTGCAACCTTATATTGCAAAAAATGTCACGTGGTCAAGGGTCATGATAGAAGAGCATGAAAATATCAAGGCCCAGTAGTTGTACCTGGTATATTCTCAGTCATAGATGCTATACTATATTTTTCCTATGGATCCCAAGGTAGAAGCTGACCCAACGAGATTCTAACTAGGGAATCATACTGATGGTGTAATTGGATCTGTAGAAAATGTTGTAGGTGCTCAAGAGACAACTCAAATGGGACAAATTCCCTTAAATGATAATGCACCGACAACTTCCCAAACCACCACTAATTCTCCCAACACTACCCAACCATCCGATGCCATGTTAGTACATGCAACAAATCAGATGGGGAACCAACATGGCTAGGAGGGAAATATGTTAGGATATTCCTATACTCCATCCTAGTCCCACCAGTATTTTGATCATTTACATTTTCAGTCATGCATGCACTTTTAGGGTTTGCATGCATTCTAGGGTTTGCATGCATTTTGCATGCATCCCAGTCATCTGTCCAACACCTAGCCCTCAATTAGCCAGTCCCCAGGAGCTTCTCACTATTCAGTTTTATCCCTCCAGTTGCTTAATGCGCCCTTCTTCCTTGATTTTAGGGAGAAACTCGCCCTTCTTCACCTACCAGTCCAGTTGTCTTCAGTTTACACTCAGTTACACCTACCAGAGTTAGTTTGACTGATGGTTGACAGTTACTTGAGCATTGATGACTCCACTGATGATGATGAAGACTTCCAGTTGTGCTCCGATGATCATGAGGACACATAGTTGTGCTCCGATGACACTCTATTGATCTTATGATCACTCTGAGAGGCTAATTCGAATTGCCACCTTAGGCATTCGAATCCTCTCTACCATTGTACTATTTATTTGTCCATATTGTGATTAATTAACTAGTGTGTGTGAAGTATTATTGCTTCTATCTGAGTTCTACTGTACCATATTATTATGTTGCTCATTATACTGTATTGTTCACTCTTCTTCTATTTTCCTGCTTAATCATAATTACTCTTGTGAGGTATACATCAGCTCTTAGATCTGTTGTGAGGATTTTCACATGGTATCAGAGCATGTTGAGAGTATTGTTTATCTCCATTCTTGAGAGTTTTTTGTAGGTTATTACCAAGATTTCGAGTGTAGAAGTTGCAACAGTTTCTGCATTTTTGCAGCAGTAGCAGTTGTAGTTATTCTATATTGTTTTTGCAGGTCTTCTACAGCTTCAATGAATTCAAAAGAAATCACTCCTCTTTCTCCTTTCTCTCCTCTCATTTATGATGATTGGAAACCAAAAATGATAGCATACTTGAAGAGCCATGATCTCTTTGACTGTTGTTTTGAAAGAGAGTTCAAATATTCTGAAGAGAAGATTGATTGGTTAAATAAAGTTGATGAAGCCTTTGGATCAATGTTGGATGCTATGTCTGATTGGATGTTATATGACCTCCCTGATTTTTCATCACCAAAAGAGCTATGGGCTCACCTGGATGAAATATTTGGCAGAGAGAATGAAGGACTTGGTCCCAACCCATTCGAAAGCAAATAAAGTGATGCATTCGCTCCTCTTGATGGTCTCTCAGATCATGAACCAGTATCATCTCACATTGAAGTTGTTCACAAAGAACTTGCAGATTCTACACTCATGCTCAAACTTTCTTCTCTTTCTGTGCCAGCTCACACTCTAGATATTGCAAAAGGTCCTAAATCCTCTCTTGCACCAGAGTCTGTTGGTTTGCATCATGATCACATGATTATTTCAGAGGTCAAAACAGCTATTGAAGGTAATGCATTCGCTCCTCTCTAGCTATCTCCTCTTTTATACTACTATATGATCATAATTCCATGCTTTCAGAAGGTCATTGAAGAATATGGCAATTGCCATTTGCTTGGGAAGATTTCTCATGCATCTCATGGTTTTGATCTCACCCCTGTTGGTTCAAAGGAGATCTCAAGAAACCATGGCCATTTGCTTGGGATAATTTCTCATGCATCTACTGGTTTTGATCTCACCTCTCATGGTTCAAAGGAGATCTCAAGAAACCATGATTCAAGTCTTGTATCTAATTTGGCTTCTAAGCAATTACTGCTTGGGATAATTTCTCATGCATATGATAGTTTTGATCTCACCCCTATTGGTTCAAAGGAGATCTCAAGAAACTGTTTTGAAAGTCTTAAATCTGATTTTGATTTCAAGCAAACATGTAATAGTTATTTTTGGCATAATCTCACCCATGGTGGTTCGAAGGAGAAGACAAAATACTATATGTACTTTCACAGATTTGATCCTACCTCAGCTGATTTAAATCACAGGTTCAAGAATCATTCTCATATTGTTGGATTTGTTCTCATCACATTCGAACTGAAGAGCAAGTACAAACACATGCTTTTTGAGCATGATCCACTTCTTCCCAAGAAGAAGATACCTCCAAACATATGACCAAGCATCACACCTGCTTGAGTTTGGAGCATTTATTTTTGTGTGTGCCTTACAGTCTGTTTTTGAGGAGGGGGTATGTTTCCCATGAAATTTTCCCACTTCCTTGGTTTATTGATTGTTATTATTCATTGTATTGGGTGACCTTTGGTCTTAGTTACCAGGGCCCGGGATGGATTAAGGGGGGGTGTTAGGATATTCCTATACTCCATCCTAGTCCCACCAGTATTTTGATCATTTATATTTTCAGTCATGCATGCAATTTTAGGGTTTGCATGCATTCTAGGGTTTGCATGCATCCCAGTCATCAGTACAGCACCTAGCTCTCAATTAGCCAGCCCCCAGGAGCTTCTCACTATTCAGTTTTATCCCTCCAGTTGCTTAATGCGCCCTTCTTCCTTGATTTTAGGGAGCAACTCGCCCTTCTTCACCTACCAGTCCAGTTGTCTTCAGTTTACACTCAGTTACACTTAATTACAGTCAGTTACACTCAATTACACTCAATTACACTTAGTTACACTCAGTTACACCTACCAGAGTTAGTTTGATTGATGGTTGACAGTTACTTGAGCATTGATGACTCCACTGATGATGATGAAGACTTCCAGTTGTGCTCCAATGATCATGAGGACACCTAGTTGTGCTCCATTTACACTCTATTGATCTCATGATCACTCTAAGAGGCTAATTCGAATTTCCACCTTAGGCATTCGAATCCTCTCTACCATTGTACTATTTATTTGTCCATACTGTGATTAATTAACTAGTGTGTGTGAAGTATTATTGCTTCTATCTGAGTTCTACTGTACCATATTATTCTGTTGCTCATTATACTATATTGTTCACTCTTCTTCTATTTTCCTGCTTAATCATAATTACTCTTGTGAGGTATACATCATCTCTTAGATCTGTTGTGAGGATTTTCACAAAATAAGGGTAAAAAAAGGAATGGGAATGGGAAAAAAGGAAAAGAAGAAGGTCAAGTTTACTTGCGAACTTTATAGTAAAGACCATCTTACTTACCCATGCCCCAAGTTGTAGGATGCTCAACAACTGTTGGCGCAATATGAGGTAGACAAGTAGCCTTCTATTCTTACTAATCCATTTCCTCCTCGGCATCAATAAATGGTTATCCGATCCCTGATCAACCTTGCACCTTCGCAAGGGGTAAATCATGGAGCCTCCTCTCTAGGGGAAACACATCAAATGCAAATGTTTATATGTGTGAGCGAGAGGTCAATGTCCATATTAGAGCCCGTAATTATGAGACATCCGAGGCCTGGATCTAACGGAAAATATTTTTCCACCTTCGATATTCCAAATCCTCTTCACTTCAAAAAACGACAAATGACGTGATTCCTCACATATCGAAATGTGTGCTAAAGTGGTCTACTTAAAATCCTAATTCATGAGCCACAAACAGTTATAGCATCGTTGAAGATATGGCCCAAGCACCCTGTTCAATGTATACATTAGAGGTAATCCAAAGATTCCCTGCAGAGTGAAGGACTTTATTGTCGACAATCAGAGCTCTGGACCCCCTAGATTATTAGGTGATAAAATTTGACTTGGAAAATTGGAAACCCTACCTTACTCACTTTGCCACTCTCCAAATACAAGTGTCAACCAGCGGGTTCAATATTTTTAAGATTGTGGTATATGAAGGGTATTTTACTTGCATTATGTATTTGCCCTGTTGGCAAGATATAGCCTCACTTTAGACAATAGCTTCGCCAACCATGTTAGAATAATTTGACGGCCACTTGTTTAGGCCTCACGGAATTTTCCCTACTTTCCCAATAGAGCTAGGGGGGAACTGTAGCCATAGAGGTAGAGGTTATTGATGTTCCATCGATTACAACCTCCTCTTAGAGTGCAGTTGGACTTACGCCATGATGGCAGTGGTGTCTTTGATATTCTGCATTATTCGTTTTCCTCATGAGGTGAATAGTGTTACTATAGACCAATTGTCTTACTATAGAGCATAGTCCATTTCTACACCAAGGCAGAATATCCCAATGGTTTGGCCATTCCATGAGAGCTTATGAAAACATTGGAGTGGGAATGTACCCTACCCTCATGGACAGTTTTAATCCCCGCCCTCCCAACCCACATGTAAATATTGCTCCAATACACATGATCTCATTGATTGCTACTAATTCCATGGTTATGGCATGCAACTTCATAACCTCTTATTTTGAAGATCCATGGATAGTAATGGAATCCTCTATTACCTCACATGGGACCAGGTATAGTAGGGCACCAACGACTTTGTCTGCAGTCAAAATAACTTATCAAGTGGTTCAATAAAAAACAACAGACAACAATCGTGATTCTACATCTGGTCAGGAAATAGATCAATACACTATCGCCATCTGCACATCAACTCCTCACCTAGTCAAGACCTTCTAGATATGGTTAAATATGAATCTATTTTAAAATCCATGTCTATAACATAGAGACCATGGAAGTATATGCACCAACATGCATTCTTTCTGGATGCCATGAATGGACTGGGGATTGATGAGAATGGTATCATCAAACCTGGAAATATGGAATGGTATGGTATCCCCATGGAAACACATGATGTATATGATGAAGGGAACATAATGAACACATCCAAAAACATATCAATTGACATTTCCACTACTCGATGTCTTTTGGAAAATGTCTTCATAGGTGTGGATTGTTCCCCTAAGGAAGTTGACATTTACATTGCATTATTCAAGGAGTATCGTGGCATTTTTTCCTGGTCCTATGAAAAGATGCCAAGAATTAACCCGAGTATTGTTGAACATGAGATTGAGATGCACCCCAATTCCAAACATGTTTGACAAAACTTGTGACCAGTTAATCCATGAAAGGTTGTTGTTGTTAAAGCAAAGGTGGAAAAAATTCTTCATGCAAGTTTTATCTACACAATTCCCCTGACTGAATGGATGTACAATTTGGTACCAGTTGATAAAAAACTAGGAAATTTTAGAGTGTGTACTGACTTTAGGGACCTGAACCTAGATTGTCCAAAGGAAAACTATCTACTCCATTTATCGATCAAATTATTGATGAATGTGTGAGAAACAAAATTTTCTCATTCATGGATGGTTTTTCAAGATATAAGCAGATACAGATCCTACTTGAAGATCAACATAAAATTGCATTCATATGTCCTTCAGGAAAAATTTTGTATAGAAATATGCCTTTTGGTATAAAGAATGCTTGAGCCACTTTACAACGAGCCATGTCATATTCATTCCATGACATCAAAAGCATTGTCCAAGCTTACCTAGATGACTTGACAACTCGATCCAAAAGGAGGGCCGATCATCCTAATCATCTCAGGGTAGTGTTCGGTAGATGTTGTTACTATAGGATTCACCTACATCCTCATACATTCATATTTTGTGTCATATTTGGATGGTTTCTTGGATTTATTGTGTCCAAGCATGGGATTTTGGTGGATCCATTTAAGGTTGAGACGATAGTTTAGTTGCCTCCCCTACAGAACATTTACCAATTGCATGCCCTACAAGGTAAGGCTAATTTATTGCATCGCTCCATTGATGACTACGTTGAAGTAACAAAATGATCCATGCATGTTTTGAAGAAAGGGGTCCCTTTCATTTGGGATGATCATTCTCAACGATCGTTTGACATGTTGAAAGCAACATTAATGTCTACCCCTCTACTAAGTCTTCTCGACTATAGTAAGTATTTTCTATTATGTGGTGTTTGAATCAACCATTGGTATGGTGTTGGTTCATGAGGATGAACTGCATCAGGAGCATGTAGTTTACTATTTGAGGAAGAACTTGGTCAGCCCCGAATTGAGGTACTCACATGTTGAAAAGCTAGCATTGGCAGTTTTCCATGCTTTCCAAAGACTCCGACACTATATCATTCTTAGATGAACTACAATGGTTGCAAATTTAAATTTGTTTCAACATATATTGTCCCAACACATAATTGGAGGTAAATATAATACATGGATTGTGATTCTACAACATTTTGACTAAGAATTTGCGTTAGCTAAGTCAAAAAAGTTCTTGGCATTTTTTGATCTAATGTTGAAGCTTCCAAGAGAATATGAGGAATCAATTGAAAAGGAATCATTACTGGATGAGCATGTCTTCCTCATTGACTCAAATTGACCTTAGTATGGGAATATCCTGGTGTAACTCAAGACACAGAGTGTCCCATCTCAATTCTCTCGTGAGGATCAATGGCGCATTCATCACCACACAAGGCATTATATTATCATTGGTTACACCTTATACTACCGACTGGTTGATTGGAAGATTATAAGATGTATACTTCACGAAGAATAAGAGAAGGTGTTAAATTATTTCCATGGAGGATTTTGTGGCGGTCATTTATTAGAGTTGGAAACATCCCTAAAAATATTGTGTGCAAGGTATTTTTTCCCTTTTATCTTTAAATATTGTATCGAAGCAGTGAAGAAGTGCCACCCATATCAAATATTCACCAGGAAAATGCACACACATCTTGCTCTGTTATATCTTGTTAGCATTGTCGGACCTTTCACAAAGTGGGGGGTGGATTATAGAGCTTGTAAGATGGCATCTACAAAAGGTCATAAGTACATTATTGTGACCATGGACTACTTTACTAAGTGGTTTGATGCCATGCCTACTTTTACTTGTGATGGTGAAACAACTGCACACTTCATATTCAATCAGATCATTTCTAGATTTGTTATTCCTAAAGAGATTGCCACTAATAATGGCAGTCATTTTCAAAATAAAATGATGACAGAATCATCACCCAAGATTGGATTCCAACAATATTAATTCTCACCTTACTACCCATAAGTGAATGGACAAGTAGAGGCTCTCAACAAGTCCTTGAAAACCATTTTTCAACAAACATTGAGCAAGAGCAAAAACTACTGGCATATTATGCTATATCTGGCACTTTGGGCATACCGAACTTTAGTCAATGCTGCCACAATGCTCACCCAATTCTAGCTTGACATGGATTTGAATCTATATTACCGATTGAATGTGAAATCCCATATCTCAATCTAGACATAGATATCCTACCTAACACAAACCCATTATAAGAACATTTAGTTTACCTAGAACAATTAGATGAACATAAAAGAGATGCGACTACTACAGATGAATCACTTAAAAAGCGTATCAAAGATCAGTACGATAAGTCGGTCTTTCCCCGTGTCTTCTCTGAAGGAGACATGGTATTCGTCTATGACTAGGATAACAATGAGTTAGGGTCATGTAAATTTCATGCAATGTGGCTCGGTCCTTACATTGTGAGGTGAGTTTTGAGCAAAGGGGCATATGAGTTAGAATATTTTGAAGGGAATGTGCTAAATGGGCCTAGAAATGGGATCTACCTTAAGAGGGATTATGTCTAGGTGGAAACGCCCAGTAAATTCCTTGGACTAGTTGTATTAGAAGTAAATAGACTACTTTTCCTTTCATCTAGTCGCTGCTCATCATGCTTTGTGCTTGATTAATAGATGATGTCAGAAGAACTTGTATTTGTATCCTACATGAATTATCCTAGCTGCCACACTAAGAACCCCATCTATGTTGCTTGGGTGATCTATTAAACCACATGTCAATTAGTGAGTTCAGGTGGATTCTGCCTTGGTTTGACAACCAAAAACATTGTCGAATGTAGTGTAATTATTCAACTCTTGTTGGATGCCATGTCACATGGAATCAAGAATTTGGTGGTACACTTGGACTCTCAATTGGCAATGGCCTATATCGTATTCGTGACCTTGTTCTCTTACCAAGATTTTTATAGGTGTAACTTATCGAATGACATTTTGAATTTATTTCATACATACATGTTCGAAGAAGATTCAATTTTTTATCTAATGCATTAGGTAACTATGTAATACATAGAAATTTGTCACATCAAGAATATAAAGTACATAAGTGAGCAAATATTTTGTACATAAAAATTGGTCATTTGTTTCCTTTAATCATCACAATATAGAATGTACATCAACTCCAAAAAAACAAAAAGTGAAGCTATCAAGCTTCATAGTCATATACAAAATAGGGCTCTGAGGCATCTGGATATACAAAATACATCAAGACATAACTATTCCCATGAATCGTCATGCACATCCCAGTAAATGAACACTAGAGAGGCCACTCGGTGCATAAGATGAATCCAAACATAGGAGACCCCCACCACTTGCATGTGCATCCGCTCTAGCAAGTCCTCTACACGAGCTATAGGAACCCAGTTCGTCAACCGCTCCAGGTTCCTCTGGAGGTTCTCAAGAAATCTAGATGCATAATCTTCTACTCGTTTCTCTCGATGCTCCTCTCGAAGTCTCCTCTTGTGTAGTGGTCCTACAGGTCGAACTGGACCTCAATCTATATCATAAGAACATTTTGTTTGAAAGCTTCACACAAAAAATCATATATATTTAAAAGCACATAAAAATTATATACCTCTTAAAAACAATTAAAATAACATAAAAAATAAAAAAGTATTTACCTATGTTCCCCTAGTGTGCATCCAAAGGAAGTGGTAGCTTAGGGTCAATATGATAATTCATATACTCATATGGATAATTGTTAATGACAATTACATGTGCTCACCACCAATAAAAAACTCATCATTGAAGGAAGGCATGGAGAACTCATCCTCTTCTAATCCTTCTTATCATATCCTCCCACAAACTCATACGAGGCTCCCGAGGATCACTAGGGGGGGATAATGGCTTGGGAACGCATAGCGAGGACTCTCTCCATGAAGAAGGAGACTAAGAGAGACCCATACCCAAAATAACTTGAGTCCACCTACCTTGCACCTGGTCAACTGTGATTTCATATTGCTCAACCAGGTTGAGCACCAATCATATATGGTCGATTGGACACACTCAATGACATAATACATGTATACCCTTGAAGCTAGGTGACGTGAAGCTGAACCAACTATCTTCACTATGGTTAAAAAAATGATCTTGAGTCCAAGGTAAAAAATATTCTCCACCAGTACTTGTGTGCCAACTTTCTCTGCGTTGGCACTACAATAAGTATCGATGTAATCTTGTACTAAAAATCCTCCTTAAGGTGCTCCCTTGAGGTTAACAACCTCACCACAACGAGATAAATTGGTGAAAAAGTATATGTCCTATACCTCAATGGTAAGGATGACTTCATCGATTACAAAAGCTTCTTGATTGAGGTCCCAATATTGTATTAACATGTTGAGTAATTGAGGTTGAGACCACATGTTTTCAGATCGGAAGAACTTCAACATTCCACATTGGCGAAGAGCATGTAATGCGGCTTGATCCCCTACAAAAATCCTATCAACTAGCTCATGTTCTCTTTCCCTCCACTGGACAACCATGATGAGCTCTGCAAGATCAAAATTTGAAGAGTCAGTATTCATTAAAGCTTGTAATAGAATTTTTTTGAACATTCCTAGTGGTGTACATGACTTTCTTTTCAAACAGTGGCGTATAGGGCTTTGCATATGGGTTTTGGTCTAAGCAGGTGCGTACATTCACTACCCGCAGGACCACTAACCATGTATGCGCAGAACGATTATTTGGAAGGGTCATGTACATGAAAAAAAACGTCAAAATTTGAAATGAAAGAGGAGAAAGAAATAGAGAACCTGCTGGCGACGGATTTAGATTTCGACCAATGAAACTCCTGCAATTCAAATATGAATCCTTGAGGTAATTTGGTAAGTTTTGGCAAGGTTTGTGGAGTTGTTGTTGTTGTTGTTTTTTTTTTTTTGAGGAAAAATCACCTTCCTGCTATTCCGAAGGAATCAAGTAAAGCTAACACACATGGGAAATCTCAACAAACTTCCTCACATATCGTGGATGGTAGGTCAAGCAAACCGTCAGTCGGTCATTCAAGGCAGAAGATGTCTCAACGGAATTGAACCCGAGTGGATGGAATGAAATCCATCTATCCCCACCAACGGACCACCCTATCCTTGACAAGGTTTGTGGAGTTAAAAAGTAATTTGGTAGAAAGGGTCACTTTTCACCTTTTAAAACTTTCTAACACAAATATTTTCCAAAAAACTGCCTAAAAAATTTAAGGTAGCATTCTTTTGGGAACTTCGACTAATGAAAATGCTAGTAGAGTCACTTTTGATAGTGTGTAGGGTGGTGACATGTATATTTTTTTCAAGATGACATTATGATATGTGGAGATTGAGGTAATGATGTCGTAAACAGGCATGTAGGATAGATTCACTCCATCATTGCTTATGCATTATCATATTTGGCCACATTATTCACCTTAGGATGGATACTCACTAAGTTTCCACATTAACATTCCATAATGAAATGTCATAATTGGTGAGTTAGATCCTACCTAAAACATGGGTACCTTAGATAGAATCTCTATTATTCATCTAGTGCCCATGTTGAAGTTTTCTAATAGGATTGGGAGTCCTTTTTAGCCATGCCATGACTATGTGTTGAAGCCACATGATATCTCCTTCATCTCTTTCTGGCCATTCCCTAAAGGGGATCCCACCTTTTTGCATCAATTGTGTTGCTGCTTTGCATATCGCTGCTTGTGCTAACTAAGTATAATGCCCATTGTTGTTTTCTATCCATTGCTTATTGTTTATGCATTCTCATTGACAACTAACCTTTGCATTAATTGTAGCCACTCCTTTAAATTGCTACCGGAGGAGACATGCCTTATGAGTGTTCACATCCTATGCATCCATTTTTTGTGTTTTGTTGGCACATGTATGTTCCATGCACTTGGAACATAGTCACATTCCATGTGACACTCATCTCCTCCACTGTATTATAGCATTCTTTTATTCTTTTTTCAGGCTTCCTAATACGAAAAAGACAAAAAAAACAAATATTTATAAAAAGAGAGAGGGGACAAGAATTTTGATGTCATGTGAATACACTGAGTAGCACATTCATGTCACCTTTGAACAAAGCACTTGTGTCGTGTCTATTTTCATAGATCGGGTTGTAGTATTAGCCTTAGAATTTGAACCATGATTTGAATCCAAAACTCATCTGGTTGGTTACTCTTCCAACCACTACAGAGCAGTCTTCAATGCCTCATGAAATGTTAAATTTATATCATTGTTCTATCCATGGGTTTTTGGTGCTGCTCAAGTCACTTAATGTGTCATGTTTTTCTTCAAAGGAAGTTTAAACCTAAGTCATCCATTCCTCAGATTCCCTGACTTTGCATGTTGACCTTCCCTATTGTCAATATGTTCTCAGTATCGCCTCATCTAGTGTTGGAACTCGTGCTAGTGTAGAAGGTCCCCATTGACTTCTCATTGGTATGCCACTTCATATCAACTATGACACACTGCTTTGAAAAGATGACCTAGAGTCAATAGTGCCTTGGCCCTACTTAGATCATTGGTAGGATACCTAATGCTCAGAAGATGACATCTCATTATTGGCCTTTGATTGTGCAATTTCCCAACATGTTCGACTACAAGACCTTTATTCACATTTTGGGATTCGTGTTGTACCTTGGATTCCATTTTCATCATTGGTGGAAGTCCTCGCCTGTGTCAACACTTCCATTATCAGTTGTTGCTCAAAGGGCCTCTTTGATGTTCTATTCACATCTGTTGCACGCAAAAGGCATATTGAGTGGTATGTTCTTGCAAAACTTTATCCGAGACCTTGCCAAAAACAAATATTTTCGTAATATATGCTCGTGTTGGTTGATGGGGGATGCCTCAATGCCTCCCTTCCAACTAATACCTTCCCATCGACGTCAGCTCATATTTCTCTGGGAATGAGATTTAGAGACTATTTAGTACCATGGGGCTTGCAGTCATCAATGGCAGGTTCCATCGCTATTACCAGTGAAAATTCATCAATGTACCTGTATCGATAGATTCTACAAGTGTTTGGAAATAACTCCCTTATTCACACTTGCTAAGATGTACTAGCTACCTTGAATCCCATTATCTTTAACAGTAGGTTGACTCACGTTTGTTAACGATATACATCAATGATCGGTAATCAAATAGTGTTCCCCATGTTTGAATTCAACTCATTTACTCACATGGTAAGAACATGTACACATTAACGGTTTGGGATGGAAGACCTTGGGCACCATTAGCATTCTCATATTTTATATTGCCTGAGTTGCACAAGAATATACCATACATTGTCTAACATTGGTATTACACGGAGAACCTATTTACACTCAGTTCCAAGTGTTCTCCTACCATATACGAAGACATAGATTCACTGTGTATATGTTCATGGATATGATATACTTAGGACATGGATCCAGTGTGTATCTTTTTTCGTGGCCATGATACAACATTTCCATATATATTTCATGGATCCACAATGTATTTGATTTGGAAGTCATGTTCTTTTACACCTGAGCATGGGTATTCCCACCCCGGGAAGAGTGTTATGATCCTTAGTTTTGGTTGTAGATATATTTCCTAATCTAGACTTACTCGGACCGGCCGATTAACATTCCCATATATTTATAATTCATTTCAGCCATCAAATTCTCCTCTAACATAGTACATTAAGGGGCATCAGTTATTGCATTTCCGAACTCAATAATTCTAACCCTCCTCACACCCCTCTTACACATCAAAATGTGAAAAGATCCTTCAAAAAATTTAATTTTGGCTTGCATATGCATGTTGTCAGTGAGCAACAAGCGCATACACTAGTTACCCTTTAGCAACACACGTATACCTCAAAAAAATTGAAAATATAAAAAATCACGTATGATCACACATGTTTCGAGTGGTTGGAGTTCGTTTCTAGTACACATGGACGCAGTTATACCCGACTCGACTCCCTAAACCACTTCTCTCAAGTATAAAAGCAAGTCCTACATTTGAAGGGGGGACCATATGCCACCATTGTAATTATATGATGGAGGATTTGAACCAAAGTGCCCTTGGATTTTATAGCATCATTCCCCTTAAACTTCCCTATGTGTTGAGTTTCCTTTCTCCTTTGAGTGAATGGGGATATTTATTGTCTTCAATCAATCCCTTTTATTCTTAGACTGAGAAAGAGGGCAGATGGGGATCTATTTGTGGCTCGGGAAAGGAGAATCTAGGCTCGTGACATATGCACTGCCTTAAAGAATCAAGTGATGTTGTACTATGCAGTTGTCTCTTTATCTCAATATAAGATCACTCTTCTTTCCCTCCCCCAAAATGCTTATTTTTATTGTATGATAATTGCATGTGATGTTTTGGGGATAAATTGATTATAACCAAAGTAGATAAATTTACTTTGTTAATTACAGATTCAATAGTGATTCTTGTTATTTAGTTTAATAGTCAAAATTTATTCGAGAAAGTTTATTGGTTACTTTGAGTGAAGGTACAAGAGAGTTCTGATTTGAATAACAGATAAGACTTGGAGCAACAAACACTTGTGAAGTATTCAACCACCAGGATCCAGGTAAGTCCATTTCTCTCTCTCATTGAATTTAAAGTCAATTGATTAAGTAGGAATTAAAAGTAGGTATCTTCCCTTGATCTGTTAGTAGCCCTAACCCTAGTTACTAGGATAGTTTTCCCCATAATGATCTTTCCCCAAGGGGATCGTTGGGTTCGACTTCCTCTTTTGAGGCTAGATGGGTAGACCACCATGGAAACATAACAATGAATATATGCAATATAAGAAGGATACCCTTGATGGTCGGCTAACCCACACAATAGAAAAGAAGAGCTTTGTAACTTCAGATTCTTACAAAGTGCTAACGGGTTATAAGGATGGCAAGGAGATGATGTCTATGTTGAGAGTTCTGAATGAAATACTTTTCATGGAATGTAAGGGGTCTCAAAAACTTGCTTAGGAAGGCCATTGTTTGCATCCCCTATTATAATAAAACTCTTGATCCCTAACTTGAAGTTAGTATCTTCAACCATTGATAGAGTGTCATAGCTTCTACATGGTTATTGGAAGCTTCTTTTAAACCCTATGTGAAGCTTATTTCATAGTTTCTTTTGGAATCAAAGGCGATCCCTCCCATGCCTACCACCCCTCTTAAAATTGAAGGACATGGGGGTGGGACGTGATCCACTTATGTGTGCATGGGTAACAAAATAATTTAATATAATCTCTCTAAGTGCAACCACACATTTGACCACTACCTCAAGGTGACTCCATGATTCTGGGAAAGTCCCTCATAGAATTAAACCTTATTCATTTGTAAAGAAGTCCTTACTCCTTGTAAATGGATCCAATCCCTTTAAATGTAAAATAACTATACTATATGACAAATAATTTACAATTGATTTAACCTATATTCCATTTTCATTCCTCAAACTCAAAACATATTTTACTCTTTAAATTTAAATTATAAATAAAAAATTAAATATTTATTTCCATCAAATAATTAATTAATTAATTATATATATATATATATATATATATATATATATATATATTTAATTACTTTAAATATTTGAATTATCTATATTGGTAAGTTGTTTGTTTTCTTTTTCTTCGTGTTTTCTATATCAATCTAACTAAAACTAATGTATAATCTATTTACTTTATATCATTCAATAAAATTAAAATTAAAATAATTCAACTAAAATTAAAGTATACTCTCGTTACTTTGTATCATTAAAAAATAACTTCTCTATTCCAAATATCAGTGTATTTCCCCTATAAATATAAACAAAGTGTTTTTATGAATAAAGTTCACGTTAATTATTTGTTATTGAAGTTTATTGAATCCTTGATGCCATTCAGGAAAGACTCACGAAGACTATGTATTTTAAATGTGAAGAAGGCTAAATATTATAAATTTGGATTTTTTTTAATAGTTATTAAAAAAATCTAAATATTATAAATTTAAATTATTTTTAATAGTTATTAAAAAAAATTAATAATACTATTTTTAATTATATTATAATTTTTTATTTATATTTTAAATACATAAATAAATTTAATAATAAATTTTTAATTATATTATAAATTTTTATTTATATTTTAAATACATAAATAAATTTAGCTTTTTTGAATACTCCTATTACATTAAAATTGTATAATTTTAACAAATAATATATACAATTCTAACCATTTTAATGAATTTTTAACTATTTTCAAATACAAATGACTAAATAAATATTACTACAAATATATAATTAGATATTGAAATGATTAGAAAAATGTTCATAAAAATTAATAACATTTAAATAAAAAACTTAAAAAACATTAAGATAAAATACCAATTATATATATATGAAAGTGAACCATAACCATTTCCATCTTAAGCAATGAGCATCAAGAATATTCTTCTTGAAACTACAAAACTTTGTTAATGGACCCACATAAGAAACTATTTTGTCACATAAAATAATTTGTGATGTTGATATACGAAATTTGAGGCATAGGCGAAGGAAAGCATTATTAATGTCTTACAAAATCTCAACGACTTTTGATTGCATTGAGACATGTGTTCTTATATTTTAGATAATAAATATAAAATAATGATGTTTAGAAGATATGATATTGAAATGACTTTATGTTAAAAGAATTTTGTTTCCATTTTGACAAGTTTTGTTTTATCTGCATAACTTTGAAGGAACTGGTTTTAGTTTCAGATTTTAGGTTAGATGCATACGTTATTTGTATGTTGGTATAGTTGAAGAGAGACTGCAGTTTTATGTTTTTAAGATAGTATAAATTTTGCAGTTTTATGTTTTTAAGATAGTATAAATTATATATAATGATGATGATGATGCAGTTTTATGTTTTTAAGATAATATAAATTCTGCAGTTTTATGTTTTTAAGATAGTATAAATTATATTTATAATGTAACTTATGAATATTAAGTTTTTTTTTGATTGAAAAAGAAATATAATATTGAAATGGATGATGATGATGATGATGAGTTTTATGTTTTTAAGATAGTATAAATTATATTTATAATGTAACTTATGAATATTAAGTTATTTTTTTGCTTGAAAAAGAAATATAATATTGAAATGGATGATGATGATGATGATGAAGAATTTTTTGCTTGAAAAAGAAATATAATATTGAAATGGATGATGATGATGATGATGATGCTACATACGCTATTTGTATGTTGGTATAGTTGAAGAGAGAATGCAGTTTTATGTTTTTAAGATAGTATAAATTATATTTATAATGTAACTTATGAATATTAAGTTATTTTTTTGCTTGGAAAAGAAATATAATATTGAAATGGATGATGATGATGATGATGATCTTCTTATAAATTATATTTATAATGTAACTTATGAATATTAAGTTATTTTTTTGCTTGAAAAAGAAATATAATATTGAAATGGATGATGATGATGATGATGATGATGATGATCTTCTTATAAATTATATTTATAATGTAACTTATGAATATTAAGTTATTTTTTTGCTTGAAAAAGAAATATAATATTGAAATGGAATAAGTTAATTATATGATGATGATGATGATGCTGATGATGACGACGACGACGACGTCGTCATGATGACGATGATGATGATGACAACGACAATGATGATGATGATAACGACGACGACGACGATGATGATAACGACGATGACGATGACGACGATGACAATGATGATGATAACGATGACGATGATGATGATGATGATGATAACGACGACGTATAGTAAAAAAAAACCTAAAAACTGTTCTTTACAAACCCTCGTAACACAGAGTATTATTTCATTTCTTCATCTACAGTAATATTTCGATTCACAGTTTTCGTTTTGATCTTTCTAGTCAAGAGGCAAAGAGCAAAACCCTTTTCATAAAACATTTCACATTCCCTTAAGTTTCCTTTTATAGCATTATTGTTTTGTTTTTCAGAGGTCGTATTACTATCTTCTAACCCGACCGAGGATTGAACCCTCGTCGGAAAAATTTCATTTGTCAGAACAAATCAAGATTCGAAATCAAGACATCAAAAGTGAAATATAAACATTGTTTTGGAAGTTTGGAAGAACAGTAACATTTTATTTTCATGACTCATCTGAGAGTCGAAACCTTCGACGGAGCCACTTTTCCAGTTTAACACGAAACTAAAAACAAGACCACAAACATTCAAACTTAAACGCTAACCAGGTAGCCGAAGGTACTTTTTTTTACAGACTCAAGACTGGACGCATGTCTTCTAAGAGATCGACGACTGAACCGAAAACTACATAGACACAACTCCTTTGTTGTCTGCAACTGCCAGAGATCCTACAGAGGGCCTGCCTTAGGCCTTACCATTTAAACACTTGCTATCCGACGACAGCACCTTAACCCTCTCAACATTGAGGAATACCTGTCAAGACTTTGAACAAGAAAAACAAGGGTTGAAGTTTGACCCAACGAAAATGTATTCAAAAGTAAAAACAAAATACATTGCAGCAGGAGATTGTGATTTCAAAAGTTTACCTTCGCATGAAAGGTAGTGTCGCCACACAAAACCATAGTTATCACCACATTATTATCCCTGGCGCGGAGAAAAAGGGTCGTCCTCACAACGCAGAGCTCTTCACCGTCAACGCTTGAATCAGACAACTCTCATAAGAACTCAAGGTTCAACATCTTCAACACCCGAATCGAATGTCTCTCAAAACACAGAGCAGTAATATCTTTCAACAACGAATCCTGCTACTCTCACACACAGGTTTCTCACCATTAAAACGACAGGGTCGAGTTACAAAGTTACAAATGGAAAGCAAGGCCAAACCCTACATGGTAGCGGCCTGTTGGCCTTCTTCCCGAAGAACCAGGCTCCAAATGAGCGCAAAGACAAAAGACTATCAGTGGTATAGCCAACCCATTAGGGTTGGCTTCATCGTGGAGATCGACGGAGGGGAATGCGCCAGACAGGTAATGTATTTATCAAGGCCAAGTTGCGATCATACATCACATTAAATGTGTATTCATTTATGAGTCCAATTGGAGGCCGCGTCAGTCAGATTTCATGTTACAGCTTGGAAGATTCATATTACATTACCCACAGGCATCACGTGGAGTTACATTCCGAAATAGCCAACGCATCAATCGACAAGTAGTGGCAGTTTCGTATTTATGTCAAGCGATCCCATATCGCCTTGTTAGTTGATACCTGCAGATGCATTTAAACGTTGTCAACATCACTTTTATTACACTAGTCCGAATTTTCAAACCTACATTCATATGTAGTGGTAAAGTTTGTCGATACATTCCATTTCGTTCATATAGTATTAAGTTACACTTTGAATGTTGCATTGGTATTACATTCAAAACGTTTAGCGTAGACCATAGTTCGGTGCTAATATCATTGTGTGTATTTCCAACGTTAAACTTAGAACTTGGACACGTTTCATATACCTTGTATCGTATTCCAAAGTTGTTTAATATATATGTGCACATAGGGTTGACAGTATAGCGTAGTACAACAGATCAATACGGGCTTGGACATCGTGCCAAACAGTATCCAGCTTGGGATGAAATCGTACATTTGGGATGGTGCTATGTAGGACATGATAATAATAGTGTAGACAGATGTCAAATGCTTAATTTTTTGTTTTTTAATTATTTTTTTATTAATTTTTATTTCTGACAATTCATGTGTATAGCAGGGAAAAATTGTCACTTCAAACCTTTCCTCCAATTAAAAATTAAAAATTTGTATTTCTAAAATTTAAAAATTATTTTTTATTTTTTAAAATATTCAGTTTAATATTTATTTTCTATAAAACATTTAAAAACCATTGAAAAAATATATTAGAAATTGCAAAATAATTAAAAAATCAATTGACATTAATTGCAAACCCATTGCTATATAACCTGCCAAGGCAGGTATAATAATTTTATTATTTCTCATTAACCATGTATTCATATTATTGTCTCCACACAACATTTCACATTTCTTATTAATTATATATTCATATTATTTTCTCCACACCACATTTCTCATTAACTATATATTCATATTATTTTCTCCACACCACATTTCTCATTAACTATGTATTCATAGTATCCATATTATTGTTTCCACACCATTGCAGGGGTAGCATTTCTATGGTAATAATTTTCAGGGGGCCTACCCGAAGGGACCTCATCCCATCAGCTATAGGTTTGGGAGTGTGATCCCGAAGGACCTAGAGATTTGAACCTCCAACCTCAACTACTTCGGTCTTGGACTCAGACCGACTGAACTACCCCTTGAAGCTAGTTTGAATTATTATTTCATTACATGTTGGATTTTATTATATGTTACAAATAAATAAATAAAAGGGAAAAATATTCAAATTTAAATAATGAATTATGTTAAAAAAATATTTAAAAGTTGATTATAATATTGTTTTATTAAAATTAGGTATAGTAATTTTGCGGAGTTATTTAACGATTAGATTTTTTGGATCCATATACAACCGAAATCTATCAAATCATGACACCACTTGTACCCTTCACAATCCAAAAAATACAAAATATATAGAATATTTAAAAACAAGAGCCACGTGGTTGTCTCCGACATTCACAATTCAAAAAGTACAAAATGTATAGAACATTTAAAAACAAGAGCCACGTGGTGACAATGTCCCCGACATTCACAATCCAAAAAGTACAAAATGTATAAAACATTTAAAAACAAAGCCATGTGATGACAATGTCCTCGACATTCACAATCCAAAAAGTACAAAATGTATAGAACATTTAAAAACAAGAGCCACGTGGTGACAATGTCCCCAACATTACACCTGAGTTAATTGGAGTTGTGTTCAGTACATGTATTACATTTATGAAAGTTTGTTGACCACATAAATTTCAACTCTGTTCGGAGCAAAGGAAGCTCAATACAAGAACACGTGTATTAGTTTCGCAGTCTCCCAATGCGGGCGACTATACAGATCCAAAAGACAACAACAGGTTGCATGTCCAGACCCCATAGAAATAAAGAAAATATTAACCACATCAAAACTGTTAGACACTTGCCAACATCAAGCATTTAAATATGGTTCTCCAAGCCAACGCCCAAACTCTTTGAACCCGCACATAAGCACGAGGACGAAAACAATTACAGAATGGAAAAGAGCCCCACAGTACCGGCTACTGGAACCCGCAAAAAAATGTAAAAAAAAATTGCATACACAGAGAGCAAAGAAAATGCGAAAGAGGAAAAACAAATTCGGAAGGCGGAAGAAAATGGGAACGAATTTAACATAAACCCTTAGAAGGCTGAAAGGGGGATATATCCGATATATGGCCTCCCAAATGCTCGATTCCCTAAAGTATTTAAGAAAACGTAAGGTTGTGTAGAAGTTTGTCTCGAAGATGGTCCATGAGGTAATGAGGTTCATGCTATTAAAATTCTTGTTAGTGAATATAGTGTTGTTTGAGATGGAATGAGGCGTCACAACCTATTAAGTTATTTTGTGGGTAGAGTACACTTTGAAACTTTAATTAAGGTTTGGGCTAAGGAAACTTGGGATTCCAATGGGTGGGTTTTGATGTTTACTCAAAGCCTAACAAAATGACTTTTTTTAAGTATACTTTTAAGAAAGATAAGCATGCCATTAAGGTGGTTATGCGGGGTTTATCGATGTGTCGTAATACCCTTTTCATTCTATTTGAATGGCATCGATATTTCTCTAATAGTGAGTTTTCCCAATTGCAACATTTCATCTAGGTTTATTTCTTGAGCCTTTTGGTGCAATTCCAAGATTTTCTTGAAAACATGATCTCAAACCCTCTCGATAAAACATAAAATAACATTTTTATTGAAATAATTATAAATATTTATATTAAAATATGGAAATGGTTACACCATACAAAATATTAATATAACAAAAAATTAACTTATCAAAAGTCAATCATTCAAGAATTCACAAAAACTCAAAATTGTTGTCTCTAAATTGATTTGATCTTACTATCTTAAAAATATAACTAAGAAACTGACTAGTATAGATCCTATCATGCTAATCTAAGAGCAAAACTATCTCACGTAACATTTTAAAAACATAGTATTATTAAAAGAGGTGCCCACTAATTAGGGCTTCAATATGCTTGAAGCTTGCCTATAAATGGTACATGAATATGCTTGAAGCCTACCTATAAATGGTACATGAATTCAACTTTTGTATCTCAGATCTCTATGTACTTATTGAATAGTCTCCTAATCCTTTACCACATCAGGGACATAGATTATTCGTGCCATTGTATGGGAGCACGTATTAGGTTAGGGTGGGGGGGGTGTCAGAAGGAGAGAGGGCATGTTATGATTAAGAGGGAAGGCTTCTTTTCCTATCTATTTGACCGAGCAACTCCCTTTTTATTATCTCTACCCCCTCCCCCTCTCCTTTTTTAAAGATCATCTTCGGATCAAAAGCGAACCTATCAATCAATTAATCAAGCCAGCGAGCAAGCACCCTCCACAACTCTAAAAACAACAACTGCTTCTATTCCCTCCCTCTTTTCATCCGGCATGATATGCCAATGGAAACATCTCCAAAATGACAAAATACTTATCTACAAGGTAGGAAAGGCTGTTATACAAAATACACTTCGAAGGAATTCTACCGGAGCCGTTTGATCGAGATAGCAACTGTCCGCCGAGTCTAAAGAAATAAAACAGGGTGGTTACGTGCTTCTCTGAGAAGTTGAAAAAACTTAGATTTTTGTCATAGCTTTTAAAAGATATCGACGAAGGAATGAGAGACCCTAGTGACACCCAAGACCAATTCATACAACATTTTACACTTTGTTTCCAATTACTCTATTTTCCTACTCTAACGAATTACTATCTTTGAAATTTCTACATAGATGGAACTCTAAACATCAATTTGACTAGCAATTCTATTATAGAAATGAAAGAGGGATACCTAAATTCCTATGAGGTGGTATTCAATTATCCTCTGAGCACGACATAGGTTCGAGGACTCACAAAGAAATCATTGTCCAAAATGGTTTTGGTTGGCCATGCTTACCCAGTACCAACCGCTCCAAAATTTAATATTAACTAATCATGTGATAGTCCAATTCATAGAGATGACAGAGACAATAATTGACACTACCCAGACCTAGAACAAACCATGAAGGCATGAATGTAGACCATACTGCTGAAAATATATTAAAATCTTATGCTCGACCCAACAACTAATTGCAAGAGGATAGACAGAGTCCTTTGAAACCACATTCGACACCACTCATAGATCATTTCCAAAACAATGAATCCATAAATAAGTCTTGAATGATCCAACCTACACCACTCCCAAACATTTTAACAAATTTATGAGCTTTCACTGCATACATGTGCAAATAAGTTAAAGCTATCATAGGTCAAGAGGGTTTAAATGCATGTCCCTTCACTTTGAAGAACCATCATTACTTGTCTAGACAAGATTCCACCATCATTAATCTATAGACGGTTCATCATTCATGGGATATGGACTAAGATAAGAACAACCAACCCCCCCTCGGCCCTCTTTACCCTTATTGATCCATGTTCGAGAAAAACTACATTTCCCATACAGTGTGCATGACTATTGAAGGCCCTCAAAACTTAGTAGTATTCTATAGATTTGAATCTTGTAACACACACACACATTATTAATTATAATAAATAATAATTAACTAAGGGACACATACCTTCAATGAACAATTGCTATAAGTGCCTTTAGGATTTGTATTTATATGAAAATATCATTGTATCTCATTCTTTTCTCAAATTATATATTTATTTGTATGGATTCTTTTATACTTGCATATCTATTGTTTGAACCAGATTGGTTCTTCAAAAAGCTCCTTGACACCCCTTGAATGTTATAGATGAGCCTTGCTAGATTGATATCTTTGTGGTTCAATTGATTTATCTTATGCATGATTATAATGTTTGAGTCCCCTATTACAATGATATTTTTGATCCCTAACTTGAACTTAGTATCTTTAATCCTTGACAGAGAGCCAATGCTTCTACTTGGTTATTAGAAGCTTCTCCTAAAACCCATGCAAAGCTTATTTCATGGTTTCCCTTAGGATCAAAGGGGATACACAAGTGGATTTGATCCACTAATTATGTGTGTAAAATTCATGAAGACGTTTAATATAATATCTTTGGGTGCAACCACATGTTTGACCACTACCTCAAGGTGGCTCATAGCTCCAAGAAAATCCCTCATGAAATTGAACCTTACTCACTAGTGAAAAACTTATGCTTCTCATTAATAAATCCAACTCCTTTAAATGTAAAATACCATCTTTTGTTTTTGTCAGAATATCCCTAACTTGCGGGAGTGACATTTAGTCTAAGAAACCATTTCCCAGGGGCATCTAAGCCATCAAAATCACCAGGGGATCGCACTCGGACTAGGCCACAACAACCCTCAACTAGTTGGATTTTCGGTGTCTCTTCCCAACTAGCCACCCCTAAAGGGAATTGAACCCAGATCACCCTGCTGATGAGACCCGCACCATAACCAAATGAGCTAGCGAGAATTGACATATAAAATACTATCTTATTATCATAGATAATTCACAATTAATTTCACCTTAAATTTTAATATTTTACGTTTTGATTCCTCACATTTAGAACATAATTTACCATTGATATCACCTAAAAGATTTAATATTTTGTAAAAAGATAAAATTTCATTTTTGTAAGATAATTAGTTACATAATTTGTCATAAAAAAGGATATATATTAATTTATATTTTTATAAGATAATTAATGACATAATTTGTCATAGACATGGATATAGGTTAATTTAGTTGCTTTAAATATTTGAATTATTCATATTAATAGGTTTTCTTTTTCTTTTTCTTTATATCAATTCAAGAAAATAATTACAATTAAAATATATTTTAATTAAATTAATTATTTTACATTATTTAATAAAATTTAAGAAATAATTTTCTTAATGATTTACATTATCTAGATAATTCTAAAAATGATATATCATATGTTGGACTATAAAAACCTCTATACTTAAATTATTTTCTTTATGTAATCCAATTTTTTATATCCATATTTCCTTTATTTCAAAATAAAAACATATAAACACTATATCCATACACTGTTTTCTTCAATAAAGTTGGTCTATTTAATTATTTGATATTGAAGCTCAATGGATAGTTAAGGAAAAGACTAAGTGTTTTAGGTGATTTATGGATTAAGAGAATGTTTTATAAAAACTAATGATACTAATTTTTTTTAAATATCACATTTAAATAATAAAAATGGATTTAGATTTTTTTTTTTCGATTATTAAAATTAGAAGATGGTTATAATTTTTTGGTTAAATTGCAAATTTTCATTTTTAAACGTATAAATGCATTCAATACCTTCAAATATTTATATTACTCATAGATTATACAATTTCAACACTTAATTCTAAAATTTTAGTAATTCCTCATAAAGTTTAACCAAAATTTGATAAAAATAAAAATATGACAAAAAATTATACATTGTAATACATTTAAACTACTTTATATAATGTATTAAAAAGTAAATCGTAACCATTTCTCTGTTGAGAAATCATCAAAGATTACAAAGGAATATTCTTTCTAAAACTACAATCCTTTCTCAAGGGGACCCACCATAACAAACTATTGAGTCACATATAATAATTTTAGATGTTCAAACACAGATTTTGAAGCATATTGGGAGATAAAAGAAAAGCTTTATTAATGTCATACAAAATCTCAAGGGTATTAATGGGGTGACAAGTGTAGGGGGATCCTTTTGGATTCCGATGGAAACCAAGTAGTCTCCTTCACGTGGGTTATGGGCTTAGCAACTAACAACCAAGCAGAGAGATATGCCTTATTCATGGGATTAGAAAACATCATCTCCCTTGGCATTCAAAAAGTCATAATATTGGGAGATTCTCTTATGGTTATTTCACAAGCACGAAAAAATATTTGTAGAGAAGTCACATGACCATAGGGAGACTACAGTATCAAATAGTTGTTCTCCTACATCAAAAGAAACCAACATTGTTCACATTCTTCGGCATGATAATTTGGAGGTCGGTCAACTTGCAAATCAAGCCATGCACCTAGAAAGGGGTTTTTATTTAAAAAAAAGTGGCCACCTGGAATGTCGATGGCTCTCCTAGGAGTTAAGTAAGGCCTTAAATGCAAGACCCATGAGTCATTTTAGCATGCGATTCACCTGGTGCAGCCTTAATGCACCGAGTACAGGTCCTCCCCTCATTTATATCCACACATCGAAGAACACTCTCGAGGCTCTTCTCGTCTTTTTTACCTCAGTTTTGAGGTTTTGTTTTATGGAGTTTTCCTCGGTTTTTCCCGCTGCCAATGGGACAACTCAGGCTAGCGATATCTTGTCCACACGAAGGGGGAGGCTCAATCTAGATGTGCTTAGCCGAATAGGGCCACTAAGGAGAGCATGTAACTTGTCTCCTTATTCTTGTCTTCAATTTTTCTGTGATTGTGGTCTAGTTGGAAGGTCGGACTGTGTGCTCTGCAGGGTGACTTCTCTTGATATCATTCTTGGAAGGCCGAAGCATTTGCGTGTTGCTATAGTCATGGAAGAGGTGGATTGGGGTTCAAGCTTAAGTAAGGTAAAGAGTGATATTTGGGAGCTTAAATCATGATGAGGCGATTGAATTCTCGGATGGAAGGGGTTGTGGCTACAATTGATCAAGCATCTTCCCACATCTCACATTTGGATAGCCGCTTTGACAACTTGGGAGCCCAAGTTCATGTGCAAGGATCTTAATTAGAATGTTTGACAGTTACCTCTGATGCGCATTAGGACAACGCTTGTTGGTTCAGGGTATTGGATGGATATTCAATGTAGTAATGTGCTATGGTTGTGGTAGAAATTTCCAATTCACATGGGCAAGAGGATGAAAACAAGGATTTCCATGAAATCCACGGTGGTCATAGTCCCTTTTAAATTTCTCTGTTATGATGGTCTCTTTTTCTATACTCCAATTGGGTTAGTATGTTAGAAAATATAGTGTTTAGTTTTATGCAACAGATTTTGTAGTAGTATTATCTAAGGTTAATAAAATCCCCTTCGGTGACATTTTGATGGATAATGGGCAATTTTGTACTATGGAACAACCTGTAATTTTTTTGGTTGTTTTCATCAAACTTTTAATTCAATATATATTCGTTTCAATTTAAAAAAAAATCTTAAGGATATTAAACTACATTGAGATATGTACTTATATAGATAATATTTGCATACATCTCACAAAATATTCTTTTCAATGTGGTTCACAACCCCAGAGAGGAGTCGCTACATCCACAGGAATAATTCATAGGGGGGCCACCCGAAGGGGCCTCAGCCCACCGGCTCTGATTACGGAGCCTAACCTGGTGGGGACATCAAGTGAGGCCCTTATATATCAATGCATAGCCACTCGGGGATTTGACCCCGAGACCTTCTACTTACAACTCACAGCTCTCAACCACTTGAGCTAACCCATCAGGCTAGACATCTCACAAAATATTATCTTCAAATGGAATAAATTAATTAATGGATAAATTCTATTTTTTATTTATTGAAATTCTTTCCCAAATTTATTAAAAAATTTGGTATAAGTTATAATATTATTTGATTGATGGCAATTTTGACTTTGGAATTTTTCTCTCAAGGGTTTGGCCCATTTAAAGAATTTTGAAAACAAACTAGATTAAAGAAGAATTTTACCTTGCAGATAAAAATATCAATCCAAAAAAAAACTCATTGAAAAGATTGAGTTTGTCTAGTTATTAATTCACTCCATAATGACACTATTGACAATGTTTTCTTTAACCACGAGAATAAGTAATCGGTTAGGATTATTTAGGTGAGCCCCAGATTAAAAAATGATTAACAATGTTAGAGTTGGAGTGAGGGAAGGGATCTTGGGTGAGACCTTAACTAAAATTGGGTGACAATATCTTCTTTTACCATAAAATTGGTGTAGGGGAACTAGGCAACCTCCCTGATTTATGCAACAATGTTCAACCCATATTTATCAACAATTAGTAACTCAACCTAGGGTCCATATGTCCCAATATGGTTTCACTACCCTTTCAACCAAAATATGTAACCATCTAAGCTACTCCCCTCTCACTAATGATCGTAGTCGTAGCGATTACTGAATTTGGTCTTAAGTACAACAAGAAGTTTGGCTTTGGTCCACTTATGAGTGTGTTGGAAGGGCAAAGCAATCCTCACACATTCGATTAGTACCTTCGAGTGCCCCCCTGACAACCTCAAAGGTTGGACACCTCATGGAAATTGAACCTTGGTCACATTTGAAAAACTCCTCATTTCTCATAAGTGGATCCAACCCCTTTGGGCAACAACTATGGTTATAGCTATAACAGTTAGTGTTTGATCCTAATGATGGCAAGAGGGTGGGATTTGATGCACCTATGTGTACATCAGGTGTGCAATGAAAGCCTCACATGTCTAACCCCTAGCTCTGGGTACCCCCATGCTAACCTCGTCAAAACACTCTCACAGGAAATGAACCTAGCTTGGTCACTCGTGAAAAAGGACACAATATCTTGACTATCTACATTTAGTTAAAAGCATGTATCAACATGTATCTTCTTGAAATCACATGACCAATATTAAGGGGAACCTTAGTGATTATCCTTAGTTTTCTTGGAGATACTACTTAAGTTGAACCCGCCACTTTTCATCTTGATTGAAGAAAATATACTATTTCTAGTTACTTAACTACAACTTAGCTTACCATGAATTGTGAGAGGTATATCATAAGAGGCCCCTTTATAACATCTTATGGAAGTGGAAATATACTTCATAAAGTTATTACATAGTAAATAGGATGTTTGATTTTATTAATAATAACTATCATGAATGTTGAAGTTATCATATGAAACCCATCTTGCAAGGATGCATTCATTTTACACCATTAAGCTTCTACCTCATGCATTGAGCATAACAAAGGCAAACTTGGCAATCTATAACTTATTTTTCATCTGAGCATTTCACTTATAACATGTGAATGGTCCCAGTGTCACATGTGAATGTAATGGACAAAATAATTGATTGTTCCAAAAAACAAATATGTTTTTTTCCAAGTTGTTTCGTCATTTTGTCATACCTTTTATCACAAATTATATTTTGAAGACTTTCTAGACTCTTGAAAAAGATCTTTCAAATCTCTACAACATTTCTTTCTATACTGTTTTTACAAATTGTTTCCAATTTCCAAAAGAAAAAGAATCTTTTAACACTATTCTACAGTTTTTCATTAACTATCTATTGATACCACTTGTATTATTGTGTTTACAAAATTGTGGGGTCATGTTGTTCAAAAGACAAAATAATCCTAAAAAGAATGGCATAGGAAAATTTGTCTTTATATCCTTTAAAAACCTGAAAATCTTGACCTGACATTATGGGCTGAGCATGATGGGCCACATGCTACTAAACGACTAACCCTGAGACCCACCCTAATTTTATCGTTTAGTGATGTCCTTAAAGGTAAGACACCCCATTTGATTTGTTGTTATCCTTTTGTATGGACCTCTACATCAATCTAGCCAAGTGGATCCAAGTGCTCTTCGTGTTGCAATGCTTCATTTTCTTTCTACATCAATCTGACCAAGTGGATCTAGGTGCTCTTCATGCTGCAATGCTTCACTTTCTTAAAAATTACGTTATAATACTATCTTTGCACTTTTCACCAGTAGCTTGAACCATTGTTTTATTACATGTTGGTTGAGCGAGGAATCATATATTATATAAAAATGGAAAAATATCACAAGTTAATAATTATATTGTTTTATTAAAACAAATATAAGTATAGCACTTGTGCACTTAGAAAATTTCCTAACGAAAATAGTAAGATTGAAAGACGGAGAACAAATTAGATCCATTTACTTTATGGTTGACTTTAGCATAGAATACTTTTTGGCTGGATATTTTCATTAATATCTAGCTTTATTCTTACTTATTCTTGCATCTTTGATTTCTGGAGCTTTGGCCCTCTAATAGCTTATTTACTAGCACCTAAAGGCAATGCTTCTATTGCTCATCTTTGCCAGTCCCAGATCGTGTTTAAGATCGAGTTACAGATCTCGCTTCCTTCCTTCCTTACCTTCAACAACCATGATTAAAGATATAAATAAAGATTGGTTAAAGATATAAATAAAGGTTGGTTAAAGTTTTAATTGCTTTCATGGCCACAATTAGAATCCCTCATGTTGACCACTTTAATGAAGAATTAAAGCATCTCTTACAAATATTGCATGAAAATAGTTGTAAGGTGGATGCCATCAGGTGAGCATTTAAGAAAGCACAAAGCCTTTTGGTTAAAAACCAAGATAACCAAGTGAATAAAAGTGAAGAGGGAGACAATAAGATGAGCATTTAAGAAAGAACAAAGCCTTTTGGTTAAAAACAAAGATAACCAAGTGAATAAAAATGAAGAGGGAGATAAAAGTATGGTGGTTCTTCCTTACACATGGGGAACAACTAACAAAATAGCCAAGGTTCTGAAGAAGAAACATATTAGGATTGTTTACTCCCCTTCAAATTCCTTAAGAAATTTACTGGACAAAGCTAAGGGCCCCATCGATCTAAAAGCTAAGAAAAGAAATATACTCAATCCCTTGCTCATGTGGTGAAGTATATATAGGAGAAACTAGTCGTTCAATAAAGACTAGAATAAAGGAACATTGTGATATATCGCACATGTGAGAATCAAGTATTCAACGGTTGTCAAGCACTCCCATAAAAGCAACCATCATATATGCATTGAAGACACAAAGGTAATCACCATTGAAGAACATTACAACAAAAGATGGATTCGTGAAGCTGTGGAGATTTAGAAGCATCCTAGAAACTTCAATAGATATGATGGTTTGATCCTGAGCACATCCTGGAAACCGATTATTCACATCTTAAAGAAAAAGACATCCATAAATAACCAAAACTAAGGTGGTAGCTAATTGAAACTAGCCGACAGTGGTTTGGATAGCTACAAACAATTAGGTTTTGACTATTTATAGGGGGTCTTAGACTCTTTTAACAAACGAGACACTTTCACTTCTGAAGATGGACTCAACTCTGCAGTCTGAAACGTACGTAGAGTACAATAAACCAGTCACAGGTTCTCCATACATGTCTCCAACAATACCTTTCAGTTGTGAAAACTTGAATAAAAATAAAGGATGGGGTAACACCTTAAGATGCTTGATGATTACCCAAGTCCAAGTAGCATCGCCGCCCTTGTACAAAGGATTTTGTGGGGATTACCCCATATCATCAATGGGACAACTCCATTAGAAGACATGCCATAAAGAAGAATACCTTCACAAGTAATGAAGGGAGCATCAAACCACCAATGACCATGTGGCACATGGCATGGAAGAAAAGGCACTAGAAGGAATAAAGGGGGTCCTTTGGATGACTTTGAAACCAATAACAAGTTGACACATGGAAGATCGGAAAAGACACAAAAGAGTCGTGTCTTGCACATAAACGCTTAGGGATCTATAAAGTCTTTTCAAAACTATTTCTTTATTGGCTTGGCAACGAAGTGCAAGAAAACAAGGAAGGAAACCATTGACAAAGCGAAGTCAATAATCCATTCTTGGAGGTTGGTTGTCCTTCCCGCTAACACAAGAAGGATAAAAGGAAAAGAAGAAGAGAACAAGGGGATTGACTCGTTTGCTTAGGGAGAACATAATTCTTCCCCTGATTGTTCCAACACCCATAATTGCAAAGAAGTGCAAAGAGAAAGACTCTTAAAGATTGATACCAAGAGAAGATTGGTTTGTAGAAAGAACATTGTACAAAACAAAGGGCAGTAATTTCCATCGTTTCCTATGAGACTAGCATTGAGAAAAATGCCTTTATATATAAATGTGTTCCTCTAATTAATTGGAAGTGAAGCACATAACCATTTCATTGCTAGAGTTTTCCCATGTTGAGTTCTCCAGCATAAATCTCATGTTATTGAGTATGTTGATGGTATTTTCACTGTATTTGGTCATTTACATGAAACATAGAGTTATAGATGTATGCACAACAAACTAATACACATTAGTTATGAAATGTGCACAATAAAAAATTTTGAACAACATAATTATCGTTGTTGTTATTTATGCATTAAAAGAATTGAATATAGAGATTCATATTGGTAGATCATCTCAATTGTATGCTAAGTGATTATGGCTCAAAACTTACATCAACAACTAAAGACATGGGTGCCTCTTATGAAATGATTTCCATGATCTTGTCAACTATGGTATCCATGCCATTGTAAATGTGTCCCTAATAAGTTTTGTCAATGTTTGCATTTAGAGAAATCTCAAGCATCGATGTTTTGAACTTGAACAAGAAGTCAATCTAGTTATGTCAATCCTCATCAATCAAATAGTCTACGCACCATAGTTCTCTCTTTGAATCTAATTGTCTCAAAATTAACAAAGCAAATATCACTCACCATCATAGACATTAATGCATATTTGCCTCTACAATGCAACGTGACATGATGAAGTTTGAGGCATATATTGTCTCAATAACTTTCCGCAACTCAAACTTCTAGTACTTCTCAAAAGTTTCTTGAAACTAGTGATGGTCAGTAATAAATTTTATAATTTCTCTCAACTCCCTTATTGCTTTATCCATGGTATTCTAGTCTCAGACCCTACCAAAATCAAATTTCAAGTATGGTCTACACAAACCAAGGTGGTAGATGCGGGTGTGGGTGGGTTTATTTTTTCTCCAAAAGGTAATATCAGATTTTAGTTCTTTTCGAGCATTGGTAAAGCAACAAATAATCAAGTCGAGGCGTATGCACTCCTTTAAGGTCTTCAACTAGCTTTTCAAGCTGGGATAGTCTCCCTTATAACACTGGGACAATCAAAAATAATTATCAATCATTTGAGACTGAGGACTTTGCCCACTGGCATGAAATTGAGAGCCATCTTCCTAATCATTTGAGACTGAGGACTTTTCCCACTGGCATGAAATTGAGAGCCATCTTCCTCAGGATTCAGCAGAAGTTACTTGCTTGCTTATCGTAACACCTCTCATTTCCTTATCCTCAGATCTAATAATTCAATTGTGGATAGGCAAGCTAATTTGGCCACTAGGGACAAGGTAGAAATTCTCAGAATTAATCGGCAAGCTTCTTCTCAGTTTATCCCATGATGAGAGATATTGTTTAAGGATATATGCATTAAGAGGAGGAGAGAGATTGTTTAAGGATATATGCATTAAGAGGATCCCATTAAAGTGCATGTATTGAAGCTACGCAAGAGAATAGTTTGAGTGCATTTCCGAAGAGCTGGCTCAAGTTAAGACCATGTGAAACAATAGTGACAACATGACACTTGGAAGTGATTTAACTATGATAGGGCATCTTTTATGACCGCACAAGAAGAGCGTGTGTCCTGGATCTGATCTGACCCTCCCTTTGTACTTACCTCGTTCCCGGCTTTAGGAAGATTGTACGCTCGCAATCGATCATGGCAGCTCTGCAAGTATTGGCCTCCTTCAGTCAAGGGGAGTTGTATAAGGGTTAACCAAAACATTCTCGACTCGCCGAAATTTGGTAGAGCAATTCTTGTCAAAATTGCAATTTGGAGTGCTCATATCGCAATTTCGACGATCTGTGTAGTTTTAAAATTGAGCAATTAGTCTAGAACAACCAATTCCGTTTACAAAAGTTACAAAATTGCGAAAATAACAATTTCCAACAAAAATTTTAACCTGTTTTTATCCCAAAATCACAGGAAAAGCGGGGCATTTTGGTTGTCTTTTATCCTACTCACAGCCAAGGTATCAAATGTACCTTCTCTCCATGTCACCAGTTCAGTTTGTGTGACTATACATGTCCATGGGCGTAGAAAGACTAAAACGCCCCCATTTTCCGGGGGGTTTTAGAACCAAAATCTTGCTAATAAGATTTACAAATATGTAATTTCAGTAATTTAAAATAAGTAATCGAGATTAAATGATGGATCCTGAAACTAGCCAAATCATTAAAATTGCAATTTGATCACTGAAAATTGCCGGATTCAGACGAACGAGGACGTTTTGGTTGCTACTTATACCACCCCATACATGGAAAAGGACGGAAGAAGCGATACGACGGATTTGGCTGCCACCTCGCACGTTTATGAATTGGGTAAAAGAGGAAAGGCAACATGAAGTGGGTCATAAGAACAAGGAGCTCGGACGGAAATCTTCGAAGCCACAATGCAGGTTTAAAAATTCCTAGTTACTCGTTCTCGTCTCTGGTTCTGCAAGCATTATGGCGAAAAGATGCAAGGGATGCGCCCATTGGAGAAAAGAGGCGCAAGAGGAGGAGCAATCAAAACTTGAAAACATTGTGCAAACGCTTCAAGTCCAAGTTCATGGCCGATTAGTTCAAGTCCTTAATTCCCTGAAGATTTTAGCAAAGCAGAAGCAAGGCCAGCAATGGATGCAGGATGAATGTGACGTTATTCGGTCAGAGGTCGAAGATTTGTGTAACAGACACTCCCCACGGACCTCAGTGCCAGCGAGCTCAGAAAATTCAGTGGAAGCATCATCCCCTGGCACAAATGGAGGTATCCCATACCTGAACCAGCCCTCTTTCGACGCAAATGAAGAATCTCCATAAAGCAACAGAGGAAGAGCCCGAGAGGACTGAACCTTATGAACAAGCAGAAGAAGCGATTGAGAGGAAAGTTCCACCTATGAATGAATGAATGATTTTAATAACGTCCACGAGGTTGATCAGCTTAAAGGACCAAAAGAATTACAGCTCTAATTCCTCTCCATACTCTTCTAAATCGGATCTTTTGCTGTAAATCTTGACTAGAAGACTTGTAATCTGATTGATCTTATCTTCTTAAAAAAGATGGTGCATGTTGTCGGCCTTTAAGCTGTCTTCATATTGAATGCGGATATCCTCGTAGGCTGCACATTCCATAACAAAGTGCCACTGTGTCTCCACCATACCCTTATTGCAGAATATGAAAGTTCTCTCTTCCCACACTTCCTTAAGTACCGTCCACCTACCCATCTCACATCTAAGGTGATGTGAACCCATCCTCAATTGAGCAACTAACAGCTTTGCTTTTCCTTTGATAGCTGCCCCTAAATATGTTTTCTCACCATGATCGCAGTTTGGGTTAAACTCTTTGATGTAGTAGTCTTTTTTACGCCCATTGTGATTGGTCCACATGGCAATCCTGAATTTTTCAGTCACGAAAATTATTATTTATTTCTTGGTGTTAGGACATTCATGTAGCTTGATATTCCACTTACTTAGCCATTTTTTTATTTTGCTTCATCCAAGTTTTATTTCTACATCCTAACTCCTCCTCCACTGCTACTTTGGGCCAGCGTTGATTGTTCATGTTTTCAACCCTCTTTATGTATCTTATTAACTTGATTATTATCGTTGCCTCCAGTGGGAAAGCACTTGCTTCAGCTAAAAGTATTTCGTACAATACTGTGGCTTTAACTTTGCATTTTGATATTAGAAACCTTTTATAGACTTTATCCCAGAAATAATTAAGAAAGAATGTATAAGCTTAAGCCTAATTTTAAATTCCAGAAAACTATACCTCAAAGGCTATGTATCAATCTAAATTTTGACCATACATTTTATATTCTACAAGTCCTCTTGCAACTTTTTTTAATGAAAAAAAATATGGTCTACACAAATAATCCAAAATATGTGACTGCACTAACTCTTAACAATCAACCTTGCAACTGTTCTAATTGGTGCATCATATGTGATAATTTGCACCACAATGAAGGGACCTACCTTTTCAATAATATTAATTAAAATGTTAGTAATGAAATTGCTATCTTTTACTTCATCTAAACCATCTTGGACTTTTAGAAACATCATACCTTTTCGTGAAGAGGAAATGGCATTGAACAATGTTCTACACCTTGTATTTGTCCATACATATGATATAATAGAAACTCCCAAACCACTCCATAAATAATAATGAATTGGTACTCATAAATCCTCAATAAGTTGATTTCATTTCTAAGCAATTGAATGTAGAATTTTTCATAGTTTGGCCCCTTGAAACCTTGAGGGGTTGTGTTAATCACCTTTGCTAAGTCCTCCCAAGGAGACTGGAACCATATTAAATGGGATTCCACATGCATAAATGGCCCTTGTCATTATTGATTGAACTTTTTCCTTGCCTTAAGCTCTCTTCTTCCTAGCTTGAACTATTATTAGTTCCTCGATAACTAGGCTTTTATTTTTAATCATGCTCGTTTTCATATTTTTCCCTTTCTTTTTGGTTTGTTGACCTTGGACAAATATCAACACTCCCCCTTCATGCAAAAGATGTGCCTTCACTCTTGTGCAAGAGACATTGTAGGTGTTGTGACAAAAACTACACTCCCATTCCAAAGATCCCCCTCCTAGAATATGTGCAATTTTTATCACTTACCTCCAACGTGGATAAAAATCATTTTGCCTCATTGATTTAGAAGGTCTAGGAGTAGGACAGACGCTACTTTGAGAGGCCATGGCTGCTGCAAAAACAACAAATAAAGTTGTCCACAATAGATTATGAAGAGCACAACAATGTTCTCGTGGTCCACAATTGACTTCTTGCTATAACTGCTCCTTTGAAGCCCCAAAATCAATGAAACCCTTGTCATTATAGGAGAGCCAGTGTTGAAGAGAGTGTGGAAAATGAAATTGAGCATCCTTTTTTATAGGAAATGAAGGGGAGTTGGGGTTTGAATTCAATAAAAAAATGATCAATAGTTTAATTCAAGGAAAAATTGATCAATATCAAATTTAGGAATGCTTGTTAAGTGTTGTTTTATCTTTTGGAGACCAAGATGGAAGATGCGGAAGCTGCAAGCTTATTTAAAAAGTTATGGAAGATAGGTGACGGAAGCACAATAAGTGCCTGAAGGTATTTTGAAGGAATTATCACACTCTGGGACATGAAGAAATTCAAGAAAGTTAATCAAATGGAATATCAACATTAGCTTATGATAGAACTAGAAGAGATAGAGACTCTGGAGAGGACAAGGGTTTGCAATGTATATGGACATGTTCATAGCTCCTTCCTTCCCAAGGGTTTCATCATTCAATCCAAAATAATCCCATTGGCAACCTTGGATCATAGGCCTGTTGCTTTGTCCTTTGAAGTCCCAAAATATTTGGGAACGATTCCTTTATGCTTAAACCATTTATGGCTAAAAGACAAGAATCAATGCAGGTCATCCAAAGCACGTGGAATAATTACATCAAAGGATCTCCAGCTTTCATTTGGGAATCGAAACTTAGACAAGTTAAAAGGACTTTAAAAATTTGGGCGGAAGAAAGTATTAGCCCCGGATAAAAGGTGACTAAAGTTACAAGTAGAATTTGAAAAGTTGCAAGACGAAATGGAAAGAGTAGAGATAACTAGTGAAATTTTGCAAAGAGAAAATGAGCTAAATCTAAAAACTCTATGTAAGAAACCATTTCGGTTTCTTAAGACAAATGAAGCGAATTCGTCTTCAAAATTAATAATATATATATGAATAATAGTTGAATGAATAGATGATGAGATAAGATTTTACAAATGATGGCCCTCTTTTTATACAGCTTGGGCACTGAATTGAGGAGTCACATCTTCTTAATATTAGTTATAATTAATTATTTATTAATGATTATTTATTTGTATTTATTTATTATTTAATGTTTGTAACATTGCCAACCCCTTTAAAGGGAGCTTTGTCCTCAAAGCTAATTTCGTCAATATCATATTTATTTTGGGTTTGTGTTGAAACGGGGACTTGACATATGCGATCATGATTACGACCATTGCTTCCTTTATCTCTTTTGTTTTGAAATTATTTATGCTTGGGCGGTGATGTTTGTAAGCTTCTCAAACCATACAACTTGTAAATATTTCATTTCCATATTGTCTTTTGGATTCCATTTATGAGCAACAGTGGACCTTCATTACCACCACATTTCTCGATCATAAATAACGAGTTTGCAATACCCAGTCGATTAATAATCAATTGTGACAGAACTGGTGTAGATTTAAATAGTTGTGTATGCGTCTTTCTGCATTGAGGCCATACTTTTTTAGTATTCATCAAGAAGAAAATTCATTGAATGCTATAAATTTTTACGTCTACAAATAATGACATGTTGCAATTTTGTGGTATAAGTTTGGTCAAGTTGTCAGTCCGTATCCAGTTAATTGTTGCAATTGTTGGGATCCTTGTCGGCCGCACAATATTAAGATGTTGAAGATCTCTCATCATGGACATGTTTGTTTTGGGCAGCTCTCTGATCATCTCATCATCACCAGTGTCTTGAAAATATCCCTTCAATTCCTCCATGCCTATTGTTTTTAAGGCTAAATATCTACCCCCATGCTCCTCTTCTCCAAAAGTGAATCCAATTCTATTAGTTCCACCTTTTGCACTAGTTGTGGATCGAACATCGACTGTCATAATAATGGAGGTATTTTTAAAATATATTCTTCGACCTTGGAAATCAAAGCGATGGCCATTCTTAAGCGCTTGGAGTTTGAAAATATCGGGGTGAGCTTTCTCAATTTCCTCAAGCAATATTATTGTAAATGGATTTTGTCTTACATCCTTAGTAAGTGTGCACTTTAATTCTAACAATTTCAAAGATGTGTTGCAGTTGTCATCTAAACCGACGTTAGCCTTGGGAATCTCTAGGTCTTGTACTATTTTTCTTTGAATCGTAGCCTCCGTAGATTCTTCCCTGGAAGGAATTTTAAGAGCCTTCACCCTGGGTTTCCACATGACTGCAACCAAGCCTTCAATTCTAGAGCAACATAAATGTTGTTCATCTGCAATAAGTTGCTTAGTACGACTTCCTTACCATGTGGATGCAATAGCTGCTATGTCATCTGGTTGGGAAACAATAGGCCCACTATCATATTCACCATCATTTGAAATGGAATCGACAGTTGGAAAATACACAACTTCTGCATCACTATCTACACTTGTGTTTGTGGAACCATGACCAGTCTTTCCAACATGTTTAAGTAGATATTGACCGCTTCTTGTTGAAGGTGTAATTTCATGGAATTTCTTAACTACCAGAGTTTCCTGCCAATATTCATTAGGAAACTTTGAGAATGTATGTTTGACGTTGCTTCCTTCTATTGCAAGCTTTTATATGGGCATGGCATCCAACTTCATCAATCAGACCCATAGCTTTATCCGACAGAATTGGTTGAGAATGTGCAAGTGCTTTTTCATGCTCCTTGTTCTCTCCAAACATGGTATTACCATTTTTTTCATCATGATGCTCAACATGAGCAATTTGGGTTGCATCTGGCGTGCCAATAGCTACTGTAGATCCATAATCTGTAGCTTCATAATCTAATGTAGACACATGCTTTGTCACCTTGTTGCTAATGTCTTTTTCTTTAGTATCTATGGACTGTATGGGAGTATGCATAGATATGAAGGGTGGTGTGGATTGGGAAGAGTTTGTCACAAACCTCAAATTTGTCCAAAAATGCGGAAAAAAAAAAAAAAAAAAAAAAAAAGTATACCCATATTCTGTGTAACTTTCCTAATCTACATTAGTTATCAAATTTAAAAGCTCATAATTTTCAATTTCATGTTGTCTTTAATTGTAAGAAATGTTATCCAAGGTATAGTAAGTGCCTCTACCATATCCTAGCATAAAAAGAATCTTTATACCATCTTTTTCACCATACTTCCATTTATATCTAACTATAGTTCATGCACATAGTTACTAATGGACTTCCACATAATATATTAATAACAATAGATACTATTAGGTTACCATAGGTAATTAAGATATATCTCAATTTCTTTTTCTTTTTTTTAAAATAATTTACTTATATGAGGTTCCACTATCCTATGTTTACCATCTCTATTTCTCTTACTTTTTCATAAATAGTAAGACAATCTTATAAGTCCGACCACTTTTAAATCACACACACACACACACACGCATATATATATATATTGATACACCAAGCATGATCTTTAATTTCCTCGTATAATATTATAACCACAACTCACTCATCTTTCTTTTATACCATCTATCCATGGAACACCTATTAAAAGGAATTGCATACAAGTTATATGACAATCCTTTGCATATATATAGAGAGAGAGAGAGATCATTATCTATAAAGAGGACGTCTTCGTAACTACTACCCATTCCTGGGAAAGGACTTACAATATATAAATTGTTTTCATTTAGCTAACCTTGACACATTTAAACATAGTAATCACGGCACCCTAAGCTACTTATTCCACATGTCCAAAAACAATTATCCTGAGTAAAGAAACCATAACTATTTACATAACAAAAACTTAGTTACTGAGATGAAATAAGCAGGGGTTGTAGACCCAAATCATACATTTATTCCAGTACTCCCAACCTAATTTCAGTGCTCACCATTTATTTTAGTACTCATTATTTATTTCATTGCTCACAACTTGCGATAAGAACTTCTCTATAAGAGATAGTTGGAGTAGTGGTTGTGGATGCTAAAAGGAGTTTGGACATCGGTGCTTCTATACCCGGAAGAACAAAACTACCGCTGAGTAAGGAAACTAAATGAGGACCATGCGCTAAACAACTCGACTCTAAGTTTGACTCCAAGTGGAACATCAAAAGAAATGGAACATAGCATTTTTAAAACAACGGGAAGACCGAGGGGGATATGACCGAAGAGTTGTCAGGTAGAAAGCACTTCAACTGAGACAACAAGGGATATCATCGACGCACCCTGAGATTTGATCAACCACAAGATTATCCAAGGATTTCAGGGGTAGGTTTCGGCACACATTAACAAAAACCTACAGTCATACTAACTGATAAAAACGAGGTGGAGGTGTCCAAGCAATGGTTAAGACTTCAAAAAGAATCAGAGATTAATACACAGAAACTTTTACACAGTCACTATAGTTTAACCCGGCGTCTAAAGAACTGACTGCAGGATACCATAAAGCAATTCTCGGAGGATTGTATCTCTGTAGGCAGAGAGGATCTCAAAGGTTAAACGTGGTAAATCCAGACTCAAGCAACCAAGACTTTCCCCACACAGTTACCTTCTGTCAACCAATACTTGAAATCAAAAACTTAAACAGTACAAGAATCGAAATCCATAAGGAAATGCTTCATCGGTTCTTTATGAATTAGTTTTAAATGAAGTCGATCATATGGAAATGTTTCATTTCTTTTCCAATACGGGATTTTCTACGCTAAGTTCATATATATACACTATATCGGATCTTAACCATAAAAATTGTATACTAAATGCAGTCACATCTAAATGCATGAACAATGCATTACATTAGGTAGAAAGAATTATGCAGACTTTCAGATCCAAACATAGGTCCAATTCATGCACAGTATATATATGTAGATTGGTGTATTCAAATCGCAGCATGTAAACAAAGATCGTTGTTCATAAACTCAGAGTTGGGCGTTTGCACAAAGATCGTCGAGATCGGATGCATGAATAAAAATACAAAGGTTCCACATTGTTGGAAAAGCCCCAGAGCTTGGGCATGAACCAATTACAAAAACAAAATCAGAATGAAACAAATCGTCGAGATCGAGTGCATGAATAAAAATACCGAGGTTCCACATTGGAAAGATCTCGTAGTTTGGCGTTGAACAGAGATCGCAGTTCATAAACTCACAGTTGGGCGTTTGCACAGAGATCGCTAAGATCAAGATCTCGGAGTTTGGGTCATAAACCAGTATTATACAAAATAAAGCTCATAAGAAAAAGGATCGTCGAGATCAACATCTCAGGTTTTGGAAAGAACCAATTTATACGAAACTTAGAATAAAAACGATCGTTGAGTTCCAAAGCATGGACACAATGTAGAGATTGCAGAGCATTGTAACGATGTACATACCAATCTAAAACAAAAGTTTAGTCTCATTTCTTTTTTTTGTAAACATTCAACGATTCCTATATCATTATTCCATCATTATTTTGTTTAGAAAACTTACTCTACATAATAAAATTTATATGAACTATGCTCCTAATGAATGATATATATTCAACCACTTTTAAGAAAATCATCACCAGATTTATAAACACGAATCAACACAAATTTCATCATATACAATACCTGGAAAAGGATGAGCGATATATCGAAATTGGGAAAAAACACTTGGAGAAGTCAGCTCCTCCCAACCATAGGAGAGAGCAACTCTTTTGTTTTCCCAACTCCACCCTCGAGCTGGATCACCACCATGCACTAGAAACACAAGCCAACACTTCCTCGTGACACTCTCTTCCAGAGTCTGTAACAAGCATATGGACTTATGAAAAGAGAGAGATCACTCAACTCGATCCTCTATGCACAACATGGTGTCCCATGTTATCCCGGTGCATCTTATTTATAGTTTTTTCCCAGGTCTTATGCCATCGCAATCAAATCTCCAATCTATCCTTAAATGCCTATGATTTATGATCTTGTCTGGTTGTTGAGTTTCAGATTGAGTTTGATTGGTTCAGTTATCTCTAGCTTGCTTTCACTTGTTCTTTTGTGCCATGGTCACGGTGTCCCCTCATTTAGCTGAACTCTCCAAGTGCCATTTATTTTATTAAAAATAAAAAAGAATATTGTTTGTTGTGCAAAGTAGCACTTTGTGTTTTTGAGTTTTAATAACTCTTACATAAGAATATTTATCAAAAATATTAAATCCAAATAATAATGTTTTGGGGGGTATCACAGAGTTCATGATGGAGTGAGAGAGGCACAGTAATGGAAGAGGGGTGCTTGGGTAAGATGAGAGTGTGCAGCATGGGATGAGAGAAGTGGGTGAAGGGTACGAAGGTAGAGCAAGAGGGGAATGTGATAGGAGGGTGTGGAGTTGAGAGTGTAAGGTAGCTAGAGCATGGAGCATAGGGAAGAGGGAACAACGTTGAAGGGAGTGATTAAGAGGAGAGTGCATAGGATGGGAGCGTATGGAGGAGTAAGGCGAATGGAAGGGAGTGAAGACGGAGAGGAGTTGCACAGAACCGAGGAGCGTGCGCTCTGATACCAATGTAAGAAACCATTCCAGTTTCTTAAGACAAATGAAGTGAATCTATCTTCAAAATTAATAATATATATATGAATAACAGTTGAATGAATAGATGATGAGATAAGATTTTACAAATGATGGCTCGCTTTTTATACAGCTTGGGCACCAAATTGAGGAGTCACATCCTCTTAATATTGGTTATAATTAATTTTTATTAATGATTATTTATTTGTATTTATTTATTATTTAATGTTTATAACACTCTAGAAATACGCAGAGAAGAGGAGGAGATCCGACGTTTGAGATCTAGAATTCATGGTTAATGGGGGGAGATAGGAACACATCATTCTTCCACAAATAGGCTAAAGAAAGATTGAATAAAGATGTGATTAAGGAAATTAATGACTCTGGGGAGAGGAAGATAAATGACCATCCAAACATCAAAGAGGAAGTATATAACCACTACAAAGACTTATATACAAAGATGCAGAGCTCAATCACAATGCAAAAAAGAAGAAATGTTGGCCAATGTCCCTAGGTTAATTAGCGTGGAAGATAACCAGTATCTAGACAACCCTATTTCTTAAGAAATATCGGAATTGATATGGAGTTTAAGCCTAAACAAGGCTTTTGGTCCAAATAGTTTTACGACAGCCTTCTTTAGGGTAGTTATCATATAGTCAAACATGACCTGTGCAAAATGTTCAATTAGACTAGAGGAAAGGACAAAATTGGGGGTGCAACAAATACCTCATTTATTTGGCTCGTTTCAAACCAATCTCTTTGTGTAATTCAGCTTGTAAGATTTTGACTAAAATCTTCGCAACCATAGTCAAGAAAGTCCTTCCTAATATCATCTCTAAGAACCAAGGGGGTTTTCTTTCAAAGAGGTAGATCTCGAATAACATTGTGTTAATCCGAGAAGTCATCCATTCTAGTTGAAATCAAAGAGATGGAGGTATGGTCATAAAATTGGATTTAGCTAATCCCTTTGATAGGGTTAGGCACAATTTTATTTATGTTATTTTAGACAAGTCTGACTTTTCACCCATATTTATAAAATGGATCAATGCTTGTATTGGTAGGCCATGGATTGGTCCCCTGGTCAATGGCATGCCTTCCTCATTTTTTCAAGCTTCACAAGGGATTCGACAAAGATGCCCTCTTTCCCCCTTTTTATATATTATAATGGCAGAATCCCTTAGTAGAAAATTGAACGAGGAAAGGGAGGAGGGGAACCTAACTGATATTATCATCACACTTGGAGTAAAGGTTGTCAACATTGCATAGGTTGCAGATGCTACCATATTCATAGGAGGAACCTCCTCGATAAATGCTTAGCGTTTCAAAGCAGCCTTGGATTCCTTTATTGAGGCCTTAGTAGGAATGGTGAACGCCAATAAAAGAAGAACCTACAACTAGAATATATCTCCTTAGTTGTTGCAATGCATATCCCACATTTTTGGGTTTGGTGGGCAGCTCAAGTGGTCCTCCTTCAAATATCTAGGTACCCCAATTTCCTTAAAAAATGCAAGGGGCAGTTGATTGGATGCACATCATTCAAAAGATCAAAACCAAAATTCAAGCTTGGGTAGCTCGATGAATGAACCCAACGGGAAAGATCATTTTCATTAGGTATGTCTTTTCCTCCCTTCTAATTTTTTAATGCTCTTATCTTTTGCCCCCTACTAATGTAATGCTTAGTATTAGCAAAGAAATTCACATATTTCTCTGGTAGGGAGGAAAATCCAACCAAAGTACGTTCCATCTAGCTAATTGAGAAATTTTGAGAACTTCCATCTCATATGGGGGCATTGGCATCAAGGACCTTAAACTTATGAATATTACTATTGGTTCCAAGCTATTATGGAGGGTGATCACAAGTGAAGCGTAGTGGTGGAAAGAAATTCTCGAGAAAAAATACAATAGAGGAGCAAGACTCCGCTACTTGGATAAATGCAAATGTGAAGGAAATGGTTTAGGTATTTGGCATTTATGCAAAGCTGCTGGCAAGCTAATTCAAGAATGTTTGTATTGGGTACCTCGAAATGGGGAAAAAGTAAAGCTTTCGGAGGGCAAAATACTGGGGAGGCCTTCCCTTGATAGCAAAGACAGGTTGAGGGATCTTCAATATTGGCTTCTTAGCAAAGGCATCAAGACCTTATATGACGTTTTAGAATGTGATCAAGTTGGTAGATGGATCAATTGGAAACAAATCGACATCCTAGATGATAAGCAGTGTGCCTTTGAGTTGCTCCTTTCCCTGCTCCAAGGTGTGGCCCTAGTTAGTATTATGGACAACGATAGTAGAGGATGGAGTATGGCTCACAATTACTCAGGCATAAAATGATATGACACATTATTTTACCCTTCACCCCTCCTCTCGATTGTGGCATAAAACCTGGCATGCATATGGATTGTCCAAAATCAATGCCTTTCCCTGGGTCCTTGCTCATGAATGCATTCTTACAGCAGAATTAAAAAAAAAAAACACACACATTAAAGGGCCATCAAGGTGTGTTATGTGCAGAAAAGAAGAGGACATGGCCAAACATATTTTTCTAGAATGCGATTATGCTAAGGTTGTTTGGGAAGAAGCTATGTCAGGGTTAGAGATTGAAATCATTCTACCTTCCCAATGGAGTGAATTGTTCCCCAAATGGAAAGACTTTTTTCTAGGTTCTTTACTTCATAAGTTTGTGTTCAACGGAGTATGGATGGATATGCCTAAATATTTATGTTGGAAGATTTGGATAACAAGATACAAGGCAATTTTTTATCCAAAATATAATTCTCCTATCAGAACTGCTACCAGAGCTAAATCTTTTTGCTTTGAAGCCCTGGTTTCTAGAGGAATCTATGGGTTGCATAAGGAACTCCTAACAATTTAGGAAAAACTATGGGTCAACGATCTTCTAATTTGGAGCACCTCTCAATCCAAAAACGTAATGTCAGAGGAAAACAAAGCAACACCTTGTCGCCTAGAGCTAAGCGAATCAAAATTTCAAGAATGGATGAAATCTCAAAGTTGCCACAAATTCTTCTTTCATGGTGCATCAAAAGAGAATCCTGGGGCGATAGGTGCAGGAAGGGGGGGGAGGTCCTCTTGGACCTTGATGGAAATATTGAATTGACCTTCTCTTAGGGAATTGGAAGAGTGACTAACAACCAAGCAAAATTGTATGCCATGTATATGGGTCTGGAATCAATCAAATGTCTCATGATTTAAAAGGTCATAATTCTTGGAGATTTTATGTTGGTCATAAAACAAGCAAGGAAGGGATCAGTCAAGGAGGCAAATATTATGATCATAACTCATGATAGAATCCTCTAAAGTCTCAAGCAAATTAAGTTAATCTCATGTGCGTTAGAAGATATAACAACCTCATGGTGGGCAAGCTTTCCAATGAAGTTGTTAATCTAGATAAAGATGTTTTTTTTTAAAATGGGGGCCAACAAGAGTGTAGGTGGCTCGCCTAGATTTTATTTAAGAAGTTGAATTGGGGATCTATTCAAACATCATGACATCAAGATATGAAATCAGTGCCATGCATCTTGCATGGCATGTGTGTCCTTCCTTTAGTACGTGGCATCCCATGACATTTATGGCAAGCATGGGAGCCATAACACTCTCTTGTGTTCATGGCTCTCCCATTCTCATTTTACCCTCTCCACTGGTTGGTTTCTTTATGGCATTCTTGTCACATACCCAGTGCCCTCACGATGCCATTAGGGTCATAGAACACCCAAATTATTAACCAAAAACACCTTTGATATTCAATTTAGTTTTCCATTGTTTAAATTAAATATTTACAACAGGATTTAATACATAAATTATCACTTAGAATATATATATATATATATACACGATGCCATTAGGGTCGTAGAACACCCAAATTATTAACCAAAAACACCTTTGATATTCAATTTAGTTTTCCATTGTTTAAATTAAATATTTACAACAGGATTTAATACATAAATTATCACTTAGAATATATATATATATATATATCCGAAGATATTGTAGGAAATTTCTACATGACTACAGTCACATAATGCCAATAATTCTATGCAATTAAATCATCATTTAACAATTATTAAGTTAAACACCTATCAGAGATAAACACAACACATTTTATACATGAGTGGACTTATCTGAAAATATAAACAGACTAACTGCAAACCAAGGACATTCCCCCAATCCGTAGGCTCTGTTAAGCCATATTGATAGGCCACCCCCGAGCTGGGCATATTATACCACAAGAAGAAACCGAGTTCTCTTGCTACAGTTATCCCAATCCGCTAGCACTCCTCCATCAGCCTTCACAACGCAAGGAATGGGGCTCTCTTCTCTGAGTTATCAGACCCTCGGGTTTGTTACCCCAATTATGTTCCAGAGCTCCAGCACAGGCTGACCAGGAACTCTTTGTGTCGAGACTCTAAGGAAATCAATCGTTCTCAATATGGGTACAAACTACAGTATTGGGGGTGGTGGTACAAGTGATGGTGGTTCATATCTGACAATAGTCAATAGCTCAATCATGGAAGAAATGAATGGCAAAATGGACTAGTTCTCAATAATTATATGCATATTGAGAACTAGCCAAGTGGCATGCAAGGATGATAGGAACTAGACAAATGGGATGCATGAGATTTGACACTTTTTCCCCTCTATCCCCAAGCTTAGGATAATTAAGCCAAGATTATGGCTAATGCACTTTTATAAATAGGGATTAATAAAACTTAGGATAAAATTAATATTATGGATAATGAATTACCTCATAAGTCAATAGGGTCATCTCACTTTAAACCCCCTTCTCACTCTCCCTCTTGTGGAATTATAGCCCCCTGTCTCTTCTTCATCCTTTAGTTTGTAGTAGTCATGGCTTTTATATTATAAAGTGAAAATGTACATAATTACATAATCTAGTCATGTTGGACCACTCATATTCGGCTTCTAGCCATTTCATCAATATTTTCATATTTACATACTGGGGTCAAAAATGGCGTGTTACAATTCTCTCTGAGTTTCTATTTAGCACGTGGGATATCTCTAGTAAGAGATATGAAGGGTGCAGATAGTTTTGGGAAGCAATGCATCTTGGTTTTAGGAGGGCGTGAAGTTGGAGATGAATTCTATAAATTTGAGAAAGCACAAGGAGGTAAGATTTTTTATTTTTGGTCCTGTTTTCTTACCTAGTCGCTGGAATGGAAATGAAGGGTTAGGGTAAAATCTGGATATTGAGGAGAGAGACGTATTACACCAAACGTTTTGTTCCTTCTTCTACAATTATACTTTTGTGTTGGATGGTAGGCTTTCACATCTGGGTGGTGAACTCTCTATTCCGAAGATTTTTGTTCAAGTAAACATGGCCAGCCCTTTGAACTGGTGAGCAATTGGGGGGGTGGCCTTAATGACATCCAGGAGATAAAAGGAATGATGGAGATAAGAGGAATGATGTGCAGGCTGAATTTTCAATGGAGGGAATGAAGGGGTCAATTGACAATATAATCTCTCACAGCAGGATGCTAGGCAAGATGATTTAGAAAAACAAGTGAAGGAGTAGGAAGGAAAATTTGACAAGTTGGTTAGTGATTTTGAGATGCATTTTAGCATTATCATGGGCTTAACTCAAAGCCTCCGGTCTCAGAATATTTACTTTGTTTGTTCAAAGACGATTGAAGAGGATATTGTACAACAAACAGCCATGGTAGCCATGGAAATGCCAAGCACTCAAGGACTAATCAAGGAGGAACAACAGATGGAAGAAGAGCATAATAGCCATGTTTTTTCTTAGTTTTATGTTATCATGTATTTCACTTGCAATGTTTTGAAAGGGCAGTTTATAAGGCTGTATAGTTTTAAGTACTCTGTGGAAGTAGCTAGCACAACACTGTCTATGTATGCTAAGGAAAAATTGTGTTTTTGCTTTACAGAGGTTAAAACCTCTCTGGACTGTTTTTTGGATTGTAAATCTTTGTTGTTTTCCTCAACCTGTTCAACATAAAATTACTATCCATTTTAGTTTAAAAAAACACTCTTTTTTTATCATTTAAAAGGGTTCAATTTCATTTTTGGGGCTTTGCAAGCCTGAAAATCCACAAGTTGCAGGTGGAAATGAATAAGTTTATGCCCAAAAAGCACTTGTGCATTTCAAGCAAGCTTTCCAAATTATGAAAAACTGCCCAAAACATTTGGAGACGTTTTAGATGTATATCCATCCCCAAAAGAATTTGGGGCTTGTGTATTTTGAGCAAGCTTCCAAATTGTGAAAAACTGTCCAAAACATTTGGATCCTTTTTAGATGTGTATCCATCCCCAAAAGGATTCGGGGGCTTGGATACAAAAGGAGGTCCAGCATTTCCTGAAACATAGGGCTTAGACGCTCATGTTAGTCCCAACTCAAATATTACTTGTACCCCCTTTTATCTATAATTTCATAGAAGAGCTAATAACATGTATGTTGTTTTGTGCCCAAGATTTGGTTTTCCATAATCTTTAATGGCATCGACCATGGAGAGTGCCAACTATTCTCATCCTATGGGAGGTTTGAGTTTTGGATACCTCTCAGATCTTTGACGGAGGTTTGGGATCATTGGACCAAGAACAAAAGATTTAATCATTGCCTTCCCATTAGGTTTGAGAAGGATTGCATCCATATTGAATGCTTGCTTATTGTTTGTTTGTCCTTGTATTGTCTTGTGCTCTCACAGAAACTGTCAAAAGACTAAACTCACAAGGCTTGGACTCAAACCTAACAAACCAACAATGGAGAGTCAACTTTGCAACTTCGCAAAACTCAGCAATAACTCACCCATTAGAACATCAGGGAACATGCACTCAGTAAATTCAGGAATGAACTCAGCAAACTTATTGATCAAAACAAAGTCTGACCAAATTTGACGAGGAGTTTTGAAAGAGGTTTGACTCAGCTCCCCAGCACCGAGAGTAGAGTAACTCGGTAGTACTAGCAAAGTTATAAATAGTCTTGTTTCTATGCCAAAAACTTCTAATAGTAAGCACTTCCTGTCCAAATATATTATTATTTTGCTAACTACCAAATGTTTTAAAGGTCTCGTGTCATGTAGTCAAGCACAGTGAAAGACCTACTTTTATCTATTTTTGGACCTCAAAGAAATTCCAGTCTAGAAATGCTATTACAATCCAGGAGACCTTGTCTCAGTGGGCATCCTGAAAAAAAATATTGAAGCCTCTATAGAAAGTTTGAATATGCAGAATAAAATTAGCATTATATATCTTAGAACCAAAAATCAGCCATTCAGAACATCTATCAATCCTGGTTGATGCCAATGCTCACCTGGAACTTTAAGTTATCACATAAAAGTCAGGACAGTCAATTCCTAATTCATAAATATGCTATATAGTATTTTAAACCCAGAAAGACAGGATTGGAAAGAAAACCAATCATGAAATGGTACACCCTGCTATACGATACAAAATAGAATGATGTTAAATAAGTGCCAACTAAAGCATCTAACCTAGCCTGTTGAGACATAATAGGGAACTCAAACAGGACACTGCAGTAGTATAGTGGGCTATTAGAAGAAACCTTCTGAGGCCAGTGTGTACCTTCCAAATTACATTGAGAATGTGGGTGCCTAGTAAGCATAGAGTTATATTCGAGTCCTGAGATTTGCCAACTCAAACTCAAAATCAATCAGAATCTTCAGTGTGTGAGGTATTTGAGAGTTTGGATGTTACCACTCACCAAACTAGACACATTTACAAATATGCTAAAGTAATGCTAAAGTAACTTTCAGCCTGGCTGATTTCATTGACCTATCAGGCAAAAATGTGTTTCCAAGGCATTATTTTCACTCTTTGACAACTGCAGACTGTCATTTGGCCACCTCACACTACTGTAGAAAGCTTCAGGATATCCTTCTGGATTGGGGGAACGTTTTCACTGGTCTATTCTTTGCATATTTCTCATCCTAAATCCTACCATTTGAAATTTTCAGATAACTAAATCCCAAAGGAAAAGTTTGGCCTTTTAATACATGTTTGGCAATTGACAAGGCATGCAACCTAGGTTAACAACCGGGTTACCACTTAATCTAGCAGTGGAACCTATTAAAGGCAAGTGCAGATTCCAGAAGTCTGCTTAGTGGGATTATTTATTGTTAATCATATGTAAAACACAAGTGATAAAAAAAAGAGTCAGGTCTAAATTTCTCCTCTATCATATGTGTGTCCTTTGTCTCTACCATTACAAACAGTTACACAACCACTGGTCGACCATATTAGCAGGTTGACGACACATACTGGTTGGCCTGATGACAAGATATCCTAACAAGAGCAATAAAATGAATGATCTAAAATAAAGTGCCATACGATATAAATCTGACATCGGAAGATGCTGTCTCTTTCTCAATTTGCAAATTCATAATCACAATTCAAACTTCTTTCCTTATAATTCATCTGTTCAGATCTGCATGCCAGCTCATGTCCCTTGAGTCCTTAATGAGGGCTTAGGGGGCAGTATGGGATATAAATATCAAAAACCCAAATGTTTACCATAGCAATGATCTCTGCCCTACAAAACTTCATTTTTTGGCTTCTTGCTCACTTCTCCAATGATGAGTACAATCCCATCCACAGGCATAATCTACCAGAGTAACCTTCCATGCATTATAGGCTCATGAACTTATTTGCTTTTCTCTTAGCTTTAATTAGTACTCTCTTCATTCGAGATAAATTAATAATAACATCTTGAGATTCCAAGTAGATTTGTTTAGTTACTTCCCACCCTTGCTTGCCAACAGCACGTGGATTGGTCAAAACTATGTCATTTTTGTCATATTTATGACTTAGAGTACTTTCTTCTAGTGCTATGTTATAACCTATGTACTGAAAGCCCATCCTTTCTGCTGGTTCACCGAAATAAGTGTGAGAAGCCCACTCAGTCCCAAGAGGAATGACTTGAATGAACACAGATCCAGGACGCATGAACAGAAAATGAGTCAATGCTGCACCATGAACACCAAGCAGTACATGGCTGGAATTCAGAAGCGCATAAGTTGTCTTCAATTCAGTAGTTCGCAATGGCTTCCATACTGTAACATTAAACCCTAGTCGCTCAGCCAAATCAACCACCTCTTTCAGGTTCAAGATTACCCTGTTACCTTCACGAACAAGTATCACGAGGCGAGGCTTATCTGAATTTGGTTCAGGGACAAACCAGTGAGGTGTGTAAGCACGATTGATTAAAGCTCTGAAGTCAAGTATGCTTTTGTTGTGGAACATTAAAGAGGGTTCAATCATCAGATCACCATGGATAAACAAGCCAACTGTGACCTCTGGAAAGCAGTGAACCATAGTTTCATTTTCAAAATTTATGACCCTGTATTTTGTCAGTTGCTTCAGGATTTCATCATACTTGGTTAACCACCAGTTATGGTAGTCAACTATAACAAGCACAAACTCCTTTTCTAATTGCTGAGTTGTTATATACAGAGGAATAATCCCATCATTGAACTCATGATACAAATTCCCCGTGTATCCTGAAGTACTATACACGATAGCTGGCACATCGTGTACAACATCACAATTCACATTGAAAGAGCTTGTGAACATTACACTCTTTAGAGTAACCTCATGCACAATGTCCATGACATTCTTTTCCCACTTCCGAGTGTAAGGCCGGATCTTCTCCTCTATACCAGAGTTACTTTCATCTCGAGCATGAAGCAGGAATGAACTCAAATTTGCATGCATCTGAACATGCCCAAAAGCAGTGCATACGTCTGTACGAAAATGGGATCGATCACAGACTATTCCTTCTTCCTTGTATGATCCTGGAAACTTAACTGTATCTGGAGTTCTTTTGTTCCCTATAATAAAGTTTAAAAATGGATATTAGGTTATTTTTGACAAATTTCCTAAATTAAACTTGACAATTAAAAAAAGTTCTCTAAAACATCATCCATTTCCCACCTAATAACAGCCTGATCTCAATATATTTACTGAAACTTGAATGGATGAAACAGCAGACTTTTTATTAACCCAATAAAAATACCAACTATGCTAATGTAAATCATATTATGATTTTGTCCACAGGGTTAATAAGAGCATGTTGCACAGTTGAATAAAATATTTTGTATTCCTGCAAATGTCTTATTTATATCAGCGCCACCACTGCAATTGGAAACTCAAAAACAACATCAAAGTTATCCAAATGGTGAAAACCAATCAATTTCACTCAGTTATTGAATAATCAAATACCCTTGGGACTTATACATGGGCCTGTGACTGAATGGCAAGTTGTTAAAAAACAGATAGGGAAGTTCTGTTTACATCCCCATGTTGTTGGAGGGGACTGAAAATAAATCAGGTTGGCTGTTGTGACTTCTAAGGCTGAAGACACCACTACAAGCCAACTTAAATGGGAGTATATGGACTGAGGAATCAAACTAGAAAAATAAAATAGGCATCATTGAGACAAGAACTAGCTCACACAGCCCTAGCCCACAAAAGAAGGTACACAGATTCTTATAAAAGCCCTGGGAAGATCAAATATGCAAATCACGGAAATAAAAATGAACCTAAGGATTAAAAACACCCATTGTACAACAATATATGCATCAAACCTGAAAACCCAAAACAACTCTCTTTAGCAACTATGGCAAAGAAGCACAGTGAACTAGAACAATATATGACAAAGATCCTAGACCATAGGATCTCAGTACAGAGAGAAAGTTAGAGTAATACAAAATACCAGTGGATGTAAGTCTCACTAGATAATGAGATGTCAATAAAGATAAAAATAAAATTGCAACCTTTATGTGGACCAGATCTTGGAAGTCTCCCCATTACTCAGGTGTCAAAAGATAGAATAGAGTTGATCCCCATACATGTAGCATATATCCTCTCTTCAGGTTATGCAGAGGCAAACCAATGCGTCTTTACCCTAACTCTCTCCTTCCAGGTGTCGCTGTTGGATCCTTTCTAGAAGAGATATTTGGAAAACACCCCAAGACAATAAGACTGCTATGAGCGAAATCATAATCATAGAGAGATCTTTTAAGCAACAGATAGGAACCTCCAAAGCCGCAGTGAGAACTTTGGTGCCTCCTGTTCCTAATAAGCATGGAGTTATTACAATTAAGCCTTGACCTCACTAGCCAAAAAACAAAGTGTAGATTTTTAGTTTCTTCCATCCTAGGCTGGCAGAATCTGAAAAACAGTCAAACTAAATAAGAAGAGGACTCCCCTTCGTAAACACACTAGACCTACCCGAGTTAAAGAACCAATCTATCTCCATAGCCTACAACATTTTATTCAGAAAATAAGGAAACAAAACTTAGTTTCTCACATTTACAGCTGACCATGAAGATCAAGTTAATGAGAAACATACTTATCACCAACCGCATGGACCACAAAGTAACCAACTTGGTAGTTTCAGAGGCAAAAAACACATTTTTCTATACCATTACCATGCCTAAAATTGCATAAACGCAACGAGGTAGCGGCTAGACTCCTAAAGCTAAGTCATTTAATGTCTAAACCCAATACAAAAACAAGCAAAAGCTAAAAGGGCAAAGACCCACTTACACTCAGATCTCCAATGCAGAGTAGCTTGTTGAGTAAACAAAAGTACGAACCCAATGGCCAAGATGGTGCTGGACAGGGCAAATGCCTTGGATTGAATTCTCTTATTCATCACCATCATGCCCTGTGATTTCAGCTTGGAACCTATGGTCGGCCTTGCACTGTTCATTATGCAATCTATGATGCTTCTTCAATCCTTTCCACAACATGGGCCACTTGGATTGTACAGTTCTCGCATTTTTTAGCAGGTGCTAAGACCTTTTTAAAGTGTAATGGCATCGCCGACCGCTGCAAAATTTCCACATTTTACGGTTGAAAATGTGGACACAATGTTATTGGATATTTCCAATCTGGTTGTAGAAAATCATATTACCTTAGGATTAGAGTATATTCTTAAATATTATCTATCGGAAGTATCAAAAACACTGCACGGTTCACCAGGTAAACCTCACAAGAACATATTTCAATACAAATTATCATCTGAAAATAAGGTCCTCGAGCCAACTCATGCCCGGTGAAGAGCGGCATCTAATAACGACAAGAAGTGGCATAGCATTTAATAATGATATGGATAGTTTGTTTGCTTCATATAAGAGAGTGGTTTACTGTGAGCATTTATAGCGTTATGTTTATGTTATGAATTGGTTTATAGTTTCAAGTTTTGGACCAACAATTTTTTGTTTTCTAATAATTGAAATATGATTTATGATAGTGATGATGGTAAATCTTATATTTAATCACTTTTATATAGAGAGAGAGATTGTTTTTCTTTTTTCAATATTATTGAAGGAATTATTGAAATTTTAGATAAAAAAGTTTAAATTCTAATAAAATAAATGTTTTAGATGTTTTTGTGATGTAGAATTCATTTATGCATTTAAAAACATTATTTAAATATCACATAATTCAAATTTCTTAAAAAAAAATTGTAGAATTCATTAAAAAAAATCCAATTTTTAAACTTGTTCTTTAAAATAAATATTTATGACATTAAATCCAAAATGCAGTGACAATAACATTAAATGACCACAAATATTAACAAAAGTGGTATAATGATAAATAAATTAATGAACTTTTATAATGTACCATTTAAAGATAAATTAATGAACTTTTACTATTGTAATAAAGGTGAATTAATGAACTTTTACTATTGTAATAAAGGTGAATTAATGAACTTTTACAAAATTAGTATATTTTATAAATAAAATTTAAATTGGATTGAGAATGAAGTAATAATAGGAAGTATGTGACCAACTATTCTAGAAAGTACTAAATAATTATGATGAAAAGTTTTCAAACTAAGATGAGTAAAATTTTAAGTTAGATTGAAACTGAAGATAAAGCATAAGAAGTAGGTAATTACTTATATTATAAAAGTAACTAATTATAAAAGAAAAAGTTTTCAAACTAAGATGAGTACAATTTTAAGTTAGATTGAAACTGAAGATAAAGCATAAGAAGTAAGTAATTACTTATATTATAAAAGTAACTAATTATAAAAGAAAATTATTTGCAATGTATATAAACCTCTCAAACTAAGTCAAACTAAGGCAAGATTGTTTGAGTTATTTTTATATTAATTATAATATTTAATCGATTTCTTATTTAAATGACATGATATGTAAAAGTAGGTTAATGAGTTTTTATTATTTAACTTTTTAGTGCATAATTTTAAAAGATGATATGGGAAGTGTTTTAGGTATAAAAAATGTTTCTTTCCATTGAAGAAATATACATGACTCAAATTAGTAATGAATATTTTTATGTTGTAATTTCAAATAAGGTTTTGGTTTTGGTAAAATAAAATAAATATATGGTTAACTTTAGTATATAAATGGTCTTTTTTTTAATATTATTATCTCCCATAATTCACTTCATATAGGAAAAGGTTTTGGTTTTGGTAAAAATAGAATAAATATGTGGTTAACTTTAGTGTATAAATGATCTTTTTTTAATGTTATTGTCTGTCCTAATTCACTTCATAAAGGAAAAGGAAAATAAATGTATGAAATTGAGGAAGGTTAGTCACTAAAATTACTTTGAGTGAAATTTTGAATAATTAAATAATTAGGATTAGGATAATTGTTTTTTCTTAATTATGAATTTTAATTGAAAGCTACAAACATTGACATAAGTATAGATTTATTTTTTTGTCTCAGATTAAAGTCCAAACTCTACATCATAATCTTGCAACTCAATCATGCAAATTCTTGATTTTTAATAAATAATCATGATCAAAATTAATTATTAACCAATTGAAACCTTTCAAATTATAATAAAAATATGACATGATTACCAAAATGTGATAACCCTACATGATTTCTAGAAGGCACATCTCAACAATAACATTGAAATGAAAACGAGCTTTTTAGATGGGGTCATCATCTAAAATACCTTTTCTCATATTCAAAAATTGTATATTAAAATATTTAAATATTCGAATAATTTTTTTATACTATATGTTGAAGTAGTTTAAACATTATATAATTTGGATTTTTTTCGATTATCCTCACTAGAATCTCATTATACAATTTTTTGGTTAAATTAAAATACATTTTTAAATCTATAAATGGATGCAACGCCCTCAAATATACTTATTGCACTTGGATTGTGCAATCTCAATGACTCAAATCTACAACACCAATATTTTTTCAAAAAATTTGGTCGGATTTCTGACAAAAATGATCCAAAAAATACAACTTTAAAAAATCCAAATCCTAGCATGATATAGTAGATTTAGCGGATATTTGTACAAGAATGTTATATTTTATGAATAAATTTGTAAATTGGATTGGAATTGAAGATAAAGGATAGGAAGTAAGTGACCAACTCTTCTATAAAAAATACTAAGTAATTGCACCGAGTGAAACGAGGTGCTCTACAGCCCAGTATGGGGGAGATGTTGTAACGTGTATGATGTAGCGTTACATGTAGCGTTACATCTAATAAAACATAAAAAGTAATTTTTTTTTAATTAAAAAAATTCATGTCCGCTCATAAAATAAAAATTTATGGAAAGTATTTAAAAAAAATCCATGTTGGTTCATAAAATAAAATATTATGAAAAGTAATTAAAACATAGATGTTCGTTTATAAAATAAAAACTTAAAACTTAAACCCGGATGTATAAATCAAGAGAGATCAAATTTCTTGAGTTTAAATTTAAAAAAACAAAATACACCTCAAGAAATTGGATCCCTCTCAGTGCTTGATAGATACGGGTTTAAGATGGATCTATGTTGGTTATTATTTGCAATGCATGTAAACCTTTCAAACTAAGATGAGTAAAATTTTAAGTTAGATTGGGATTGAAGGTGAAGTATAGGAATTAAGTGACCATTTACATTATAAAAGCAATTAATTGTGATGGAAAACTATGTACAATATATGTAATCCTCTCAAACTAAGATAAGATTGTTAAGGCAATTTACATACTACTCATAATATGTAGGAGGTTTTTTATTTAAATGGCATAACATGTAAAAGTGGGTTAATGAGTTTTTATTATTTAGTCTTTTAAATATTTGTAAGGCAACATTTCAAGAAGATGACATGGGAAGTGTCTTAAGTCACTAATATTGCTATAAGTGAAATTTTGAATAATTAAGTAATTATAATTACGATAGTTGTATTTGTTTTGATGATGAACTTGAGTTTGAAAGCTTGAAACATTGACGTAAGCATAGCTATTTTTTTCTGTCTCATATTTAAGATCAAACTTTCGATCACAATCACACAAATTTGCATTTCCTAATGAGTAATTATGATCAGAAATTTATTAGTAATCAATTGAAACCTTTCAAATTATAATAAAAAAATAATATAATTACTAAATTGCGACCATCCTACATCATTTCTCAAATACACATCACAACAATAACATTGAAATGAAAATAAGCTTTTTATATAAGGTCGTTAACTAAAATACCTTTCTCATATTCAAAAACTGTACATTAAACTACTTAAATATTTGAAAAATCTATTATACTATATATTGAACTACTTAAATATTTGAATAAATATATTATACTATATATTGAAGTAGTCTAAACATTATATGATTTGGATTTTTTGTAGCTATCATCATTGGAATCTCATTATACAATCGTTGGCCAACACATAATTTTTTTATTATTATTATTGCATTTTTAATCTATAAATAGATGCAACCCCCTCATATACTATTATTCACTCACATTATGCAATCTAAACAACTGAAATCTACAATGCCGACAATTTTTCTAAATTTTTGGTTGAATTTCCGACAAAAATGATAAAAAAATTCAACTACAAAAAATCCAAATTGTAGCATGGTATGGTAGATTTGATCAATATATTTATAAGAATGACATATTTATGAATAAAATTCTAAAGTGGATTGGAAATGAAGGTCAAGGATAACAAGTAGGTGATCAACTACTATGTAAAAGTACTAAGTAATTATGATGAAAACTTTATTTGCAATGCATGTAAATCTTTCAAGCTAAGATGAGTAAAAACTTTAGTTAGGTTGGGATTGAAGGTGAAGGATAGGAAGTAGGTGATCACTTACATTATAAAAGTAACTAATTATGATGGAAAATTACATGCAATGTATGTAAACCTCTCAAGCTATGATAAGATTGTTAGGGAAATTCCCATATTACTTATAATATTCACTCGGGTGGGGTGGTAGTGATGCAAGAGGGTGCCACCTGGTGACCATGAAAAACAATAGATCCGGCGACACCCCCTTTGAAGGATAACTCTGGGAGACGAGAGGATGGGAGACGAGATGGAAACCAGTGAGATGGAAAACAAGGAGATGATGGTGGACGACGAGCTACCTTCCATGCTTCATGATTGTGATTGGGGACAACTCGCACTAGGATCATGTTTGCAATCTACCTCCATGATGGAGAAGAGAATGATGACAATATGGCAAATTTTATTGGTTTGTGAGGCTTAATGGCGATTGGAACGACAATTGTAGAAGTCAATTAGTGATTTGGGATCAACATTCTCTTTGGTAGGTAATTGGGTTCTTTCCTATTTAAATGGTGATTTTCTCAAGGTCTATTATGCATCCATCTTTGTGCTATGTGGTTCTCATCTCTCCTCCCTCATGGGGCTTGTCTCTCCATAGGGCTTGTCAATCTCATATGTCGAGTGAAATCCCTACCAACTCTCCTTCTCATACAAACCAACACTTTTTTCATTTTCCTTCTCCGAAATAGTCGAGTTATTTCATATGTCTTGGGGTTGTCACAAACCTTCAAAGCCACAGTGATAATTTTGGTGCCTCCTATTCCTAATTAGCGTGGATTTATTACAATTAATCCTTGAGCTCTCCCGTGAAAAAAAATATAGATTTTTATTTTCCTTCTTCCTAGGTTGGCAGAATCTGAAAATAGTCCAACAAAATGAGAGGAGGACTCCCTTCGTATACCCACTGGACCTTACCAAGTTTAAGAACCAATCTATCTCCATAGCCTAAAACATATTATTCAAAAAAGAAGGAAACAAAACTTAGTTCCTCGCATTTACAGCTGACCATGAAGATCAAGTTGGTAGTTTCTAATGAGAAGCATGCTTATCACCAACCGCATGGACCAAAAAGTAACCAACTTGGTAGTTTCAAAAGACAAAAACATATTTTTCTATACCATTACCATGCCTAAAATTTCATAAATGGAATGGGGTAGCAGCTAGACTTCTAAAGCTAATTCATTTAATGTATAAACCCAATACAAAAACAAGCAAAGCTAAAAAAGAAAAAACCCGCTTACACTCAGGTCTCCAATGCATGGTATCTTGTTGAGTAAACAAAAGTACGAACCCAATGCCCAAGATGGTGTTGGACAAGGTAAATGCCTTGGATTGAATTTGCTATTCATCACCTTCTTGCCCTATGATTTCAGCTTGGAAACTATGGTCGGCCTTGCATTGTTCATTATGCAAACTATGTTGCTTCTTCAATCCTTTCCACAACATGGGCCCCTTGGATTGTACAGTTGTAGAATTTTTTAGTAAGTGTTGAGACCATTTAAAGTGTAATGGCATCGTCGACCATTCAATTTCCACATTTTATGGTTGAAAACGTAGACACAATGTCATTGGATTTTTCCAATCTAGTTGTAGAAAATCATATTACTTCTAATATTAGAGAATTTTTAAATATTATCTCTAGGAAGTGTCAAAAGCACTACAATGTTCACCAGTTCAAGCTCACAAGATGACATTTTCTTATTTGTTTTCTTTTTCTTAACCATGGGAACAACAACCTCCCAAGAGTATATCCAACATCCCGCAAGCCAGATATACCAGTAACTTGTGATTCAACAGGGGCCGAGACGTCTCGAAGCCCACCGGGGTGAGCCTCTATCCCAGGGGTCGCCTACCCTTCAATACAGATTATCATCTTAAAATAAGGTACTCGAGCCAACACATGCTCAGTGAAGAGGGGCATCTAATAATGACAAGAAATGGTAGATAGCATTTAATGACAAGTGACATTTTCAATACAGATTATCATCTTAAAATAAGGTACTCGAGCCAACACATGCTCAGTGAAGAAGGGCATATAATAATGACAAGAAATGGTAGATAGCATTTAATAATGATATGGATAATCTCTTTGCTTCATATAAGATAGTGGTTTACTGTGAGCATTTATAGCATTATCTTTTGAATTATTTTAGTGTTTACCATTTATAGCTTCAAGTTTTGGACCAATATATTTTTTTTTTTATAACTTAAAAAAATGAAATATGATTTATGATCGTGGATATGGTTAATGATCGTGGTGATGGTATTTATTACATTTAATCACAAAAATAAAATATTTAAAATTTGAAGATTTCAACTTTTCACACAATTTCAAGGAATCTGGTAAGAATTTTGAAGGAAATCTTAAAATTCCAAATAACAGTGTTTACGTTCTCATAAAATAGTTTCCCTGTAAATGTTTGAGAGTGTATAATTCATTTATGCATTCAAAAACATGATTTGAATATCACAAAATTTAGATTTTTAAAAAAGAATGTATTGAATTTCGACCAAAAACAAAATAAAAATCGTCCAATTTTTAAAGTTGTTCCTTGGTATTTATAACATTAAATATAACCAATATTAAAAAAAGTGATATAATGATAAGTAAATTAATGAACTTTTACAATGTAACATTTAAAGAAAATTAATAACTTTTACTATCGCAACAAAAATGAATTAATGAGTTTCTTAAAAAAATATATATTTTATGAATAAAATTTTTAAAAAATTACATTGGGAATGAAGGTGAATAACATGAAGTACATCTACTTTATAAAGTACCGAATCATTATGATGAAAAGTTTATTTGCAATCCATGTAAATCTTTTAAATTAAGATGAGTAAAATATTAAGTAAAATTAGGATTGAAGATAAAGGATACGAAGTAAGTGACCACTTACATTATAAAAGTAAAGTAATTAATTATGAAAAAACATTATTTACAATATACGTAAACCTCCCAAACTCAAATAAAATTGTTTGGTAATTTCTATATTATTATTATTTAATATTATTTAATAGATTTTTTTATTTAAATGGACTGATGTGTAAAGTGTTTATTCTTCAATTTTCTTCTAAATGTTTTATTTCAATCTTCTTTTAAATGTTTTATTGCTTCATTTTTTAATGCTTGAGGTAAAACAAGATGATATTGAAAGTTGTCCATTGGTTGTAGCCTGGGTGGTTGGGAGGAATGTTTGTTACCCTCCCCACCCAGGTTCAATTCTTGTAAGTGACATATTGCTCTTGTTGAGCCCATATTGTAATGATTGTAATTCGTGCCACCTTGATTCTCTAGAATAGCAGGTGGTGACCATTTCCCCAAATGGACTAGCCCTCTAACAAACGGCGAACCACCTTTTTAAAAAGATGATATTGAAAGTGTAATGTTTCTTGTAAATTTTTGAATAATTAAGTAATTATGATTAGGACAATTGTTTGTGTCTTGATTATGAGCTTTAATTGAAAGTTTTAAGCATTGACATAAACATAGAAGTTTTGTGTCTAATATTAAAGAGCAAACTTTGAATCACAATCATGCTAATACTCAATTCCTAGTAAGTAATTGTGATTGAAAATTTAATATTCTATTGAAACCTTTCAAATTATAATAAGAATATGGCATAATTACCAAAATGCGGAAACCCTACATGATTTCTCAAATACACATCTCAAACAATAACAATGAAATGAAAAAAGAGCTTTTTATATGGGGTTGTGATCTAAAATATCTTTCTCATATTCAAAAATTGTATAAAAATATCTTAGTTTCATAATATTTACTACAATACAAACCTTTCTAACCTCCTAACTTGCTAAAACTATAGTGAGCTAGGAAAGCTTCCCTTCAAGCTTTTTGAGCATAGGAATAAAATTTTAAACTAAACCAAATAATTCCTTTTTTTTCTTCTTAAGGTCTAATAGACCAAAGTTGGTCTCAGTGGATGTTAATCATCACCATCATCATCATATTAAAATACTCAAATATTTGAATAAATTTTTTATACTATATATTGAAGTAGTTTAAACGTTATACCATTTGGATTTTTTTATGATTATTATCACTAAAATCTCATTATACAATCTTTTGGTCAAATTGAGCTTTTTATTGTTGAAATTGCATTTTTGAATCCATAAATGGATGCAACGCCCTCAAATATGCTTATTGCATCTAGATTGTGCAATCTTAACAACTGCAATATGCAATTCCAACAATTTTTCTAAATTTTTGGTCGGATTTATGACAAAAATGACAAAAAAAAAATACAACTAAAAAAATCCAAATCATAGCATTGTATGGTAGATTTAGCCAATATTTATACAAGAATGTTATATTTTATGAATAAATTTTTTTATTGGATCGGAATTGAAGATGAAGGATAAGTAGGTGACCAACTCCTCTATAAAAGTACTAAGTAATTATTATTTGCAATGCATGTAAATCTTTCAAGTTAAGATGAGTAAAATTTTAAGTTAAATTGAGACTGAAGGTGAAGGATAGGAAGTAGTGACCACTTACATTATAAAAGTAACTAATTATGATGTAAAATATTTGCAATAGGTTTAAAGGTTAAAGGTTATGTCTCGGTAAGCATGAACTCTACATTTATTGCTTTAATTCCAAAAAATGGGAAACTTGACACTTTCAATGACTTTAGGCCTATCTCATTATGCAACATGGTCTATAAAGTGATCCCAAAGGTGATTGAAAATAGATTCGAACCTATACTAGCAAAGTACATGACTAAATAACATTTTGGATTTCTTTCTAATAAACAAATTTTAGATGCAATCGAGGTTGCACAAGAGAGTTTATACTCAATTAAGACCAAGGGTTTACAGGCACTAATATTACAAATGGACTTGGTCAAAGCATATGGCAAGGTTGATTGGAATTTTCTGAGACTGGTACTCTTGCAGATTGGGCTCCCTATTGAAGTTGTTGATTGGATTATGGCTCAGGCATTACTTTTGCAAATTTTGCAATTCTTGTGAGTGGTTCTCCAACTACTTTTTTCAAAGGATCTAGGGGATTGAGACGTGGTTGTCCCCTTTCACCCTTACTTTTTCTTTTGATCATTGAAGGACTAAGCAGACTCATTGGTTTAGCTAAGAGGGAGAAAAGAATTAATGGATTTAAAGTATCTCCTCATAATTTCATCACTCATATTTTATTTGTAGATGATGTTATGTTATTTGGAAATGGCACTATTACAGATTGGAAGGCTTATTTTAGTATTATCAAGTTATTTTGTGAAGCCTTGGGGATGGAAGTTAGTGCATAGAAATCTATGTTCCCACGGAGTAAGGTCAGTCAGGATATCATCCATCAGGTACATAATATTTTCCCTTTCCATATGGATAGCATTGATGTGGGTTTCAAATTCCTTGGTTATTACCTAAATCCTAAATGTTATAAAAAGGAAGATTGGACATGGTTACTTAGAAAAGTGGAAAAAAGAATAAGTAATTGGTCTTTTAGATGGCTCTATCTTAGTGGTTTGTTAGGAACCCGTGTCAACCCTTCTCTTTACTTTGTTAGTATATTGTTGTTGGACGCATATGCTTTGTAAGTCGTCCCGTAGTATTTGTTGATCCATAGTTTGTATTAGCCCATGGTATTGACCCATAGTATTGGACGCATATGCTTTGTAAGTCGTCCCATAGTATTATATGTTCCATGGTATTGACCCATAGTATTGGGCATAGACTTAGTATATAAGTGTGTGTTGAGGCCAATGAAGGCACCGTGAAGTTATTTGTATTGAGCTTCCTCAAAGGAGGTTTCCCCCTTGAAGTGGCCTGCGATCAATAAAATATTATGTGATCTCATATATTGTGCATTTTTTCAATTAATTGTTGCAGGTTCCTCACATCTAGTATCAGAGCACTTTCTTGGGCTCGTTGGGTGGAATTTCTGCCAAAATAAAATTTCGCATCTGTTGCAGGTTCAGATATGGAAATAATACCTATTCACTTAACTGTGGGAAGTACTTGGGCATAATCCCTAAAACTCATTGTGAGGAGTACCACAAGAACCCCGAAGTAGCTGGCCCATTGAGAGGACCTGCCAGTGAAAAGGGCAACAACCCCTACCTGATTGACTAGTTCCCACCCGTGAGGTAAACCAAGAGCTGTCATTTGTGCAAAAGCGGTTATCAGTTTTACCTGAGTCGTGGAGTGAGGGGTACTTCCCCAATACGCAAACCGTCAGACAGCATTGGTGGCCGAGTGAAACCCCTGAACCGTTAGGAAGCCGAGCATACCTGGGGTCCATATCTATTTTCACCTGAACTGTTTCCGATCACTTCCACGCCGTTGCAGATCCATCTGTTTCCGATCACTTCCGCGTCGTTGCAAATCCATCCATTTTAAAGTCATTTCAAATATATCCATTTTCACTCCATTCTGAGTCGTTTCAGATCCATTCCGAAGAAGAAAAAAAACGAGTATAAAATTCCATTTTTTCGCCATATCTCCTTTGTTTTAACTCTGTTTCCCTTGAAACTTAACTTACACCCCTACAATCTCATTCTTCATATTTCATTCCTGAGGACCCTATTCCAAATTCCACTTCCCAAAACCAGAAATCCCACATTTGTTTTTAGGGTTTGCCATAACTTCTTCGATTTTCACCCAATCGCCTTCAAATTTTTCCACCATGTTCATTCCCTATTTCTACTTCCTTGTCTCTCTATGACAAATTTTCCCATTTCTTCACCCTGCTTCTGAAATCCACATTTTTTGCTTCCCTGTCCATTCGAAAGTATCTAAAACCTAATCAAACCCGTTGATGTATATGTAACTTCAGAATGTATTTCACCTATGTATTTCATCTATGAATATTGTACTCCTATAGAAATGTTATTATTCCTCTATACGGAAGTGTCTTCATTTGTATTGACAAGTGTCGCAAGTGTTGTAACTTGCCGATGGGTTATTAGACCACCTTGATGAAGTTGGCCCTGTATGAGTCATGTGGGTAAATGGGTTATTAGACCACCAAGTGTGGGGTCAGCCTGGATTAATGTAACCATGGGTTATTAGGCTAAGTTAGACAAGTTGGCTCCACTGATTTATTGGGCAGGACAGGACAAGTATAAATAGAGATCGGGAGATCTCTATTTGATCATCTCATTACTCACACTTCTATCACTCGAAAAGTGACGCACATGTGAGGAGGAGAATCAGCTGCTAGGAGAAGACTATGTCTTGTACTTTGGTTGTATCATTTCTCTTTCTATCTTTGAGGAAGTTGCGGGGTTTTTCACCTTCTTGGTTTTCCCCAATGAAACTCTATGTCTCTTGTGTGCTTGCATTATTGTGTCCATGATTGATATGCTGTAGATATGCTGTACGTGTTATTCTCTCAGTTAAGATCTTAGATCAAATTGAAAATTCTGAAAAAATAACATGGTATCAGAGCTAGCCTGAAAGAAGGCATGGTATGGCATTTATGACACTTGTTGCACTTGCGAAGCTAGAGCTTGATATAGCAAAAACCAATCATCATAGCACTTTCACTATAAATCCATTTTGGCAAAGTTTCAAGATCTAAAACTTTTACAGGTCGAAGATAAGATCCCAATGTACCTTGTGTCCGAAGCACAACTTCTAATTCATTTTACTTTGTGTTTTATGATCTATACAATCTAGAGTTTCTACCTCTTCCAGATCTGAGTCATAAACAGGTGACTTAGGAAAAAAGGTCATAACTTGGGCTAGGAAGTTCCAAATGAAATTTCGTAAAAAGTGACAGGTAAGGCACAAGCTGTACTTTCACAGGCCGAAGGTTCAGAGGCTGAAAGTGAACCAGTGACACGTGGAACTCTGTACAAGTTTGTTCTCCTATTTTATCCCATAAACAAGTCACGTTGTGACACATGGCATAACTCTCTCTCAGAGAATCCAATTGAGGTCATACCTATGGGGTTGGAAAGATGACAGGTTGGACTACCACAAGTAGAAGTTTCAGACCCTGTGGATTTGTAATTTCAGAGTTACACTAGAAACAATCAGGTGCATATTTCTATCAAAACAGAATTGGATTTTGAGCACCTTCATTCATGGCTCCGGGAATTAGGGTTTCGGAGAAAGTTGGAATTTTTATAATCAGAGACCACGGCTGAATGCCACTCATCAAAACCGAAATTTAGAGACAAAGTTCAAATTTTTTGGTTGGGCAGAAGGCCGAGCTTGATCAAACCCTAGTTCGGGACTTTGATCGGAAAAGTGGAAAATTAGGGCTTCTGCAAAATTTGGAATTTTTGAAGTCTGTGACCACGGCTGGAAGCTCCTCAGAAAAATCAAATTTTAGAGCTTTGGATCGAACCTTTTGGCTGGGCAGAAGGGTGGGATTTATCAAACCCTAGTTCGGGATCCTGTCTAAAAGACCCAGAAGTTTCAAAGGCAATTTTGAGGGGTGAAACTTTACAGTTTTCAAATTCTGAGTATACCAGCTTGATCAGCTCATCAAGACACATCTTTGTATCCTTTCAGAAGTTTGAATTTTTAGGGTTTCTCTAACAAACCCTAATCCAGCTCCAGATCTAGTTTCTGCAAATCAAGTGGATTGGGTTAATCCTAGAAGAGAATGGTTTGGTCACCTGCATAAGTGAAGAAGTTCCTGTTTCAGAGGGAGATGAGGCTAAGGCCTTAATAAGAAGATTACAAGCGGTCTCGACAGGTATGACTTATCTAGGTATGTTTCGAGATCTTATATGATTAAGTTTATGGTATGTTTGTCTTCATTAAGGTTAGTACAATCTTGATTAACTTTAGACTTGTCGTATCACCTTAATAAAATTATGAATGCAGATATTCATTGATTAAGGGTTTTGACACTTATGATTGTGCTAATGCATTGTGGTGTTGTATGAGGTTGATGTTGTTCGCTAACATGAAAGGTACATCAAGAAAGATAAATCATGTTCTAGTTCAAGAACATATGACTATGTTGAAGACAAAGATTCATCCATTGTCATGGATCACATAGAAGATCTACTTACGAGGTATGTATAACTTGGTACTATAATGATTAACCTATGAGATATGCAGGTTACTAGCACAAGTCATTAAAGAGAACAAGAAGACATTGCTAGACATAACTAGCAAATATGATAACCAGGTATGTTTTTCCTATATCAAGTTAGAATCCTACCTTGTGTTAGGATCTTATACTGTTGTATGGTTGATAATGATTATTCATGAAGTTAGAAATGTAAGTAATCAAGGGTTTATGCATATTTTGTCTCTTACCTTGATTGATGATATGACTAAACCAGAAAAGTCCTTTGGTCAAATATGAATATGCATGAGTAAGAGAAATCTTCCCTAAAACATTGAATGCCAATGCTTATTATCTGTGTTTGAAATGATCATGACTATACATGTTTAAGATTATTGTGTTTTTGATAGTATTGAGATTATACTAATGAATGTATGATTATGTATGAGATCTCGAGGGTAACACAATGATGATGCTAGTAAGCATGCATAGTGATCGAGGATGGATATAAGTTCAAGGACAGGTAATCCAGGAAGAAAAAACTGAGAGGGAGTCAACCCAACAACAACAAACAAAGATAAGTATTTAAATTTTCATTTCTTGTATATTTGATTAATATTGTTCAATGATGTATACACTTATGTTCCTAGACTTAGGTTGTGTATTATGCATATTAGAATAATTGCATTAATGAACAATATACTACTAATATGCATTTGATGGGTAAGTGGCCTATGACACTGTACAACATTCCATTGCTACTTATCTAGAATGAAACCTCTTTGTTGACATGTTGGGAGTTGTGCACACTCTTAACAATGTTTTGGTAGAGATTGGAAGGCATCTAGAAAGTTACGAGATATGGATAAATGTTGTATTGAAGCATTGGCTAAGATAATTGCATGACTGTATGACATATTTATTTATGTGTAAGAATTTGTTCTGAAAACTATGAGATTTTTTTAATCATGCAATTTAACTTGTTTTGTAGGAAAGATCGTATACCATCACCTACAAAAGAAGGACTACAACATTTGTTCAACAACAAAGTTATCTATTGAAGATATTGAAGTTCCCAGGATTCGGGAAGAACGCCATGATCGAGGAGTACAAGTCGATCATGAAGAATGATGTTTGGGATGTAGTCCCAAGGGAAGTTTGTTGTGACTTGAAAATGGATCTATAAGATCAAGCATGCTGCAGATGGTAGCATGGAGAAATACAAAGCGAGGTTTGTAGCTCGTGGCTTCTCTCAGAAAGAGGGAATAGACTATGAAGAGACTTTTAGCCAGATACACTTCCATCATATCAGTACTTACTCTGGCTGCAGTGATTAAATGGAAGATACACCAGATGGATGTCAAGACAACCTTCTTGAATGGTGTAGTCGAAGAGGAAGTGTATGTGGAGCAGCCACTCGGTTTTGAGACATATGACAAGGAGTCATATGTGTGCAGGTTGAAGAAAGCCTTGTATGGCTTGAAGCAAGCTCCTAGGACTTGGTATGGTAGGATAGACAGTTTTCTATCCAGTTTGGGCTTTACCAAGAGTAATGCAGATTCCAACCTTTACTACAAGGTTGAGGAAGGCAATCCTGTGATACTATTGTTGTATGTAGATGATCTGTTTGTAACAAGTAATGATAGTTTGATTGCCGATACCAAGAGGAAGCTTGCAGCTGAGTTCGAGATGAAGGACTTGGGGATGATGCACTATTTTCTAGGCATGGAGGTGTGGCAGAGTACAGATGGAATATTCCTTGGACAAGGGAAGTATGCAGTGGAGATCCTGAAGAGGTTTGGGATGATGGACTGCAAGGCCATGGCCACACCTATGGCATCGAACCTGAAGCTTCTGTGTGATGCTTCATCTGATCCGGTTGATGTCACAGTGTATCATCAAATGATTGGGTCCTTGATGTACCTGATGAATACGAGACCAGATATTTGCTTTGCAGTGAACACGTTGAGCCAGTTCCTGACGGATCCCAATGGTGTTCACCTGGTTGTTGTAAAGCATATTCTGAGGTACCTGAAGGGTACAATTGATTATGGGCTCAAGTATGATGCGAATCAAAAGTTTAACCTGGAAGGTTATGTTGATTCGGACTGGGCAAGCAGTGATGCAGATAGGAAGAGCACATCTGGGTGCTGCTTAAGTATGGGATCAGGTGTGATCTCTTGGTTTAGCAGGAAGCAGTCCTGCGTAGCACTGAGTACAGCCGAGGATGAGTATGTTGCAGCATGTTCAGCTAGTTGTGAGGCAGTATGGCTCTGGAAGCTACTGTCTGAGTTATTTGATCTCCCACTGGAGGCTATTAGTATCTTCTATGACAACCAGAGTTGTGTGAAGCTGTCTGAGAACCCGGTGTTCCACGACAGGTAGAAGCACATAGAGATCAAATATCACTATATCAGGGATATGGTGCAGAGAGGAGCAGTGAAGCTCTTGTATGTTGCGATGGATGAGCAGGTTGCAGATGTGTTGATGAAACCACTAGCCAGAGTGAAGTTCGAGTACTTCAGAGAGAGGCTTGGTGTTCTTCAGATTGATGACACTTCAAGGAAGAAGTGATGGACACGTTTGCAGGAGCCATTCCAAGCATGGTGAGAGGAGGATCCTTCACATGGCTGTGGATGTAAGCACTGGATGATGAGCATCAGGACGATGCTCCAGTTACTGCTCTGTATATGCATCATATTGGATGTTGGATATGATCAATTGGATCATGTATATGTATATGCATCATGTTGGATGCTGGATATGATTAGTTGGATCATGTATATGTATATGTATCATGTTGTATGATCAGTTGGATCATGTATTTGTATATGTATCAGGTGGATACATTGTATGATCAGGTAGATCATGCATGATTTTATGTATCAGGTAGATACTTGGTATGCATCAGGTGGATGCATTGTATGATCAGGATGATCATAGATGATGAGCTTCAGGATGTTCCTCCAGATGATATACATCATGTTGATGCTATGATGATGATCAGGATGATCATATGTGATGAGTATCAAGACGATGCTCTGGAGGACATGCATCAGGATGATGTAGTGATGATGATCAGGATGATCATGTACATCAGGATGATGTATGGTGAGTATCAGGATGATACTCTGTGGCCGTGGATAGGTTGTGCAGATGAGCATATAAGTAGACCTGGGAGATATGACAAGTAGAGCTGTGTGCTCATAACAGCCTGGGATGCTCTTTCGAGGCATTTCTCTGGGAGGACATATAATAGCGCCCTGGGAGATCCAACAGGTAGAGCTGTGTGCTCGTAACAGCATGGGATGCTCTTTCGAGGTTTTATCTTATGGCACGTAATGTGCTCCTGGGAGATCCGATAGGTAGAGCTGAGTGTTCATAATAGCCTGGGATGATACAACCAGGTTTTTCCATGACCACATGTAATATGCTCCTGGGAGATCCGACAGGTAGAGCAGTGTGCTCGTAACAGCCTGGGATGCTACAGCCAGGTTTTGTGGTGAGATCACATGTAATATGCTCCTGGGAGATCCGACAGGTAGAGCAGTATGCTCGTAACATCCTGGGATGCTACAGCCAGGTTTTGTGGTGAGATCACATGTAATGTGCTCCTAGGAGATCCGACAGGTAGAGCAGTGTGCTTGTCATAGCCTGGGATGCTACAGCTAGGTTTTGTGATGGGGTCACATGTAATGTGCTCCTGGGAGATCCAATAGGTAGAGTTATGTGCTCGTAACAGCCGGGGATGCTACAACCCGGTTTTGTGACGCACGTAATAAGTCCTGAGGATTCCATAGTATGGCCAGTGATGATGAAGACCTACAGGTGGTGGGATTACATCTAGTATGAGAAAGGACTGGCTCTGCAGAACTTCCTATGACGAGTAGATTCAGAGATTGATTGAGATAGCAGCAGCGATGATGATGACGATGATTCGAGGGCGATGATTCGATGACGATGATCCAGAGAAGAAGACTTGTGCTAGAAAATATGTGTCGAGAAATACCTTCCTAGTTAAGAGGGAGTGTTGATGTATATGTAACTTCGGAATGTATTTCACCTATGTATTTCATCTATGAATTGTACTCCTATAGAGATGTTATTATTCCTCTATACGGAAGTGTCTTCATTTGTATTGACAAGTGTTGCAAGTGTTGTAACTTGCCGATGGGTTATTAGACCACCTTAATGGGGTCAGCCTTGTATGAGTCATGTGGTTAAATGGGTTGTTAGACCACCAAGTGTGGGGTCGGCCTGGATTAATGTAACCATGGGTTATTAGGCTAAGTTAGACAAGTCGACCCCACTGGTTTATTGGGCAGGACAGGACAAGTATAAATAGAGATCAGGAGATCTCTATTTGATCATCTCATTACTCACACTTCTATCACTCGAAAAGTGGTGCACATGTGAGGAGGAGAATTAGCTGCTAGGAGAAGACTATCTCTTGTACTTTGGTTGTATCATTTCTCTTTCTATCTCTGAGGAAGTTGCGGGGTTTTTCACCTTCTTGGTTTTCCCTGGTGAAACTCTGTGTCTCTTGTGTGCTTGCATTATTGTGTCCATGATTGATATGTTGTAAATATGCTGTACATGTTATTCTCTCAGTTAAGATCTTAGATCAGATTGAAAATTATGAAAAACTAACAACCCCAATTACCCATCAGAGTTTTTCCCAAATCCAAATTTCCCTTTAATAAATAAGCTTTTGTTTGTCTTTTTCTACCCATTCACAAAAAAAAAACTCCTGGTTATGATTGTCACCCACGGAGGAGCACAAATCATGGCGGACGAACTTGCAGCCCTCAAAACCAAACTCCAAGATTTGGATGAAAAAATTCTCAGCCTCCATCTTCAGCATTCAGCCATGAACATTGGGTTCTCTTCTTCCAGCAATTTTCCCGGGCCAAAGCTTTATTTTCCTCGCTTCAATGGTAATGATCCGACTGGATGGATATATCAGGCAGAATAATATTTCAGTCTGCATAATACTTTTGATGTCCAAAAAGTTCAACTTCCAGCCTTTCATTTGGAACAAGAATCCCTTTAATGGTACCGTTGGTACATCAAGGCTCATGACGAGCCAAAATGGACAGATATTTGCCAACTCCTTTTGCAACGATTTGGTCCTAGTGCTTTTGATGACTTCACAGGAGCACTCACTAAACTTCGCCAATTTGGCACTGTGAGAGAGTATCAGACAGAATTTGAGAAACTAGCCAATCACACAGAAGGATTGTCTGATGAATTCTATAGGAGTTGTTTTATCAATGGTCTTAAGGATGAAATCCGCATAGAGGTTAACATGTTCCGACCCAACACAATGATGGAATTCCTAGGGTTTCCTAAGTTAGCGGAGGACAAGATGATAGCCCAACAACGCTCCAAATCCACTTTTGTTCCATTCAGAAATATGGTTTCCCAACGACCTCCCATCACGCCAGCTCCTCGCACCACTCTTATCAAGCATTTGTCTGAAGAAGAAATGCGGGCACGTAGAGAAAAAGGGCTTTGTTATAATTGTGATGAGAAATTCACTCAGGGACATAGATGTGTTGAGAAACAGCTCTATCTCTTAGATGTGGATTCTCCGCCTACCTCTGAAATTGGTGCAGAAGGTCCAGATACACTGGATGATCAGGTCGACATTCAACAACCGCATGTTGACCCTCTATTTTCGGATGACCCCCCAGAGATATCTCTCCATGCTTTAGCTGGACTCACCACCTCACAATCAATGCGGGTCAGGGGTTACTTCAAGAAGATCCCTCTTACAATACTCATTGATTCTGGTAGCACTCATAATTTCATTGACCATCGGATTGCCAAACAGGCTTATTCTTTTGTCCATCCTTGCTCCAACTTTGAAGTCATTATTGCCAATGGGGGCACCTTACCTTGTAAGGGGAAGTGTCACAATGTGCGTATCTCTCTGGAATATTATAACCTGCGCTCTGACATGTTTTCCTTGTCCTTAGGCGGATGTGATGTTGTTTTGGGCGTTCAATGGTTACGCACACTTGGCCCCATCTTATCGGATTTTTCTTAACTTTGGATGCAGTTTTCAGTCAATGGGAAACAAAACAAATTCATGGGATTACAACCAGGGTCTCTCTGCATCATCAGTTCACATCGCTTGGAAAATATCCTTAAGAAGAATTCACATGGTGTCATCGCTCAGCTCCATTCCATTCAGATGCACCCATCAACGGTCTCCACTACTTCCTTGGATGGATATACAGGTGTCTTTGTTGAACCAGTGGGCTTGCCGCCTTCAGGAGATCTTTCCGGTAAGAATTTGGGCGTATCTACATATGATAAGGAACTGATGTCTATTTCGCATGTAGTACAGAAGTGGCAGCCATACCTATTAGGGAATTATTTTTGCATCAAGACTGATCACCAGAGTCTGGAAAATTTCCTGGAACAACGGGTCTCCTCCCTAACACACCTGAAATGGGTTATCCAACTCATGGGTTATGCCTATGCGATCACTTACAAGAAGGGTAAGGACAATCTGGTGGCAGATGGTCCTTCTCGCAACTTTGATGACCCAGTTTCTCTTACATCTATTTCTCTGCTTGTTCCAAATTGGTTGCAATCTGTTCAACGGGGCTATCTCTTCTATGAACTCCATGCTTCTCCATCGTCAAGGCACTCTGGGTTCCTCAAACCGTATGACCGGGAACAGTGTAACTTCTTTTGGCAGGTACTGCAAATGACAATGCAACAGCTGGTGGCTGACTATGATACTTTCTAGGTCAACAAGGGTGAAACGACACTCCTTTCGGGACTGCTCGAACCCTTGCCCATCCCTACACAGATTTGGACAACTATTTCTATGGATTTCCTTGAAGCACTCCATTGGTACAATACCACATCTAAAATGACACCATATGAAGCAGTCTATGGACAATTACCGCCATTTCTTCTTCCATACACCCTCAACAGTTCCCTAATTCAGGCAATTGAATTGGTTCTTCGAAATCGCGATCAGATTCTTCTCATTTTGTAGGAAAATCTTCACCTGGAAAGAATTCGAATGAAACAACAAGCCAATCAACACCGTTCTAAGCGCACTTTTCAAGCAATTGATATGGTTCTTCTTCGTCTACAGCCTTCCAAGCAATCCCCCCTAAAACTCAAAAGGCATCTGTTTCTCTCTCAATCTATCACAAAGGTATTAATTCAGTGGCACAGAATGCAACCTGAGGATGCTACTGGGGAACCACTCCTTCAGATTCCGCATCAATTTCCACATCTAAAGCTTTGAGGACAAAGCTTTTTCTAAGGGAGAGGGGATGTTAGGAACCCATGTCAACCCTTCTCTTTACTTTGTTAGTATATTGTTGTTGGACACATATGCTTTGTAAGTCGTCCCGTAGTATTTGTTGATCCATAGTTTGTATTAGCCCATGGTATTGACCCATAGTATTGGACGCATATGCATTGTAAGTCATCCCATAGTATTATATGTTCCATGGTATTAAACCATAGTATTGGGCATAGACTTAGTATATAAGTGTGTGTTGAGGCCAATGAAGGCACCGTGAAGTTATTTGTATTGAGCTTTCTCAAAGGAGGTTGCCCCCTCGAAGTGGCCTGCGATCAATAAAATATTTCGTGGTCTCATATATTGTGCATTTTATCAATTAATTGTTGTAGGTTCCTCACATCTGGTATCGGAGCACTTTCTTGGGCTCGTTGGGTGGAATTTCTGCGAAAAAAAATTTCTCATCTGTTGCAGGTTCGGATCTGGGAATAATCCCTATCCACTTAATTGTGGAAGTACTTGGGCATAAGCCCTAAAACTCATTGTGAGGAGTACCACAGGAACCCCGAAGTAGCTAGCCCATTGAGAGGACTTGCCAACGAAAAGGGCAACGACCCTTACCTGATTGACTAGTTCCCACCCATGAGGTAAACCAAGAGCTTTCGTTTGTGGCAAAGCAGTTATCAGTTTTACCTGAGCCGTGGAGTGAGGGGAACTACCCCAATACGCAAGCCGTCAGACAACATTGGTGGCCGAATGAAACCCCCGAACCGTTAGGAAGACGATCATCCCTGGGGTCCATATCTATTTTCAGTTGAACTGTTTCCGATCACTTCCGCATCGTTGCAGATCCATCTGTTATCGATCACTTCAGCGTCGTTGCAGATCCAACCATTTCAGATCCATTTTAAAGTCATTTTAGATCTAGCCATTTTCGTTCCATTCCGAGTCGTTTCAGATCCATTCCCCAAAAAAAAAAAACGAGTATAAAATTCTGTTTTTTCGCCATATCTCCTTTGTTTTAATTGTGTTTCCCCTGAAACTTCACTTACACCTCTACAATCTTATTCTTCATATTTCATTCCTGAGGACCCTATTCCAAATTCCACTTCCCAAAACCAGAAATCCCACACTTGTCTTTTTTTAGGGTTTGCCATAACTTCTTCGATTTTCACCCAATCGCCTTCAAATTTTGCCACCGTGTTCATTCTATATTTTTGCTTCCTTGTCTCTCTCTGACAAATTTTCCCATTCCTTCACCCTGGTTTTGAAATCCACATTTTCTGCTTCCCTTTACATTCGAAAGTATCCAAAACCTAGTCAAACCCCAATTACCCATCAGAGTTTTTCCCAAATCCAAATTTTCCTTTAATAAATAAGTTTTTGTTTGTGTTTTTCTACCCACTCACCCCCCAAAAAAAAACTCATGGTTATGATTGTCACCCATGGAGAAGCACAAATCATGGTGGAATAACTTGCAGCCCTCAAAACCAAACTCCAAGATTTGGATGAAAAATTTCTTAGCCTCCATCTTCATCATTCAGCTATGAACATTGGGTTCTCTTCTTCCAGCAATTTTCGTGGGCTGAAGCTTGATTTTCCTCACTTCAATAGTAATGATCCGACTGGATGGATATATCGGGAAGAACAATATTTCAGTCTGCATAATACTTTTGATGTCCAAAAATTTCCACTTGCATCCTTTCATTTGGAACAGGAAGCCCTTCAATGGTACCGTTGGTACATCAAGGCTCATGATGAGCCAAAATGGACATATTTTTTCCAACTCCTTTTGCAACGATTTGGTCCTAGTGCTTTTGATGACTCCCCAGGAGCACTCACTAAACTTCGCCAATTTGGCACTGTGAGAGAGTATCAGACAGAATTTGAGAAACTAGCCAATCACACAGAAGGATTGTCTGATGAATTCTACAGGAGTTGTTTTATCTGTGATCTTAAGGATGAAATCCGCTCAGAGGTTAAAATGTTTCGTCCCAACACAATGATGGAAGTCCTATGGTTGGCTAAGTTAGCGGAGAAAAAGATCACATCCCAACAATGCTCCAAATCCACTTTTGTTCCATTCAGAAATATGGTTTCCCGACGACCTCCCATCATGCCAACTCCTCGCACCACTCCTATCAACCATTTATCTGAAGTAGAAATGTGGACACATAGAGAAAAAGGGCTTTGTTATAATTGTGATGAGAAATTCACTCAGGGACATAAATGTGTTGAGAAACAGCTCTATCTCTTAGATGTGGATTCTCCGCCTGCCTCTGAAATTGGTGTAGAAGGGCCAGATACACTAGATGATCAGGTCGACATTCAACAGCTGCTTGTTGACCCTCTGTTTCAAGATGACCCCCCAAAGATATCTCTCCATGCTTTAGCCAGAATCACCACCCTACAAATAATGCGAGTCAGGGGTTACTTCAAGAAGACCCCTCTTACAATACTCATTGATTCTTGTAGCACTCATAATTTCATTGACCATCGGATCGCCAAACAGGCTGATTGTTTTGTCCATCCTTGCTCCAACTTTTAAGTCATGATTGTCAATGGGGGAACCTTACCTTGCAAGGGGAAGTGCCACAATGTGCGTATCTCTTTGGAAGATTATAACCTGCACTCTGGCATGTTTTCCTTGTCCTAGGAGGATGTGATGTTGTTTTGGGCATTCAATGGTTACACACACTTGGCCCCATCTTATGGGATTTTTCTGAACTTTGGATGCAGTTTTCAGTCAATGGGAAACAACACAAATTCATGGGATTACAACCAGGGTCTCTCCGCATCATCAATTCACATCGCCTGGAAAATATCCTTAAGAAGAATTCACATGGTGTCATCGCTCAGCTCCATTCCATTAAGATGCACCCATCAACGGTCTCCACTACTTCCTTGGATAGATATGCAGGTGTCTTTGTTAAACCAGTGGGCTTGTCTCCTTCAAGAGACCTTTCCAGTAAGAATTTAGCCACATCTGCATCTGAGAAGGAACTTATGTCTATTTTGCATGCAGTACAGAAGTGGCAGCCATACCTATTAGGGAATTATTTATGCATCAAGATTGATCAGCAGAGTCTGAAAAATTTTCGGGAACAAGGGGTCTCCTCCCCAGCACACCTGAAATGGGTTATCCAACTCATGGGTTATGCCTATGCAATCACTTACAAGAAGGGTAAGGACAATCTGGTGGCATATGGACCTTCTCGCACATTTGATGACCCAGTTTCTCTTACAACTATTTCTCTGCTTGTTCCAAATTGGTTGCAATCTGTTCAACGGGGCTATCTCTTCTATGAACTCCATGCTTCTCCATCGACAGGGCACTCTGGGTTCCTCAAACCGTATGACCGGGAACAGTGTAACTTCTTTTGGCAGGGACTGCAAATGACAATGCAACATCTAGTGGCTGACTGTGATACTTTCCAGGTCAACAAGGATGAAACGACACTCCTTTTGGGATTGCTCGAACCCTTGCCCATCCCTACACAGATTTGGATAGCTATTTCTATGGATTTCCTTTAAGCGCTCCGGTGGTACAATACCACATCTAAAATGACACCATATGAAGCAATCTATGGACAGGCACTGCCAGTTCTTCTTCCATACACCCTGAGCAGTTCCCCAGTTTAGGAAATTGAATCGGTTCTTCGAAATCGCGATCAGATTCTTCTCATTTTGTAGGACAATCTTCACCTGGTAAGAATTCGAATGAAACAACAAGCCGATCAACACCGTTCTGAGTGCACTTTTCAAGCAATTGATATGGTTCTTCTTCGTCTACAGCCTTCTAAGCAATCCCCCCCCCCTGAAACTCAAAAGGCGTCAGTTTCTCTCACAATCTATCACAGAGGTATTAATTCAGTGGAACGGAATGCAACCCGAGGATGCTATCGGGGAACCACTCCTTCAGATTCCGCATCAATTTCCACATCTAAAGCTTTGAGGACAAAGCTTTTTCTAAGGGAGAGGGGATGTTAGGAACCCATGTCAACCCTTCTCTTTACTTTGTTAGTATATTGTTGTTGAACGCATATGCTTTGTAAGTCGTCCCGTAGTATTTGTTGATCCATAGTTTGTATTAGCCCATGGTATTGACCCATAGTATTGGACGCATATGCTTTGTAATTCGTCCCATAGTATTATATGTTCCATGGTATTGACCCATAGTATTGGGAATAGACTTAGTATATAAGTGTGTGTTGAGGCCAATGAAGGAACCGTGAAGTCATTTGTATTGAGCTTGCTCAAAGGAGGTTGCCCCCTCGAAGTGGCTTGCGATCAATAAAATATTTTGTGATCTCATATATTGTGCATTTTATCAATTAATTGTTGCAGGTTCCTCTCATGGTTGTTTCATTTTGGTTAAGTTAGTACTGGAAATCATTCCAATGTACTGGTTATCTCTTGCTAAGATCCATGCTTATATCATTCAAGGTATTCATAAAATAATGATATGTTTCTTGTGGGTTGGGAATGCACTTGGAAACAAATTCAACTTGGACAATTGGGAAAGTATCTCTATCTCAAAAAAATGGATGGATGGGGCATTAAAAATTCGGACTGTTTTAGTTTTGCTCTAATCCTAAAGAATTTATGGAGGGGACATTTGGTACAGGACTTTGGAGTGAGGTTCTTAAAGA